>RCWM02000090.1:910000-1592500 GCA_003667255.2 Euschistus heros | reverse complement strand
AAACTTTTAATAGAACAATACAAGAAGAACCCCAAGAAAGACCTCTACATCTCCTTTGTGGATTTCAAGAAAGCATACGATTCGGTTGATAGAGAAACACTGCTGGAGATTCTAAAAGAATATGGGATAGACAGAAAAACCAGGAAATTAATAGAACTAACACTCAACAACACAGTCTCAAAAGTAAAGTTTCAGGGAACAGTAAGTAGGCCCTTTCAGATAAAAACAGGGTTGAGACAAGGAGATGGTTTGTCACCGACACTTTTCAACGCAGTTTTAGATAAGGTCATGAAGGAACTTTGGAAAGTAAACACAGCAGGAGCAAAGGTAGGGACCAAACATAAGCACATCAAAGTAGAATGCCTTGCATACGCAGACGACCTAGCACTTCTGGCAGAATCAGAGGAAGAAGCAATAAATCAAATAAACACCCTAAAGGAAATAGCCGAAAAAAAAAAAACGGGCCTACAGATATCGTTCGAAAAAAAACGGAGCTCATGACAACGAACAAAAATTTTGGAAAGAAAGAAGTCAATACAAAATATGGTTCAGTAAATGTGACGCGAAAGTTTAAATACCTGGGAGAGACCATATGTAACAGAGGATCAGAAAAGGAAGGTATGAAGAAAAGAGTTGCCAGACTGGAAGGACTGAGTTTCGCAACGAGTAACATCTACAATAAAAAGAATCTCTCCATCAAGGCAAAGATCAAACACTACAACACTGTAGTGAAACCAGTAATTTTTATGGAACCGAAACAATGAATCTCCACAGTATGGAGAAACTGCTAAGAGTTGAAAGAAGAATCCTGAGAAGAATCTATGGTCCTAAGAAAACGGAGGAAGGATACAGGCTAAGGCCAAACAAGGAAATTTACAGGGAGATAAAGGATATGGAAACGGAGATAAGAACTAGGAGATTGAGGTTCTATGGTCACATGGTGAGGATGCCGAAAGAAAGATTGAATAAGAATATAATGGAAAAACTCTGGGGATACCGGAGTGCACGGGGCTACATCGAACAACTGAAGGAGGAAACAGCAAGGTTGGGAATCAGGGACGTGGATTGCTTGGATAGAGACGAATTCAGGAAAAAGTTACAGGGGCTTGCAGTTCTTGAGGGGCCAAGGAGGACCAGTGGAGGAGTTGCTTGGACGGAAGAGAGGAGAAGGAAGCACTCGAACTTGATGAAGGAAAAGTGGGTGGAAAGAAAGAACAAAAAGAAGAGAATACAATCATAATATTCGCGTGGTGGTCTACAAGGCCGTTTCGCGCCCAAAAAAAAAAAAAAAATATAAAAAAAATAAGCAAATTTCGACATTTCATTACCTGACAATCATTATCTGTACCTCTCGTTCTTATTCGTTCCCAGGTCCTGCTTAGGTTCAACTCATAACCGGTAACCGTTCCTACAGTGGCTCACAGTCAAAATGATGCAAACGAAAATTTATATTTCTGATGCTAATTACTTTAAATTTGTTAAAATTTAAATGCCAATGCACATGAGAGCATAATGATGCATTGTCATAGATTAACTTTATATAATCAAATCAACTCAGCTACATTTATACAAATTGAAAAAAAAAAAAATCTTCATTAAAACTCGTATGGATCTTGGTCATAGTGAAAAAGATGGAATGTTTACTTACATGGAATCCTCGGGTACAGAGTTCACTATTCTTTTAATTCCTTTTTATTCTTTTAATGAAAACAAAAATAAATAACATGAATAAAATTAATCATTCTTGTTCGAGCTTTTGCTTAAAATTAGTGCGCATACAACTATTTGTGAACGAGAAATAGTAATCAACAATTTTAAAATGGGCAAAACACAACGATAAATCGCCTCTATTATCAATAGAAGTTATGCGACCGTTCAACATATTATTGAACGTTTTAGAAAGGAAAGCAGAATTATAAGAAAACATAGGGTTAGTGCAAAAAAAAGTTTTACTGGGAATGATGAACGTTGGATTTTGCGTCAAATAAAAAATAATCCAAAATTAAGTGTTCCAAAGTTGGCTACATTAGTAATGAAACATTTAAATAAAACGGTATGAGTTGAACCATTCGAAGGGTCTTAAGAAAAAACCAATACAATGGTAGAGTTGCAAGGCACAAACCTTATATCAATGACAAAAATAAAAAGGTCAGAATCAATTTTGCTAAGGATTATTTAACAAAAGACATGGACTTCTGGAAAATTGTTTTATATTCGGATGAGTCAAAATTTGATTTGATGGCTCTGATGGAAGAGGTTTCGTCTGGAGAAAGGCAAATAAAGAGTTCCATGAAAAAAATCTTGGCCCAACCATCAAACATGGAGGTGGTCATGTTATGGTTTGGGGGTGTATGGCTGCCTCGGGGGTAGGAAATCTTCATTTTATTGAAGGAACAATGGATAGACATTTATATTGTGGCATCCTGAAAAAAAATGTTAAAGCAAGTCCAACCAAACTTGGATTAATAAATAATTTTGCTTTTTATAGTGATAACGAATCCAAGCATTCTTCTTATCTTGCAAGAGAATGGTGTTTATATAATCGCCCCAGAACTATAAAAACACCCCCCCCCCCCCCAATCACCAGACCTCAACGTTATAGAGAATTTATGGATTAAATTAGAAACCGAAATGAGGAAACATGAGATATCAAACAGAGAAGATCTCAAGAAGGCGCTTCAAGAAGAATGGGAGAAGATAAGTCCATCTTACACAGAAAAACTAGTCCAATCCTTGCCTTATCGTTTGAAAGAGGTAATCAAAAATAAAGTAATAAAGTATTAAAATTTAAAATATTGTTGTTTTTAATTTTGTATCATTTTCATTGTGTCCTTAGAAGTGTATATTGATTTATGATTTTTTTTTTTTAACCCTCCAGTAGTCGCAACCGATCTGAGGGATCACCCAAGGTATTTTTGGCGCAGTATTCCCAGTAGGATTTTTATAATGAGATAAGCAACTCTGTACCTTTCAACTGACATTCCTCGATTGCATTAGTGACGTCAAATCCTCAATATTCTCTCTAGATTTGTAGTTATTTAGTTTATATTCCGCTGTACCGGGACAAGATCTATTAGGCTCATTGCGACTACTGAAGCTACAGATTTTATTCCATCATTATTCATTATGAACCTTAAGCGCACGTTAGATTTAGAAACCCCAGGCGATATTGAAATGATTCTTAAAATCATTCTGTAATACTGAGAATAATAGTGATGTAGAAAATTTTGATGAAAGTGATACTGATTCTGAAAGTGAAACAGTCGTTGTAGAACAAAGAATTGAACATTCAGATACTGAACACGAAGATGATGTATATAGTTATGAGGAATGCATTACCAATAATTCATTTATAGATAAGAGTTAGTTTATGTTTCATATATTATAAATAAGAGGATGCTCCACCTAAAGCAAGCCATGAAGGACGCGGCTCTATTAGAAGACATAGTGAATTATCTGAAAAACGAAGGCTGACTGAATACTTTTGTTAACAATGCAAAATGTATTTATGTTTAGAACATTCAAAAACTAACTGTCAAAGCTGTATAAATAAAATTAGTGAAGTAAATAATAGTTCAAAAGTTGTGATAACATAAAAATAGTTAAAAGTTGTTATAATAGATAAATAAAAATTGTATTAATTATTCATTTAATTTGTATTATTATGTGAATTCCTTTAAAAATCAAATAAATTAAATGAGAAAAATAAAAGTGATAAAATCATCAGTAAAACGATTCAATTTCAAGAGGAGATCTGTCAGATCGTTGCGACTATTGGTGTTAGTTCTACGTTTGCGACTACTGGAGCGTTAATTTTATGATTTGATATAAAATAAATTTTAACTATTGTAAATTGTAACCTAATGTTCGTACTGTATTTTTGTAAGCAAAAATTGCTGATAATAAATTTTAGGTTGGTACAAAATATTTTTTTTTTTTTTTTAAGTAAATCACTTGCATCATTTTGACTGTGAGCCACTGTACTTCAATCCGGCATTCTTTTATATTCAACGCAATATTTCTCATGATATATAGAATACCCATGATTATTTATAGTATATCCGATAATTATAATCCTAAGTATTTACAAGTCACATTTTTTACAATATAAGATAAGAAGTAAAAAAAAAAAATAAATTTTAAGAAAAGTATCAAAAACATTACATTTGATATAAAAAACATTTTATTATAAAAATTATTACTGAATGAGAGGAGGAAGGCGACAGATAAGCCAAAAATACCATAAACCAGTGATTCTCAACCTTTTTTGTTCCGCAACCCTCATATAGTAAAAATAAATGAAATTAATACATCGCACTCCTCCTCCCCTATAATAACAGAAAGCCTAACTATTACTAATTGAATTTCGACTGTTAAATGTTAAATATTTTTTTTAATTATATTATTCAATTGCACTAATTTTATGCCTTTGTTTACAATTTTAATGTTTATAAGTAAGTTTATAATAAATGATTTTTTTTCTCATAAATTATTTCATTATTGTTTCGTGACCCTCAGGTTAAGAACCGCTGCCATCAGGGATTGACGATGGAAAATAGACAATGATCGAAGAGCGAGTGGAAATGTGCAATAATGAACAGAACGAAGACCGAGTGCATCAAGAAACGAAGAAAGTATGAGACGGAAGTAACGACAAAAAGAACGATACTGATGTAACGGAAATAGAACGAGACCGATGTAACGATAAAAATAACGAGACGTATTATATATAGTTCATTTATATGTAACGATAAAAATAACGAGACCGATGTAACGATAAAATACCAATGGAACGGAAAAATCTAGGCCTTGTAACGTTACAAATCGTTACACCATGGGAACGTTCCTCGTTCCGTTATACCAGTAACGAACCATCCCTACTACTGACTTGAAAATGCCGACATGACTTTTGGCCTCAGAGTTGGCAGTAAAGTTATGTATTTTACTTAATTACTTATGTTAAAACAAGAAATTTACTCTATTTGTAGAACTTGGAAAACGATAAAAAATATACAATGATATAACAATTAAAAGTTTATGTAACGAAAAAATTATTCTATTATTAAAGATATTCTATTAAATTAGATTATTTTTATTGCTCAAGTAAATATCTATAGTAGAAATCTGTTTAGTTGTACAGCCTGTCATTACATTTCCTCAATTGCATCTATTTTCTTGGATTTTACTTGCAAACCTTCATATCTATTACCATTTCTAGGAATATAAAAACTAAATTTTTAAGTTATTGATAAATTACTTCCAATTAACTTGGAAAAATGACATTCTATCTCAATTAGAAGAGGGTTTTAGAGATTTACTTGCATTATTGTTTCGGTCCATATCAGAGATGGGCAATCTTTATAAGGGGAGGGCCGGGTGAAATAGAAAAACATCTAGGCGGGCCGAAAAAATTGAACAAAACAAAGTTTCACAACTAATAAACTTTATTTATGAGTTTATCTCATTACACTCAAGTTATATGGTACAACGATAGAAGATCCGGAACACAACGAGAAGAAAACAATCTATTCTAGTTTTGCAGAAAATAAATTTTTTCTTATGTATGATTGTGTGTGATCATGTCGGAGGCCAGATTGACTAACCCGAAGGGCCGCACTTGGCAAGCGGGCCGTACTTTGCCCATCACTGGTCTATATCATCTCTTGACTACTCTTTAGCTTAAATAAACTATACATCAATAAGAGTTTAGTTTACCTATCTTCTGTTTATGTTTTACATTGTTAAATAATTTATTCACAAAAAGTACCTAATAAAAAACATGACAGTTCCAGGATGAAATATAACAAAAATTGATAAGAACTTGTCTCTAGGCTAAAATAAATCCTACATTTTGTATGATAAATTTCTTGAATTTAAACTGTCCTGTATTCGATGACTATACAAAGAGAAGACCAATAACATTGTGTAAATTTCTACAATAACATATAAACCTTCCATTCAGGATTCCTTCTGTCTACCCTGCTTCTATATTTAGCAAGTGGTAGACAGATAGACAGACAGCAAGGCCAATTTATCGGCCTTGGGTATAAAGCTCAAGGCAGAAGACTTAGATTCCGTGGAGAGAAAAAGATCGAAAGGAGAAGATACTAGACCAGGTCCTATCATAGTGCGTTTTGTCCGCCAGACAGTAATAAACGAAGTTATCCGGCTCCGAAAAATTAAAAGAGATTTCTAAAATAGACACTTAGGGTGGGAGAACGACGAAAAAATTTATCTAGGAGAGAAAATGACTCCAGTCAATCGCCACTTGTACTGGCCGACGATGCAGAGGAGGGCCGCCGGCAAGTTAAAGTTCGTTTGGTTCGCTGGAGGCAGAGTACGATGTCGCCGAAACAACGGACATCCTGTTGTCCTGGTAGACCAAGAAGAGGACGTAGATGTTTTCTCCTGAGAGAGGAAACTCTGTTACCTTAGCATCCTCCTACTAAACACTTCATTCAAGTTTTATTTAGCAAACTTTATTTTATTTATGTATCTTTCATGGTTTAGTTCCATCATTTTTTTCTATTATCTTCGTTACAAGAATATTCATATTCATTATAGAATTCTTACTGTTTCTGTTCCTGATAACATTTCTTCACATGAAATTTTCTATTATATTTGTTATATTTCATATATTCCTCATTTTCATCACCTTTTTCTTTATATTAATTTACTGTATTATAGCCATTGCAGTAATTCTCCATATTACTATCAAGTCTCGTATTTAATTATTATAGCTTTATGTGAACCTAATCTTATCGAACCTAATCTTATCTTAGCGAACCCCCACCGCTAATCCTTCATCAATTCTATCCTCCCTTAACCTATACCATAAGTAATATACTCACTACTTGCCTTGTTAATGCTCAATCTATCCCAGCCCACTATGATGAATTCCTATTCCACTTCCAGCAGAACGTTTACCATGTAATAGCAGTTTCCGAAATATGGCTAAAACCTTTTATTCCTTCCTCTTCTGTTTCAATACCTCACTACTACCTACTACTACTCCGTCATGATCGGGTCAACAGAGTTGGCGGTGGTGTCGCCCTTTACATCCATGAAACACTCCGATCTCATATCCTCCATTACACAATCAATTCAGATTCTCCTCACATAGAATACCTTTTTAGTGAAATCACCATCAAAAATGCAAGCTGATCTTGACACAATATCCTCTTGGGCCTTTGCTAAATAATTGAAACTGAATGCTAGCAAATCCAAGGCTATTGTGTTGGACTCTAGGGTCCTTCTCAACTCCCTACCTGAATCCCTAATTTCTCCATAGACTCCAATCCCATAAACTTCCACAATTCCTTTACGAACCTCGGCATTGTCTTTGACCAAACCCTTTCCTGGAAAGATCATGTTTCTCTTATTATCAGCCGAACAATTTCCACTCTTCGACTTCTAAACCGCTCCCGTAAATTTCTCTCTGAATCAACTCGTCAACTATTAATTTCTTCCCTCATATTCCCCCATTTTGATTTTGGTAGTGTGGTGTACGGAGGCCTCTCTGCATCTCAGGACGCAAGATTGAAGAAGTTCATGAACTGTTGCCTGAGATTCGTTCTAGGGATTTCACATTAAGACCATGTATCTCACCACTACACAAGATTAAAATGGTTATTTCCCTCCTTCCGAAGACAATACTTCCTTGGTTCGTTCCATTACAAATCACTTTTCTCTCAGTCACCTCCCTATATCCTGAAAGCATTAACATTAAAATCATCAGTGAGTTCCCACAAAACCATATTCTGTTCCCGTCTTTTCGTTTACTTATTAGAAAATCAATAGTCATATCAAGGAAGAAAATATTTTTAAAAATGAAATATGAATATTCAAAATATAATATTGATTTTGTACAGAATTATTTTAATACTATTACACTAAATTTGTATAATTGGTTTCAGCATAATTATAATATTTTATCAGACAAGATACATTATTTTTCCGTATAATTTATATTTCTTAGCTTTGTCTACTTTTTCATTGAATATTTTTTTTGCTTTTACCCAATTTGTTTTTGTAGCTTATTTTAAATTTCTAACCTTAAGATGTAATTTGTTTTTCATGTGATATTTTAAAACATAATATTATCACTTTTATTACTTTATATTGTATTTTTAAATTTCCTGCTTTTTATTATATTTCTAAATTATACATAGGGCAGTTAGGCCACCAATAATTGTTCATTATAATTATTCTTAAGGTGCAATGGCCCTAGAATAATATTTCATTTTAAGTGGTGATAATGTTTTCTGCATTATAATCTGGAAGCTTTGTACTGTTATACACATTTGAGAAGTTATATGGAGAAAATTCATGATTTCATAGTAAAACTGAATATCAATATTTCTGGTATATATTTACTAATATTATATTACACTACCATTGTTTTTTGTCAAATTTATCTTTCAAATACCTATGTAACCATACCAGTTCACTTAGTTTAAGTATGCCTTGAATTTTCTTTTTGCACTCTGCAGAAACTTGGTGAAGTCCCTTCCTTTTTTGAAGTATACATCTTATTAAAATTTACTGCTCCCATGAGTTTGATCCTAAATTATATGGAATTTCCTCTCATTCAGCATTACCTATGTACAAAGTTTCAAATCTTATACTTTCAACACTCCTCCTTTCACATAAATTATTATTAAGTTTTGTGCCCTTTAAACTTATTTCATATTATCTTTGCTTCAGTATTTGGTAAAAAAAACAAAGCAAAAAGAAAAACAATCGAATGAACTATCATTACTTGATTAGCGATATATTTTCCATACAAGGCGGAGCTCCAGGGTTCCCTGTTCCCGATATAAAGAGGACCCTGTTGTCCCAAGGTAAAGGGGCCTTTGGGGCTTGGGCTAATCACCCACCCAAAGTATAGCAGATTCAAAGACGATTGAATAGCCTCGGAACTGGACAGTCTATTGGTAACGGACACGGCAGGGATAAGGACATTCGATTGGGAATATGGAACGTTAAGACCCTTTCTGGTAAAGAGATTGAGCTCGTTGGAGAAATCAAGAAGTACAGAATAGATATTATAGGCCTCAGCGAAACTAAGAAGAAGGGAAACGGCATCACCAGACTGGCTAATGGATTTACCATGATTTACTCAGGAGTGAATATGAGAGAGAGGGCCAAGGGTGGAGTGGCATTGGCTATGAGAGATGAGCTGTTTGACCGGATGGAAAGCTGGGAAGCTGTATCACCACGCATTATTATAGCTAACATACAGCTCGCTGTTGGTAAAGTATCAATCATCCAGGTTTATGCTCCTACGGAAGACTCATCGATGGATGACAAAGACCATTTTTATGAAGACATGCAAAGGTCTGTAGACAAAGCCCGTACTGAAAACAAAATGGTTGTTATCTGTGGAGATCTGAACGCCAGGACAGGCCAGGACAACACTAACGCCCATGGAGTTTTAGGTATATGGGGTGGTGAAGAAGCTCTAAATGATAATGGCCAGAGACTGATCGAATTCTTTATTGAGAATGATATGCTTATTGGGAATTCTCACTTTAATCATAAGTTAATCCATAAGATTACTTTTCAAGCGGAAGGAAGGGAGGCCAAAAGCATAATAGATTACATTATCTACGACAGAGGAATGCGTAGATATTTTACAGATGTAAAAACCATTACAGGGGCAGAGTTAGGCACTGACCATCGCCTGGTTGTTGCAGATACCAGAATAATTAAACCACGGAAGAAACAATTTTAAACGTACGAACGGATTGCGGCCGAGAAGCTTAGAGATCCAGAGGTGGTTAAAAGTTATAGAGAGGTGCTACAGACCAATATGCAAGAAGTAAATTATGACATGACACTCGATGACCTATGGCTTCATATCAAAATAGCTATCCTTTCTAGCGCAAATGAGGCATGTGGTATTAAGAAAATTAAGCCTCAGACCAAAAATACTAGATGGTGGAATGACCAAGTGCAAAAAGCGGTGAAAGAAAAGAAAGAGGCATGGAGTCAATATAGGCGGAATAAATCCCAAGCTTGTTGGGAAGAAATATGTTAGATTGAGAAACAGGGCCAAGCAAATAGTCAGAGAAGCCAAAGCTAGATCCTGGGAGGAATTTGGAAAAGAGATCCAAGGGAACTTCGAAGAGAACCAAAGAAAATTCTGGAGTACCATAAGTGGACTGAGAGGAAGGAAAGGAAAACAGGTACGGAGTGTCTAGGATAACAATGGAAATTTAGTGACAAATGAAAAGGAAGTTCTTAAAGTATGGCAAAAGCACTACCAGACCACCTTTTCCCTTCAGGAATATAGACAACATCCACGACATGATTGCCGCAGAAGACCTAGGATCCGACAGAACCAGGCGGACAGTGCGGAATGTTGAAGACGTGATAGAGGAGGACGAGGTTGTCATGGCCATTGAGAAAATGAAATTAGGCAAAGCAGCAGGCAGAGATGGCATAGTACCTGAATTTGTGAAATATGGAGGAGAAGAAATGGTCAAGTGCCTTCAAAACCTCTTTCAAAGGATCTGGTCGCAAAAGAAAATTCCCCAGGACTGGGAAAATAACATAATAATACAAATTTTTAAGAAAGGCAGCCAGACAAAGTGTGAGAACTATAGGCCAATATGCCTTTCCTCTGTAGTAACAAACTATATACAAGAATATTGGAACAGAGGCTTAGGAGGTTGGTGGAGCATGACCTGGAGGAGGAGCAGGCAGATTCCGACCTGGGAGGCAAACCCAGGATCATATTTTCTCATTAAGAATGGCTGTTGAGAAGGCATGGGACAGAGGAAGAAGGTTGTTTGGGCATTCCTGGACCTGAGGGCTGCCTTCGACTCCGTCCCTCGTCAAGAGATTTGGAATGCTCTACAGGAAAAACGGGTGCCATCTGATCTCATAAGTGCAATCAAATCAGTGTACCAGGATCCCAAAGGAATAGTAAACGGATCTGAATCGGACCCATTTAGGTTTATATAAGGGAGTAAAACAGGGCGATAGCCTAAGCCCACTACTATTCATCGTCTGCATGGATGAAGTATGGAAGGTCTGCAAGCGAAGGACTCCCAGGACAACAATGGGATACTGGAACTTGATTCCAATACAGGCACACTTGATTCCTTTATGCGGACGATGTGGTCCTGATTGCCGACACCCGAGAAAAGCTACAGGCCGCTGTCGATGAATGGTCTGAGGAACTCCTGAGGAAGGGAATGGAAATAAACCCTAATGATGCTTGTGGGACGAGAAGATGAAGACCATCCTCTCATTACATGCAATGGTGTCCCACTGGAAAAGGTGGATACCTACCAGTACTTGGGCACAATTTTTCAGCAGGGATGGAAGGATCGACCAGGAGGTGCTGAATAGAGTAAAGAAAGCCAATGGTGTGTTCTACTCCATCTGCACAACGAATAGGAAGCAGGAGATAAAGAAGGAAACCAAGATAGTCCTGTTTAAAACAATATTTTTACCTGTCCTCATGTATGGTGCAGAGAGCTGGATGGTCCTAGACAAACATGTCAGTAAGATAACGGCGGTAGAAATGCGATACTTCAGGAGAGTTCTGGGGAAAACAAGAAGGGACCGCTGGAGGAATGAGAGGGTAAGAGAAGAGCTGAAGGTTAGGCCTGTAAAACAAGTTCTTGAGGAGCCCAACTGAAGTGGTTTGGCCATGTTTGCCGGATGGGTGATGACCGAAAGGCGAAATGGTGCATGGAAGCGAGACCAGAGGGAAGGGGACCTAGAGGCAGGCCCAGGCTGATGTACCTGGACTGCCTGGAGAGACTCGGGCGAGCCAGAGGTAACACCATGGTCGACATGAAAAGGATGGCCAGTGACAGGGATCGGTGGACCAGGTGGGCCGAGGCTGTTCCTCCACGCTGACGGCACTGAGGAGGTAGCAAAAGAAGAGAATGTTTGTGGTACTTTCTTTATTTTCTTTCTTATATGATATAATCCCTAAAGTTAAATTTTGTATTGTAGCAAATACTTCATAATTCTTTCAGGTTCTAAATAATAGAAAAGGGTGATTTTAAAATGATCCACAAAAATAAATATTAATTATTTATTTACATTTAAATTATAAAAAAATAATAAATTCATTAATAAATATAACAAAAAATTTATCTAGGGCAGAATTGATATGTTAACAATTTTGTACTCATTAAATTAATCTTGTTATCACTACTAAAATATACAGATATTTTAGCTTTGTCTTAATTATTTATTCAATGTTTAGATAAACTCACATTTATATATATTTATTTATTATACTTTTAATACTGACAAAAAAAATAGTAAATGTCATGAGAATCACTCTCAAATGGTGAAGACTAATGTAAACACTTGACTAGTTTATTCATATAAATTATTTCTGTAATCCAACCAACTTTGCCCCAATTTGATTCAAGTAGTCTGTTACACTTGCTGAGATAGCATTAACTTTCTGTGCAGGAGCCTGTAATAGGATAATTTTCATAAAATTAATGTTATTGATAACAGTTGGAATATTATAATTATGTACATTAAAAACCAATATGAAACATAATGGCACTTAAAACTATTAATAGTATCATTAGCTCATTATTATATAAATATTAATTTATTATCTGTTATTCATAAAATATTTTATATATTATTCAAAGGAGCTATTATAAATAATAAAGAAGCTATTAATTTAAATAATTGTTCAAATTCTGACCCTTTAAGAAACTTATTTTTCCTTTGATGGACTGAAGAAAAAGTAAATTTTAGCTTCAACTCCATCTAGTGGTACTAACATTAGAATTTAGAATAACAATTTATTTAGTGTTAACAATTTCGTAGAAAACTAAATTATTATTTTAAAAATAATGTTCAGTTCTATACCTGAATGGCATTAGCAGCTACACTTGTTATCTGTTCAACAACTGATAGAATTTTTTTCCCTATAGGATGCTGTTGTAAATTACAACATTTTTCAGATTCTGCTATGGTATCCAAAATTGGTTTTGGCTGCAAAAAAGGTTTTTATTTAATTAACTATTTAAATTTAGAAAAAAAAAAAAAAAAAAAAAAAAAAAAACAAAAAAACTCACATTCAGAGTCTGAATCAATTTATCCTGTAATATATTTACATCCCTTTTTTGTCTAATGCCACTGCTAATTGCTGTATCACTCATTGGCAGAGTGTTAGATAGTTGAATTATGCATAATATTATGAACATTTCTTTTATTTTACTGATATAGATCAAACCTGCCATTGTTCTTTTAAAAATAAACTGTGAACAAAAATTAAAACATAAAAATAAAAAAATAAACTGAATAAAAATTCGTGAACTTTAGAGAACTTACTCATATAATAACAAAGTTGTTGATGGTGGTGGCCCTCAGATTGCTCAATGAAGGTGTTTGTTGCCTCAAGAACCAGTGACTGACTGATAGTAAACCTGGCCCACAAAGGTCCCCACCACTACTTGGATGACCAAATGAAAGTATGAAAGAGAAATGCAATGAGCCACCCATTTATATATATGCTTGGAATCATTAACTAACTATATAAGGAGGTGTTAATGACCATGGTGGTCATTTGGAGGTATAGTGCTGTCCTCAATACTAAGCAGTTACCTTATTTAAATTTTTATCTATTTGTTAATTTTAATTGTTTTTTCAAATTATTTAATGATGACACTAGGAATACACTTTACAACTCAATAATAAATAAACTTATTGATAACACATCTTTAATTACCAAAGATTATAAAACATAAATGTATATGTATATGTTTTATGGAAATATATTTTCAGTTATTATAACCAATTGTATTTTAAAATTTCTCATTATTATTTTGCTGTTGTTTTTTTTAATCTTAAATCCTCATCTGGATGTATTTCATAAACGACATTCTGTTGGGAAACACCCTACAGGTGTTGCAATATTCTTACACTCTTCCTTTTTACACATTCCAATATTAGAATTCAATTTGATAAGCTTATCTTAGCTCGAATTAAAAAATTTTGATTCTGAATCTATTAAACAAAATATTTGTTAATTAATTCTTATAAATTTCAAACAAGTATTCCAAACATAATAAGGTGAAGGCCATCTGTTTTGCGTTACACGATATATACTTTCTTTTACGTTTTCGTTTCATAATGGATCGTAATTTCTTTGAATTTATAATCCCATTAATAATGAATTATTTTACCATGGCAAGATAAATGTTTATGTTGATATAATTAAAGCTGGAGTGGTAAATATCAAACGGAAACGTTTCATCATGTAATATAATAATGAAGCGCGCAGTATGATTTAAATAAAAAGCGTAACCAGTGGTTATTTCGTTAAGATATTATTACAAATAAACACTAGCTTGTATATTAATTTGTTGCAGTCAATAGAATATCTTATCTAATAGGACAGATAGAATTATTGTATTATAAATGGTAATTAAAGGACTGATTGTTTCAATCAAAAGAAACAATTATGTACGTGTCTAAATTTGCTATCGTCGAAATTTTATTTTATTCAAGACATTTGTGTCAGTATTACTTATATTAACAAAAAACAAAACAAACAAAAAAAACAAGAAAAAATATATATTCTTATTGGAAACTGCTTGGTGATAAAAGATAAAAGAAATCCATGTAATCTTTGTCTCCTAAGTTCGTTACGTTTTCTACAAAATAAACTCTATAAGGTTGAAATTTAAATTTTTAATTCGAAAGTTAGGAATTATTCCACTAAAAACACTTATACTTTGAACAAGAGTAGCATGTAAACGTCACACCATAGTGAACAATATGTTTGTGAATAAGATATACTATAGATAGCCAATGTACATATATATGTTGCTGATTATAAATGTGGAACAATAACAACAAAGTAAACAACTAGAAGCTAGTTTCCTAAAAAATAAAAATGGCAATTATATCCGACTATAGTGTATGTATGACTGTTACTATCCCCCTTAAATAGTGCTATTAGTCTTCCAGTGTTTGGTTCTTCTTTCGATTAGCTGCGTATTGGATTGAAAATAAAGTAAAATAATAATTATAATAATTGAAAATGAATAAATTAATTGCTGAATCGTTAAAAATTTACTAATAACCAAGATGGTGAAGTAATCAAGGATTTTTGACGATGGTCAAAAAAACGTCTTTCAAACAGTAGACTCGAGATTTAATAAAAGAAACATAAATATATAAGTAAATGAAGGGGGAAATCTCACAGAGAAAGTTGAAAGGTTTTAAATCTTGATCATCTTATCTTCATTGAAGGGCAAAATGAAGATATTAAGATATAAGACGCTATCCCTCTATGATAGCATGCACTCCAATCATGAATAGATCTTCAGAGGCTCATTGTGAGCCCAGATTCTAATGTCTAATTTTAAACTCTTAAGATAAGAAGATGCAGTTATTGTTCTGTAATTATTATCATTATTAACTCTGATATACTAAGCTAAAATAATAATAATTAAGAGTTAACTAAATATTTCGAGAAAAATAAAATAATTAAATTATTGCAATCAGTCAGAATCATCAACAAGCTATAAAGTCAGGAATTGTTTAAAAGTTACTAGACCGCTATTTTAAAACAATATAACGGATACCCGAGAGGTAAAAAACAGGACTCATACGCTTTATACTAAATGAAGTACCCACAACTATTGAGATAGGTATAGTATTACGTCCAATAGCTTGTAAGCTCTTATTTACTCTTGACAAGAGTAATAAATTTTTAATTTGATTGTGTGCCTGAAAGCGGGACCATAAATTATGAATTTGGAGTAGAATGATTAAGCAAGAAACATGAATGCTTCAGCAACAGGGAAAAAACAGGTGAGGCCAAAACTAAGCAGGAAGAAGAGAATAAAGGACGCAGAGCATCGTTTAATAAACTGGAAAGTCATCACCTAACATAAACAAAGGTGGTAGAAGCTCTTTGAAAATCTGTTAGTGATTAAAGTACTGTAAGCTAACTGAAAATTAAATTGAAGCTCAAGTATAAAGTTCTACCGACTAAAACTACACAGGTGAATGGTTCATTATACAGTCAAAAGCTCGGCATTACTCAAAAGCTTGTTTTTGATATATTAATATCCATAAATATATGAACTCCCCAAATTTATAGAACAAATATGAGAAAGTGCAACCCTGGGTTCTGGCGAGGAGCTGTTAGGACCTATAGCCAAAGGAAAATTTTGAAAACTCAATGCTATCTCCTCTCCGAAATTTCAATTATATATTAAGACGATTCACTTAAATGGAGAATGAATCCTATGTATTCACTTCCCTGCACTACTGCTGGCCAAGAAACGACCTTAGCTTACCCATGACTATCTATGGGTTCTTGTGGTGCAAGTTTTAATTTTTTTAAAAAAGATTTATTTCCGTGGGAGATATTTTATTTCAAATTATCACCAAAGTCAAACATATATTCGTTCTAAAAATCCTGTTGGGAAAAAAAAATGATCCTAATTAGATCTATTTATTATTTTTTGAAATTCAGTACGAATTCCTTTTCCTCTCCGTCCCATTGTCAAACATGAATAACAGTAAATATATATAGAAACTTTTAAGTTTCTAAGTAAGTTTTAAGTAAAACCACTGACCGTAATTCAGTCACAACACATAATACGCAGCCATCAACCCAATTCATTTATATATCAATATCATGGTGTAAAATTGTTTAGAATTTTCCAATATCAATATAATTTATTCTCAATATAGGTGAATTGTCCTGATTTCTTCCGTATATATTTAATCTAGAGCCTATTCCTATTTTATTGATACCAGCTGTGTACTATCCGGACATTTATTCTATTTAAAAATCGTGTAAAACCAAAATGTTTGTTGGTGTTCCAATACTTTTTATTCTAGCAGCATATCTCATGACCAATATTAAATGAACAATATAAGAAATAGCACTTTATATCTGTGGCAATTAGTAAATACTATGAATTTATTCATATATAGCTCAGGAATCTGGTTCATGACAGCATTTTACATGCGTATAATAAAAACTAGTAACGGGCATACGCAACTGCAAATTCAGGTCAGACAAGTCTGCGTATGTGGTGACGCCTCGCTTCAGTTATAAGTAAGAAATATCTTACCTCCTTTTATCTGGGGCTGAATCTATGTTCATACCACCAACAGAAAAAAAAAAAAATATGCGTTTTTAATCAGTTCCAAAAAAAAAAAAAAAAAAATTGCTTTTAATTTTCCTTAACGAACTAAAATAATTTATTTCATTCTCTGCTCCTTTGTTTTAATACATCTCTACTAAAATAACATTGTAGTAAAGAAATGGTCAGGGATGCAGTCAGGTACAATTAACACATTCAGGTTTTTAGTAAAAAACTTTATAAGTGTTATTTTTTTTATTAAAAAACTTGGATGTGTTAATTATACCTGACTTCATCCCAGATCATTTTTCTACTTTTGCTTCATAGAATAATGGTTTAAGTACTTTTGTTCAATCCTCGACTTAATTGGAGTCATTCCAAAGTCCGCTCCGGTCTCTTAACAAAACTTTTGTGTTTTCTTCAACAGACATGTTTTCTATGATTCCTATCTCTAGTCTTTTATCGGACCGCCAATAGCGAAAGCGAGAAGGAAAATCGGTAATTGGCTACTTCCTATGCATATAAAAAGACTTCGCTGGTCGATCTGGTCGTTGGCATGCATTCCGTGGTTCTATCACGTCTTCCGCCTCTGTGCTCAATCGTAGCACTTCCAAATATTGAAACCGGGAAGTATATTACGTTAGATAATATGGCAAATTCATTCCTGAAGGTCGACAATACGTTATGAATGTAAACCATTCTTGGAATGTCAACAAATGCTTCACAAAAAAGGAGATCGTAATCATTAATTAACTATATTATAATTTATATTTCTATAAATATTTATTAAATATATACTTTTTCAAAATGCTTAAACAGTATCCTAGTTTTTATTAATATTTACTTATCAAATCATAGTCAGAATTTAACGTGGAAAATTAAAATTATTTACCGCTTCTATGATATTTAATTTATTAGGAAATAAATATCATAAAAATGGTAAATCATTTAATAATTCTACATTAGACTGATCCTTCTGTATTATCATGTGTTCGTCAACCGTTCTAGAAATTCTCTAATGATATCATAATCATTAGCTGAATTATTTTAACTATTTAAATAACCTTTTTCAGTTTATTCGGGAAAACCTGGCAAAAATAGGATATTTTTTTAGTGAAATTCACCAAATTTTTCAGTTCTCTGTTTCCTTCTGCAATCTGTTTTTTTCTTTCTTTTTTTTAAATCTAGTGGAAGTAAGTAATATATTTTTGAAGCTAAGCTGGTTTAGTGACGTTATATTATATATACATACAAATATTTCCCTAGAGTAAACTGTGAAAGATGTAACGGAAATGGTAGTACCATGTCAAATAAGTGTTTCCATTATTATTTTATGTTTTGTTAATTTTGAAATATACTTCTTACTTTAAAGAAACAGGTAAAAAAACCTGATGATGGGTAAGGTTTATCAGTGTCATTCAGGACAAACCCATGAAAAATAAACTAACACATTTTATTTTGATAACAATTTCAATATAAAACATACTTCAATACTTCTTTCATTTTCTTTTTTACTGATGAACATTAAATTCAGCGTCCTTTTTGAGAGTACATCTTCTTAGTTTTTTGAACATTCCATTCAGAGATATTCAATGCAATACATATGCTATTTGTATTTTACAAAGTAAAGTGTTTGATTCATTAAACAGTTGTTTCAACAAAACGTTTTTAAATGAAACTGAGGCTTCCAAAGATAAGGGCTGAGGTCCAATTTTTAAGTTGGCTTTAACAATATTTCAAAATTCATCATAAGTAAGTACAGATTTATTATTAAATTCATTATTTATGAACTGTTACAACAGGAAATAATTAGAAATATTAAGTAAAAATGTATGGCTTGGTAATTTTTTAAATTCTCATTCAACAAAAACCAAGGCTTCAATAACAAAGAAAAGCATTGAAGTGATTTTATGTTTTATATTCTAATTCTGTAATTTACAACATATTTCAACAGATGTTTGGGATTGAGTGAATTGGATTTTAACTTATTTCGCTACCCCTGTGCCAATCCATTAAGTGTTGATTTTTTAATAGTGGGTTTTTGTAATGAATTTGACATGAATTCTTGACACAAAATTCTGTCACCTATGAAAATGGATTATTGTATGTCAGACTTACACCTCTGTAATATTATATGCTGAATGATCCTTCTCAATATACCGTTTAGGAATGGTTGGATGTGAAGTCTTGTTGCTGTTCAATGTGAAGTTTTTTCTAGCATAGAGGCTCTACAATAGCCTTCCTGAAGACATATATATATATATATATATATATATATATATATATATATATATATATATATATATATATCAGCAGTGGACTGGCAGAGTGAGGTGTCTAAGGGTTTCATCCTTGTACATAATACTGCCGGGTGGCCTCTTCCTAATTTTTTTTACCGCTAAGGTTTTAGGAGGAAAGCGCTTGTGTAATAATGTAAAAGAAAGCATAATACAGTCTGTCTTCTTGGGATTAACTGAAATATTTAATCCTTTCTCTGCTTTGGGTTGGGGGCAGACATAGAATAGAATTGAACCATAGTATTTACAACTTATCATAAAATCAATTAAAGGGACAACTGCTCGTTGACCTTGTTACTCCATTTCTTCCCTTACATTTTACCTTTTAATCCACCATCCACATTATTGATTCCTCACAGGGTTAGAATTATGTTCAAAGGCTAAGGAAGAAAACCCCTTTAGGAAATCATGGAAGTACTGATATAAGCATTCCTTGGGTCAACCATGAAATAAATTTCAACTCGATTCAAACCCATAGCTTTCTGTTTTGAGTGTGTTGAGACCCCAACACCAACGTGCTCTGTCATTGAGCCTCCAGTTAAAAATAGTTCAGTAAATTTAAAAATAATTTTAATAAGTAAGGAAATGCTATTGAGTAGACTGGTGGACAGCCATTTATCTACATGTTTATAGCTGGATTTTCATAGGCTTAGTCTTAAATTCATTAGTTTTAACCATTTCAGCAAGATTGAGTGGAAATATCGGACAATGGAAAAAAAAATTCTGGAATTTTTGTGTTCTTCAGTATAAACATTTGTAGTCTATGAAGTTCATAGAAGGAATGTAAGCAGAGTACTTATCACTCCATGTCATTTATGAACTATACTCAACTTGATAGGAGAAGAAATAATTAATAGCACCTAGCTGAAACCAAATTTTATCGAGTCAAGAGACATTTCTTTAAAAATCTATTCCAGCAAATATCCTTAGTTGATATGATAAAGTCATATGAGCTAATTGTTTTCCTAGGAATTGGGTACAATGATGGTTGTGCCTCCTACTAACCTGAGCAGGCACTTATACTGGTATTGGCTGGAGAATTTATCTGGCAGAGCTTTTTTGTCAATCTCTGACCAAGAGTGGGACCAGAGTGAGGCTGTCATGATTTATTTCATGAGACCTTCACAAACTTAATATTAACTGACCCACCTAGGATCTATTGAAAAATAATTACTTTTTTTAACATATATTCAATTCTTAATGTTCAGGAATACATTATTGTGTATAAAAACCTTTTAGAAATACTTATTTTACTTTTTTCAGATTATATTTACTTAAAAAATTGTTAATTGTGTCTGTAGTGATATCATATTTTAAAATGCAAGTTTTGAAGAAATGAATTTTCAAGACCTCAAACCAAAGTGAAATTATATTTAATAATTAAAACTGAATTACTTGTCAACTCATTAAAATATTTCCATCCATGAAATGTAGCCATAAATATATCTAAGTAAAGCTGTTTGAGTTTTGAGGATTGAAGTTATTTCGTATAACATGTACCTATAAATCAAAGACAGGAGAACAAGTGATTAATGGTTTATTAGAACACATGATTCTTACAGTCAAAATACATGAGTGATTAATATGCTTTAAGAGAAGATATTTACAAATTAGAGGATGATAAGTGCAATGACACGGAACATCATTTGTTCTATAAATAAACATAAATTTTGTATTTTTAAATACTTAGTAATCATGTTTTTAAAAGTTGCAATTTGAAATGCAAAAAAATATCAGTTTAAGATTATTTCTTAACTAACTAACTCTTCCAAGAAGACTGGTCCATGAAGGACTTTGGCGCCCTCAGCGATCCTCCACACAGAACAATCCTCCATGGCCTTCCTCTAAATGCTCATCCCCTGGAATCGGAGATCTGCCTCCACATTGCAGTTTGGCCTGCCTCTTCTTCTTTCTCCATCAGGACGTCCTTGCAGTAGTAGTTTTGGGAGTGTTTTTAGATTCATATGATGTACATGGCCCATATATTTAATTCTACCTTTTTTGATACCAAAAACTGTATCAGGTTCTCCAAATAGGTTCTTTAGTTCATTATTTGTTTTTATGGTAGGACCATATATTCTTCTTTAAATTTTCCTCTCCCATGTACTAAGTCATCTCTCTAGCTGCTTGGTTAGTGTCTATTGTATATCGATTAGTAATTTAATTTAAAACTCATGTTATTTATATAATGTATATTTTTCTAATCAATAAACAAGGTTTTTAAGTTTGTTCCTTTCCTAATTGATTTTTTAATTCAATATATAACAAAGTGGGGACGAGGATAAAGACAGAAAAGCTGATATTTTGATCTAAATTTTTTTTTTTTTTTTTTGTCAAACGGGAACGATGGACGCTGCTCAATTCACCCAGTTTTTGCAACTACAACAACAAAAATTTTCTGCTATGTTAGAAAAATTCTCATCCATGATTCATACCTCTTCAATACTTCCTCAACATCAGGTAAGTAAGTTTGATACTTTTGATAAAAACAGAGAAACTTTTCATCAATACAAAGAAAGGTTCGACAACTATCTTGCCCTAAAAGGCTTAGCTTTAGACACAACATCAGCAAAAACTATTCTTTTAAATAGCATTGGCCCTGAATATTTCGAATTACTTAAGCTATCAGTAGCCCCAAAAGAACTAAATACATTGACATATGATGAAATCATCAAAACCCTGGAAGATCAACTGACCGAAAAAATAAAAATATTTTAGAGGAAAGACACAAATTTCTGTCACAAAAACAAGCACCTAACGAATCTCTCCAAAATTTCGTCACTCAATTACGAAAATTCGTTCCTTCGTGAAACTTTAAATGTGAATGTGAAAAGTCTGTAGCAGATCCTTTTCTACACTCTCAGTTTATTAGAGGTCTCTCTAACCAAGATATACGTCACCAACTTCTTTTGGATGACTCAAAAACATTTTCTGACGCTGTCTCAAGAGCACAAACCTTAGAAGCATCAAATTTGGCAAGTCAACAATTCAATACACCCACAGAAAATAATTCGAACACTGTCCATAGACTTTCAAGACCACGAAGTAAAAGTCAAAATAACTATAATTTAAGACCAAGACAGAAATCAAATTAAAGACGTCTTATTTGAAACACCTAGGGATTGAAGGGCTTTGTTTAAAATGTTTGTTCCTTTCCTAATTGATTTTTTAATTCAATATATAACAGTGTCCATGTTTCACTACCGTAAATTACAACTGGACAAAGGACCATCTTATATACCGTTATTTTTTGTATAATTGGTACCTCTCAAGTTTGAAAAACTTTTCTGAGCATCTAGTTGCACAAGTCTTCATTCTAGATTCTCAACTTTCATTTTGTTATCTTTGGTTACAATTGTGCTGAGATACTACATCAAATTTTTTTACGCTCTCAATGCTGAATCCTCTTTCTATTAGAAAACCCTCTTATAATGGTCGAGCCTATCCTTGATAAAAGCATATATTTTGTTTTACTATTGTTAATTATGAGCCCAGCCTTCCTAGTTACCTCTCCACATTCGGAAAATGCCTCTATGAGCGAATTCTTATTTCTTCCTGAGATAACGTAATCAGCATAGGCGAGATATTGGGTCATATTGCTGTAAATACAACCTTCCAGTTTTGCTTTGGTTGCCCTCAAAATCCTCTCAAGTACCAAATTAAACTACACTGGAGAAATTATTTCTCAATTGGCAATTGAAATTATATCTCTTTAAACTGTATCCACATTGTAGGTAGAAAATATATTTTGTGATACATCAGGCCTGAGGAGACCCTTACAGAACAAATCCAGTCTCTATGAAGTAGATAGCTGGAATTTCATTGGATTGTTGAGTGATAATGAGGACATAACCTCCTTTAATTAACATCTGTCAACAAAACAGTACTTTCTTGTAAAGTACCGAACCAAAGACTGAAGGGTTGAATCATCATGTTTTTAAACAAAATTTAAAAAGATTATTATTGTCTAGGAAGGTTGTAGTTTTTGGGATCAAATAAAAGAAAAGAAAAATATTAGTTATGTACAAAAACGTTTTATTTTTAAATAAGAAATAAATTTTACACTTAACAAGAAAAAAAAGAAGAGAGGTTACTGCTTTTTAACTTATATACATTAGGGTGAAATTATTTTCCATTCAAAAACTGGTTCACGGACTTCAGAGCTGTTATTGGAATCTGAAAAATGGAAACAAAGAATAATTATTATTTGCACTTGAATCAGAAGTAAATGTAATTGTTTCAAAGTGTTATCTATCAGAATTCAAAATGCCATGAAACATCATTCTTTTCTGATTTATTATATTGGCATTCTAAAAATTGAATGACATGAATTTATTTTGTGATATAATTTTAAGAACCTAAAAAAAAAAAATGTCATTTGTGGCAATGACACTTTAAAAAATAGATAAATAAATACTAAAAGTCAGTAAAAAATATGAGTATAAAATTAATTTTAGTTGAATAATCACATGCCAATGCTGCAATTAATATCTAGAATGTTCATCATCTTGAATTTTTATGTACATCACGAAGAGTATATTCGAATGAGAAACCATAATATTTCTTATCTTAAAGTTACATGCATTAATTATTCATCCAATACTAACCATGTTATAACCATTTTCCTAAAATTTCTAGCAATACAATTTTTCCTTCCTGCTTCTTTTTTCTAATACATGGTTTAATATTAAATGTTTTCGACTTACACTGGATCTCATTTCCAACTCTGAATGGATTGCATCCCCAAAGATTGAATCACAGGAGGAAAACTCTAACTGCTCTGCAGACAGTTTAATTACAGAGACACAATAGGTTGATTGCAAGTAAACTAGCAGAGAAACTATTTTGCATGGCTCTGAATGGGAAACATGAACGTTTTGAACTAGTCAGAGCATTTTCAGAATAAGACTTGTCCAATCCTGCACTTATAATATGAATTGATCTTAATATCCTCAGTAATTAACATTAGGCACGGTCCATCTGATTTGGAAGTGATGGGTTCGTTATTAAAAAGACCTATAAATAGTAAAGAAGCGGGATTCTCTCTGAAAAATATTAACAACCATCAAACTGTCACTACTTTTTAGCTACTGGACTTCTTCCCCCCTCTAATGTAACACATATAATATGTAAAAGATATTTACCATCAGTAAAAGAGCTCTCAAAATAGTTTAAAATTAACTTTTTTCCCCTTGTTTGTACCTCCCTCTTTGATTGATTAACTCCTGATATCCCTGGTGGGACGTAGGGCCGTTCTGAGTGTCTACCATCTGCCTCTGTCAGCAGCCAGTTCTCTAATTTCTACCCATTGTACAGTACATTCTGCTTCATCCTCTATGGACCTCCTCCAAGTTTTTCTGGGTCGACCAACTCAACGGCTTCCCAGAGGGTTCCAGTAGATCACTTCTCTTACAATATTGTCCCTTGGGTGGCAAAAGGTGTGCCCTATCCACTTCCACTTCTACCTCCCTCTTAGTTCTTAATTAATTTTTTAGTCAAATGCTATGCTTTTCCCTAGAAAATTAATCAAATTTTTTGAAGTGTGAACTAAATTTAAACGATATATCCATTCACTCACATTGAAAATAGCATCGTAGTTCTTTCGCACACCTACCGATGCCTTTCCTCCAGCAGATGCAGCTGCGCTTGCATCGGCTCCAGCCTCTGCTCGGGAGGTTCCATCAGCAATTGCGCTGGCTCCTGCTGTTGCACTAGCTCCAGCTTGCGGGGGACTACCAGCAACGTCAACATAAACCCGCTTTCTCACACCACCTGTAACATAAATGGATAAAAGGAATGGGAACTTGTTGAGAATTATTCCTCACCTTTGGCTTCAAAACTGTTATATACTTAGAAGTTATTTTATGGCTTCTTGAGGAGACTTTTCATGGACTGCAATTATGCAATTATTAGCTGCTTATTAAAAACAAAAATTATAGGGCAGAATAATTGTATAATTATTGTATAATAATTATATGAACAAGATAATACTTAATAGAAAACACAATGCTGCATTTATTAAATTTTTGATCGATATTTAAAACTTAAATTGTTTTAAATATATTTTTTCATGCTGAATTCAATTTTAGAGTCAATTTTCCTCTATCACGTACAGATTTCCCCCGAAATTCAAGAACACAGATGAAACATGGGACCTGGTTTCAAAGGTAAATTTAAAGGAAAATTAGAAGTAAAATAAAAACTCAAATCTTTAATTAAATAAGTTCTTATGAAACAACAATATTTATTATATATATATATATATATATATATATATATATATATATATATATATATATATATATATATATATTTTAACAATATTTTGGTTCAATTGAAGTACAAATTAGTCACTGTAGAATTTTCTTTTTCTTGACCTTCTGGATGTTCTTTCAGAGTCCCCTTTTAGGTTCCAACAGTAATCAGCCATCATGGTGGTATTCCACTTCCCTTGGTATCGTTGCTCCATCACTTTTATATCCTGATGGAACCTCTTACCTTGTTTTTCACTGTAATTCCCTACATTTTGGGGGAAACAGTCAATGTGAGAATGAAGAAAATGAACCTTTACTCTCATAAGGCAGCCCAGGTTCTGGAAAGTTTTCAGCAAGCGTTCCACCAAATTTCGGTGATTGGGGTCCTTGTTATTGCCTAGAAATCCTTCCACCACAGCCTTGAGGCTTAGTCAGGCTACCGTTTCCAGAGTATCATGGTGTTCTCAAACTCCTGGTCTTTGTGATTTCTGGAAACTTCTGTCCTAAATACTGAAAACAAGGATTTTCACAATTCAAAGCTTTAACAAACTGCCTCATCAGCCCAAGTATGATATGTAAGGGTGGAAGCAACACAGTTTTAGGGTCCAACCAAATGTGGATTTATCACGTTCTTTGAGCCAGGTTTTAACTCTGCTCTTGGGGGCCGATTTTTGATGACCCAGTGCTTTGCAATTGCCCTACTATCCTACTCACACAAAAAACAAGGCATCTTAGTGAATTCAGCCTGTAGGCCTAGTAGTAGGCTGATGACCTTGAAATATCCACACCATTTGTGAGTGTGGTATTCAATGTTTTCTAAGACAATTTTTAGGTTTTAATAAGTTTCTTTCAAATGCACAGAATGAACTATAGGAATAGAGATGAATATCTATTCACACACATGTAGACGTAGGGAGCTGGTGATCCCATCGCCCGGTCTTTGGACCACAATCAGCCACTGGCCCTCCAGGTTGGGGGAACAGCACACTGACACACATACAGTGCACTAAATCAGCACACTACAACACCCCTACACTACAGACAAAGGACACTTACAGTACATACCCTAGGGTCACCTTTCCTAGGAAGCCCCGGAAGGGGAACCGGTCAGGAGGTTTAGGAGGCAGCCCCTCCTCCTGAATTGGGGGACGTGGGTCTGATAAACCCACTCTCTCTAAATCTTATTTATCACGAAAGTAACACAAAGATTAGCCGGACTGGAATTCAGGAAACAATACAGCAAACGTCAAACGGACTTCACACCTGCCTCGTGGAATATTTTATCACTTTATAGACCTGGAGCACTCCAAGTGCTTCTTAACACTCTTGGCAACTACTTCATAGACATAGCTGCCATTCAGGAAATCAGGTGGACAGGGCACAGTACCTTCAAGAAAGGAACATATACTGTCTATTACAGCTGTGATGACCGCCTCCATACTTTTGGCACAGGATTCATTGTTAGGAAGAAAATGTCACAACTTGTAATAGGATTTAAACCAATTAACCCTAGGCTATGCACACTACGGATAAAAGGAAAGTTCCACAACTATAGCTTAATATGTGTTGATGCTCCAATTGAGGTATCAGAAGATGATCTTAAGGATGAATTCTACGATCAATTAGAAAGGATCTACAATGAGTGTTCTCGGTACGATGTAAAGATCGTGGTCGGTGATTGCAATGCCCGGGTTGGTAAGGAAAGGATATACCAACCTACTATTGGCCAATTTAGTCTGCATGAAGTTTGTAATCAAAATGGAAAACGACTTGTGGATTTTGCAGCATCAAAGAACCTGGTTGGGGGGTACATGTTTTCCTCATAAATCAATTCACTTAGGAACATGGCGGATGTTTGGACCCCTTGGACAAGTAACAACATCCCAGATAGACCATATCCTTATGAGTCCCAGGCACAGATCTTCTCTACTGGATGTCAGAGCATATTGAGGGGCAAATGCCGATTCAGACCACTACCTAATTGTCAGTAAAATAAGAAGTGGAGTCTCAAACACTAAAATACAGCATGGTTGTGGAATAACTTGATTTGACATTAGTAAACTAAAGGAGTCAGGAGTAGAACAAAATTTTGCTCATGCTCTAGATGTGAAGATTAGAGAAATTAATGTTAACAAAAGTATTGATAATATGAGGGAAGCATGCAAGAAAGCACTGTCTGTAACAGCGAAAGAGTTTCTGGTGACCAAGAAACCTGACAGGGGGAAAGGATGGTTTGATGAGGAATGTCAAGTAATAATTGAGAGAAAGAATAAGGCTTACAGGACCATGGTGCAAAGAAGACATACACATAGATTGGTGGATGAGTAATAGACTAACCAGAAGAGAAGAAGAGCATCCACATTATGGAAAGAAAAGACATTGGGAAAATAAAATGCTAGAAGAGGTAGAACAGTCTTTTAGTGAAAAGATCATCAGAAACTCCTTTCAAAAGGTAAACATGGAACGAAAGCCCTTTAATCCTCATAGTCAAGCCTCAAAAACAAAAGATGGAAGCCTGATTACAAACCAGCAGGAGATCTAGGACAGATGGGCTGATTATTTTAGCCATCTTCTCAATAGAAATGGGAAACCACAAGAGAGATGGGATGCACAGGAAGCAACTAGCAATGAAGACTTTATTGAGCCACCAGATGAAGAAGAATTACAGGAAGCTATAGATAAATTAAAAAATCATAAAGCACCTGGTTGTGATGAAATTCCTGCAGAGTTCATAAAGCATGGTGGTAGTGAATTGGTTAAACTGCTACAGGAACTATTAATTGAAATATGGAAGGAAGAAAGCCTGCCCATGGAATGGAAGAAAACGATTATTTGCTCTATATATAAAAAAGGTAATGCATTGGACTGTTGCAACTACCAAGGCATATCGCTACTTCCATGCGCCTACAAGATCCTTCCAACTATCCTATACAGCAGACTGCTACCTCTTGCTGAAAAGGAAATTGGAAAATAGCAAGTTGGATTCCGAAGAGGAAGGTCAACCTCTGACTAGATCTTTACCCACCGGATACTACTGGAGAAGATAGCAGAATACCAGATCTCAACATACCATGTCTTCATAGACTTCCATCTGGCCTATGACTGCATAATTAATTGTCAGGAGGCTTATATAGCCATGTTAGCGATGAATATACCCCATACACTTGTTCGACTAGTGAAAATGACCATGGAGAACAATATCTCTTATGTTAAAGTTGGTGGAGATTTGTCTTCTTGAGGGTTCACTACAGAGACTGGTGTCAGGCAGGGTAATGGCCTGGCTTGGCTTGTTTTTAATACAGCCTAAGAAAAGGCTGTGAGAAATGTAGGAGTACAGGTAGTAGGGACCTTGTTGAATAGATCTGTTCAGCTTCTTGGTTATGCCAATGATTTAAACCTTATGGGTAAAACGTGGAGAGATGTAGCTACATCATTCGAAGCCCTGGAGGGCTCGGCAAGAATGGGATTCACAGTGATCAACGAAAAGACAAAGTATAAGACTACATCCAACCAACAACAACAGGAGCAAGAAGGAAATGTCGAAATAGGTACTCACAAATTCCAGAAGGTACGAGAATTTGTATACCTACGAGACCAAGTCAATTCATAAAATAGGATCGAAGAAGAAATAAACAGACGCATATTCTCAGTAAACCAATGCTATCTCTCACTGCAAAAATACTTCCGAAGTAGAACTCTGTCCAGGGTTGCAAAGCTTAGAATTTATAAGACGCTGATCCACCCAGTCCTTACCTATGGCTCAGAAATGTAGACAATGACTAAAGCAACTGAATTTTCGCTCATGAGGTTTGAGAGGAAAATTATCCGAAGAATATTCGGACCAGTATGTATTAATTAAACCTGGCGAGGAAAGACAAATAACAAGCTACAGAACCTTTACAAAGATGTAGATATTGTGCATGTCATTAAACTAGCCAGATTATGATGGGCCGGTCACGTAATAAGGATGAACCCTGAAGAAATTCCAAAGAAGGTGTTAAGTGAGCGAGTATATGGAACTAGAACAGTTGGTCGTCCAAAGCTTAGATGGGAAGATTCTGTAGCTACTGATGCCAGGATTCTGCTTGGTACCCGAAATTGGAAGGCAGCAGCACTTGATCGGGAAAACTGGCGATCGATTTTGGAGCAAGCCAATTCTCAACTTGGGACGTAGCGCCAATAAATAATAATAATAATATTCACACGCATGTACAACAAACTTTATGGGGTGCCCATGCTTTATCTTGGTCGCCAAGTTTCACTCCAAAATAAGCAAAGTACACACTTTATATTTTGTCTCTGTTTTACAGCCACATAACTCCCACAGTTATAACAAAACATGTCTGGACTGTTGACACACGCACGCCGTGATGTACTCATTTCAAATTTGACTAAATTATGAGAGTAACGAGGAAAAATAGCAACTAAACTTATGACTTATCAAATACTGACTAGACTAACTCCTCTGTGAATCCCATACATCTAAGCTAGGAAGGTACTAGAAAGTGAGCCGCCAACATAAATTGGGCCTTTCTTAAATTTTTCTCTCTCTCTCATGCTAGAGATATACAATCGTATAGCACAAAAACTTAGCGTGATAGGTATATAACAGAATTGAACTCAGCATGGGAAAATACTGTCGAAAAATGTATCAGAAATCAAACATAGAATTTCATGCAGCATTATGTAATTTATATTAAAACTGGCAAAAGAGTTTTAATTGATGTTATACAAAAATGTGATAAACCAAGATTACTTTTTAGTACCAGAAAAAAATTATTGGCTATTATAAATAATATTAATGTAAATTTGTTACATTGTTATCTGCAGAAATTAATGCACCGATACTTTTCCTAATGCAGGACAATCCTAAACTTCAGAACACTAATTTATGTGTATTTATCAACTATGGACTGCCTTGATAAAGCAATTGTTAAAGGTTTTTATTGGGAAAGCAATATGGCAGTGTCCTATGAAATTGTTGATATGGTAAGATATTCTTGGAAAAAAGCTTGTTCAGCTGGCTTAATGGCTCGTGAAACTAACAAAACTGAAGGAGAAGGTGTTCTTGATGAATGAATCGAGTAGTGTTGGTTTCACAAATGTTTTAGTGTCTGATATGTCCTTCAAAAGAAGAAGGGCCATCACTCTTGATTGTCTAGGTTCTTCAGAAAGTAGTAAAATCAAATCCATTTATAAGTACTCCTGATCCTGCCAAGGAGTGTGGAGTGCCTAAAGATGCTCTGTTTTGCCATATATAGGCCATTGAAAAGTTATAAAGGAGCTGAAGCCCCAACACTGTTTATGAGACTGTTCATAAATGAGCTGAAGCCCCAACATGTTTGGATGGAGAATGGCTGTGAACCACAATTTCACATAAAAGAAAAAAAAAATTAATTTTTGTTGAAAAACAGTAATTTTTTGTAAATCTATTATTTAAATCCTCAACTCTTAACTAGGGTTACTATGGGAGAGAAAAAAATATAAAAGAAGAAAAAACAAAATAAAATGGATATAAATTTTAAAAAACTGTTTCCTTACCATTAGCATTGAGATGGGTATTGACAGACTCGAGAATAGAAATTGGAATCTGCAAATTAAATATAAAAGCTCTTAGTAAATTTGATATTATTTCAGTTTTGCAAACATTAATTTGCAACTTATGATCAGATCAAATCAATGCTGGGCAAAAATTACATTGAATATTCTGTCGAAGAAACCAGGTCCATGGGCAGATCCACCTCCAGCACCTGTTCCACCACTAGCACCAGCACTAGCACCAGCAGAGGCTGATGAGCTGCTACTTCCTCCACCAATACCTAAGCAATGTAATCTCCATTTATTCTTATTAATACCTTATGTTTCTATGGCAACCTATATTATTAACTCTGACAAATTAAATTAGATTGTTTTGTTTGATAATTTTTATAGTTTACCAATTTTGATTAACAAATTTACCTATATTTTGTCATATAAAATTAAAAACTTTAATAATAATGATAAAAAGATATGAACTCCAAACATTCTCGATTCATTGTACTATTTCTACTTCGGTTTAAGGTCAAACTAAAACAAAATTGCATTATTTTGTATTTTATGCTCTTCAATTGAAGTTTAATTAGATTTTTAATTTCTATATACACTTATCTTTATGTTTTATAGTATATTTTAAGTTGTTTTTCAAAAATTTTCTTCCATGAAATTTTTTTTATTTTATTTTTTTATAAGAATACCTACTAGGGTAAGTGCACTGGTAGTTGACAGTTTGGTAATAAATCTCTTATAATAAGGTTTCTGTTTGCACTTTCGTTTCTTTTTAAATTTTGGCTGGTAGTTCAGTTACTTCTGTATGCAAAGAGTGACAGCCATGACTTCCTGGACGGGAAAACTTTTCAATACCAAATTTATTGTCACAACTCCAGTTTAGTTGACTTAAACGCCTCTATCCTTATGCAATCGGCTAAGGATGCTCTGGTATGTATTTTGTTTTGTCTCCATCAAATGCTTATATCTGTCCAACATATGAATATACTTTAGAATAGTAGGTATCTGTATTTCAGTTTACTAGATTCTTGTGGTTATAGACGAAAAATAAGAGGATTTTATTGGGTGTCAACTACTAATGCAGCATCTATAAACTAATAGCACAACACGGAATTAGGTTCCTTTTTTTTTTTTTCAGTTTTAATCTAGCACCAATAAAGATAACTCAATTATGAGCCTCAGCAAATGGAAAAGGCCCTTGATGACGTCAAAAGGGGAATTTATGTAGCAGCAGCAGCAAGAAGCAACGGAGTGCCTCCAAAACTGGTACCCTTTCAACTAGTAATGCTAAAAGGTGATTTGGAAAATTAACACTTTTTCAATGTTCTATTAATACTATTTCAAATTAAAAAAATTAGGATAACAGACGGGATTCGCACGTATCTGAGGAGGGGAGAAAGAAATTTGTCACATGATCAACTGAAGAAATATTGCTAAAAACGTGTGATATCTTTCTAAAAGTGTCAACTACTAGTGCACTTACCCTAAACAGATTGCCATTTTCACAATTGTATTTATTAAGAAAGACCCAGCAGATTTTGTCTTCAAAACAAGGATTTAATAAATGTTACTTTTAGCAAGTTAAGAGATGAAAATAATAATCATGGATATTCCATAGATTAAATACATTATTCCAGAAGAAGCATGCAATGAAAAGATTTTATCTCCAGATGAGATATTCATTTATCAGAGTATTAACTAAATTTTTTGTGTTGGGTGCAAATTTTAGTATCTAACAAGGGGACGTTTGCAGTTGTAACTCACAGATTTGAATGCCGATTTTTGTGTGGGTAGTAGGGACCTATAATAGTGCAAAACTAGAGTTATAGCCGCCAATGGGCATTAGGAGCCGAGAAAAAAAATAAAATATGACAATCACGTTTTGTTTTTGTTTTTTCTCTGTCAAGATAGAGAAATGGTTCTTTCACGTTTAATTGCACTTATGAATGCTATATGGTATAAAAATACTTCCGCTATACTCAAGACACCACCCGGCTTTAGGTTGCTCGAAAAACTCTTAAAAAATGACAAAATTCCAAGGAAATCCGCTGTAAATCAGTGAAAAAAAAATTTCCACTTGCGAAATTTTATCAAAATCAAAAAATATTGATTTTTTTACCCCTTTCGAGGAGGTTAAAATTTTGAAATTTCATCAACAATTTCTAACGGCCATAACAACTACTGTGTTCAACCGATTACAATAGTAATAGCATCACTCGAATCAGCATACCATCCGCTTTTTATCCAAGCATATAACATTGGGATTACTCCAAATTCTAGTGGACAAAAACCGATGAGAATGAAAAAATCCGAAGTCAGCTATAACTTGAGATATCTCAATAAGGGGAAATCCTGCGACCTCCGGATTAGGTCTAAACTATGCAGTTTTACGGCTTCTAGATGACCTTAAAATTTGGTGATATTCGGTGGCGAAATGTGTGAGATAGCGCAAATTATTTACATTTTTTCAGAAATTGACAGCATCTTGTCTTCTAAAATCATACAAAATTTTAAAGTTAAAAAAAAATTTGATTTCGACAAAATTTAGTTTCTACATGGTTTTTGAGATCATGAATCTAAAAATAATATCAGTTTTTAGTTTAAAAATTTTCCTCACGTATATATTTATTTCAAATTGCATTGAAATCCTAAAATTGATGAATAATCTAAAATTAATATCAGGTTTTGGTCAACAAAAAAAAAACTCCCCTAATCTATATTTTTTTTAAATGGTTTTATTTGAAATTTATTGTGTAAAAATAAAAAAAAAAATAGAAATAGATCATTTTAGAACGTCTTAGTTATATAATATTCCTCATCTCAAAAAACATGTAGAAACTAAATTTTGTCGAAATCAAAATTTTTTTTTTAACTTTAAAATTTTGTATGATTTTAAAAATGTAAATCATTTGCGCTATCTCACACTATTCGCAACCGATTATCACCAAATTTTTAGGTCATCTAGAACCGCATAGGTTAGCCCTAATCCGGAAGTCGCAGGATTCCCCCTTATTGAGATATCTCAAGTTATAGCTGACCTCGGATGTTTTCATTCTCATCAGTTTTTGTCCACTAAAATCTGGAGTAATCCCAATGTTATATGCATGGATAAAAGCGGAATGTATGCTGATTCGAGTGATGCTATTACTATTGTAATCGGTTGAACACAGCAGTTGTTATGGCCGTGAGAAATTGTTAATGAAATCTCAACTTCAAAATTTTAACCTCCTCGAAAGGGGTAAAAAATCAATATTTTTTTATTTTGATAAAATTTCGCATATAAGGGTTTTATGGTGCGTTAAATCGAAATTTGAGGTCAGTTGTTCGTGAAAAAAAAATCTCCACAGACTTACAGCGGATTTCCTTGGAACTTAGTCATTTTTTAAGAGTTTTTGAGGAACCTAAAGCCGGGTGGTGTCTTGAGTATAGCGGAAGTATTTGTATACCATATAGCATACATAAGTGCAATTAAACGTGAAAGAATCATTTCTCTATCTTGACTGAGAGCTGAGAAAAAAATAAAACGTGATTTTCATATTTTAATAATGCCCATTGGCGGCTATAACTCTAGTTTTGCACTATTATATGCAAATCCGTGAGTTACAACTGCAGACGTCCCCTTGTAAGTTAAATTTTTAAGGTTGTTTATTTCTTCTAATAAAATAATATTAAACTATTTAAACAAAATGCAACTATTATTACCGACTTTTTTTACTACAAATCTACTATATATTTGTCTAATACTACTCACTCATTTACCACAAAATCTTAAAAACAACCGAACGGATTGGAATGAAATTCGATATATAGCTTCCTCTAGGGGCGTAGGCGCTTGCTAAGAAAGGAAATTTAAAAAAATCGGCCTGAATCGCGGCTAATTCGCGAAAAATGCGATTACAATTTTTATTGGGCGAATAATGATAGATTAATTGTCATTTGGTATATTGAAATAAACAAAGTTAAAAAATAGATTAGATGCTTAAGCCGCATACTTTTACCACAAATTAAGCTCCTTATAGTTGTAAACAAACAAAAATACGATCGATGTTGAAACCTTATAATATGGTACTTCCTGTGAACTCATGGTAGCTGCAAAGGTGTACCCTTACAATTTTGAGTTGTTTCGTGACGAGAAGCTATTAAAAGACTTATGTTAAAGAGGAGGTTAAAAGACTTATGTTCTCTGGTGATGAAATGTAAGGCCAGTTGCATGTACATATTCCTTAGGAGCAACCCACCAACCTTGCTTCACCAGTAGCTTCATCCCCAATTACTCTTCCTTCAGCTTTACGGCCACAAGATAATTGTTCTGAATTATAATTAGCCCTCTTCAAATCGGCTTTTCTCAACAAGGCCTAAGTTGTATTTCTCGAATCTGGACAAGTTATACCTAGCCTTTCTGAATTTCATTCCTTGAACCTAAAATCTACCTTTTTCTCAGTTCAGATGAATCTATTGCAACAATGAAGTAAGCTAATCAATCTAAAAGTAAACAACGTAGGAAATGATTCACAGATTCAGTTCGCAACAAACAACTAAGGAACCTGGCTGCAGAATATATTCAAGCACATATAGAGGTAACAGGAAAGCTGTTAAGAAATACATGACAAATCATCCTGAAGTTAGCAGAAAAGTGGTTAACAAACATAAAGAGAGCCAACCCGAAGTTAAAGGATATGCTGTACACACATATTCTGAGAATCACCCAAATATACTTAGAGGGGCTGTACAGAAGTATAAGAAAACCTATCCTGAAATCCATAGAAAGTCTTCAATAAAGTACTCAGAAAATAATCCTCATGTTAAACGTGTAGCTGTAACAAAACACGATGAAAGATGTTCAATGGAAAGGTTACAGCCAGTATGACCCAAAAACTGAATATGCAAAAGAAAAAACAGTTGATATTGGACAACTGTCTTCTTGAAATTGGTGTTATGCTGTAAAACATAAGGAAGAAAGCCCTGCCATGTGCTGCAGTAACTTCCTCCTTTTAAGAATATCCTGAACACTTTCACAGCCTCCTTACATTTTCTAAATAATATTTGGAAATAGAACGGTTGTTTCTAAATGACGTCATTTGGAGCAAAAGAGATAAAAGAGTGAGATTTCATGCCAACATTTAAGGTGCGAGGACAGGTATATCTCACAGAATAGGGTGTTTGATGCCTGGAACATAACAGCAACCGTCTTTTATTCAGATAAATTTTGTTGGTGATGACAACCATGAAAGAGGCATTCGCTGTGGTTACTTTGTCAAACCTGCATATCAAACATTCATAGGCCAACTCCGGAAAATTCTTCATGAACATAACAAGTATATCAAGGACTTCAGAGCTGCTGTTGAGTCTGTTCCCAAAGATCTACAAGATTTCCAGGTAGTTATCAGTGTTAAAAAAAAACCTTCAAATGCTCACTCAGGACTTTACAATACTCCTACCAGTAATAAAGTTGCTATCATGATTATTAGCCAGGTGTTTGAAAAGCGAGACATTTTTCTCCACATCAGGGACAAAAAACTGATAAGAATCAGTGAGTTCTATCAAGCGTATAATTCTCTTCAGTATTGTCTCAGGTTCTGCTATGGGGAAGATGGGTACAGTATTTACATCCTTCAGTGTGACCCAAACACCAATACACTACTTAAGAAAACTGTGTGTGCAGCTGATTTTTACCCCTGTATGTTGATGGAGCGAGAAGGTGAAGAACCTTATTTACTTTAATTTTGTAATCTCCTCAACCAATTTATGCTTGATATGTACGCAAAAATAGAAACAGAAAGACTAAACTGCCTCGAAGTTTCACTGGAGGACTGTTAAAATAATATAAAATAAACTTTTGCAAATTGTCAAATTTACTTATTGAAATTATTCTAAGAATGGAATTCTTTATGTTTATTTATGTAATAATAATTATCAATGTTAAGCTTAACTTTTACTAATATAAGTTGTCCTTAATCCTGATGATATTAAACCATAGCGGAGCAGGGTACTTTCAGCTAGTCTTTTATAAAATTAATCACAAAATTTCTCTCATGGTTAATTAATATTATTATATTTAAGATATTTAGTTTTAAAATGTTATACATTTTTTAGGTAAAAGATTTAAAAATAATAATTACAGTATGCAGTAGTTTACTTTAGTAAGTCTGAGAATCTACTACTTCACTCAATAGCTCTAATATTTAAGTTACCTGCTTGAGCAGATCCTTGTGGTGCCTTAGCTCCAGCATACAATCCACCTCCTTCTGCTCCACCACCAAGACCTAGTTCAATAAACAATCCATCGTAAAATATTCATTGTTTGAAGGAAAAAAAATAAGCTAATTTTATGAAATATCCACTTACCAGCTCCAGCTGAGAAGCCACCAAAAGAAGCAGAAGCTCCAAGGGAACCACCAACTGTATTTGGTATATCAGCCTGTAAGATTAAAAAATATCATGTATATTCAAATAATACTGTTTTCAAAAACATTCCAACAAAGGTATTGTTTTCCTAAAGATTTATTTTTCAAGAATTGACTTCTTAATTTTTTTTCATCAATTTAAATTAGCAATTGAAGAAACACTATAGAACAAGAAACTTCCTTTGACCTGGCAACAACAACCATACTTGTTTGCTCAATATGTCCATAGTCCAACTCCCCTTTAGCCTTCTTGTGAGGCATCTGGGCTCTGTCCTTGTCATGACTAAGCAGGTCAGTCTTTTAATAGAATCATTGGCTAGGGGTTCACATCTGTTAGTTCCTTTTGGCATGTGAGGGCCAGCCAGCATGTTTATGTTGTGATGCTAAAGGAACATGGTGCTTTACTTATTGTTCTAATCTGTTCCACCTTGTCTTTTAGTCCCTCCTGGTGAAAAGAGAAAGAGATTTGTCTTATAACGCAAAAACACTGGAAACTAAAATTGAAGATGAAGAAATGAGTTCCAGTACTTAATTTAAACAACTCCTGTTACCTTAATTTTTCAATTTTGTCATCTAAAAGACGCACTCATAAAATTATTTTATTTTAATAAGAAAAGATAAAATAATTACTCGTTCCCTTTTCACAAGACAATTTTTAATTTTTCTTTACAACTACATTCATATTCAAAGGAGTTATTCTAAGGTGGGTTTTAAGAACTGTTATCCCTAAGTTTCGTTATTAAAATAAAATAATTTTATGAGTGCGTCTTTTAGGTGACAAAATTTAAAAATTAAGGTAACAGGAGTTGTTTAAATTAAGTACTGGAACTAATTCTGGAAAAAGAATAAAAAATTTTATTTTATAACTATGGCAGTAAAAGTGAATCCCACAATTGTAAACTTTTCTCATTTCTTTGTCTACTATATAATATCTATTTAAGCTTAAAGGACTCCAAGATTCTGTGCTGATATTAACATCTTCTAACACAATCCCATATGAACGTTATATGGTTAGAACATTGGATACTCTCATTGGTAAGTTGTTACTTGCTTAAAACAACTACACACACACACACATTACTCTGTATTTCATTCTACTTTCATTTTATTATGAAGAGGTTAGTACCGCTTTAATCATGACAACTCTTTTTTTTTTTGTTCTTATAGGCGTAAGACAGAGAATGAACATTCCTGTAAAAAATCTTTTTAACGATATTTTATACACATTTCAATTGCATCTGTTTAGCAGCTTATAAAAAAGTTATGAGCTGAATGATAATGTAAACAAAAATGTTATATTTTGTATATAATTATCAGTATAATGAATACACGGATACCAAGTTTATATGATTGGTTTTTATTTTTGTCTTGAAGTCGGGAGCGCAATAGGTTGTACTTGCGTTTAAATAAAATAACCAACAATCCTGTATTCATAGGGTGCATAAATAAATTTCCTGTTTAATTGTTGAGATTTTACCATCTAGTGATACATAGGAAGGAGAAATAAAGTTTACAAACATTGATTAGAAAGTTTAATATATCAATTTCTCTTGATGATGCTTTTGATTACAAACAGAAGGAAGAAGTAAAATAAAATAAAAACATGACATGTTTTAATAGTTATTTTTTAACCTTGTCCCGATGAAGCAATTCAATCCGTTTCAATGCCAAGGAATATTACTCGCAAATTCATAGCACATTTGTCCCTGACAATAAATATTCTTCCTTTATCCAAAATTATAAATAAGTTAGCAAAATAATTATATTTTTATAGATTAACACTTTTATAAATGTTGAGACTTGTAGTAAATATTAATCGTTTATTTATAATTTTAGACGCATCTAAACATTTAGCGCAATTAACAAACCCTAGTTATACATTTTTTTAAAGAATAAAATTTATTAGATATGTTTTATTTAATTATGTTTAATTATTTCTTTGTCTCGAAATGTCTGAAGCTTCATAGGAATCCAAGGTCCGCTCCCGGCTGTAGTGCTGTGTAAGAAGAAATAAATGATATTTATTTAATTTATCATTCTGTTAAAGAATATTTTCACATTGAAGGTTTTCTTGCCATTAAAAATAGTACACATATTGGTACACAGAAACCAAAGTATCTGTTGCGTAACAGCTCAGGATTAGTTTTCCCTTTGTATTCTTCATCGAAACCATGATAGGTAATGTTTCATAAGACATTGAATTGTATAGGTTGAAGTTATTTAATACTGAAATAGAGACTCCGGGCTTTTTATTGTTGATAGAATTTTGGAAATGAAGAAACGCCTTTAATAGTTATTTATGATCCAAGATCCTTGGTTGCTGACAACCTTGTTGCACATAGAATTTGTAACAGGTGACTAGTGGTATTTGTAACAAAATCCCGCTTAGAAGTTATATCACCATTTGTAGTTGTGTGATCCCGTCGTTTGTGAATATGCGTGCACCAAGTGCTTTTGTAATCATTCCATGCTGAAACATCAAATTCGTTACTTCCTCAAGCCATGGTGAGCTATAATTGCTTGTAATGATTTAATTAGTTTTTATATCTTGGAATTAATTATTGGCCATTAAGCAGATTACTTGCACTGAACCATAACAAGCACGTATAACATTTGAAAGAGAGATTGGGTTCCTTTGCTATATAGAATTTGTAAAATTAACAAAACAAGTTTATCGAGCGCTAAATTAGAATTAGGATTGAAATAGAAAAAGTTGAATAATATTAACAATACCACTCAAGCTAAATAATACTCATCTATGATTCACAACCGGTAAGTACAAATTGGATTATTCTGTTGTCACATTTATTGGATGCTATTCAATTAATTTCACAACCAATCATGTTTTTGTTTTTTTCTCAAGATTTCTCTCTCAGCTGATTTATAAATTGTTTGTAGCTAATATATTTTTTCAGTCCAGACATTTTTATAATATGAAAATACATTTGTTTTTTCATATTTTCTTATTTTTATTTTATAAATTTTCCTGTTTTAAAAGTTCTAAGACTGATTGATTTTTACATCTTTACCTTGACTAACCAATCAGTTTATTTTATTTATGAATATAAGAGAATATGTGCGTATAAGCTGTATATTGAAAAAAAAAAAATGAGCTAAGAAGAATGGAACTTGCGTTATGTTCTAATTTTCTATACTAATATACTTTTGTGCACTTTGTATCCTTTGACTTTATCCTTCATTTAAAATTCTTGATAGCCAAGTAAATTTATGGTAATTTGAAGTAAATTGTTTGTCACCGTAGCTGTTACTATTGTTTCAAGCTAACTCGAAAGCCAAAACCACTATCTCCCAGATGGAATGGTATCGATGAAATAAATTGGAATAAAAACATGACTATTAGAAAAAATAATTACTTTAGGACACACCGGGAGCCGCAATTATATGAAGCAATTAATGCCCATGTAACAGATGTACAATGGAAGTCAACCTTAACCCACTGTCACCTTAATTGTTGTCACTAATTAGTTCCGTCATCATTAGTCAACGACGATGACTTGAATATTTCTTTTTTCTATTAACAACGATATATTGCTGGAAGTAAGTTATTTTTTTATCATAGATAAAATTATTTAAAACTGAAAAAATTTAAAATTAGTTTTCCACCTCAGTATAAAGTGATGTAAATTAACTAGGGAAAGGTTTATATGTAATTACTAGGGCTGTGAATTATACACAATAAAACCTGGAAAATATGCAGTTAAATACCTAGATTATACAAATAATACATTATTTAGAAGAAAAATTTACAATTCATACTTATACATAATACAAACTCAAGTTAAAGTAACTAACTGTGTTGAAACGGAAAACAATGGAAAAAGACTATTAAAAAACAAAAAGACATGGTGAATATTAAAAAAGAAAAAACGTCAACTGGACATAAATCAGTATCGAAACACCAGAATTTTCTGATTCAGTGGCAAATTGTGTAACGATAGTTGTTCCAAATTTTGATTTCTTACCTTTTATTTATTTGTATTTTGATGTTTTTATGTGCTGCGCTACTAAAAACTGTGTGGTAGTTGTTACAACTTTATCAAAACAAATACAATATAAAACGTCTCCATCACACTCAAAAGTCTCAATTGAGAACGCGTTCATTTTTCCAACGTTATCTTTTGTCTTTGCATGAGTTATTTTCTGGATTTTAGCATAAAAACCAGTTAATGGATGTGTGTCTTGTAAATATTTCCAGTATTTGAGCGGAGCGAAAACGATATATTAATCCGATTAAACAATTCCAAGGGAAGCAAAAGTGATCGAATGTTATATGCCAAATATGTAAATAAAATTGCAAATATGCATAACAGTTCAATATATTCATTAATTGTAAAATATGAACAAATATGCAAAATCAAAATGCCGTATATGTTGATAAATACACAATTACAGTTCAAAATATGTTAAATATGTATTTATGGCAAAATATGCGAAATAAAAATAACTCAAATTGCTTCCAAATGCCTCAAAACATATACATTTTGATGATATTAGATGTTTTAGTTGGCTAGGAAAAATATGCAGATGCATGTATTTCACAGCCCTGGTAATTACAGATAGAAAAAGGGTAACCCCATAACCATCCATCAGAATGGATCTCAAGAGATTGGAAATGGCTTCTGCTTATTAGCAGTTGTTGCGCATAACGGTCTCATTTTATTCTCTCGGGGGAACCTCAGACATAAAGCCACTTCCAGTTTTTATAGCCGATGTTGAAAACTGCATTCATTCTTCCATTTCTTTAAAAATGTCTATGATATCGAAGAAGACTCCATTTATTTTTAAATTGATCAATACATTCAGAGACGCGCCAGAAAATGGTTCCTCCTAAATTGAGGAGAAGTCAGGCACAAGTTTGAGCCACTAATTTATAAAACTTATAAACTCTGCGATAACAAACAATAGTAGTCTATTAAGTCAAATAATAGTCGAATTCTTCACCGCGCACTTTACTTGGTGTGTGCACCAAGGGCAACACAATTTTTGTGTTACTGCTTCTCCCTTGGCAAAGAAGTATATTAATATTAAAATGAGATCTAAAAGAAATGGTTCATGAAGTGATAAAACCCCTATCCATTCAGTTGTTATGTTGCATCTTTTGAAATTCATCTATGGAACCTGTTATTATCATAATATTGGGACAATCTTAACTGAACTCTCCATTTAGAAAGAATTATGTTTTTTTTGGAATGAACTTTATTTTAAACAGTATTCGATGTTCACATTTCTATGATAAACGTCTGATCGATTCTAGTAGGCAGGGTTGCAAGTCTTTATTTTATCTAAAAATATTAATTATAAAAGAAGAAAAATTGTAAAAAATGTATATGCTTCCATAACTTGAAGCGTTAAAATATTAACTTACATTAGCAATAAATGGTTAGTGAATTTTTTATGATTGGGTATGGATTTTTTAAAAACCAAGTGTCACCTCTATTCCAAGGTCAAGATTTCTTATTTACTATTTATTACTACCTAATTTTACTATAAATTACTACTTAATAGCATACTTTTGTTAAAATATTAATAATTTCATTTAAGATTAAGTTTTATAGGCTCATATCTATAATTAATTGTCAACGCCCTGGGAACTTTTTAACAGGCATTAAAAGACTCTTAATGGTTGGATAAAGAACAAAGCCTCCAAGGAAATACCATTGAAAGAGAGCGAGATAACTGACCTTTAACAACTTAAGTGAAATAAAACGAACAGAGGCTAGTGATCTGAAGGTCTTAGCATTAAGTAAATTAATGCCGTTGACATTTCTTTCTTTATGGAGTCAATGCTCTAAATTAAAGAAAATCGTGAAGCAATTTGTCAGCCATGATTTTCTCCGCTTGAAAATGACGGATAAATAGACACCGTTTTGTTTCTAAACTTAGATGATCGTTGTAGTTTTTTTTTTTTTTTTTTTTTTTTACAAATTCGCGAAGAGTGCAAGGAACTTGAATTCAGGATTCTTTAAAACTACTCTCTACTTTTGTAGTTTATGTTAACAGGTAAAGGTTACTATCTTCCTTTGTTATATTCACATTTAGTGCACCGTAATACATTATTAAGATAAAGTGAACAACTGCTTAAAAGAAAATGAGAAGCTTTACACATCGAATAACATCTTTACATTCTTTTGCAAAGGATTTATTTAGTTTTCAAAAATGAAATAAGATTTGCGCACAATTGTGTGGATCGGAGTGCAGCACATTGTAGTTAATCGGAATAAAGATTAGGAGTCGACAAGGTTGGTTAGATGGGAAAATTTGTTGCTCTACGAGGCAACGTTGCGTGCGTTTTTTCTACCTAACCAAGATAACCGCACCGATGATTTATAATCTAGTTCGCAGTAGTTTCAATAATTGTTAACCCTTTTCCTGGCAAAAGCAGAAAAAACGGGATATTTTTGTACTGGTAAGCTGGCCGGGGAAACTGAGGTCCCCTTTTCCATTTTTTTTACTGGAAAAGTGAATGGAAGTTTCGACTATTTTTTAGTTGTTTCCTTTAGAGAATAATTCAGTTTGTACAATATATATATATATATATATATATATATATATAAATATATATAATATATATTTATATATTATATTTATATATGTATAAAGTGAAAACAATATTCAAGAGGCCAATACGACTTGGCCGTGAATATCGTCAAACAGCTGAGCTAATTGCATTTCTATCACCATGTAGGGCTGCCAACTTGAGAAGGTTCTGCTAATAAGTAAACCACTGCGGTGTCCCCATCCACCTAGTGACTTCATATGGACCAAAGCTGAGGGGAACTGTAGTCCCCATTGCAAAGAAAAGGGTTAGTTAACTACAGTGTATAAGTTTTATTTTTCAGGCAAAACTTATGAAATAGATCTAAAAAGTGTTCTGTTCGAAACAAAAAATGCCTATACGCAAATTCAGTAGTATGTAAACAAAGTTTGTGCGATTTTACATTTTAATCTCTATAAGTGCTCTAGAACAACTATATGTGTATAATCTCTCTCATTCTACATGTAAATGTTAGAGGGTTTTATAGGTGAAGGCAGATGCTCAATCATTATAGGAATAAGGAGCAGGGACATTGGGCTCACCCATCCAGCTTGAAGGCAAGTGCCGAGCATAATGCTAAAAGCGCTGCACCCCTCTCTCAGTATGATACATCTTCGGCATATGCGACCTCTTCTCCACTGCAAGGAAATATTTTTGTAACTGAGATCTAAAATCGGTTCTGATTACCAATAATGTAGTAGGTGCGATAACATTTATTGTGTTGTTATTTTATCTGTGTTATATGTTTCGTTTATAATTGTGTTAAACTAATCTATACTATTATATAAAAGGACAAGCAAAACATGGCTTTGCTGGTGATGTCTAATCGCAAAAACTACAGAATCAATCTGTACCGAATATCAACTAAGTATCTTCATAGTTCAAGGAAGGTTCAGCAATAATAAAATCTACATATTTTCTATTAAATTACTATTTAAAAAGCGATAGATATGTGGTGCAGCATGAGGGTCTCAGTAATGTTTAGAAATCGACCGATATGTGGCTAGCGCCATTCTGCAACCGAGTTTTCAACGCTAAAAACTATTGAACCCATCTTTATCAAATTTTAACTACATCATCATAGTTCTAAGAAAGTTTACAATAGAAAAGCTTACTGTAATAATAACTTAAATGTACAGTGATAAATGGCAGAAATGAGGTTTGTAACACTGTCATAAAATTTTATGATTAGAAATTAAAAACCAACCAGATGAAACCGATAAAATTATTTCATTCGCAATCAAAATTAACAAAATATCGCACTCTTGCCTTTTGATATTGTGAGTAAAAATAGGATTCATGGGCCTTTAGTTGTAAGCACTGATAAGTCTTTTAAACTGACACTGATGTGCTCGACTGACCACACCCTCAGTTTTATATCTATGGTTATCTGAACTATGGATGTTGATGAAAGTACTTTTGGCGCTACAAAAAAAAAAAAAAAAAAAAAAAAAAAGTAGTTCTGCGTTTTTTTTTTTTTTTTTTTTTTTTTTTTCGGTTAAATGAAAGGAATGTTCGAAATGGAAGTTGTCGGGCCTTACCCTCGAACAAATCCTCTCCACTTAAACCATGAGGGAATAAACTGTTTCTACATAGCTAAAGAAGCAAGTATGGTTCAAGACTTTCTCAATCATCGGTTCAGGAGTAGGCTTAACTCTAGCAATTATGATCTAGATTGGAGAGAGACCGAGATAAGAGTTGACAACGTTGTTGTGTAAACCACTGATTTTTAAAATATTATTAAAATCAATCTAACTTTGTTTTAACCACGATTGAGTAATTTAATTTAATTATTCTTCAAATAAATATCTCGGATCTCAGATTGCAAGATATATATGTCTACCAGCATAATTTACCATCGGTTCGCTCATTTTACTAGCAGGACATTGTGGAAATTTAATTATACAGTCAATATAAAGATTTATGAACGGATAATCGGGAAAGGTCAATTATGTGATTGGCGATTAAATAACCAGAAACATGTTACTAAAGAACTTCACTTAACAAATTTGTTTACGTCACTTAAGCTGCGGTCTAGCAGTATTAGCTGCATGCCATAAATTAATAGTGTGCGGTAGATTATGCATAAATCGATTACCAACTGAGAAATTATTAGAAAATATCTGAATTCAGTAGTTATTCTTCTTGGCTGAGATGAAGAAGCAGGCAAAGTAAATGGATTAGAGAAACTATGTTTCAACAAAGTAAAACCCTTTCCAGACCTCTTGACTACTTGAAGGGTAGCATGAGCTTCATGATGATATTGATAACACTAAACAATGGGCTGTGGTGAATAAGGAAGAGGATAATAACTCAAAAAAAACCCAAGGCAATCGCCTTCTGACTTTATCCCGACGACTTCGTATTCAGTAACAAAACTTTATTAAAAACCATTGAGTCGATTTCGTTCACACCTAACCTTGAATAGCTTTATTTCCCAAATCATCTAAAAATCCATCTTATTTCGCAAACAGCTCCTAAGATTCCGTGTTTCTTACCCAGTAAAATTGATGACTACTGTAATTATTGTTGATCAGCTTAATTTATTTTTATTACATTTAGTTATATATATATATATATATATATATATATATATATATATATATATATATATATATATAAAGTTTACAAACTCTTTGTGCACTATTGATTTAATAATACTTATTTAATAATAACCTAAATATTAGTCATTTTTTTATAATTGACTTATACAGCGTGGATTTCATTTACTTCATTCATACTAGAGACCTCTCATTTTCATAGAAATACGTAATAAGTGATATAAACTGTACACGATACCATTAAGCTGATTTCTCTTTCTTTTTAACTAAATGTAAGAGGAAATGGTTTTCTTCAGTTACTTGAAAAAAAAAAAGAAAAAAAAGAGGAAACTTTTAATAATTATTTAGGTTCGCATTGTAATAATATCGTTAACAATCTATAACCAGCAGCGTGAGAGGATCTAGATTCATTCTGTGGATACGCTTTATTACTTCATTTTCTTACAAATTTCCTATTATTTTTTTTTTTAATTTAAAATTATCGCAACCATAAAATAGTACCAAGTAACAGGTTTCTTTATTTACTTGTGTTATAGGTTTTTTGTCTTATTTGTTTGTGTTATATAGGTTTTTTTTAAAATTTCATTTCAATCATCAATAAGGTTTGGAACTTGTTAGGTATTCATCATCTAAGCGACTGTGCAGATATTGAAAGTATGCCTGACGAGCGATTCTAGGTGTGATAATCTCTTGATGTAGGGCAAGCATTTCGCGGGCAGGAATTCTATTTACGGTGACTGTAGTTAAGCAAAATGATTGACAAATTATTGACACCATATGTAATCATTCTATCGGTCCACTATTCATTATAAAAGGTGAGCTAGTCCAAAGCTCGCTATTTCCGAAAATTGTTTAAATACCGAAATTAAAAACAGGAAGCTGTCAGGAATGAGATGTCTTAAGAACCAGTCATATAGAGTTATATCGTATCAAGGTCAATAGAACGCCAGGTTCCCCTGTCTAACCTTAGCTAAAAGGAAAACTTTGTTTCATGATTAAAAGAAAAAGAGAAAAGAAATTTTTTTTTGTAGAAGTAGTGGTCCTTTGAGATCATCTAAGGTTTATTAGATTGATTGGAACATTTATTTGGGGATAGGCGTTACTAGGACGGTAGGTTTTTACTGAAAATGGCTATGAAGAGAATTCATGAAACTAAGAAAAGTGTAAAAGATACGACTCTCTGTAAAAAAACCCCATAAAATTAATGTATTTCCGGAAATTATTTTAATAATTTTTGAATAGCAAAATAAATGTAGTAGGTATATGGTTGTTCACAAAAACTAATTCGAGTTTGCAAAGTTAAAAGAAATTGACTGGGTTATTCTTCCTCTTAGCAGGATGGATTCGCTTTCGGGAGTTGGCTAAAACATACATATAGCCCAATAGAAATACTAAAGTAAAACAAAAATGATTTTTTTTTCATTCGATTTCGCATTTGTATCGACACACAAATTTCGCAATGGATTCAAGAAATTTTCCGATGGAGTAAATAAATATATATATATATATATATATATATATATATATATATATATATATATATATATATATATATACACACACACAAATGAATCGTTTGGTGGATGAAGGGTTTGTAATGTAACATACATTTTAAAAAAAAAAACAACAATCTAATTCATTGGATGAAGGATTTATGTGCAGAATTGTTAGGTAGAAAAATCTGAATATTTCAAAATAACTACGAAAAAAGGTATGGAGAAGATGGAGGGGCTGTGTAACATATTCCTGCTAAAGAAAAATGTAAAAAAAATTTTTTTTTTTATTTTGAGTACCTAACACAAATTACTCAAAATTGTGTTTTGTTATATAACCCAAACCTTTCAAATACTACATTGAACATAAAACTAAAAACAAATATATTAACAGCAAACCATTAAGTATATCCTATTCAATGAAAAAAAAAAAAACAATTGCAGCCGAGTTCGGAATTGAAACTAATAAAACTTTCTCAGATTTCCCTGCTTCAATTTAAACACCTACTGTTTTTTTAAATCCGTGCTAGTGAAGGTTATAACTAATTTTACGAAACATAAATTCTTCTTAAAGATGTTCTCAACAGTGATGATAAAAGGGTTTCGCAAATTATTGGCAAACATTTATACTTACAAAAATTTATTTCTACTGAACATTGAAACTGAGTAATTTTATTAGTTTAAAAAACTTCAGTAGCGTGTGCAGATCTTGGTAATGAAATAATGGAAAAATCAGTTCCACCACCCTATACTACATTTATTTAATTATTCAAAAATAATACTCAGGAAAGACATTCATTTCTATTGTTTCCCCAGCTGTGTGGCACAGTAATCAAGGGTCTGTCGACATCCATCTTCCTTCCTCAGCAAAGGCCCAACTGAGAAAGACTGATTCATTAGTCGGTTTTAGAGTTTTCAAAACCTAACTTGCTTTATAAATATACAGATCAATTATCATCTAAAAACATTGTTATAATAATATTACGGTATACGTATATTTTTATATTCCAGCCCCAGAAAATATTCCTTCAGAACCTGTTTGTTTTATGTTGTCAAATTATTATGATTACATAGTATTCCTAGGAGTATTAACCGTACCAGAAATCAAAATTTGACGATAATATTGTATTGAACCATCAGGCAAACCATTAGCTCTATTATTTTAGTTCATGAACAGTCAATGTAAATATCAAGAACAAGAAGAAAACTTTGGCTAAAAATACTTTGGCCGCTATGACAAACAAATATTTGCTGAAACGGAAATGCACATACACTTGTGATTCAGTGAAATTTATATCCAGTCATCATCTAAGTAAAAGTTAACGAACAGGTCAAATCATAGGATAATCATCACTTATGAACAAGTTCTCAAGTATTATCTGAATTATCGTCCATATAAGAGACCGTTATTATTAAACGTTTGAATATAAAGACTTCAGAACCTTGTGTGTTCTGAAACATCAATATTTTTGCATGTTCTTCATCTGAATCTTGAAAACTTAATTTCTGTTTTATATTGTATTTTTTTGAACCATAATACACCTTTCATAGTAAATCAAAATAATACATCTCAATTTAAGACCATTTTAAAATAAATAGCAGTACATTTTGTCTGTCCTATGCTGACTGGTTTCTTTTCTAGTAACGGAACCTATTTACGGCCTCTTGGCTTGCCATAAACGTCCTGGAGCTGAAGCCTAGAGATTTAAGAACCGTTTGTTACAATGCAAAAAAGGTAAGAAAGACGTTGACCGTTAACTTTTATCTTTAGCTGACCTGTGTTTGCATGCCTCTGGGTTTCGTATAACTCATCGAAAAATTACTATAACTTCGCAGATGTTCGAGAACCCACGAAAAACTACATAGATATAAAAATTATTTCGCATTTGACAGGAGTTGAATAGGAAGTAAATATTACTCCCTTATACAACTGCTTCTTAGTTATGCACGTTCACAGGTGACGAAATTGCCTATTGTATTCTGGATTCTGTTTCTCCAGCAGCACATTTCAAAGCGATTCATTGATTGCTCTTGAATAGCTGGTTACATCAGGACATAATATTTTTTTTTTTTCTTAATGCCGACAGTGTCATTTGGGAGTAAGTATGGGTAAAATAATTTAATTTATTAAATAGAGATATTTATTTGTAAACCATTAACGCTTAGTTATGCTGATAATTTTGATTGCCTTTTATCGAAAGTATTTAATTTTTGAATCGTATCTATCTTTTATAATCATAAAAACAAGATGCTGTTTTAAATGTTATCAATTTTATTAACAGTTTTCAATAAAATGAAGTTTATTTCTTACGTAGATAGATAGAGTTACTAATGAATATTTATCAATAATGAAAAATAAATAAATAAATACAAAATTAGTATTAATAATAATTTAACTATATTAATACTCACATGTTAACTTGTATATTTTCTATACAACCTTTTTTTTTTTTTTCTTTTTTTCTAAATGTTCTCACTTAAAAAACTATGTGTTTTTTTTACGATGTGTTAGAAAATTATCTAATTAAAATTGGATTACCTTGAAAAAACTTATTATGTGCGAGATAAGTAATCACTGCGAAAGTGGCAAGGAATGGTGATTGTAAAAGAGCAAGTTAGAATAAGTTAAAAAAAATTACTTTAGCTAAATAGATCACGCATTTAAAGAATCTTGATAGAAATAATAATGATAGCATTGAAAGAATAATGATATCAAAGTGACTTTAATTAATTTCTGATTTAATCCATCCTTAGAAGGGATCAAATCCCAAATTGAGAAATAACTATTTTATGTGCACTTGAATGTAATGAAAAGGTATATATTAAAACAGATTCTTTGAAGCTGTATTTTATGCATTGAAGTAAGTAGATTTTTTTTTCCTGATCAAAAAATAGGTGGTGCTTAACCTTTTAATACATTGTTTACATAAGAGAATACTCACCCCTTTTTCCAGGACGACGGTTTTCGCAACGTGACCTGGTGCGGCTAGAGAACTCCCCAGAACCGCCAAGCACAGCACTAATGTCGAATACATCATTTACTGTAAAATAAAACATTTTCTTTATTACTTCTCTATATATGTATATTAAAAAAAAAAATAATAATAAACAACACTAATGCATTAGGAGAAACTAACAGCACAAAAAGCACTAAGATACAGCTAGCAGTTGAACCTTGCCTGGACAGCTCCCGACTGTGGCCTGGGATCGGCTGGATGGAGGGGAACCTACTGTGGAGTCCGTCACAGCTACTCCATACGTCTCCTCCACCTTCATCCTTACCATATCTTCTTGTAGGTATGCTTTATAAAACTATTTTTTTTTTCACCATTTAATAACTTATTAACTATTATTTCAATACCCTGTTATATTTCTTTAAAGGCATGACTCTTTGTAGTTAATGAGAGACGAAGCCTCGATATCTCAAGAGATGTCAAGAGCCGTTCAACAATACAGCAGTTACGTTTCTAACATTTGAGAAGAAAGATAAAAAACGCGTCGGTCATGTTTAGCCCATTCAGGATTTTACAATAGATTTTTTTTTTTTTGTGGGAGGGATTTTATAGGAAAACAAGTTTGTTTTACTAAAACAAAATATGCTATGTGCATATCTCACAGTTATACATTTTGCTCATAGCAGATATCGGTTTGACAATGATGATATATGCAGAACGTTATTTGATTTAATTTTGTTATATTAACTTACAAGACACTCGTCATTTTTTTTTCTCAGGGCTGATGCAACAGATTTTTTCGAAAGGAAACAAAAATAATTTCACCAAAGAAGTTGTTCACATCATACGACAAATCATACGATATAATTAAATTTAGAGATTTTTATTTTGCATTGAAATACATATAAACTAATCAGTGTAGAAATATCTAATGTTTTTTAAGAGCTTCAATTGAAGTTTATTTATATCGAGTTTTCTTACCGATTCACATTTACACTCTTCTGTTAATGGATTGTTTACTTCGTCTTATAATTCTGGTAAAGGTTTATCTTAAAGCTTCAAGGTTAAAGAAAAAAAAAGCTGACTTTAAATTGGCACTAATCTTAAAACGTTTTTGAATTTTTTTTTTTTTTTCATTGCAGCTATTTCATAAAACCACTAAACAGTTTAGCTTTTTTTTTTTCCTTACTCTTTATATAATGGAAAACAAAATATTATTATTAAATCGCAAATTGTTAATCTAGAACAATTAATTTAAAGAGTATATTAAATTTTTTAAAGTGGAAACGTTTTAAACAAAAAGGTACAGTAAAATATACATATTGCATTGATTTGAACTGGAGGTAGTAGTAGATTCAAAGATAGTCCTTGAGATGAAAAAATATCTTATTTCGCAATATTTGTAGTAAAATTTTCTAACATCCTCTATTTTAACTAAAGTAAGTATCTAAGAGGAAGTGGTTAAGTACCTATCCTACCCATTTATAAATATTGCTTGGTAAATTTCTATGTAAATTTCTTTCACAACTTCTTTGTCCAGTAAGAGCCTGAGTTCGGCCATGGCTAAAGCCAGCCCATATGAAATAGGCAGGCAGCGTTTCATACTTATAAATACAATCTATAAATTATAGACTTTATAACTAATAAAATTTCATATTTATAAATTCAATTGTAACATATTTGATAAATTTTAAAAGCCTTATTTTTAAAAACCTTCCCTCAGAACTTTCATCGATCGGTTTTATTTAATGGTTTCACATTTTATGTTTTCTAAGCTGCACCTGTTTCATCTCCACAGCCTTTTAATTGATTAAAAACAATATCGTTCCTATTCATTTAATATAATTATAAACTTTGTACACCACAACAGGAACCTGAATGCAGGCAACATGTTTATTGTATACTTACTGAATCAGAATCATTTACAAAGAGTAATGGTAAAGAGGTAGGAAAATGCACTGAAGTATTTGAGAATATTTCAATATAAAATTAAATTCAAAAGTCTCAGATCTAATCACAATATACTAAACTCTAAAAGTTTATAAGAAGCGGTTCAACATTTACCAGAATAAATCATCTCTTTTTAAATAAAGGACGGCAGAAACCAACTTGTTTTGAGATCGGAGGACCTTAGTCTTAAAAAGTTAAAAGTTAAAAGAGGTTGAATTTAAATATGTGTAATGTGATCTAGCTGCTAGTGATTAATTGTCGATTACTTAATCCGTCAGCATCTATGTATATAGTCAGTTCCACAAGATAAAAAAAAAAAAAAAAACAACCTTTAGAAAATTTAATGCACTTATTTTTGTATCAGATATTTTTTTATATATATAAAAAAAATACATATTTTTTTCATTTGGAAGCCAAATACTAAAGATAGCTTTATTATTCGCCTTTGTATCGAAATGCATCATTTTTTCCAATTGGTAAAAGTAAGATTTGGACGCAGTACGCCCAAAAAACAAAAATAAATTTGGAAAACTGGTTGCATGTATATTTCTATGAAGCTCTATTTCATGATTATAATTTAACATAAACACAAGTTTAGCTAATAAAATTGTAGTAAATTTACCGTTCTACAAGAAAATACATTTTCTCATTAAACTTAAAATCATAACCAGGAGAAAAGAACAATTAGTGATTTTCCTCCCACACTAAGTTTTATTAACATGAGATTTTTACTATTAACCACAAATATACAATATACTAAAATTACATTAATGTTCGACTTTTCTTTTTTTAGTAAAAGTACTTAATTACTGGACTAGTAGTCTTTGCTCATCGGTATGCAGAAGTAGGTATGGTGAAAAAAAAAATTATAATTGTTTTCAATACATTTTCTTCAAAGCTCTGCACACTTAATACAACGCTTACGCAACATTTCTATTCCATGAAAAAATAAATTTCTTCTTTTTTTGAACTACAACTTTGTTCTTCCACAACTACTTGGTCCTTTTCGTCCAAGTTTGGCTGAAGTGTGGATGACAGATTTCTTGGAATCCGAATTCCTTCTCAGCTGGCTTAGAATTAAATTCTACATGAAGAAGCCGAACATCTCTGCTCACATCCCCCGCATTTTCTCTTTGATAGCGCTAAACAAACTAGGACTCCATAATAGTCGCCATTTAATGAGGGTTATTTCCCTTGAAATCATTCAGCCGCATTCCTCTGCAATCCCAAGCCATTACCTTCTTTGTAGACTGCGAGATTTTTACCTTTAGTGGAGGTATTCTTCCATTCTTTTATGAGAGTATAGACTGTCCATGCACATCATCCAACCGCTCTTTAATTCTCTCGGGTGTAAAGCCTCCATTACAAAAGGATTTAATAAGTGCTCGGCATTCGGTCGTGAACATCGTGATAATGCAAAGTTTCCTTCAAGGCTAGATATAAACTGATAGAACTGCTGACTGATGGATGAGCAGTCCAGCATGGCCTGGGGAAGTTTCGGCCTGTTGGAAGGTTGGAGATTAGGGCGGAATCCTATGGACCTCACTACTTATAAGTATAATGTACACCCTTGAATAAGCTTCATATGAGATAAAATGAAATATCATAGTTAACTAATTTATTTTGTTGAAAGTTCCACCAAAGCATCGAAAATGAAATATCATAGTTAACTAATTTATTTTGTTGAAAGTTCCACCAAAGCATCGAATATTTCGAAAAATCCTTAATTCTCCTTACTTTGTCACAAATGAATTGAACCAAAATGATCATAATAGGATATTAAGATATATGTAGCCTGTTGGTGACGAACCAGATAGCTTTCCTTTCATAATAAACTATATATTCATCCAAATCGACTTGTTTCTCAACTTGCTTCCCATTCTATTACTGGCAATTCTCCGAGGCTTTTGAAAAGATGATGGTCTCAGGATCTCAGGATTGTAGAACATTCGTTAGAGTGCTACGAATGGGTAGTTCCTCTACAAGTTTTTGTAATACCATTACTTTCTATTGTAATTAACACATGTTTACTTGACCTATTTTTGTAATAAAGTTGTTAATTTCGATTAATTAATGAATGGAAATAATAACTGTATATTTTTTTCAAATCATTCTTCTTTTCCCCGTTGTTAAATATAACTATTGTATGACTGGATCCTTTGCCTTCAATATTATTCATTGCCCTTTAGAGACGCAGCTTGTTATATTTACTCAATAAAATATAATTATTCTATTTGAGCTCACTATTATTTCAAGTAGCGTTTTATTTATCCTTATATGGCTTTAGCTATTGTTGCTGTTCAAATTAAAATATAATTGCTTCACAAGTAAATCTTTGATCAATATCTCTAATTACAAAGATTACATAATCAGTTGGTTCTGGCCTGAGTACGATGCTCAACTGTACGTGGTTCCTTTGGACTTAAGTTTCAGAATCGTGCATAACCTCCCCTCCAGTTTGATGTACACAATCAGCTCTATTCCGCCGCGGCAAGAACCAAGACTATACAATAAATGCTATTATATTCCTGCAATTAATTCCTCTGAGTCTATTGTTATCGATATACATTATGAAACAGCATGTAATCCATTAAGACTGGCCATTGAATTAAAAAAATATATATATATTTTTAATGAGATAAATCGAAATATTTTCATAAATTGATTTACTTCTTATGGGTTTTAAGCAATTGATCGCTCTATTTCTGCAATTATTTATAAACGACAAGTTTAAACTATTATAATTTGACCTAGGATTAATTGAGTTGAGTTTGGTAGATCCTCTAATTATTGTCCAATCATATACGTTAGTAGCTACTTATTTATAGGACAAACAACAATTCTTCTTAGAATAATTAAAAGGAAACCTGTACCGGTTTTGCTTGAATAATTATATAAATCAGTGGGCTGGCTACACAACACTCATTAATTAACACACCAAGTATTTAATTATTTACGTTTTACTAATAATGTGGTTTTTGCTTGATTTTTCTGTTGACTGCAGTCTAAGATCTTGGGACGCGCAGTATGGAAAAAAAATTATTTATCTCAATTCTAATATCCATAAAGGACAATGTAATATTTAGCCCAATGCGTTCGGGCGTAGTCTTAATTCAGCTCTTTATAATTAACTAAACTATATTTTTTGTTATAACAACAATATACAATATTTCTTTAAATATAAGTGAACAAGGGAAAAAAAAAAAAAAAAAAAAAAAAAAAAAATCCGAAGAAAAAAAACGTACAACAATACATACAAAACTTTATTTTCAATGAGGATGCAAGGAAATTGTGATTCTTGGAGACATAGGAGACAGGAAAAGAGACGAGATTTAATGTTAAGACGAGAGTAGGATGAAAAGGGTATTTACCTATCCTTAATCCTAATTAAGGATACACACTCTTAAGAGGTGTAGGATTTAATAAGGGCGTAGCAACCAACGATATATTCATCAGTCTAACACACACCGAGTAGTATGAGTTACAAAAGTAAAATTTGGATTTTAACTGATATGGAGAAGAGATATAAATATAGATAATTGGAAACAGACGATTAAAAATAATAAGGAAAGATGAATGTATTCGCGAGCGACTTTGGTTAACATAATGACACGTTAACAATAAAGTATGAGTATTGTAAAATATGATTGTATCTAGAAACGCTGGAAATAAATCTTAGAAAACAATTCATTGATATTTAAGATAACCAATTTATTTCTTAGAGAACCTATTGTAAAATAAAACATAGTCAATGAGGGGGAAAAAAAAACAAGCAGTAATCGAGCGTTTGAAGGAAGAAGATGGTGGAAGTAATAAAACTATCTTAGGCAAGAAATTTAATGATGAGATATTTGCAATAGTTTCCATGGTTCAATGGCGAACGACTCATTCAATTAAAAGATATGTATACTTAGTTCTTATCTTCTTCGCATTAAGTATATACAATGACATAGTGCTGAAGTCTGAGGCTATGATTTTCCTATATATTACTCGCTTAGCCAATCCACAAAATTAACAGCAATTAAACTTGCGTAAAGAATGCGTGGTCTGTTGTAACGAGATGTTGCTCAAATAGTCATGTCCGCAACTTCACCTATTTTAATTTTTTTTTTTTTATTTGCTGCAGCAAAATTTAATGTTCATAATTCATTATAGTTAATATAATTTATTATTTGGCAATATTGCGGTATAAAATCCCTGACAAGTCAGATCAAACTACCTAAATCCATCCGCATGAAAATCCATCGAATGTGGTTCAGTGTTTATGCGAATAAATGATCACCTTATAAATTAAAAAAACATGGTGTTAGGCTGCAGAGACCTTAATCTTAAATTAAGAGAGAAATAGAAATGTCAAAAATATTTTTACCGACCATCAGATCTCAGATTGATAGAAACAGCTTATTTATCCAAATAACTTATTGTGTTTGTATTTCGTGTAACGTAGTTCTATGGAAAGGATAAATAATCATTTAAATAATCAATAGACAGTGGTATTAATGATAAAATTTCAAATAACATGTTGGTCTATGATCCTAGTTTCTCTAACTTCTTTGAATTTACTTGTATCTACTTATGATTTTGACTGGGACTATTAAAATTGAAGGAAAAAGAATAATTTTTTCTCCAAATGAAACTCAAGATTTATTACTCGGTTAATACATAGATTATAATACATAGGTTATAATTAGACATAGATTACGGAGGATAGCAGTGGTCTCTGATCAACAGGTCACTTGGTTAACTTTGCCCAGGCAGGAACCAGAGTCAAGCTTAATTTATTTATCTGAATTTACAGCGCTTAACATTTAAAAAGTGAATATTTGTAAAATTTTTATATTGTTTATTGTAAGAGCTTTTCTACTTCTAATCTGTCTTAAAAAAAAATTATTAGCGACAAATATTGATTATAAATAAATTAATATAGGAAATCCACTGGGCCCCATCGAAAATTAATAAATCAGGATTTGCATTGCGTTATTAATATATAAAATATATGAAGGATGTTCGGTAAGAAGGGGGAATTCCAAAAAAATCGGAACAGACTTCATCGTCACCTGTTAGCTTGTTCTATGTACAATCACTTAAGGTGGTCTCATGGAGGCTAGAAAGAATATATGTTTTGAAGCTTGAATTTTTAAACCCGTTTCCAAAAATAAAAATATAGACTTTGTAATTTGCATTTTCAATTTTTTCAGAACTTTGGTTACTGGACGTTCCCCCTTCTTGTCTAACACCCTTCACATAATGTGACAAAAAAGAAGTGTTTGAGTGAGAAAAAAACACCCATGATAAAAAGTAATCTCTCATTCCAGAAGCTTAGTTGAAAGAAACAGTGGTGGTTTTATATATATATATATATATATATATATATATATATATATATATATATATATATATATATATATATCCTCAATAAGGTTCTTGAGGTTCAGTCAATTGACTACAGTTCTTGAAGAGTTACAGCCAAGAAATATATCCACATATATATTATTGAATGATTAAGTAATCTATTTTTTTAAAACCTTAACATCCTTTATGTTTAATAATTTATCCAAATAAATTATTCAGAAGAAATTATTGCACTTGTGGTAACATTGCATTAAGAAGGAGTTATTTATTAACAAGGAATGAACAAATCCACTGTTTTAAACACAACAAAGAGACTAATCGGTACTCAGGGCTTTTCCGAATTGATGAAATGACACTCCTCCATTCGGATGAGCCCATTAAAAAAAAAAAAATAATCTTGATATGTTGAGGGTAGGACGTTTTATGCAAAATTGACCCGGAACTTATGTGTGTGTTAGTGTAAACTATAAGTCAAACGGCACACAAACTTAAATTTCATTGAACTATTGAGTTCAATCTAACTTAATGAATGAATTAAACAGTTGAAATAGTTTACTGAAAATACGCCCATCAAACAAAAGAAAAAACAAATAAAATACAACCGGTACCGCTACAACCCATGAAGGATCTTGGGTTCAGTACTTGGTAAGGAACTATTGTTTCGTGAACAACGGTTATAGATGGAGGTGATGTAGTCAACAATCACGCTCAAAGCCAAGTTTTCCCCCCAATGAAGGGTCCCCACTTTACAGAGGCTATATCTGCCCAAGGAGAGTCTCCTGATTCTGAAGTCGATCCACGGCCGAAGAAAAAGAAATTAAATCTTCTGCCTTCGGCCAGGCTCGAACTCGGACCGCGGAGAGACACCCCCCTCCATTAAAAATAATTTATAATGAATAATAATTTTATGTAAAAAATAAATATAGTTTCAAGATATTAGTTTCTTATTTTATATTGTTTATCAATTCACGACTGTCGTTAATTTTATAGGTCTTTATTTTTGTTTCTCAGAAGTGGTTATTTCTCAGAAAAAAAAAGAAGAAATAATGAATATAAAGACAAAGGAAAAAAAAATCCGCCAAATTAATCTCATTGGAGCCCAACTTAAATATCCTTCATGCGTCACGTCTTAATGGTGTCCTGTCATCAGGCTAATTGCATCAAAAGATCGGCATTTCACCAATTGACGTCAGGTTAATTAATACTGTATCTACTTTGTTTTTATTTATTTTTTAATGAATTACATAACACTAATTTGACTGTTCAATTCAGATTTCATTGGGTTATAAATGTTTCAAGTATGTTACGCTGTTTATACATCTCACTGATTTGGTCCTATTTAAAGGTTTCCTTCTACACTAAAGTTATTCTATTAAAGAGATTTTGATTAAACTTTCATTAATTTATTAGAAACAATATTTAGCTTGTTTTAAAGTGTCTATTCGTTGTTTTTATAACATAAATTTATATTTGAAACAATATAGATAAAAATGCTGAATCGTTTCTTTTGTAAGTCCCATTACATTTTCGAAAATCGCAAATGACTAGAAACACTATACCATACTTACAATTAGAAGTTCGTAAATAAATTGTACGGAATATTATCTTATTTCAAACAATAGAAATTAAAGAGATCAATACTAATTTTAATGAATGGATTGACGATCAAACTTCTTTTTTTATTGATATTCACAGCTCTATGAAATTTATGTACCAAGTATAAGTGTGATAGTTATTACAATACATGCCAATACTCGAAAAGAGCTAGTCATCAGTAGCACTTCAATAAACGTTTTACACTAGAAGGTCTCTAAGCCATCTTCTTTTCAGACGCCTTGGATGGTTGTCGGAAATGGAGTTGGAAGCAAGTTGAGAGACAAGTGGATTTGAGTGGTTATTGAGTTTACTATGAAACATGGAACATTAAGATCTTTATGGGTAAGTTTGTATGTGACATAATAAGGAGCATAGAGGAATTTACGAAGGATTTAGGATAGTAATGATTGGATAGGAGATGAATTGGGTGGTTTGGCGGAGTCCCAAAGTTCAAATCCGTACGTCCAAATAGGTCTAATTTGTCATGTAAATGAATCTTATGTAATTATTCGGAAGCTTTAAACGTTTGTATAGTAAATGTTGAAGAAGTCGAAGACGTCGAGCTGTTACTTGTCGTTTTAGTCTTGTATGTGGATTTCATTTTGTTTTTCCAGATGGAGGACGATTAAGCTAAAATATTAATTTAAGTTTAATAGCATTATAAAATACTATCTTTTCTTATTGTTAACTTCAAATAAGAGTTAAGATATAGAAAATTAAATATTATCGAAGTTTGATCAGACTTGAATCCACAACTTCAAGGAAATCTTAATTTTTTTTATGACTCCCATATAAAGAGGATTGGAAGGTGTGAGTTAACTGCTTAAGATAATTGGATTCTTTTAAGTTCGACAATATGTACCTGACCTTGAGGTAACAAAATTTGATAAACTCTCTAAAGTTTCACTGCAAGGAATGACTTAAGAAACACCTTTGTGCTGTAATTCCGAAATCAAAGAAGGAGCCAAGATTGCTCTTATGGAAAGAGAAGTTGAAATTTTTAATAACATCCTCATAACTCATTATTATTTTGAGATTATATTCTGCGAGCACAAGCGGTACAGTGGAACAGGTGACGGACAGCTGTGACAATTGTTGAGTAATGATCAGCGTAAGCCAAGAAATGCCCTTTCACTTGTAACTAACTTTCTAACGTTGTAACACTTGACAAGATTATATTTATTAAAAATTTAAGTTTGGTTGATAGTTAACCTTTGATCATTCTTATAAGCAATTGTTAAAAGTGTACTTCGATGTTCAATATCAGAAATGTTTAACGTCTATATTCTGATTGATATAATTCCAATTTGGCGTTAGGGTAATACTTGAAGAGTTGAGGTCTGTTGATGCAGACCAGGATTCACAGAGGATAACCCCCATGGACCAGATTTAGGAGGATTCTACGTAAATATTGAGATAACTCCTACATGATATAAAATTTTAACACAAACTATTATTTTACAACTAGATTTATATTATCTTCAAAATTTTTTTTTTTTTTGTATGCTTTAAAAGTTCGAAGTGTAAAATACCATAAAAAGTAAGATGATGAGCTGTATAATATTTCCTAAGTCTGAAAAGAACTAATAGTGTTAAAATATCGTATTTTTATTCACAATAAAATTATTCATTATTTATATTTTTAATATTTGCAATTATTATGTAATGTACATTTTTAAAAATTATTATTATTATAATCTTTTTAATACGCTTTTATTAACTTCACCTGCGTGTAACGGACTCTTACATCGTAATTTGCACCAATTTCCAGGCATCCGATTATCTTCAAAATTTGCAAACCTGTCAAGGACAATGACAATACAAATAATTGCACAACTTTGTTTTAATGTTACTTGCAAAAGGTAGAGTAGTACGAAATTTGGGAGACAAATAACCCAATATTTTTGCATTTTTTCAGATTTTTGTCAAAAACACATACAAAAATACTTTAAATCGAAAAATGTATTATTTACGAAATTAAAGGGTATTAATTTTTGCTTCAAAAGACATCTCTGAAGCTGAATTTGATTTAGGCGTTTAGCTACAATCGATTGTCAAAATCGACGAATTTCGCCAACTTTCTCAAAAAGTTAATTTTGGTCATGTTTAAGACTAATAATAACACGAAAATGGCTAATCCAATCAAACAATTTTCTTCTTTTTAGTAAGGTTTTCTATCAAAGCGTGTTTTTTTAGTTTTTTAAACTATAATTTATTTTTTAATATAACAATGTAGATTATTATATTAAAAATATAAGTAGTTTTTTTTTTAATTCAATCAGCAATGTTTCTATTCTATAACTCAACGAAAGTGTTATAATTGACAACTCCAATGAGACTGAAGTATTAAAGGTTCCAACGGAATGATAATAAAGGTGAATTCCATTCTTGATATTCTCATCGACACCTAAGCTCACTTTAAAGTTTAAAGTTTAAACAGCTTCTCAATAGAAGTAAAAAAACCTTTTTTATAAAAAATCCCAAAATGTCAATATTTTAAAAAATGGACAGACGACATAATTTAGCTAAATTATATGAATAAAATTCTATGAACAAATATTTGGTAATAATCAAGACGTCCAAAAAACCGCTTCCCTTCCTAAACTATATTAAGTCAATAAACTGGGAATGATTATGACAAGAAACTGGATGGAGACCGGTCGGACCTCCTGGGGATTCCCACAGAGGCAATGGCGGATACACATATTGCATGGTCGGGTCAGAAAATTTCTCTTAGACCCAGTTATTAGCTTCCTTGCCCCAAGGACTGCATGCAAGAAGCACACTTCAATAATAGTACAGCAAGTTCTCGAATGCATTTTAACACCAAATGGAATGCATAGCAATTAATCAGCGAAATCAGTGATGTCTTATTTTTTATCATTATGTACCAACCTTTTATAAGTGAAAAAAACGGTACCTATTTTCTTCTCTTGTCATGGTTTAATTTTGTATCTAAGTTTGATTCGATTTAGAATTTACGGATCTTTCAATTATTGCATTTTTGTTTTCTTGAGATCATAGCTGATCGGTTTGAAGAATCAGTCGTTCACAATATTGTGACTTTTCATAAAAGAACTACTGCTCTAAAAAACACTACTCTGCCTCTCGATCGAAATCATTCAATTAATGAATAATACAAAATTAAATAATAGAAATCAAATTAAATTTAATGGAATCAATTATTAAATGGACATCTTTAATGCAGTCAAATTTTTATACAGGGAACTCCAAACCAATTATTTTGCATAGCTATGCTTTCTTTACCAAATCACTGATATTGAAAACCAATGGAAGCTAGGTTAGAGCAATATTTCTGCAAATTCCTTAAGTAGTATTTTAGACTACATTTTTAAAATGTCATTGTCTATCTGAATGCAAAATGCAATATTTTTTAAAGCAGTTTTAGATATATTTGATGTGATTTTCCATGTCAAACGTTTTCTCTTATTAATTCCTACATACTTTTGATTCAAAATATATTGGCAAATGCAGTTTCACTTTGATGGCTTAGAACACTCTGTCAGAAGACAATGTTTCTTGATTTTGACCTCATTTCACCTATAGCCATAACTAAATAGTTGATTGCATAAACTCTTAATATATAGTAAAGTTCTTTCTTTAAAATTAATAAATTAGCTAAAACCACATAAATGACCATTATATTAATCGAGCCACATAGCTCTATCAACTGCAATTCTAAATATTATAAATGAGGATAACGGTGTAAGAAGCAATTTACAAAAATGGGATAGTGAGTCTATTTGACAAAAAAGTTTTTCAGTATGATTTAAACAGTTACATGCTTCGCTATGATCAAATTATGAAACAAGAGATTTTTTTTACTTGAATATAAATTTTAGTTGCATGATTCTAATTTTTATATTTTCTTAACAATAGTGATTACACAATTTTATATATTAAAATCTGCCAAATAATTTTTATTTAGTGATATTTACAACTGTATATACAACAAGTAGATTTGAGGAAATTATAGAATGACTTGTCAATGAACCACTCACTAGTAGCACTTTAATAAAAGTTCTACATTAGAATGTCTCTCGGTCATCGTTTCAGACGCCTCGGAAGATTATTGGGTGTGAAGCAAGTTGGAGGACTTGTGGATTTGTGTGGGTATGGAGCTTACTATGAAAGGATATATATCTGATTTGGGCCAGATCAGCAACGCATGGACCATTAAGATCTTTATGAATAAGTTTATTTGTGATATAATAAGGAGAATTGAGGATTTCGAATTTAAGATTTGTATACGAGAACTGTTGGAAGATTTAGTAGAACCCCAGATCTCAACTCCGTATGTCCGAATGGGTCTAATTACTGTCAAGTAAATGTGTGTTTTTAATTGGGAGCTTTACCAAAAAATTAAAGACATTAATTAACTGCTTTGTAGTAGCCAGGTTTTATTTAACCTAAGAAACTGGAGAATTTCACAAGCTGGAGAATTTTTAAATAAAATTATATTTGTATAAAAATGCTTTTATTCAAGAGTTAACATTTATATGTTATCAAATTTTTATCTTACATGAAGGAAAATCATGTAATGAAGATAAAACAGTTATAATTTTTTTTCCGCTTTTTATGACTGGAAGGATAAGAAATATTCATCAATAATATAAGCTTATAGTAAAATGGAGATTGGTGTAGGTGATTGGATGAGGACCTGAGGATAAATAGGACCTGTTTTTGCTGATGTCACGAAGGAACGAAATACACTAATCGACAACTAATGTCTAGGTTACGATTGCTTTCGTGTCTTCCCATGGAACAACAAATGCGCTGTGTAAATTATGATGAAAGATCCAGCTCATTTTTATTTGTACATAAAAAAAAATGAGAAAACTCATATAACCTTTATACATTTATGAAGAAAAATTATTATTATTGCTAATTCATAGAGTCGAATGACAATGTTTTTAACCAATATATATATATGTATGTACATCAATTTTTTAAACATATAGCTTGAAGATAGTACCTTAGAAGCCTGGTTCGCCGAATTCTATTAGAAGAAGAGAATATCAATAACAGTCCGTATATGAGCTATAATTAAATTACGAGTATAAAAGTTGCATAATGAACAATATTTCCAATCAATTATTATTATTAATGCTTAAATTTTCCAAAAATATGAGAGAATTGTAGTTTAGGATTCGAAAAAAAAAATTTATTATCTAATGAACTAAAAAAGAGATTGTAATATTTTCGTAATGGCCTGTTTATTATATATATACACACAATTTCCCGAAGACAAGGGTTATACTAGTGAGAAATATATTTTTTTTTAAATATGAGACCATGTTTAAAACACTAGGTAATAAGGTCCATAAATATCGCCCACACTTCCTCAGTTATGTCATTCTGAATTTAAGCGTGAAGGCAACTCTGCATTATCAAAATATTCAAGAAAGTGTAGGAATCAGTTATTAAATTATTTTGCAGAGTTCCTCTGTAAAAATTAAAGAGCGCTTGGATGGTGAGAATGGGCAGTCACGGCAAAAGTCACACATTCGACAGACATGGTAATAAGCACCAGTTTTTTATATTGTGGAGGAATAATGCTGATTTATTTTAAGGAAAGGAACACCACAGTTAATGACGATTATTACGAAGCACTACATCGCACTTATCGCGCACCATTAAAGAGAAAAGGCAGCAAAATTTGACCGGAGGTTTTCGGCTTCTTCATGACAACGCTTCTGTCCAAACAGTATCGATTTCCAAGCAGTGATCAAGCAATGCGAATTCCTAGAAATCTCTCTTCCATCCTACAGTTCAGACATGGATGAAGAAGTTCAAGCAGCTATGAAAGAACGTTTTACGAGTAAAGATGTGTTTTTTTTTATGGAATAGAAATGGTGCTTAAGCGTTACATGTCACAATGAAATGGAAAAACCTAAAAATATATCTTTTCCTATTGAGATTAGTACGATGCCGATTTTGAATTTTATTTTTCTTGTTCTGACTGTATTCTATATTCACTTGAAATAGGCCATAAGAAAACCTGATGGTCTGGAATCGGAGCTGGGTAAGATGGTAGTGCTGCCTCGAGCTTCACTGGAGTACTGTTCAAATGAAAAAAAATTAACTTTTGACTTATTTAAATCATTCTAAGGATGGAATGTTTTAGCTTTGTTTAAGTAATAATAATTATCAACGCTAAGCTTAACTTTTTCTAATTTAAGTTTTCCTTAATCCTAATTATCATCAAGATTAAGAACAACTTTAACCGTTGCGGAGCACGGGTAATTTCAGCTAGTTATGAATAATTATAAGCAATTACGATCTGTTTATGAATGCTCCTCTAAAATAGAGGGTATGTACCCACCACACACCCTTATGTGCGTATACACTTGTTTTTAATAATACTTCACGTGTCTCTTGAACCAGTTTCAATAAAATAAGGCTACCTATTGTTTCTAGCACTGATCTGATAGCCATCTATGCCAAGGTGAGTTGTACTCTAGGCCTTGTGGTTTGTAGCCTGTCTTTGCAGCTTAGAGGTCGGTCGTAAGAATCGTTGAAGACCTCCAAGGCGATAATTATAAGTTTCCGTCACAGGGCTAATGTTTTTATGTCGATTTCAGAAGAAAGCAAAGTATATATGTTAAGTATAACTTTAGCTTCGCAATCATGTAGCTCATAAGCTCAAGTCATAAGATCAATAATTACAGAAGATAGTAGTATTTAGTCTAAGTAGGTCAGAAGATGAAATGCCAATACCTCAAAAAAGGCTTACGTATGTAGCTTTACCGGTGCTTCTTAGAGCAGAATTTCGAAGTTTTACATTAGGAACCTATGGTCTTACAGGTGTCCTCTAGTCAGTTCGGCATTATTATTTTTTTTTTTTAAACATAAAAAATCTGTACTTGTAGAACGAATGAAGGGTCTTGGGTTCAGTACTTAAATAAGGTTGTACTAATACAAGGCCAACGATTGCGAAAGGAAGAGAATTGGCTTAAATCACGTCCAACCACCAGGCTTTTTCCCGAATTAAGGATCCCCACTTTATAAATGCTGATGTGCACATTATGGTCTCTCCTGTTTCTCCTCGGACTTCATTTCATTTTATAAGGCTGTATAACTAACTATTTAATCAATACTATATTATTTATTTCAAGACACTATTTAACCGTTAAATCGGCCATTTTTTAAACAGTCTCGTTTTCATAGTTCAGTATATTGATAACTCTGAAGCCGTGTCCACACTATGTCGACCGACAATGTCGTTCGACACGATCAACATTGTCGTTCGACACGATCGACTTCAGTCTAATTCACATTAAGGTACGTCCACACTACGTCGATCCGAGTCGAAAAGTTTTGTCGGTCGACAATGTTGAACGAGTTTGTACGTGTTGTCGACTTTGTTGAATATATCGGGTCGAACCAAACCGCAACCCGAATCAGGCCGGTAAAGATCAAAGGAAGTCGAATCAACAACGATAGTGTGGACGTGTCTAATGTGTTGTTCGAGATCACTGAAGAAGAAAATAAATATTATTCAGAAATAAATCTAAATTATATCAATAAATTAGGAGGAAAATGAAAATGTTTATAAAATGACTGCGGGAGTGGCTAATCCTTTTCACACTGCCTCTTTGGTCAGTGTTCCAACTGATAACGGGTAACCTCCACCACTGAATAATGACTCATTATACTCGTTTTACTATAAGTAAATTTATTGCTTTATTAATTTAAATTTTGTTTTCCTTTATCATGAATTGGAGTGACGAGGATAAGTCAATGTTTTTTGTGGAACTCCACTGATTTACTGTATGAAAACAAAAATAAAAGACAAAATGGGTTAACCGAGGTTGCGGATATAGTCCAATAAAATAAGGATTTGGTGAGGAAAAATACTGCGGAACTTTTATTCTCAACGGATCTCAATGTTCTTTTGGGGGCTGCTGAATCCGAATTTGAAGTTCTTTTCATCTGAAAGATTTACTTTGTTATTTCTTTAAATTTACTATCATGCCGGTGTATGGAATTTAGATCATATCTCGTAAAAAAAACACGTCAGCACCCTAAGAACACCGTACTGTTGTGAAGTCCTCGTTTTTTCGGCAAATTTTTCGCTATAACTTCAAAAATATTAGTCCGACCCCAAAATTTTATTTTCATCTCAAAGCTGGTTATATTTACTATCAGATCCAATAGGATAAATTTCAGTGGGCTGGGTGGGTAATTAACGGGATTTAATAAAAATTAAATAAATATATATATATATATATAATATATATATATATATACACCTATATATATATATGAAAAAAGAAATTTTTGAACCAGAAAAGAAATTTTTGAACCAGAAAATATTTTCGCAGTTATAGCGAAAAATGTGCCTAAAAACAAATTTGGATTTCATAATAAAACAAGGTTTTTAGCATGTCGTAGGTACTTCACGGGATTTAATACAAATTTTCAGATTTAATACGGGATCTGCTAGGAAATATAACCAGGTATAAGACGAAATCAAGAATTTTGGGATCAGAAAAATATTTTTGGAAAGTAAGTTTTTTATGAAGTACGTAAATTGACCTGTACACATATACCATGGCAACGTGAACTAGACAAGAGCCAATCGTGTCGACCGACATTGTCGGTCGACCAGGTCGAATATTTCGGTTCGACCCGACATGAATTGACAAAGTCGGTCGATACGTTCACACTCGTTCGACATTGTCGATCGACGAAGTCGGTCGACCTGAATCGACATAGTGTGGACACGGCTTAACATTGGCTCTGAAAATAAAATCAAGCAATAATTTAACCTTTATCCTGTACTGATTTATGTTAAACATATAAGTTCTATTTGCATAATATTCGCTGTTTTAAAAATCCTTCATGCAAATGACTATAAAAGCTGCCATCACTCGCTAAAGAACCTCCTATGATCGAAAAGGTGGTAAAATGTTAGATAAGTATAAAAGGGTCCACGAAACTGCAAATTTATTCTCTGAAGGCAATAAAAGAAAGGTTATTGACTCTTAAGATCACGGAAACATTCTTGTTGGTTCCATGCCAAATACTACAGGTTTACCACTGTTGAAGAACTTTGTGGGATCTGGGGTGGTTTCACTAAAGTTAAAATCTATATATTCATAATAAAATAATTTTTAACATTTTCCTCAGTAAACGCTGAGATATATCATAGTTTGCCAATATTTGTTCATTATTTTTCACTATATTCAAAGTAACATAGACAAATTCAAAGTCTATTGAACTATGTATTTTTTATATTTTTAAATTTCTATATTTTATCAAATATTTTCAAAATGTGGCTTAAATTAAATTACGTTAGATTAGAGTACAAAGAATAATGCCAGACCATCCTCTGCTTGTTTATTTTGGACGATTTTTGGCTCTTTGTTTTTTTTTTTTGACTTTAAACAATCGTTCATTCGTTTTACATGTATTCCCACATAAATGAAATAAATCCAGAGAATGGGGAAAGGAAAGCACCAGAAGAGGAAGTGCTATAGTTCACCCAAGAATGTGAAGAAGGAACTTGCTGAAGCTGAACATGCTCTCCACATTACCATGGAGCGGTTTTACTAAATAATAATGTCTTCCTAGAAGATACTAAATCGCTTAACCAAGGTTTTAGGTTGCATGTCACTTAATACTACGGAAGAAAACAACATACTAGCTAGGGGGAAGACGGATTTGGACTTGCGTTAACTCGAACTGCGAGGTAAACAGAACATGGCAAGGTCTCGGTTGAGGTCAGGACCTAGAAGATGAATTCTCAGTTTTCTTATATTCCACTGCTTGCCGAGATTCATTAATAACAGGGATTATAAACAGGATGCTTAGAAATACTTCTAGAAAATATTAGCCAGTTAATAGCAATATTACATGATTCATTGGGTTCTCCAAGCCAATCTTGATGCTACTTTGTTCAGCCGTCTTTTTTAATGAACGTCTCCGCCTGAAAATCATTAAGTTGTGTTATTTGTTCTCCGTAACCAAATACGATTTATTCTAAACTGGAAAGATATGACTCCACCCAGCCTAATAAGTATAAGGCAACCAGAAATTGATTTATAAAAAAAATAAATAAAATAATGACTATTTAGTTCTAATTAGGAATTGAAGAACTAATAGCCACTTCTATGAGAGTTTGTTAATTTAGCGGTATATTTAAAAGTCGATAAATCTTGCTTTTAAAGAATGTACAGACCACATTCAATAAAGACATAAGGCCATTTGTTAAAAAATTACATTAAAGAGTTTTAGTCTCTACTGAAATTGAAATATACTACAATAGATAGTGCGTATTCAAATATGCATGATAGTCAAATAGCGGGTACAACAAAATCACTAGTGATATTTTAAAAAAATCCTCATAAAAGCCATTAATAATATCTATCCATCATCTTAAGTTCCAATTACGACCAAATCGTAAATTAAATAATAAAATTAAGATTATGTTCTATATTATAAGAAAAAAATACGATTTAAAAAAAAAAAACGCAGTACCTAACGATGTAATACACCGACTAGAAAATAGCCTAAAATTAAATATATATTCGAATCATTGGAAATAAAAAAAAGTTTAAAATTAGTCTGTATTTTTGTTTAAACGATTAAATAAGTATTAATAATAGTCCGGTTTTAAATTTGTTTCCAATATGAACAGGAAAACCGAATACTCATTGAGGTATTAGAATGCCTCTATTTTTCTGTGATTAGGAATCCACAAACATTCCTTTCATTCTATCACATCATTCTTTACTCATTATCCAGGGCTCCAAGTTATATTGTCTCTCCCTTCCCTTGATGAATGCCAACATGCATTTGAAGAGTAAAATTCCAAATCCAGCCAAGCCCATTTTTGAATATTTTTCACAGCTGGGCGATAAAAGTAAAAATATGGCTGGATTAAGAAGAGGCCTTATTTTTGGTATGACCATTGTCAATGTTATTAATTACTTTGGAGAGAAAATCTTCTACCTAAATATAATCTAGTAGAAAAAATATTTTAAAAAAAAAAATCTGGAAATGGGACTTGGCTGGTTTTGGAATTCTACGCCTCATTTGATTTCTCGTCTCAAAAATTGCTGATGTTTTGAGTGCTCATTAATTTTTAGAAATGAATTTCTAACGTTTGAAACTAATCTTCTTATAAACTTAATACCATAGGAATGGCAAATAATTCATAAATTCCTATTTAAAGTATCAAAGCCTCTCATTAAGAAATTTTGACTACAGGTTTTGTTTTATTTATGTGGTGTCAAAAAGATGGTGTTATTTTATTAGTAATTAAATACATTTTGATTTATTAAATTTAAGTGTTAAGGCTAGCCACCCTACTGACGGACAGGCGCTGAGCTCATCGGTGTAAATGTTTTTGTAGAATAAATACCATGAAGCTTTGATGGCTTATAGATTATGTACTTTCATTTTTTGTGAGTGTGTGGATATGTGACTATGTGAGAATATCACAATTAAACTGAAGATGGAGCAAATGAGCTCCGAAACATGTTGTAATGAATAAAGGATTAATAGGAGATATGGTTTTTAAAAAATGAAATACTTAAATAAAATCTCCTTCAATGAAACAGTTGATTGTTATATACTTAAAAATAAAACATTGATATAATTACATCAGCTAAACGTAAAAAATGGAGAAAATTACTCAAACTAGGTGGTTATGTATAAAACATTTCTTCAAACCGCATTGAGAAACAGATTAAGGATGTAGGGCATCTCTCTCTCTCCTAAAAACAGGTCAAAACGAGACACAATAGTCGATGTAGTCTGCTAATAATGTTCCAGGATTTTTAAAAAGAATTTAGATATTTTTATGAATGGAATGAAATGTAAATATATGTGAATATTTAAGATGGATTTAAGAAAGCTTTAATCGAAAGATCTGTCTGTTAATAACGGGACTGGCTCAAAAAATTGTCTTTACATACAATGTTTGATATATCTATCACCAGCTCCCTTCAATGTACTCCCATTGACATCAGCACATCGACAAACTATTATTTTCCACTAAGTTTATTTTTTCAATGATTTTAATATATCAAGTTAAGCAACAATTTATACATTTTTTTTCTTAATGTAGTAAAAATGAAATCTATATGTATGAAAGTGGATATATTGAAAGAGATGTTGGTTGGGTATAGTCAAAAAATATTAGGCATTGTTAACAAATATAATCTATTTTATTTGCCTACATTTTGACCTTTTTATGGTGATCAGGCAAGATGGAAAATTCGAAAGAACTTAAATTAACACGATGTTCTGTCATGGAATAATGACAGAAGGTCTTTCTTTCTTTCTTTTTTTTTAATTTTTTTAATTTTTCATCTTCCTGATGGTGGCCATAAAAGATTTGCCCGGAATGTTGGCAAATAAAATAAAACATGTTTGTTAGCCTTGGCTATTTTTTTACTGATCCAACCCAACATCTCTTTCGAAATCTAGTTTTGAATAATTGTTTAATTGTTCTTTCAAAAATTATTTTAGAATATTTTCAATTTTCTATACATAATCTATATTTCTTCGCAGGACCGTACATTATAAACCAGTTTTCAAGGTTCTACCTGTTTAGATCTTATTCGTAGAGGATTATTAAAGTGAACATAATATGCAGCTTGCCATTGTGATGAAACCGCTTAAGCAATAAAAAAAAAGAAAAAAAAGAAAACGGCTAGTTAACTTGCTTCTAATAACCAACAAAAGCTTAGACAGCTGATGGTAACAGAACCAGCATCAATAGAAATGAATCTTTGCTTATGTTTTTGAATTGATTATAAAATATATCTTAACTTTTAGATGCTAAAAACTGTGTAATATATAATATACAAGTACTTAGTAATTAATAAAATTCTGTGCTGTGAAATGTCCATCTAAAATTAATTCTAGAACAAAATATACTCAACCTGGTTATGGAGTATTTACAGTTCTCTCCTTGAGAAGTAATTTTTTTATAAAATCTTTGTCCTGATCGGTGTAAAAAAACTGGTCGCCGTTATACCCAGTTAGGAATGTGCTCAGGTCGTTTTAAAAGAAATGAATTCTGATTTATCAGATGATAATAAATAACGTAGTAGTAAATACGGATTTACAATATCTTAAAAAAATTATTAATATAGACCGTTTGGAGCAAAAGGTAGCTGACTAGAAGGGAATTGCGAAGAACTAGCAGTTTTAGATAAAAACCTGAGACCAATGGATTCAATAATAAAGACACATCAGCTTCATGTATATAAAAAATATTTGATTTTCAAGAACCCAAAATTTCATTGAACTCACTGACATAATATATTCTACAGTAAATTCTGAAAACAAAATCTAATAGCTCTAAATATCTGTCTTTTCGCATTTGCTATATGGGCCGTAAAATAATCCCCATCAATGTAAATATTATACAGCTAAACTATGTTATATAGATGCCGAATAGAGCTGATAGGTAACAAAAAGTTTTAAATATATATTGTTCAAAGTAAAATGGCATGGTGAGGTTAGAAGACGGAATTCTGAGATGGAAACTTGACTAAGAATCAAGATCTATTGACGTTCTATTCTTATTTCGATAAAACTAATAAGAATGGATTTTAATAATTTAGAGCACAACTTCTGTATCTTCTGCGGGGAAGAAGTGAAAGAGAAACATCACTACCAATGAGAATCTACAAATCATGCTGATTGGTAAGAGGCTCAGTCAATCGTTGCCGGTTACGACATTGCGGAAAGTTTACTCTTCAGTTCTAGTTTATAACTTTATTTTAAGTTTTGGACGGAGTTCCAGAAGAGACGGGTTAGCATAGATTACAGTTGTCACTGTAAACGAAATGCACTAAGCTATTTTTAATTTTTGAAAAAGCTCTTTCAGCTTTTTGACTTTATACTACTTTTATAAAAAAGAATATATATCTAAACAGTTTTTTCAATATCCACTCCTCTCTTATTATTGTTTTTTTACCGAGAAATTGTGGTAGAAATAGGCATACATGAAATTTCGATAGGTTTAGAGTGAAATAACGTTTTAAGGGGACTCCTCTTGGAAAAGCAGAGACTTTAACGTAAAAACCTGATGACTTTAACGCTTGAGTAGAACAAAACTCGTCAGAATTTATTTGTGGTTTAAAAGATTTTTCTTATAGTTGTTATACATATATATATTCTGAACAGAGTGGTCATAGCATTAAAATATTAAAATATAATAATTTATCGCAAATGAAAGAATCGATTAAGTTTATTTAAAAAAAATATGTACGTATCAAATTATTACATGTAATAATTTAGTCATCCAGATTTACAGTAGTTTAATTAATATTTGGAATCATTTTTGGTGAAGTATGTAATAAAAAAATAAATTTATAGCAATTTGATACTGCATTTTAATGCAGTGTTCACTTTTATAATGCACATTGAATTTAACCATACATCTTAAATTATAAGAAGTAATGTTACTAAAGTAAAATTAGTTTAAGGCGCTAATAGTATACAATTTTATCTTTAAGTAATTAAATTCACAAAACAAATTATTTAGATATTCTTTTATAGTTTATCATCATTATTATTATTTCTTGATGTCATACGGCGTACCTTCAGTTACAACATTATATGTCTTATAGGTGTGGTACTTGGAAACCAGATTTTTCAAAATTAATCTTTCAAGAATTCTGAAAATATAACTATATTATAATGTTTCCTAAGAGCACTCAGATACAAAGTATTCAGTATCTCATTAATAACCAGAATGAGAACGAAGGCTGAACTTTGAGGAAGTCTTAACAGCCTTTGCTACCTGAATACTAACATCGAAGTTTGGATATTTTCCTTTAGGAAATACGCTATTTTCTTGATATTATTTAAATTCAGCTACTGTTATAAGTTAAAATAACATTCAAAGGATAAATTTTAAGTTGCATTTGATATACTATAATTTCAATTTTCTATAAGAAGCTGTTGATTGATGAAAAGTATCAACATAATTATAAGAATCAGAAAAAACTACCCACTTAGGCTCTAAAAACTTGATATTAGGGTTACGAAAAAAATTTTTAATACCAACCAAAAAATATAATATTATCAATATAATATTGTAATTAACACAATCGTAAACCGGCCACAACAAAATTTTAAAAAAATTAAGAAATATTGCCAAAGCTGGAAACTGAAAATTGACACAAACAAATTAGAGGCAATAATTTTCACAATACAGGCTACACATAGATCAGCATATTATTTCAAACTCAGTTGACATTCCTTGATCTAAATCAGTAAAATACCTAGGTATAACGCTGGACGGATTACTAACTTTCACAGGACATTTAAACAATAAAACAGACGAAGCCAAAAGAACTTTATTGAAAATTTTACTATAATTCAATTCAAAATTCTAATTAAATCCCCAAAAAACTTACTGTATAAAAAAAAAGAAATTCGAGCTCGAATCAGGTACCCTTAACCTGTGTGGAGCCCAACATACGGAACAAACTATATTAAACTATAAATGATTCCAAACTTATGGATAAGGATCGCCAATGATAACCTAAAATATCAACTATGTTTCCCGACATTAATCTCATCTATATCAGAAATCATCTTCGACCAAACCGAAACCTACTTTTCAAGAACGGCAAATTCTGAAAATTTCCTTATCCAAATATAAGTAATTACATTAAAAAATACCTCAAAAAATACATCCACAAAACAACAAAACCTACTCCGAACTTAACTCAGACCACACATCACTTGATTGTTATGTATACATGTTAGTTATTATAAATTGATAATATTCTGTTTTATGTTTTTTGTTTTATTTATTTTCTACTGTATTATAGAACAATTTTAAAATGTAAAACTATCAACTGTTGATTAAAACTATATTAATTTTGTAGAGAATACTCAATAAAACTATTTATTTTGATAAAATATATCCCGAATAAACTATCGCAGTACAATGGTAAAGATAAATGATGAACCAACTAAATTGAGTTTATATCTAATCACGTATGTAATTGTTATTTTATTTTTTAAAAACATGTGATGAGAAATCGAAGTTTCTCTTGAAGGTCGTGCACTTTGAAATAAACAACTAAACTTCAAGAAACAGGTTTCCTGATTTTCACTGGCCATGAAAGTAAATACTCTATTCCATTCATAGAGCGATTCATCTAAAATGGCAAGCTCAAATATTATCTTCCTTATTATGGATGTAAAACCAACTAAACGTGAGAGTATTATTTATTATGTCCTGTAGACTTTCGAAAACTCAAAATCACATATTCAACATCAATGGTCAAGGAATTTAATTTAATTTTTGACACACAAATATGGAAAGATATAATTATAAAGACAGCAGTTTACCCAAGTAGTTTCCGATAACCGCTCCCCTTAGATGCATTAATATATACCGTATAATAACAATTTTATGCATGATTTTAATACCCTTTCATTAACTTATATGTACCGGAATCTTTCAGCATAATTTAACATATTTCCAACGATCTGATTGAATTGAAAATTTGCACGCATGTCAAGGACCAATGACAATACAATTATTTCACAACTTTGTTCTAATGTCATCAATGAAATGATCAAAATAAATGAAAATATTTAGATAGGTTTGCAGGTTAACTGTATACCATTCACGGGTTGTACGTGTCGGTAATTGCCGTTCTTCTTTACCGATAAAACAATTCTTACCAATGGAATATAATTGAAGGATATAAATGGTAATGATTGTGGTACTACAGATGTCGCTGCGGTATTTTTAAATAGAAGAACTCGAATGCTCGAAGTTATCAGGTAAAGTTTTATGTAATAGTGGTCCATTAGATGATATGGAAAGGTTAAGTGAACATGACTCAAGGCTGTTGATTATAAATACTATTTATTGATGTCGTTTGGAACTAAAAATTAAGAAAATAAATTTTATAAACACGTTTTAATTGTAAACAGTAAAAGTAAAAAACAAGTTTTATAATTATTCTCTCTCATCAACTCATCAATATGAATAAAAATAGTTTTTATTTCATGAATAGTTTGTGTTACGGAAACAGAAAGCCCGACAATTAATTATGATTTATCAATTTGAAATAAAATTAAAGTAAAACTTCAGTAATTAACAAAATAATTCAGTTTGTAATAAAAAAGCGTGGGGTGTTTGATATTAAATATCAAAAAAATTGCTATTGGTAACTATTTAGAAAATTAGAGTAATTATGAAAATAATTTTAATAATAATATTTTGTTCGGATGAAGAAATATTGAACTCGTCACGAAATTAAACTTCGATATTTTAATGTTTATTGACGTTTCCTAGAGAGTAGAATCCAAAAAATATAAAATCTCAATGGTGTCGTTCCGTCCCTCCGTATCAAACATTTGTTGCACAAAACGCTTTTTTTACTATAAATTGAATTATATTGTTATGAACTCAAGTCTTACTTAAATTGTATTTCAAATTAATTAATCATAATTGATTTTCGGGGTTTCTATTGCCGTAACACAAACTATTTATGAAATAAAAATTATGATACAATCTTTAGTTCGGTTTGCTATTAAAGCGTGGTTTTTAAAACAATAATTCATTTTATTTTCACTGAAAAAAATATAAGTTATTGTATAATAATTACAGTTATTGAAAAAAAAAAGCTTTGAAATATTTTCCTGGTGCATTAATTAATATATATATATATACATATATATATATATATATATATATATATTAATATATATCACCGAAATCCTGTAAGTTGTACATCTATATACATCATACGATTGGGAACTTAAATTGTTGATTATACATATTCCCTGTCACATGAAACTATTGTAAAGAAACGGTGATTTTTATGAATAAAAGCAGTTAATTTTTAATTAAGAAAAACATTGCAAAAACATACCTATTTCAGATAGTTGAGTGTAGAATAATGTTGATAATTTACAATTTTAATTTAATCAAACTACGATAGAAAGCCCTGAAGGCACAAAGGTAAAAAATATGAAAATTTATAACGGAATTCATCAAAGAGTTAGGTAAATGTTATATTATGTATAAAGGGTCTTAAAGTAAGTCCAATTAGTCATAAACTTTGATAGCTAATGAAATATATACAATGAAAGATTTTAACTTTTCTGATTAATTGCAACAGAACCAAGTAGTTGAAGTTCAGTCACCAGTCATTCATTGATTTATGCGTAGCCTCTATCCAGACAACTTGTTTTATCCCTGATTAATGATTAAAATTGTTAGAATGAATAATTTTTCATTATTTAGATAAGAATTATTTCTCTATCTTTTTTTTTTTAACGGTTGTGTTCTTCAGACAATCCTTAAAAAAATAAATTTCAAAATTACGGAAGAGCTATTGAATAAGAATGTTATGTTTTTTTTGCAATACTCCATTGGACGCTAAGCAAGCCAGTATGAATCGGATACTACTCCAAGGACCTCTCCATGCGTCCTGCATCGCTAATACCCTGGTCTTTGTCCCCACTGTTTGTTAATTTTTTTTTTTTAATGAATCATAATTTCATTTATTTTCAAAGTGCTATCAATCATAGCTAATGTTGAAAGCAATAAGCGTTTCCCATTACGTATTCTTAATAAAAAGTCGAATGACTATTCAGTTTTCTCCGTTAATAGCTTAACTCCATTTGAATTTTTTCGATGATCACATATTTCGTAGAATCCTAACAGGTTAGCCTAATGGATAAAATAAAGGTCCGATTCTTTCGAATTATAACGACTGAGAATGAAATTGGAACTTTTCTTAACAGACTTTTTTTTTTTTTAACTTCAACAAGAAGAAACAATTTATAGTAATGAGGATTTCATGATAGGGGCAACTAGTCATGTATTCGGTAGCATGTTAATTGGCGAAAACTAAGTTAATTGTTTGTTTGCTTTATTTATTTATATTGGGCAGTATTTATTGGGGCTTAACGTCCTTATGTGCTCCAAGTAAGGCGGAAAGGAAGGACGGGTTATCTTAAAGTCTAGCCACCTATTCTACCTATTCTAGCCACTGTGGGGAGGTCAAGATTCATTTCGTGGGTCCGACATGAAATAATTTTTAATCCACCTAGGTGGGTTTCAAATCCACTACGTTCTGTACCGCTAGGGCTAAGACCCTTGCTTGCTCCACCCCGCTCGGCCATAGAGTCCTCAATTAAATTTTTAATGCGATCCATACAGCTGAGAACATTAAATTAATTCTTGTTATTAGATAATTCCTTTTTATGCTTCTGTCTCCTTTGAAAAACTAAAATAAATTTTCCATAAGACCAAAAGAATTTGTTGACTAATTTGAAGAGTTAAAAATAGATTCCACAGTTACATTTACATTCCATAACTAACAACGTGTGCCTTTTGATATTGATTATAATACAGTCTTATGTTACTCTTATGTATGTAAATATATATATATATGGAGCCATAGAAAAGCTAATATTTTTTATTTAATATTACATAAAAAATAATCAAAATATACTTCGTTATGAAGTGTTTTGTAGCAATTGATATAAGTCTTTACCGTGTTATGATCAACTGATATATCATAGGAGTGATTAGCAGTACGCACAACAACGAAAACTTTCGTGCAATTCATTGTAGGGTTTGTAATGAGACCGAGCTTCTTAGAAAAATCTCCCTGTCAAGTTGATAGGTCAAACACTTCTGAAGGTATTTTCAAGAACCCCATTATTTGTTCCTAATGTAAATAGGTATAGCAACAAGCTGTTGAGTGTAAAAACATTCAAAATACACAATTTAGATTTTCAGATTAAACAAGAAATAATCAAGCCTCTAGCTTCTTGCCATTATATTAAAAAAAAAAATTATAAATTGGTCATTAAAAAAACAAAAACAAAAGGTCCTTATAAAAAATAAAAAAGTTTTACTCTTTATTTCACTATCAGTTGAAATTTCTTTTGTTAAAAATTGACATAATAAACATATAGTTTTACTAAAAAGTAGCTAGCGAAAATGTGACAAAATTTGAACTTGCTTTGGTGGAATGTCCATATTTTTAAATACAATTCTGCACTATCTGTAGTAAATCGTAATAAATATTCATAAAGGAAACAAATTTATAACCAATATTAAGTTTGGGATATATGAGCATTGAAGTGAAAACATGTTAAAACCTTTCCCCTGTAAAATTAGTAAAATATAAAATGAATCTTGTAAATGATCGATATTATTCAAAATTGTATTATAATGGTTTTCTGGAACATGTTACGTATCTTAGCTCTTCTGTGTGTTATCAATTTAGATGATCAAGCCAGATATGATGATAAATAACTATTGAAGAAAATGGTTTCATTTCTGGCAGAATCATTTATATTTTATGAATTATTATTTTTCAATAATTTCGGAATTCAATCTAAAAAATAAACTAAGATTATTTAAATAAAAACTAATATTACATTTACATGGTGAATGTGAATTTAATTTACTAATTTATAAAATTTTTGTGTTCTCAACATCCGAATTACACTAGTTCCATGATTTTTTTTTTTGAAGTAATAGTTGGTTGAGTACACCGTAATTTTTTCCGACTAGTAGAGGAAAAGTATTATATTATAGGTTACCAACCTATTTTAGCCAGAGTAGCAATGTTGAGTTTATGTAAAATGTTTTGTGTAATATATAATTAAGTTAGATCAATACCTATTCCATTGAACTATAATTTTGTACCTTAACCCTTTTCTTGGCTGTATCCCTTGAGATACCATCCCAAATATTTTTATATCAATGTCTTATTTTATCTCTTTTAAAGGGATTTTACTAGGAAAAAAATATTTTTTCTTTTAAAAATGGTCTTGCTAAGTAAAATGTTAGGGATAAGGTATCCCATATCTAAAGAAAAATAGCGTATTCAATCAAAAATAATATTCAATTTTTGTTTTCAGTAAATCGGCTTAAACTTTGTAAATAAAAACGATAAAAAAATATATACTAACAAAATGAGTGTTTCGCGTTACTCACTTGTTCTGCTTCTGCAGTTCTAGACTTAACAACTGCTGGACGCTGACTGGAGCAACCTCCGACCACTAGAAATCCCCACTTCTGAGAAGGACAGCGACTTTTTCTTCACCTGCTTCCTCAAATAATTAAATAACTTCCGTGAATTTATCCAAGCTTCTGGGAAAGCAAAGAGGTATTTAGTAATTCTTTTTGTTTTAATTTGCGATAGAAAAACTTTAGCATATATAATATGTTATTTATGCTTAAAATAGCCCTTGTAAAAAAAACATTCTTCAGGTTTTAAATGGAACGCATTACTAAGCATAGTACAATTAGTTATAACTAATAAACATGAAAATAGCAAAAAAAAAAAAAGTTCATGAAGTAACATTGTGTATTTTGTAATCATAACAACATGAGTTTGGCTCAATTGAGACAAATGTAGGGAGTAATATATAAATCAAACTGTAAAAAATATTTTCCTTTCTAAGCCAATAAAATGAAACATTAAACTTTAAGAGAAACTGAAAAACCAAAAAAAAAAAAAATTAAAATTTTAACTTTTAACTATTTCCAGATCTAAAATGAAAATTAGACATGCCAACCCCTCTATTATCTCCCAACAACTCACATGAGCACTCTCCTTGTACCCTGATGGCATTTCTCATACCATGTATGATAATCTTGGCAAGATGGATCAGTTTCCTGGGTATGGCAAAATCTTCTAGTGCTTAAAATACCTTAAAAACACAGTATCAGATGAATTGTTAAAATCGACAAAAAGGTTATGGAAAGCCATATGATACTCGATTCTAGCCTCTACGAGAGTCCGCAGGGGGGATATTTGATCTAATGTAGATTTCTCTTATCTAAAACCAGTTTGGTTTTATTCCTACTATTTTGCAGACTAGAGAATTTGTCAATTAAAAAAGACGCCGGATGGATTTATTCCTCTGTAATTCATAGACACTGCCCTATTAGCCCATGTTGGCTGAGTATAGGACTCCTTTCTTTCAATCTTATGGAATTTTTTTTTAACCGACTCAAACCTGAACTTCGCAATTATAGATGGTATGGTACAATTCTTCAGCACCAGCTCGTTTGTGATTGGACCTTAATTCTTTTACATTTTGAGGATCACCTCAAGAACTTCTTGTAAATCCGGAGGGGATTGAATAAATGAATGAAAAATGAACTTTATTCTGGGACTCACTGTCCCCTAATAATTACAATAATGCACAATTACAAGTACAATTGTCTGGCTGTTATTATGTACAAGTTAAATGCATCAGTAATCATGACATAAGATAAAAAAAATAAAATAAAAATGACAGGAAAAAAAATAAATAAAAAAATAATGACCATAATAACATAAAATAAAATTGTATATAAAAAGATGAAATAATTCTAAATATTTACATATTTTCGGTAGATTGATTATGTAAAATGTGTAAAAATAAATTATTTTTAAAGGAAGTAAGGGAAGCACCTTTACGAATTGGAGTGGGTAGGGAATTCCAGAAGGAGGTAGCACAAATGATGAAGGATTTTTCAAAGGAGAGTATACAGGTTAAATAGTTGGGATCTAGTGTTTAAAAGGTGGATAGAAGGACGCAGAGTTAATAGGTCATGAATATAGGTTTAGGAGATTAGAATAGGAAAGTACCCAGAAAGCATGGATTCAGTCTCCTTTCCATCTTCATTGTTTAATTGTTGTAAAATTGATTTAAAGGCTACAGTTTTTTGCATCCAGCTATCTGTCAGTCTGTATCAACAGACTTTTCTAGTCGTTCATCCTTCGAGTTCTAATCCCCTATCCGCAGCCGTTTTGACGACTTCTTCCGGAATCTTTCATTCCCCGCTACTTCAACATCAGTATTAGGGCCCATTTATTTCAATATATTCATATCAATCTGGAGAGTAAACTGTTCCTTATATCTTTAAAAATTTTCTGGACCTTTGCTATAATTGATTTTTTCGTAACTACTGGGCTTTTTGATATCTTATCTCTTTTACAATACCAAATAACGGTCTGAATCCATCATTGCCCCATGTTAGGTCCTAGTTGCTGAGTTTTGTTTTGTGGCGTGGTAAATGATCAATAGGGTTGAATATCCTGCCTTCTGTAGAGTTCCAGATGTTTTATGGATTTTTTTTTTACCAGGGAATATGATTCTTCCAATGACCGAATTACTAGAGGCTTCAAAGTTTATCAGCCTTTTGCCATTCCTATTGATTTCCTCATGAAGTCTGCATTTATCTAATGTCGGGGGATATATTACCTCTCGTCCGAACTCTGCGTTAAAGATTTCCAGAAATAATTTGATATCATTTCGAGAGAACCTTTCAAAGTCTTTCTCCAAAGCATTTTAGAGATCTTCTGTTTCCTCCTTGTTAGATTCTTTCTCGGGTGTGTAACAATTAACCAGAACCCAAGCTAAAAAATTCTGTAGTCTAGCCCAACCATGAATTAGCACGCCTTTAATTTCAGCGGCCGCACCTTTACTTTATATTGCCTTCCCTTCGGCTTTAGCTGGTCAAGCCTCCCCAGTCCACTGCATCAGTCTGGAATCGTTTTCAGCATCCATCCGGTCTGGTCCAGCACACCTGGTCCAAAACTCGCGACTTGTTGCCTCATTCTTCCTATTCTCCTGGTCCTGGCGAGAGTCACAGGCTAGACGTGCTACCGGAGGGACTCCGACAGTATATCGACGAGACCCCTAACGAACGGAAAAGAATACTGCGGGAGGACTCAATAGAGGAATGTAATGGGCGGTTGATGGCATATCAGAAGGGAGCCACACTAAGGAAGTTTTTACCCCACCTTAGAGTTCAATAAGTTAATCCCGTAGAGTTCATCTACGGATAGAAGGAGGTGGTAGGCCCTACGCACTTCAACTTGGGAAGCCTCCCCCCCCCCCCAGCAGTTGACGAACCACTATCGGAGAAAGAAGAGGATCAGCGAGCCTGAGGAATGGAGAATGACCGGATGGATGCTGTGAACCTGGAGGAGGGCTGGACCTGGCAGGGAAAAGGGCTGTCCGTAAGGAGAAAAGGTGCGGTCGGTAAGACACGCAAAGCATTGCCGTACCACACCATATGATCGAGAAAAAAAATCCCTAGCCGTATTGAACTTTATTGCCTGACTTCCCCTTCTTCTGCAAGGGGTTGGGCCCTGCCCAGGGTAAAGTGTGTTGGGCCCTGCCCAGTAAAAGTGTGTTGGGCCCTGCCCAGGGTAAAGTGTGTTGGGCCCTGCCCAGGGTAAAGTGTGTTGGGCCCAACCTTAGGTTATGTACTGTGATTGATTTGTAGACGTGCGATGTATATAGTGTGTTCTCAATGGTGTACTGTGGGGGTGTTATTATAATTGTTCCCCCAGCCTGGATAACCAGTGGCTGCTTACAGTAATGTGACTGGGAGATGGGATCGCCCCTTCCCTGCTACATCTCAGACTATAAACAAAATAATAACGGTTTTCATAATCATGTTTACAGTGAAACCTTCGAAGAAATTACAACTTTTTTCAATATAGAATAAAATGAAGATATGTTAAAGTTTTGTCTGAATTATTTAGAACCGGCTAAGATTACTATTTTTTTAAATTTTCTCTTCTAGAAGCTCCTCTTTATTTTAAGTGTGACCCCTCTTCAACTAAAAAACAATTACCTACATATTAAGTAACTAACCACTAACGTAACCTCCGCCAGATTTTAAGCAATCTGAAGTAAAACTAGAAATTGGAAAAAAGAATGCCCTAGGACATGACTTCATTACTGCTAAGCTACGCTACTATATAACTAGAAAAGTTATGGTCTATCTAACAACATTTTCTAAAGCTATACTCGATACGAATAAATTCTGATTGCAATAGAAATGCTTGGATGCCTCATCTATTCAACTAATAAGAATTAAAAAATACAGAATTTCCAGTCAGAAACATTAAAGTTCATTGCACAAACACCCTGGTACCAAGTAACATATCATTACACACATACGTACGCAGGCCTATGGTACAAGATCACATCCAAACTTCATACAGAAATACCATCATGTATTATATATATATATATATATATATATATATATATATATATATATATATATATATATATATATATATATATATATATATACAAAGACTAAAAATGAGTTGGTTGAGGATCAACTTGTTGAAATTAATTAAATATCATGCTAGGAATAAGTCCCGCTGGATGCTAACCTTCCTCTTGCCTTACGTGTCTTTAACGTTTCTTATAATTATGGCATATGCTTGTTGTCACCGGGTAGGTGACTGGTGTGGATATAAACAAATTACCTAAAGAGGAAAAATATAAATATAATTAACTCGAAGTGGAGTTTATGAGACGCCATTTAACTAATTTCGTTTTTTGTTTTTATTATTACACTTCAAAGAAAACATTTTCCTCCCATTTACTTATGAACATAGAATCCTTATAAAAGTTAGATGGTTGATATGAATTACCAATATAGGTCGAACTATTGCTTAATCCTTGAAGAACGATCATGTTTGAGCGAAGAAGTTTAAATTTAAGAATTATGAAAAAGAATAGATATTTAGTTTAATTTTACTTCGTATTGGAAATATACTAACTAGTGTATTATTAATGAGTATTTTCTAAATGCAGACAGTGATATATGTCATAAATTGCTCAAATTAAAGTGGACATGTTTTTTCTTAAATATTTGCTAAAATTTTATAAAATCATATCTCAAGTAAGATTGTTGTTATTGGTTGGCTTAATTGTATGTGTAGTAATAGTGACATCAAATCCAGATTGGTTTGATTATTTCATTTCTCAAAAAGCTGTTTTGTTTTTTGATAATACTACAGTAGATGCATTAGGAATATCCAGAGAATCATTAAAATCTGAAATTAAAATATCTGAAATATACCCTAATTGTGGATTAAAACATGTCTGTTCAGATAACACTTTCCCTGTACATATTTACACTGGCCAAGATAAAGATGATCAACCTAAACTTTGTGTGCAAGGGAAATATGTTGGGGGAGGAGGAAGAGGTTTGAATATTGCTGTAATAGAATCTAAATATCTCCAACTGGTTTCAATGCAAACTTTTGATTTATATAGTCATAATAGTTCATCATTGGAATCATGGTTAACTAATAGCCTTCAAGATGATGACATAATAATAGCATTTACATTTGATGAAGCATCTAAAGAATTGAGTAAGAAAGCAAAAGCTATTTTGTATGATTTAGGTAGTGGCAAAATTCAAGATTTGCAGTTCAGATCTCAATGGTATATGATATCTCAGAAAGGGATTGGTGGTTTTACTCCATTAGAAAATCTCACACATGCGCAAAATGAACGATGGGGGGAAGCAATTGATGAACGATTATGTGTTCCTAGAAAAATTGAACCAATGGCTATATCTCCTGACCCAGCACCACGAAAAAATATTGTAAGAGAGAAACTATGTGAAACAACTACTGAACTGAAGTGTGAGGACTTTTGTAATCTCCTATCAAGACATGAATTATATAGTCCATCTCTTCTTACCAATAGAAGCCTTATTGGCAATCCCATTTTTTCCACACCAGTTATAGTCATATCTGGCTCACTGTCCAGCTTAGTTATAACGCTAGAAACATTAATATACCAGCCAGGCATTCACTCAGCTTCTGTTTTTGTCATCCATACTGAATTACAAGCTAAAGTTCCTCAAGTCTGTCAAATATTTGGGTTTAGGAGTATTCTGCTAAACATGACTTATAGTGATACAACAAATGACAAGATACATTTTGGACTTAAGTTTATTCATGAAGCATTTCCTCTCAAGAAATACGCTATTGTGATTGAGGAAGGGTTGATACTTTCTCCTGATTTCTTGTTTTATCATGGCCAATTTATTCACATCCTAGAAAAAGATAATTCTATTCTAGGTATTTCAGCTTGGAACCCATATGGATATAAAAGTGTGTCGGGTAATTATTCATGGGCATATAGAGTTGAAAGTTTTCCAGGGTTGGGTTTTCTGATCCGTATGGACGTATTTAGGAGAAGCATGATGGATAACATGAGGAACTGTTGTTCTAAAAAACCATATCTAGGTTGGAATACCATTTTAAAAGAGTACAAGGATGCACATATAATTATTCCAGATGTTTCAAGAGTTTTGAAGAGACCAAAAGACTTTTATGATAATCATATATCTGAAGATGAATTTAAAACTTTCACCTATCCTCGACTTACTAATACAAAACTAAATGCATATATTGAAAGACCTCAAGATTTAACAGAAGATAGATATTTTCTTGTAATGGCAGGTTTGGTCCAATCCAGCATTACTTTTCATTTGACCGATGAAGACATAAAGCTTTGTGAGGATGGTAGTAACATAGCAATTAAAATAATGCTTACTGAACTAAAAAACAAAATATTTTCAGTATATTATCAAGAAGATTCTTGTACTTCCTATGAAAAATTAAGGTCCTACCTCAAATGTTTTGATATTTTTGTCCCTAAGGAATTTAGTCCTCAAAACATTTACAAAAAAATTACAAGGTTCACTATTAACAGAAATATAGTTTTACTCATAGAAGGGACATCTAAGTTTGCTAAGAAAAAAATTTAATTCATTTTAAACGAATTATTTAAGGCTAAATCAATTTTAATGTTACATTATTAAATGTAACTGCTGTTATTGTTTTGATTTCCTCTTAGTTATAAATAATAATCACTACATTTGGGGTTTATAAAGTAAAACTTTTTTATGTGTCTATGAAAATGTTTTTGAAGGAATATTTGAATTATGTAAAACTGAAGAAATTCAATTGTAAAAATTATTTTACTCACTTAAAATTAATAACAATACATGTCTATTTAGAAAGAGTTAGCCATTGGTGGTAACTTTTGTGGTTAACCTTTTTTTTTTTTTGACCGAACCATTTCAAAAACCCAGTTTACTATATAACAGCAACACTCAAAATTAATTTTATTGGATTAGTGTAAAGTTTCAGTGAATAGTTGACTAACAATACGCATAAGTTTGGTCAGATTAAATCTATTATGAAAAAGAATTGTCTTTCCAAGCTTTTCTGCAGGAATGATTGATTTTTCATTGTAGCCTTAAATTATATTCAAAGTATAAGTTATTTTGCATTTAAAAAAAAATAAAAAATACAATGTTTATAGAGCATTTTTTTTTTCAACTTAACTTGATAATACTAGAACAGTTTTGAGGTGAGTAACATTATCGCTAAATTAATTCATCTTTATTAAATATATGTGAAAACCTGTAAATTCAAATTTATTTTCTTTTTTCTCTGTTTCAGGATAAAGAAGGAATTGTTATCTAATAATTAAGGTTTGAATTAGTTCAATCATTGTAAAAATATATATAATTCTAACCACATCTTTATAAACATTACTTTTATGATTTGTATTGAGATATTTTTAAAACTTTGTACCTACCATGAATATTTTGTTTACTATTTTAGAAGCGATGTGTTTTCTAAATCAAGGTCAGAATATGTTTATCTGGGACATTGAGATTTGTGCTTTAATGAATCAGCCAGATATCAATTGGGATATTTCTTGCTCTAGATAGAGCAACTGGGTAGAGAGAGAAGGTAGGAATTGGTTCATATTGTTAAATGCCAATGTTCAATTTATCTATTCCAACATCAATTTAATTTTATCTATTCACTCAGGTTAGTATATTTTTAGTGTAAACTTCTCTTGGGCCAATGTGTGTTTTTATGTACAGTTTTGTTCTTGTTAATTGTACACCAGGTCAGTGTAATGTGTCATATATGATAATTTGCTGTAAGTTGTTCCTTGAATAAGAACCTTAGATTTTATATGTTACTGGCCCAGATCAGAAGTGTTAATAAATTGTAAAAATGAAAGAAAACGTCATCCTTTATAAACCTAATAGACAGAAGTTTGATATTTGGAAGTTTAAAGTGATAATGTAGTTACAGAAAAACATTTATGGAACGTTATTTACAAAGCAAAACCTATTGATGAAAAAGCGTTGATAATGTGAAAAAACTATAAGGGTTGAAGGGAGCTAAAATAGCTTTAAGGGTTGATGATGACTTACTAATATATCTTAAACACAAAACAACTGTAAGGTGTGAGGAATTCTGATCTGAATAGTAAACTATTCTAGTTGAGGAAACTAAAGTTTGAGGTATAAAAATAACTGAAGGTACCACAAACATATAGTGATAAACAGTTTGTTAAGATACGTTGAAGACTTTTTTGAGGCAAATTGGAGCAAAGAAAAAATTAAATGTATGATATTCTCCTCAACAGAAAGAAATCGCTAACTGGAGGAATAGCTACCTATTAGATACGATAAGGTAAATTTTGGAAGATGCAAATTAAAAAAAAAGTACTGGGGTATTGTAGCTATGATGGCTGCTCATTAACAAAATTTCCTTCCGAACAGAGTATGCGGAAAGACTCCATATGAACTATGGAATAAAAGAAAACCTGCTGTTAGCAGTTTTAAAGTGTTTATTACTAAGAAATTCCATTATGTACCAAGTGTTAAACATATTAAATTAGACAATCATGCCAAAGGGGTTATATTTACAGGCTATACTTAGACAGAAGTGCTTCTAATTTAAATACAATGACCAAAAAAATTAAGATGGTTTCAACAATGCAATGTCTTGAAACAGACAACTATGAAGTTTGGCAGAATTCTGATAGTATGTGAGTAAAAATATAAAAATACAAAATGAATAAAATTCTTGAAGAAGTCTAAATGAAAACTATAAAAATCTTATGGATGTTCAAATGTAAGTAAAGAAATACAAAATTAAGGAAATTGTTTTAGAAGTCCTAATGGATGTCCAACTGTACATGTAGAAAATTATAATAGGTATTAGAAACAGTTAATTAAGGCAAACCTCAAGATTGCCATATAGAAGCCTTTGATAAACTAGATTTTGATTTATTATTGAAAAATTGATTTAATTTTTATAGATTAATCCAAATAAATTTGAGTGTAACCTTCTCTCAGGAAAATGTGTGTATGTAATTATTTATAGCTTTGTTTTTGTTAATTATTGTAAACCACTTATTTGTTTATGTACAATAAAGAGTAGATTGCCGAAATCATTCCATGATCAACAACCTTAGATTTAATGCATACAAGTTTTGGAAAGTTATTTAGTTCACCTACATAATAAGACGCTTTGTTGATGTTAAGAACGTTAAAGTGACAATATTGGGTGCTTCCTCAAAATAACAAACAATTGATCAAGGGTGTATATAATCAGACACTTACAACTTGTTTTGTGATCATCACCTCTTGTATAAATTGCTTATGGGTTTTAAATATTTATTCATTATTTATGGTGGTTATATACACAATTTTTCCACATAAAAAAATTTTCTTTATTTTCTTTTGATCTCAAATTTTATTATAATGATTTATAAACAAAAAGAATGAACCATAATTTTATAAAAATGCACCATAAATTTTGTCATAAATTAGTACATAACATGCACTTCACAAACAATATTATATAGGTACTTCAGTTATAAACCATTAATTCAATGTATGTATGTTAGGAAACTCATGTTCCATCCAATAATTAATATTAGTAATACCCAATAATCTCTAAAATAATTTATTTGATAAAAGAAGACTTTTAAAAAATTTTAAATGTTCTGAAAAGAACAATTGTAATTTTAAAAATCCTTAACATTGTATAATTTAGTCTTCTATAAGACCCTATATGTACTTGTTCCATTATTGTCTAGTCTACCAATAATTAATTTAAAATTTTACTATATTACTATAAATAGGTATTATTTCCAGACTTAGTAATCAATATATAAGTACACTATGGATTCATTTCAAAACAATTTGCATGATAACCAAATTATAGTTTATATCATTTATTCATTAATTATTTGACGTTATGAGCTATTAATTTTGTAATATTAGCAAACTACTTTTAATTTTCTATTACAATCAAAATATATAATTTTATGAACAGTTTCATGATACTTGGGTGCATCTGACATCAATGTAACAGAAAAAAAAATGATCATAAAACTAATTATTTTATGTGAAAATGTCAATAGCATTGAATCAGGCTGTTTGAAAAGAAAATTAAATGTTCAAACCATTTTATGATCAGGGCCGCACCCAGATCTATTTTATCTGATGTATGTATACACTTACACAGTGATCAACATTGTTACTAAAAAAAATACCAATATTAACAGCAAGTTATTAGCACTAATGTCCCAAACATTTGGAAGCACTGGTGTGAAAGAAATATAATTTTGATATTTTTAGAGCAATCCTTAGAAATTTTTAGTGAGCTGTTAATAATAACTGGTATATATTAACCTTAATAAACATAAAAGTTGGGAGAAAAAAAATTATCCTCTCAGATACTAATGATTTATGAATGGATTAATTATGATGATGGGGGAGATTAATTACTTCAACAAAAAAAGTTTCTTTTAGTATTTACTATAACAAACATTACAATATAAGTTAAATTTTCACTATAAGATCTATATTAAATAAAATTACCATTAATACAAACACCCTTATAATTATAATTACAATATCAAAATAGTAAAATTAAATATTGTAACATTATAACTGAAACATTAAATACAAAATGTATCATTCACTCAGTATACAGAATTACTTGAATAAAACGAAACATACGTATCATGAACAATAATTTGAACAGTAAAATTAATTAAAGGTATTTAATATTTTTAAGATACTATAAAATTTTTCGGTAACATAAGGATTATAAGACCATACACAATCAATTCATTTTAAAATATATATTTATCAAAGCAAATAAAATTATGGGTGTGTAAACTAAGGCATATAAAAATATCAACATCAAACTTCGATTACACGTATCACTGTGCACAAATGAAATCAATGGCTTAACCAAAGATAAGCATCATAAAGAATAATATTTCAAGTTCAGGCAAAAAATACATTTTATGTCACAGCAGCAAGAAGAGATGATGGTTGCATATGTAGGTTGGGTGGAGGTCCAAGACCTGGAAGACCAACTTGAGTTCCAACACTAACAGTTTGTATGGGAGGATTATGAATAACCTGAGCAGTCATGTCACTGGTTTCCCCTTTCATTAGCTGTTTAAGCATGAATGCATTGCTCTTCTCAATGATATTTCCAAAAGAACCATATCCTTTTCCACTTGAATGACTACGAACATGAGAAACAAGATGCCCTTTGCACATAAAATCTTTATGACAAAGTTCACATCTAAATGGTTTCTCTACAGCACCATTTTTCTGATGTGATCTCTGATGAAACATAAGATTTCCTTTGAGAGGAAATGATTTACCACAATCTGGACAGATAAATGGCCTATCTCTAGGATGAGCTTGCATGTGTTCAACGAGCGTCTCTTTAGAAGGAAAAGGTGTACCGCATACAATGCAAGTAAACTCTGCACCTTGAACATGTTGTCTAATATGACGTTTCAAATGCTCTTTTCTAGTAAAAGTTCTATTGCAGTACTCACAAGTGTGAGGTGATTCCCCAGTATGGATGCGGACATGGTTATTTAGATGTTCCTTACGAGTAAAACTTTTGGTGCAAAAAGGGCAACGATGAGGAGAATCACCAGTATGCTGCCTTACATGGTTTGTCAAATGTTCTTTTCTAGTAAAACTTTTGGTACAATAATTACATTTGTGTGGAGATTCACCCGTATGCCTATGGACATGGTTATTCAGTTGATCTTTTCTTGTGAACGCTTTTGTACAAAAGTTGCAAGGATATGGGGTTTCCCCTGAATGTTGACGCTCATGATATACCATTTGTTCTTTCTGAGAAAAGACTTGGTTGCAAAATTTACATGTATAAAGGTATTCACTAGTATGTTGATGTATGAGATTAAGGCAATTATCTGTTACAGGGGTTTTCGAATTGAAACCACCATTAGTAGTTCCACCATTCTGCCACATGACATGATTAATATATAACTGCTTGATAAGATTTATGTTCAGGAAATCTGGAAAAAAAATTAAATAAGCTGTAATATGGGTTGAGGGCAGTAAATATTAACTTATGTAAACTGAATTTATATGCTTCTTTGCCTCAATGAATAAAAACTAACAAGTACAATAAAAATGTTTAAAATCAATGAACAGGGTAAATCAGACAATTAATGACCCCTCTGATTGTTATTGTTACTTTAATTTAAAAAGGAAGTTATTAGTCTCTTAACTGACGCCTATAACATACCAATAACTTATTAAGTACTATTGTAGGTCAATATCTTATAAAATAATGTCCAGTGATGATAGTTGGTTTGAACTGTTTGTTCACCTTTAAATAAAAAATTCCAGGGCGATTCAGAGTTTTAACTAAAATAAAATAAATAACATTTTATCATGAACTTATTGTATGATTATAACCCAAAGGATTTCAGTAACTGTCTAATTTACCTTAGTAATTTTGAAATAATAGTTGCATAGTATGTGATTGACAAGAAACCATAATTTATTCCAATTCTTTTTAAATACTTACAAAACAAAGTTTCTAAAAAACACTCCAATAAATTAAAAGAAAATATCATTCAATAAAAGAAATGTCTCATATTACTTGGGAAATTAGGTAATTTTTTGTATCTTAAAAATTTGATTGTAAATAATTTTAATTGTTTTGACTGCAAAATATTTATTAAATCAATTCAATATAGTACATGATGAATATGTCGCATTTCAAAACAATCAAAGGTTACCACCTAAGCATCAATAAACAAACAATTTTAATACTTATCTAAAAATAAGACAGTAAACAAATTTGCCACGTATAACACAAACGTATTACAACAGACATACCTCATTTAACAATGAATTAAACGAAAATATTAAATAACTTCTTCGACATGAAAACATCCAATGGCTTCTTCTATGAGTTCATAAACCAGACGCGATCAATCTGAAGCCATTTTGATTTCGCTACCATCTTTTTGTTTTATTTCATGTTTGTACATCCTTAACTTTCATACATTGTAAATATACTGTGGAATTTAGTATGCAACACATTATTTAATTTGTTACTACTGGAAATAAATAATATCACATCAAATTTTTTAAAAAATTAAAAAATCAATACTCATGTTTCATTGAACTTAATAAATTATTTTGACTAAAAACGTTACACTCAGTAAAATGTTTTATAAAAAAAGATATAAAACAAAGATAACTGTGGTGTAATCTTAGCCTCCCCCCCCCCCGGTTTTCTTTACAACTACTTCAAGATAAGCAAATATAGAGGAACAGTAAAAATGATTTACTAATTAATCATTCAGAAAATACCATTATACTGCGTGGAAAAAGTAATTCACGAAGTAAAAAAGACACATTATATGCTGGTATAGTTATTAGTATAGTATTCTGGCACATGAAATGATTATGCGGTCGCATAGTGCTTCGTCAATGGACAAAAATGAAAAATCGAAGTATTTTTTATCTGGCTGTTTTTCTTTTGGTATTCTTAAATAAATAAATCTGGTATTCAGAGAACTGTTTATAATGATTATCTCATCGTTTACATTTTTGTTTAAGTCAATACAATCGAAAAACATTAGGAGTATTTATGCATTGTGATTTAAATCGGATTAGTCGCAAATTATGTTTTGTTCCATTCACATCTCATTAGGGAGAAAATAACCATTGCTAACGATGGAACAGGTCAAGGTATTTATTTTAAAATATACTATTCTTATAAGCTAGTTGAGCACATTTTATCAATTGCGTGCGTGTAAAAATTCTTTGACCAGTTTGAAAATTATTCCAACTTTAAAGAGGCTTTTAAAAAAATCTTCAAATACCTTTTGTACTTTTTGCGTAATATTGCGGCTTTGTATCTAGATTTTAATTTGCCGTGAATTTTTTCTTTGGGAAGAGTCAATATAATCAATGGCCAGTTTGCTGAAATATGTATTTCCTTTAAAAAAAACAACTCAGATTTGATAGCTAGTCACTACCAATTGGGTAGAGAAATAACTGCAATTAGAAGGTTATTTTGCTTAAAATTCATTTCAAAATTGAATGAGGTCTGCAGGAGTCGTAATAAATTTCGTCGACGATAGGCATCTTGCCTTCAGCAGGAACTTAAAATGCAAACTATTGCCTAAACCAATGCAGTCAAACCAACATTAAGCCGGGCACGAGGAAGACCAGAAAGAATCTTCTAATAAAAAAAAAAAAAAAAAAAAAGCGGGTAATAGATCTTGTGTCTTGAAGGTCATCAACTAAGTTCTCTGGTATAAGGTATTTGCTGCAGATATGTTGGGCAATATTTGGCTGATGAGCGGATTTATCAAGTAGTATTTTTATTGTAAAACATATTATCATTGATTAAGTTAGCGCTTGCAAAAACTCCCGCAACTAACAGTGCAGAGCATATTAAAAATGGCAAGTTTAGAGGAGGGTAATGAGTTCCATATTTTAATAGGGATTCGATAAAGATTTCGGTCATAACCAAATATTTAAATATGCATCAAGCACTGTTGAATATTTTTGTTTAATAGCTATGGTGGCACTAAAATTGCTGGATGTGAGAAATAAAAAAGACGTACGGTAAATCTGCGTTCATCATTGAACTTATTCTGCAGACCCATAAAATCAATTTTTCAAAAAGAAACAGCAGATCTAGCATGTGACGAAGAAAAGGCAACGAAAAATAATATTTTCCAACTACAAACCTGTGAAATTAAATTTGAAAGCGACCAAATTTACACCGTTTTGAAATGTTGTTCACAATGCTGAATGGTAGTGTTACCAACTTGTGTCTGGAACAAACGCCATATTTAAGTGTTTCATTTGTGGGGGTATTCCAAAGGAGATGAATAGTGAAAACATGGTAAGCCGTCAACCTGATTGTTGAGGCCAACATGTGTTTTGTTTATCTACATGAGGTCATGTAATTCTCGATTCAAATTAAGATTGTTATAATTATTTTTACCTCATGTACAATTGAATTAGTTATAAAAATTCAATTTGTTTTTTAGTTTATCAATTGTATAAATTTAATTTTATGGTTATTAATAAAAACATCTGTCATATATCGAGGCCGACAGATTAGTGTCTGTTATATATTTGGATTGAATTGATTGTTTTAATTGATTGATTTATGTGTGGGTCTTCTGGCGGCTGCGTGAGTCACGTGACGTGCCACCTCTCCTCCTCAAGAAGAGGCAGTGAGTTCCAGACATTCAAGGAAAGAGTATGCCTCCCACCCTCGCTGGGATTAGGTTGGCGACCTGTATGATAGCCACATTTTCGGCGTCAGAAAGACGTTAAACCTGAACAGACAGTTTTCCTTATGGCCAGTTGTTATGCTTAAGTGGGTCATCATTTTATTACCAGACTGTTGTATTTTAATGGTTAAATAATAACAAGCTAATAATACCAGTCTCCAATACACTTCTCTTTATTTGGACAATACTGCTTGTTACACTCAAACCAACCTACTCAGGTATTCTGGAGGTTCCACACTGTTTCTGCAGTGATTCCACAACTGCCTATCTTTGTCATTAACTCAAACACATCTTAATGTTGCCCGAAATTCAACATTTACGCTCGTATTAAAAACTACACCAAATTAAAGCACTAAATTTGCTACCATAGAAAATTTTACCATATACCATATTTTACCATAGAAAAAAAATAACTCGCTTTTTTTTTTACAGTTATCTTGCTACAACTTTTTATGGGTGCATTTCCAGACCAATATTTATAGGAACTTTTTTGTGTTCAGGTTACAATTTTCTATAAGATTGGTAGGGTTTGCAAATTTTTCCCACCCTCACACTATGTTCGAAGCACTGTGCGTCGGCTCAGATATAATTAATTATTAATGAAAACAGAAAACCAAATCTTTTCATTGAATATTTTTAGATAAAAGTAACAAGACTAAATAAAGGAATTATATGTTTATGAATTTGTTAACGTATAATTTTATTTTATCTTTATTCATTACACTCCTAATATTCAATGGGCGTAAAATCTGACTATGTGGCTGTGCTAAAATTGCAGTTTTGGGAGAATGGTCGTTGAAGCTGATAAATACTTGTTGAAGGGAATGATAGCTGTAAGCATGAACACCGCAGGCATTTCAAGAACCAAGCTTGGGCCATAAGGATCTTTCTCTAATAAAAATCTGTTTCGGAGAGTGAGAAAACAAAATTATGGAATGATGGGAGTGTACCGTAAAAACTCCTTAGAAGTGTTCTGAAGATGTTCAGAAGAGGGAAGGCACTCCTCCGCAACAATGAGTCATAATTCACGAGTTTTTCTGAAACTGGTATGATTCTGGTGGTGGACCCATCCTTCTTGTCCAAGTTCCTGATAATACATCCTGTTAAAAAAACAAACAACCTCAGTTGATGAACACATATAAGTATAGACAGATCGGTACTTAATCAAATATGTGCTCACTGCTGGCGCAGAAACTTTTTACACTTAAAGATTATTTTACTGCACCTTTTAGTTACTTTACAAGGGCTATCTACAGTTATCAGATTGATGAGGGGGTGTACATAATACACAAACATTGTATGGCGGAAAAGCTGTTCATTATTATTTTGTATTGACTTTGCGACATCTAGATCGATGAGAAACTCGTTTTAATAAATTTTAAAGCAGAAATCTGAAGGATATAACATTGCTCACAAGGCCAATCTCCCTGAAGAGATTTTCCCTTTTACATTCTCGATCATTTGCCTAAATCAGTAATAACACGATTTTAAGTAATTAATAACATTCTGAGGAATAACTGAAATGTAAATAAAACATTAGTGACAATAGTATCTCCTCAATGATGAATTCATTTCAACCCCAGTTGGAATTAGTACCAATACTCTTCAATTACCAAAGGATCAATGCAATTTAGAATTGATAATACATATGCGACTTCCATTATGATAGATGAAGAAACGTGTACGCACACATAATTGAAAAATTACAAATCCATTCTTTGATTCTTTAGGACCAGAATAATTATTAATGAAACTATTAATTCAAAATTCTAAAACTATTAAAGTTACAGAGAAACTTTCATATTACACACTCGGCTTGCAAGGGTATGAAAAGTCAGTGGATTTTTTTTTTTTTCTAGGTAGAAAAACTTCTAAGGACATTGAAATAAAAACTTTATATCTCTTTGTCGCTAGAATTGTGGCGGCCAACTTGAAGGAACAAATATTGATGAAAGGCAAAGGTTTTCTTTTATCAACATACTAAAATGTTTAAGATGAAAATAGATATTTTAATATTCTTATGTTTTAATTACTTTTTAGATTATTTTGCTACACTTAGTTAAGATTATGGGTTCAGTTGATGAAGTATCTCGTTATCTGAGGATGAAATCCATTCTGATTCCTCCCAACAATGATTGGTTGATGTCTTGTGTTGAATGTTTTAAAGATCAAGGAAATTACACCTTGAAACAGCTGAGTGAACTTGTGTATCAACAGTGGTTATTAGCTGATTTGTCTGATATTGGTGTTCAAGTGCTTCCAGATAGTTGTTTAAATGCTGAAAAAATGGTGTTGCAAGGAAGATATGGTGTTCAGTTAAACTATTTCGTGAACATAGCGATTTCGTTTCACAAACAACTTCAAAAAATTCGAAGGCCAGATTCTATGAAGAATTTAGAGGTTGACTGTGAAAGTGCTTCCAATAATAATAAAGAAACTGCTTCCAGCCATAGGACATTGAAGATTGAAATCACTGATGGAATTTTGACGATTATTGGATTTGAGGATCAATTCATTCCACATCTACAAGAACCCTTAGTCCCTGGTAAAAAAGCGATTTTAGTTGGTCCTCTTGAATGTCGAAAAGGAGTGCTATTTTTAAAGCCTTCTAATGTACAGGTTTTAGGCGGTGAAGTAGATGCTCTGCATATTCCTAATGCAACAGAAAATATATTAGCCAGAGCTTTGAAGTTACCTGAAAATCCAGATCCTTATCATCTTGGTATGCTTAAAGAAGAAAACATACTAAGTGTTGAATCAAAAGGCAATAGCAACAATGGATTTGACGATGATGATGAAGCTATGATGATGTTAGCTGAAGTTATTGAAAATAAAGTTTCTACTGAAGTTGTGGATCATGTGAAATACCCTAATTTTGAACAACAGAATGTTGCTATTGAAACTAATTCGTGTAAAGCAAATGTTGGACATAATGTTCAAAAAACAGTGATACCCCTGAAAGAATCGCATAATCAGAATTTATTTAGTGTAATTAATGATCCATTGATTGCTGATGATTTCGATGATGATATGGCTGAATTAGAACAGAAAATAAATTTTAAGAAGAATATTGAACCAGTGGAGTTTGATGATGACTTTGAACTAATTGAAGATAAAATAGGTGGTGATAGTACCGCTCCTGATCCCAAATCTCATTTTATTGACAATTCAACAAAAAGTTACAATGAATACCAAGTTTTTAATGTTGCGGCTAGCAAAAAGCAGTTTGAGCAAATTACAGAGCTTAAGAATAAATTGAAAGAATCGTATGGTTCAAAGGAATTAAGTCCTTCAACTTCCCTTAATGCTGCTGTGAATGAACAATCTTGCGAAAACTCCATGAGAAAGGATAAGATAATTTTTGATTACTTGAGTGAAGCTGAATCACCTCTTACGAAACTAACCGATGAACCTGAAAGTGTTGATAATAATTGTTCTATATCATCAGATTTAGATTTTTCAGAAAATAACTTTTTAAGATCAGATGCTTTTCCTCCCAAAAAACGGCCAGCATTAGTGAAAACACCTGCTCGTGTTGTTAAAGTTTTGAAAAAACCTAAATTAAAAGGGGACAAATGGGCTGTCAATGCTGTTGTTGCAGCAAGAGGTATAGAGTTAGAAGTTACATTTGCATCTGATGTTATTGATAAAATTTTTACAATATCAGCTGCAGAAATAGTTACTCGGAGGACAGAGCTGGTTTCAGATCCCTTATTAAAGCAAAAAATTAATGAAACTTTAAAAAACTCTCAGATGCGATTTAGTACTTTATCATGTGTGATGGTGTTTAGTTTTCATGATGCCATTTCAAAACCAGTTATTGTTGATATTGAATGATCTTTACTTATTTGTTTTATTTTATACATACATAATATATATATTTTTGATTATTTATATATTTTTAAATGGGAACAAAAAAATGTTTCCTCTATCATTTGTATAAAAAAAGAAAGAAAAAGAATTGATATGAAATTGTATTTTATTTTTTCCTTCTACCAAGAATGGATTTTATATTTAATAATTTTTTAGATATCTGTGATTGCATCATTTGATTTTAATGACTTTGAATGTTTCATAAAACTTTATATACTTGAATATTCATCTTATGAAAAGACACTATTTAAGCTTTATTGTATGAAAATTTAAGTGTTTTGATTGGTTCCAATAGTGTTCCATAATTTGTTAAATATATCATTGGTTTCTTTATTTATTATATTTTTAACAATTTTGTTGGATTTGGTTTTCTTGTAATTTATTTTTGTAATTATTTACATGCATTAAGTCTCCTGTACAGTTAAGTATAAATAATTGAGCAGAAGTTATTGTCTTAAAATTTATTAAAACAGTCAGTGCCTAAATTTATACTTAATGTCATGACATGACTGACCTAAATGCTGAGATTACTTTCATGTAATCGCTCAAAATGGAAAAGTATGGTATAAAAAAAAATTATAAGCAACTAAAGTTAAAAGTTGTGTGATGTTGATTTTATCAGAAAATAATTGCTACACAGATAAAAGAAAAACAGCTCTGGAATTTACTGTTTTATGATGCCAATTGTATTATGGATTATAATAAAGAAAATCTGTACTAAATTAGTATTGTTAACACGAACCTTAGGTTTTTTTTTTTTTTTTTTTTTTTTTTTTTTTTTTTTTTTTTTTTTTTGCATGAACTGAAAAGAAGATTGATTGTAGTAAATCAAAATACATACAAAGGGTGTGCATTTTATTATTCGATTGTAATTATTACTGGCTCCACTGATGATACTAGGGTGATTACATTGGTTTAAAGCATTGTGGTGTTTGTATATATTTAAACATATTACTAAAATAACTAATTCATTAGTAAAAATACAAGTAGGGGCTTACATTAATCTGATTTCATGGGTTTTTTGAAGAGTGGCCCTAAACCTTGTCTAAATTCCCCAATCTTTTATTTCATTCTAAAACAGCCAGGTAAACTGCATCTGTTTTCAATCATTAATTGCTATAATATACATATGTCAGACAATGTGCAAAGGCAACCTTAATGATACAGTTTTTGCAGGACTTCACCCTTTTTAAGTCTTGAGATTTATTCCAACTTTAGGCCTTACAGATGATTGAATACTGATTTTTAAAGTATTGAAATTAATAAAAAATGAAATCATTTATCCTGTGTCTATGTTTCACATAAGCATATTATATGTACATCAGATTCAGTTGAAAAATGTTTGAAAGAACATATATTTTTTCATTTTAAACACCCTCAAGGATTTGAGTTATCTTTTAAAGTTCTTCATTATATTATTAGAAGGATCTAATTATTTGACATTAATATCAATATGGCTCTACTAAACCATCAAATTCGTCTCGTTTACTATCCAAAATCCTAAATCCCCCTTTTTCACCAATAAACTTATCCACAAAGACCTTCATTTCCATATGTTGCTGATTTAGCCCAAACCAGATACCTATCCTTTCATAGTAAGCTCCATAACCACTCAAATGTATTAGTTTCCCAACTTGCTTCCCACTCCATTCCCAATAATCCTCCGAGGCGTCTGAAAAGAAGATGGCCTAGAGATCTAGTGTAGAATTTTTATTGTTAGTGCTACTGATGAGTAGTTCTTTTCAAGTTTTGAAATGTTGTTGTAATCACTATCAGTTCATTTACTTGATTTATATATTTGTGCAGTTATAAATTTCAATAAATTTATATTTTTTTAAAATTTGTTGGTATGTAATATTTTATAATCCTTTATTATAATAGTTTTTCTTTTTAAAATTTAAAATAAAAGTCATTGTTTAGAGTTGCAACATTGTTAAGTATGAGTCTCTGTCATCAATATTACTCATTGCCCTTGAGTGAGGCGGCTTGTAATTATTCAAATAAAAATAAAAAAAAAAATTGTTAAGTATATAATTTTTTCTTTTGCTACACCTTCTTTAGTTCATGTTTCTGGGTTGGAATAAAATTGTTTATTATTAATTTTCATTAAATATTAGTTTTCAATTAAATTATTGTGTTTTTTTTTTTTTTTTTTTTTTTTTTTTTTTTTTTTTTTTTTTTTTTTTTTTTTTCATTTTCTTTTCACTAAGTTTGAATAAATTCTTATTTAAACTAAAAAAAAGTTTTCCAGAAATTAAATTCATCACAACTCTTGTTTGGAACAAATCATGTTATCATTTTAACATCAATGACTCCCGCATCTTTGAATTCTTAAATCATCACACCTTATTATTTTTGACTTGTCAAAATTGGCAAGAAATGCATACTTCTTAGCTACATTTTATGCCCACCACTAGTATAAGGTTTTTCTTTATTACATCAGAAAAACCTACTTTACATCCATCCTGAAAACTATTTTAGGTCAAACACATATTATTGAAACAGCATTAACAAAGTTTTCAATAAACTAGAGAGTCATTTTCTGCCATGTTAAGTTTGATGGAACTAATGATATGTGGGTGGATGTTGATCTAAATTCTGACATTTTTTTTACAGTTAGAATCAATAAAAACTCTAAGCCAAGTGTTGTTTATATTTGGGTTACCTGCCTATATCCATTCGGATTGTGGAAAATCATTTATGACTACTAAGATGAAAATATTTTTATATTCCCATGGAATAGCTTCTAGCCCATACAACCCTCAAGGAAATTATCAAGTTGAAACGTATAATGTGAACAATTTGGTTCTCCTAAGTAGATGACTTCCATTTGATCGGTGGGAAGTCGTACTGAATGAATCGTTGCATGCTGTCAGGCCACTTCCATCAATACACCTCATGAGCATATGTTCCATCATCAAAGAATATCTCCCAATGGAAATCTTCACCGTCATGGCTAATGAGACAAGGACCTGTTTTGATGAGAAATCACATGAGAAAAAGTGAGTTCGATCCTCTATTAGAAAAGGTCCAGCTAATTGAAACAAACCCTATGTATGCCCGGCTTTTGCTCCCTTGTAGAAAAGATACTATATCGTCAACAAGATATCTTGTGCCTGCAGGTGAACTATTGGAGACAAGCAATGTACATAAAGGTGTTGAAAGAGTACTACAGCAAGAGCGCACTTTCAAAGAAGGGGAACTACAACCAAACCAATATCATGACTTAAAATAAAGAACAATGGAAACGGATGGATCACAACTCCTGAATACTTTAAAACGACTGATGAGTACAAAGCTCTCACTAGAAGATCATGTCGTACTAGGAAATACCCCAGTTACCTCAGAGACTTCATCTGCTAGTAGGCAGGGGTAAATGTAGTGATATAGTAATCATTGGTATTCCTTCTATCACATGAGTGATATAGGGACCATTGGTATTCTTTGTATGTCACATGATTCAAAGGTCACAGATCAATGCTGTTATAATGTTAAAACCATTGAAAAATATTAGTTCAATAAAGCCTTATTTTCTGATGGGGTTTAATTCTAGTATATCCAGTTCCACGACCAGTGCCTGGGGGTAGTGATTCTATGATCTTCTTTTCCATCATGAATTCAAGTTAAGCTTTAAATTTGTTGGAGATCTCAGTTGAGACCACAGGTTTACGACTCGGTTTTTGTGGTTGAGAAGATTTTATTACAGCTGCCTAAACTAGAAACAGACTCTGATGATTGGTCTCCGGTTTCTGATCAGACAACAGTGGATTTGTGGTGTGTGTTAGTTCTTGGCCCGCCCTGGGTATTTTATTTCCCACATTATTATAATTATAATAGAAAATCATTATAAAACAAATTATATTTTTAATTACTATTTTATGTTGGTTATTGTTTATGTTATTTATTGTACAAAATAAATTTCTCCCTGACTGGGAAAAACAATAGATCAGGGATATGTCTATGTATAATCTACTGCTTTTTCCAATTTAAATTTTAGAATTAAACGGATCAATTTACTAACTAAATTAAATTAACAATCAATCATTGTCTATATATCAATACATCAGGGCCAGAACTAGGAGATCAGTCAGGGGGAGGAGGGGCAAAGATTAGTTTGCCGCCCTCCCTCCTCCCTTCCCCACCATCAAAAAATGTGTCATATAGGAATTATATAGGTATACAGAATTATAAAGTTTATGAATTATGCAAAAAAATCTAATAAAATTATACAATATTGATTGTTAATTTAAAATTTTCCAGTAGTTCAATCCATTGGTTCCAATCATTCCTCTTCGGCCGTACTCAAACTGTATCTATCCCTAATCAACCCTTATCCGACTTCCTATCTCTGTCTTCTGGAGTAGCCCAAGGTTTCAGCATTTCACTTCTCCTCTTCAACTCCTACATTAATGATCTTCCTCAATTAATTTTACATTGTTCTCATCATCTTTTTGCAGACGACTCCCAGATATATTTATCCTTCCCTCCTGCCGAATTACATGAAGCTTTTTCTAGGATTCAGGAAGACCTCAATAGAATCTGTGCTTGGGCCAACCTACATAATTTAAAGTTAAATTCAGGGGAAACTCAAGCTATTGTAATCGGTTTAAGTCCCCTTCCCAAATCTATTACCAATTTTCCAAACCTAAACCTGAATAATCACCCTATCATCTTCTGTTCCTCCGCCAAAAACTTAGGAACAAGTATTGACCTTTCCTGGAAGCATCAAATAGCCTGAAAATCAATAGGAACGCCCAAATTATTCCATCGGTCCCATCATTTCCTTCCTCAATCCTTGCAAAAACTGTATATATATATACACAGGGTGAGTATCTCTTAGTGTATAAAAAAAAATTGTGTGAAACTAGATCAAAAATTTAACTAAATGCCGCAAACCTCACTTTTCTGTTCCAGCCCGTTGCAGATATACGATAAATCAAAGACTTTTTTGAGGAAACCACGTTTTTTCTCATAAAAGTTATAATATCTCCATTTTATTTAAATATTTTTCAAACTTTGACCAAATTTTCAGATTTAGCATTAAATTTTCTATAATAGCTGAATACCTGTAACCTTGAATTTTACAAACTTGGTATCTAAAGAACTGCTTGATCTTCACCTTAGTTGGTGAAGTCACAATGTCGTATTTACTTCAACGCTCACCGTTTTTCGAAAATACTATCCACAAAACGTCAAATTTTACAAAAACTTGCAAATTTAATCAGCTTTCGAATGATATGTTAAACCTAATGATTTTGTTTCAATTTCATGGAGAAATTTACTTTTGAAACCGAAAAAACGTGGTGTTCTCATTTGGCATACAAATCAGTTACTTGTGTAAATAAAACATTATGACAATCCCTTAATGGAAATGTGCATTTTAAACATAATAAACTCTTCATTGGAATAAAATGAAAAGAAAAAAAGTATTGTTTAATAGAAAATAAAGGAAAAATGTCAATATAGCGACACCAGATCAGAGGATCTTATGTTATTACATTTATTTATTTATTATTATTATTTAGGATTTATTTTATTAGATTTTCAATGTAATATTTAAAATCCAATGATAATGAACATAGACCTCAATTTTGCCGTTAGCTTCTGAATGAAGATTGTGTTGAAGAATACTACTTTTTGAGGTGAATTTTAAGGGCAGTTGAGTCTATTTTTACAGGGGAAGGCATTTCTACTTATCCGTGTATATCGTTGGTTTATATTTGTATTGCTTTCGAATAATGTGGAGGAGCACCATGGTGTTGGAAAATCATATTTTGCCGATCTTTAGGTGTATTATCGTGATGAAGTTGTGGTAGGGTATCTTGTAACAAATCTTTGTAATTTCATCATTCAATCTGTTGGGCAAACTATGATTTTTCAACACTATTCGACAGCTATACAAATATGAAACAACACTATTCGACAGCTATACAAATATGAAGAAACCAACGATACTCCACATGTAACGGTAGAAATTCCTTCCCCTGTAAAAAAAGACCCATCGAGCCATAAATTCACCGCAAAAAGTGGTATACTTTAATGTCTGCGTCTGTGGCTCCTGTGTCTGTTATATACTATGTTAGTTTAATGTGTATAGCAGGATGTATCCAGTATTTAGTAGTTAGTTCGTCTTCAATGTCCCTTGGCTCCATGTCCTTGTACTTTATATATATATATATATATATATATATATATATATATATATATATATATATATATATATATATATATATATATATATATATATATATATATATATATCATCTTTTATACATATTATTATCTTCGTTTGAAATTAAGAAAGCCAGCCTATTATACAACTTTATTATACATGTTTGTCTTAGGGGACAACAGGTCCCATAATAAAGATTTTTTCATTTAATTTCATTATATGGTTATAAGCTAAGTTAAAAAATAGGTCAGATGCTTGAACCGTACACTTTACCCACAAAAAAAGTTCCTTATAGCAGTAAACAAAAATACGTTACTGACATATCGAAAGCTAAGTTCTGCGGTACTTTCTTTGAACTCTCGTGGCTTACGAGATGTACAGTCAGAGTCAAAAGCATTCGTACACCTGCTATAAATCATTAGAAATAACAAATAGTGGCATTATTTAATAGGATTTATTAAAAACAATAAATCCATTTAATGTAGACATCAACACATTAATGTCATTATTAATACATATATTTTTGTTTTTATAGAATGATACATTAAGAATAACTGAAAAACAACAATAACATCATGAGTCAAAAGTATTCGTACACTTGATAAAATTTCTATTTAATATTGACATTCGAGAACCATTAATATTTAGAAGGGCCAACTTTTGCTTTTAATGTGCTCTATATGCTTTTTGGCATTAAATTCACTATTTTTTGTGTCAAAGTAACCATAATTTTGTTATAATAATGTCGCTTAAATGTTTATTGTTAGGAACACACCTTTTCCGTACTCGATCCTTAAGATATTTCCACAAATGCACTATAGGGTTAATATCCCGGGTATGGCCTCCACTTTGATGTGTTGTACAAGATCCACATTTTGGATTTCCAAGCTGTATGCTCGGGATCATTATCCTGCTGAAAAATGTAATTTTATCCCATCTCAATTTTTTCAGCACTGATTAGGAAATTTCTTTTTATTACGTCGATATATTTTATATGATTCATTATGCTATCGATAAATTCAAAACACCCCACTCTAGTATCATTCAAACAACCTCAGACCACGAGTCATTTTCCTGTATCCCTAAAGCTACGTTCTCACGGGGCAAAAAGACGTTTTATCGGTCGTGGTGCTTGCTTGGAGTGGGGGAGAAGAGTGAACTAGCCGTGAGTCGTGGACCGTTCACACGACCACGATTCAGTTTGCCTCTTGAAACCTACCATGGAGGAGCTTGTCGTGGAAAGTTGTGCAGTTTTGAGTTCAGTTTTTATTGATATGTTGGTAAAAAGATTGAGAGAGTCACGTGGACATATAAAAAAATGTAAGAAAAAGCGTTGTTGGGTCAGAAACTGGATACTTAAGGACAGCAAAGGTGGAATATCCTTCCACCATATTAAAATCGTTAATTATTAAAAATATTTAAAAAAAGTATCCTTAAGGACAACAATGGCTGAATATCCTTCGGATAACTTAGAAACCGTTAAATATTAATAAAACAGTATCTTTATAAGGACAACAATGGCGGAATATCGTTCGGATCCTGGAATATTTCAACATATTATCCATTTTTGTTCTAAATAAATCACTTGTTAACTCTCTCAACTCGCGTGGTCTACACCTGAAAATCAAACAGGTTTGATACCGAGCGTGAGCGGCCGTGGACTCCCTTCTCTCTAGATGACGTCAGAGGCAAACTCACGCCACCTTGTTCAGACGGAGAAAATTCCACGAATGCGTGGGTCATGCTAGCGTGCCACGCCCCGTGAGAACGTAGCTTTACTTGTAGCACCTCTCCGTTGCAAAATGTTCTTCATCATTCCATAAGAGAATTCGGATCTTGCTTTTTGAATTGTTGGTGGACCTTCTTTTCTGTTGTCAGAGGCCAACTCACGCCACCTCGTTCAGGAATGTCACACGAATGCGTGGATCACGCTAGGGTGCCAAGCCCCGTGAGAACGTAGCTTAACAGTTGGAACTATATTTCTTATTTCCATTACTATATTTGTTTCTCCATACTTTTTGGCCCCTCTGAAAATTAAACATTTCAATTTTACCCTCGTCGGTAAATATTATTCTATTCCCAATGTCACAATCATATTTTTTATGGTATTTGGCTCATTGATATCTTAATATTTCTTATATGGTTTTGTCATAGCTGTCCTGGGTGAAGCTCGTACCGTCTCAAGCATTAGCGCATTGTTAAAACACTCCCCTTTTTCTCCTCTTTCAGACAAATGTTTATCCACTAATTTAGGGGCATTATTTCAACTTCCGCTATTGTTGTCCTTGAGGATACTGTTTTAAAATATTTTTAAGATGGAAGGATATTCCACCATTGTTGTGCTTATAAGGATACTGTTTTGAAATATTTGACGATTTTAAGGTTTGTACTAAATTGATACAGTATAGAACCGTGGCAGTGGGGGGGGGGGGGGGGGTTCGGAGCGGTATTAAGAGATGGCTCCTGCTATAAGGACACTGTTTTTCAGATCGGCAAGGATCTGACGATTTTCTGAGGCTATAGGACATCCTTGGCCACTCTCCTCGCCCACTTAGCATTAGTTTTCGTCCTTAAGGATGCTGTTTTAAGATGGAGAAAGGACATCTCTGGTCCAAATATATGTATTAGTTATCGTCCTTAAGGATTATATATATATATATATATATATATATATATATATATATATATATATATATTTTTTTTTTTTTTTTTTTTTTTTTTTTTTTTTTTATTTATTTTTTTTTTTTAAAGATTTAAGGATTTTATTAGCTTTTCGTCCTTAAGGATGCTGTTTTGAAATATTCCAATATTTAACGGTTTTTAAGATGAAGGAAGGATTTTCCGTCGTTGTTAACACATTCTACGGGGGGGGGGGAAGCAACAAACACTGAATCCCTTTGATGATTCGCCAGTTTAACAACAAATAGCGGAACTCTCGGAATACTCTTGAACGTTTTTGAACAGGGTCGCAAACCCTGTTCGGCTCGGGTGAGTGTTTACACCAACTGAGCATCTTGTTCTCGAACGTTTGCGAACACTGTACACAAATAATGCTCGGTGGGTTTAACGCACTTTTATACGATGGGCGGTAAAATATCCGTCACAACCACGCCAAATCCGTCAGTCGATCATTGACCACCATTCAGCAAGTGTCTTTTGTCGTTATATTATATTGTACTATGTAACAACAGAGAAAAACTTGTCACTTTTTAATTGTTAGTCGTCGATTGAAGAGGAAGCGAAAAAATAGACTTACTTGGATGCATCCGATTAATCAAAGAAGAGAAAAAGTTGGAGCCTTCTACACTTTGTTTCCTGATTTGAGAAACGACTATGTTTTCAATTATTTCAGGATGTCGATTTCGTCATTTGATGAACTGCATAACCTGCTGGAAAATCATTTACAATCATGTTAATGACTATCGCAGACAGTTCGTACCGATTTACTTTCGTGAACATTGGAAGTTCTGAAAAATACCGTGACTCGTCTATTTTCAAATATACTAAGATGTGGAAATCAATTCTAAATGGTTCACACTGTTGAAAAGATGGTATTCGACTACAGACTGTGTACAGCAGCTGCCGTAGGTAGACTGGACGATGAGTGTGTCCCCCATGCATTTAGTCACGTAGGCCACCACCGGGGATTTTCGGTTCGAAATCCGAGACTGTAGTGGTAGAGGGCGGCTGCAGTTCTATCGCCGGAGTTAAAAAATGCGATCGTAATACTTCCGCTGAATGTGTAGGTCACAATAAGATCCCAGCTGCTACTATTAGTACAGCGTTGACGGCAAAAAATCCGATAACGTCAAGTGTATTCCCGGCCTTACAAGCAACGCACAGACCTTGTTTCACCAGTAGCTTCGTCCCCCAAGTACTCTACCTTCAGCTTTCCGGTCACAAGGTAGAAAACGTTTTACAGATTCTATTCGCAAAAAAAAAAAAAGGAAATAAAAAAAATCCGTTGTAAAATATAGTCAAACACGTGTAGAAGTCAACAGGGAAGCTGTTAAAAAATACAGGACAAGACATCCTGAAATTAACAGAAAGGTGGTTGACAAATATAGAGAGAGCCACTATAAAGTTAACAGAAAGGCTGTTCACATATACTGAGAATAACCCGTATGTTCATAGAGGGGCTGCACAGAAGTATAACAAAACCCATTCTGAAATCCATAGAAAGGCTTTAAAAAAGTACTAAATAAATCTTGGGCTAATCGTTTGCTGTAATAAAACACAATGAAAGACTTTAATTGGAAAGGTTACAGCCATAGACTGTGAAGATACATTCAGGTTACAGCTATGACTCCAAAACTGACTATGAAAAAGACAAAACAGTCAATATTGGACAACGGTCAACTTGCAATTGTTGTTACGCTTTAAAATGGAATGATAAGTGCCCTGGCATAAGCTGCAGCAAAGAGAAGGTCCAACTTCCTCCCTTTCAAGAATATCCTGAACTCTTGGACATCCTCCTTACTCACGACCATCCTGAGGATGAGCATTTGAGGATTTTCTAAATAATATTCGAAAATACAGAGGAAGCAAGAGGGTCGAAAGGTAAAGCTTTAAAGAGGAGCGTGAGAATCGAGGATCTTGAGAAGATTGGGTGTGGTGAGTGGGAACTTAAGCTACAGGAAATAGACAGAGAATAGAAATGGTCATCTAGGTAGTCTTTATCGGGAGAAGAAAATAAGTATTTAGGTCAACGGAGATAATTCCTCGGAAGTAGTGGAGAATAAGATAAAATAAAGGTAATTCAAAGGACGGATCAAATGAAACAAGTGTGGGCGATGTGGCACAATAGTCAGGAGCTGATAAGGGCCAAAGGAAATCTCAGTGATTAGGAACTCGGCATGATGATTGCATGAGGGATAAAAGTCAACGATTCGGGTCCTCAGACTATCTTGAACATATCAGGTCATTTCAAAAGTCTTGTCTTCTTTTTGGGTGACTTAAAAATTCAATGAACCAATAACTCTGCAATAACTTTACTCATTAAAATAATCTTCACTATAACTAATAACTTTATTCCACCGTGAAGCAAGATCTCGAATACCGTTTTTAAAAAAGGATTGATCTTTGCAGGTGAAAAAATTATTTAATTCCAATTGCTGGTTTTCAAAACATTTCTGCCGGAGACAATTGTTCATAGATTTGAAAAGTTGATAATCAGCAGGTGAAAGTTTGGAAGAATATGGTGGGTGGGAAAAAAGGTTAACAATATTTAATTGAAAATAGAATTATAAGAAAGACGGTACAGACCAAATAAATATTAATTAATGAAAAAACGACAGGGCTTTTGAAAGTATATACCTGGATATACCTACACCTTCACTATACATCGGCCAGCCCTTCACTTTCAGCCCGTTCACGAGGAAAAAAAGACTAGTTAGGTAAGGAGATATTATAGGAAGGTATGTAGTACTTTAGCCAGGCTTTCAAAATGGCTATAACATGGTCGAAGTTTACTGAAATATATTGCAAGAACTCAACAAAGTGGACTGGTAAGGATTTGGGAAAGTCAATCCACGGCTGAGATAACAGAAAATAAGTTTTCTGTCCTCAACCGGGTACCCACTGAGCTACTACTAGTCCAGTGGCTCCAGAGAAGGTGAATGTTGCATGTGTACAGCAAATTTTTGTTCTGGGTGCTTCCCTTACCCATATAGATCATTTTTATCAAGGGTACGCGTTTCTGTTATGTGGAGATTTTTCTCAAAATGGCCGCCAATGTCCGAAAAATGACATCAGGAAAATCCTTATATCTCTTAAACTAGTCGCTATCGGTAGCAAAAACTTCCAACTTGGTCAGGTAGCACATATTTGAAAATGATAAATAGTACAATTTATCATATTAAAAAATGTATAACATGAGAATATCATAATTTTATCTCTAAAACATCTTGTTCCAGCAAATATTAATAAAGGACAACAAATGATTAGAACAGGATTTTTACAACTGGTCGATAAACCAAACCACATTTGCAAAATTTAGAACATGAGATAGAGTTTAATGTACATGGACACTTCTTCTGAAACCCGCAACTCTTGCTAGAGTGTGTGTGTGGAAAGTTTTCTGATAGATTGTATTCAATAATATTTGGCATCCCCCATGATTCTCTTTTTCACACCCATAGTAAGAATGGTCATGATATAACGAATTTTTCTCTTCCAACAGGTTATACTACAGAGCAATTTTGAAATATGCTCTTTTTATGTGCAAAAAAAAAAAAAAAAAAAAAACACTCAGAAGATGCTGAAGGAATCTTTGTGGAGTCTAACTTTTTCATTTGGTGATACTTAGTTGTTCGAAGCTCATTCTTGTTATTTAAGCCTTTCAGTACTTCTGTCAAGTATTTTTCAGCTTTTTTGAATCATATTGTCTGTCAGCTCTTCCTTTTCAGAACCTTTTATAAGGTATGCACAGTCCCTTGGCTTGAGAAAGCGCAGAGTGTTTTGTTCCAAATTTATTCGTCGTATCACAACCCAGTCAGTGATCACTTGTTTGTCCAAACCTTTCGATACGTCATGAAGTGGAACAAATCTTGAGGTTTGCCCAGTCCCAAAACTGGGAGTAGAGTACTATGTATTACTTTATGGAAGTAATACTAAAAGTAAATAACATTAAAAATATAAGAGGGTGTGTTTTTCAAAAATTGCTTTGAAAAGAAAGACAGCACATTTGTTAAGACAATTACAGCTTTTTAAGATAAATTTGACTAGACTAAATTTTTATAAAATACAGATCAATTGTCATTGGTTCTAAGTGAACCAATCCATGCATAAATTTTTTCAACGGTGGTTCAGCATCAAGCTGAGCTGAAGGGTTTTTTCTAAATCCTGATTTTTTTTACGTTAACCCCTTTTTATGAAATTGTTTCAGGTATAGATCTTCATGTACATAATATAAAGCGCTTTTTTCGGTAACCACGTTATATTTTAAGGCGATTTGTGGGTAAAATTTACTTGATATTGGTTTTAATGTGGTATCTTAAAATGTAGGGACACAACTTTTTCTTAACTTTACCAAGATCTAAAAGGGTTAATAAATTAAAGTATAGTATAGTAAGTGATAGCCAATATCACCACTAAAATAGACAGTTGCTTTAGAAAATCTGTGCTAGTGATCAAGAAAATATTGTTTGAAGAATTATCGTAGTTGTGTTTTGTTGTCGTTTGATGTCCAAAATGCGTCCATATCCCGCTTATAGTCTCTATATATAGTATCTCACCTGCTTTGATGCTGTTGTCCACATAGGAGTCAAAAACTATATTTACCCTATTAGCATTATTTGAGAGAGAATTGAGTCCGGTTAAAATTACAGGAAACAAAATCATGGAATAAAATGCGTTGAAATTTTCTCTTGAACAATCTGATAAACGACTATTTATGCACATCAATCATGACTTCAACACTATAAACGAAGAAAATATCCTAATGGTACAATCTGACAGACTTTTTTGAATAAGCAATGTACTGCTTCAACAGAATGTTCCCCTCTAATAATTAAATCAATTATGGTTTCTTTTTGGGAATGATTAAATCTCAAGATTTTTTCCACTTCATGACGTATCGAAAGGTTTGGACAAACAAGTTATGAAAATTCTGCCGCCATATATGATGCGGAAGAAGATTATTAAACGCCGACTTTTTAACGAAATTTGTCGATTCCCTTCAACACCTAAAGAATTTAACATTTCAAAGTTCGTTAACAAATGATCGTATAATAATGAATATATTCATAATACTTTAATTTATTAACCCTTTTAATTCTTGGAAAAGTTTAGAAAAAGTTGTGACCCAACATTTTAAGATACCACATTAAAACCAATATCAAGTAAATTTTACCCACAAATCGCCTTAAAATATAACGTGGTTACCGAAAAAAGCGCTTTATATTATGTACATGAAGATCTATACCTGTAACAATTTCATAAAAAGGGGTTAACGTAAAAAAAAATCAGGATTAAGAAAAAAACCCTTCAGTCCAGCTTGATGCTGAACCACCGTTGAAAAAATTTATGCATGGATTGGTTCACTTAGAACCAATGACAATTGATCTGTATTTTATAAAAATTTAGTCTAGTCAAATTTATCTTAAAAAGCTGTAATTGTCTTAACAAATGTGGTGTCTTTCTTTTCAAAGCAATTTTTGAAAAACACACCCTCTTATATTTTTAATGTTATTTCCAAAAAAAAAAAAAAAAAAAAAAATGCTGCATATGAATCATAATTTCTGATTTATCTTGTTAAATAATAATCAGATTTATTAACAGTGAATTGTGTACTATTTTTGTTGACCATACCTTTGGTTAGTCATCAAACCTTAGAACCTTGCATATAGATAACAGTATTTATTGTGTGAATTGAAATGGTTTGTTTATATTATCGTTTCTGTCATCATTTTTTGTGATCTTATAGTTCAATCCAATTTGGTTAGTTTTTCTTCATTCAATTTTAATCTAGACTATTTGCTGAATGTTCATAAAATCCAGTGTTTCTGGAATAAATTTACTAAATTCAATTCAACTGTTTTTATTTAGGTAAAGAGGGTGTTTCATTTGCTAAAATCATAAACGTTTTGTTGATATTATTATTTTAAATTCATTTGACAAAACAAAGAATAAAGATGGAGTGGCTCTTTGGGAAAAGAATTACCCCTGAAGAAATGTTAAGAAAGAATCAAAGAGCATTGAATAAAGCTACAAGGGACCTAGACAGAGAAAAGGCTCGCATGGAACAACAAGAAAAGAAAATAATTGCTGATATTAAAAAGATGGCAAAGGAAGGACAAATGGAATCTGTCAAAATTATGGCAAAAGATCTTGTCAGAACAAGGAGATATGTGAAGAAATTCATGATTATGAAAGCTAACATACAAGCTGTGTCATTAAAAATTCAAACTCTTCGATCACAAAATGCTATGGCTCAAGCCATGAAGGGTGTTTCAAAGGCTATGCAAAATATGAATAGGCAGCTTAATCTGCCGCAAATTCAAAAAATTCTACAGGAGTTTGAAAAACAATCAGAAATAATGGATATGAAGGAAGAAATTATGAATGATGCCATAGATGATGCAATGGAGGATGAAGCTGATGAAGAAGAAAGTGATGCTATTGTATCTCAGGTGCTGGATGAACTCGGCCTTCAGCTGAATGACCAACTGTCTGGTTTACCACAGGCAACAGCATCGCTTTCTGTTTCTGGAGGGAAAACAGCTACTCCTGTAGCAGGAGCAACTGGCGGAATGACAACAGATGCAGATGCTGATTTGCAAGCTCGACTTGATAATTTAAGAAGAGAATAAATATATATTTTATGCTTATTTTTAATTTTAAAGCTTTGTTCGTTTTAATTATGTATATATTAAAAATATACTGTGATAAAGTAGCAGTAAGCCAACAATGGATGAATAAATGTTTGTTACTATATAAATATAATATATTTTATTTTATTTCTTGTCTCTTAAGGATATTAAATGAATATTCCTTGTGAAGTAGAAAATTTTATTTCTTATTTAGCTATTTACTCTTTGATTGATGTTGGAACCACCTGGACAATTTGAGAGGAGAGTGTCGTTAAAAGTAAAATTTTCATTGTTGTCTTATAGCTTCAAAACTAATAAAGGAATATTCTATATATTGTGAAATAAGAAGTTTACAATGTGACTAATGGTCTTGATGAAAATAATTCTTGTTTTTTTAATAATAAAACATATATTTCTTATCTTAATAAATGTTTTTAGTGTGTTAATAAGTATATAAAACCTCACATTATAGGAAAACTGTTATCTGTAACTATTATATCTGCCAAATTGGATGCCTAATTATGCTTTTACGTACTCTTCAAACATTTAATCAATGCAATTTTAACCAGGTTAAAAATAACTGCTATAGGTGAAAATACCGTTGAAAAAATAGTGCTAAATTCCTTACTTCAATACAAGATTTTTATCGATAAACAAATGAAATCCAATTATTAGAAAAATAATTTGTTCTTTATTTAGGAGAGCGGGCGAAGCTGTGGCAGGGTAAATATTTTTATTAGTAAACTTGATACTTTCAAGAAATAAGGATTGACATAACACCAAGGATTTGTGTTCCTTATTCTTATTGCACATCTACATGCAATAATGAATTATTTGAAAGTAGCATTATTAAGTATAATTTTAAGAAACATTACAATGCAATAATGAATTATTTGAAAGTAGCATTATTAAGTATAATCTTAAGAAACTTTACACTTTTATTAGTTAAAAGATAAGCATTGAAGAAATTAACTATTCTAACTTTCATCAAATTTGTTTTACAGTGTTCGAACCATTTAAGGTATCTAGCTGTTCCATAGCCACAAAATTTTCTTTCCTTTGAACTTTTTTTTTCAACATTTTTCTGGCTTAAATCTTTAAAGACTGTAACTGTCAGATTTAATCTATCCCTTCCAGTTAAAGCACACTAAGAGTTTGCCACACCCACCTCCATTTTTTACTTGTGGCAGTTTCAATGACAAGAAAGTTTTCTTTTTTCTTCTGCAAATTTTACAGTGTCTATCCTATTGAAATATTGTACTTTTTCTTGTTTAATATATAAACATCTATATTTCCTAAATTAAAAAAAAAAAAAAAAAAAAAAATGCTATTTACTCATGAATTCTACTCATTTAGTTCAATTATTCTTATGGATGAACTATTCAATAATCTTTCCAGTTTTTTAAAAATTAATTTGGCTGATATCTTAACCTCTATTTGCATCTAATTGTAGCCGTTGAAACAAAACATATAACTGGAAGTAATTATCTGCTACATATACTCACAATTGTATTATCTTACACATATAAGTACATAAATGGTTCTTGTATGTAGGAAAGAATCAATATGGAAATCAAACCTCAGTAAGTCTCTGGACTATAGACGGTAAAAAAGCAAAAGAAGTTGATGTAGAGATAAAAAGCATGGTTATTAACATTAAGACATAACATAGGAAGCCATAAGATAGGTATTAATCTATTAATAAATATTTTCACTCAAAAAGTAGCTGGTTAGAAATTCAAAATTATAATAGCATCTTCCAGAACATAATAATGGCTAACAAGATAGTCTCAAAAGCAGTAAGTAAAATATTTACAAGAAATGGAAAGAGAACGGGCCAGATAACTCCAAATTAATTAAATCTTCAGTTAAATAAAAATGTTAAGAAATACCTTTTAATATTACAATACTTTATACCTATTCATATAAATTTGAGACTCCTTTATTTTTTTGTACAGCATTAAAATTGTGAATTGTAAAAAAAAAACTATTCATAGAGTTATGCCATCAGCATAACTGTATCATACTAATATATACACTATGACTGTATCTATACTAATGATACAGTCATGCTGATATAGAATATTACATTTAAGTATTGTGATTGGTGAGGAGGAATTCACAAGTTTAAAAATAGCAGGATGCAATAAAGATAAGTAATAATATAATTTAATGAACAAAATATATTTAACAAAATATAGGAAATAATGTATTTAAGACTTCTTGCATTAGTAATGCAGAGTAAAATACAAAGCTTACAAATATAAATCACATCAACAAGACTTAAAATAAATAATGCTAACATAAACAATAAACTCAAGTTCACAATTAGTAACAACAAATATTACAAAAAAAAAAAAAAAAAAAAAAAAAAGGGGGGAAAAAAAGAAGTTAGAATGGACTTAATTATACAAATACATATATTTAATTAATAGAAAATAGAGAAAAACAAAAATCAAAACAATAACTAATAAAACTATCTATTTATTTATGCTCATGAAAATTATTTTTTTAAATTTCACAACTCCATGTATTGCAATTTTTCTTATGTACATTTTTAAAAATTACAGTCTTGTAAGAAGCATCACATCTGTATAGACCAAAACAAAATAAATTTATATTTGGAAACATTAAGGGAAAAAAAGTATATACATAAAAATAAGTGACCAGTACCCATCACATTGGATGTTTGCAATACAACATCCAATTGTTATCGTATCATCCTAACTGATGTAATTAGAACATGAAATAAAAAAAAATAAAAATAAAAATACATATATACTGAAAACATATATCAGTACAGAAAAACGGACGGCAACTTGTAACCAATTTATATTTTCTTAAATTATTAAGATTAAAATACAAAATCATCTAGAATAGGGCTTGAAAAGGGTCTAGATAAAATTAAGCTCTGATTATCTTATGATTTTATAACTACAGATAAAAGGAAGCTAACCCAAACAATTAATCATTCACAATTCTTATTTGGTACAACTGCAATCTCTTGATGAACAAGATATATTCCTGAACCTGCGTAGTTTAGATAAGTAAGATAGCCCCTTGCTTCCAGTAGAGATATTAATGAAATGTGTTAGTTCATAAATCATACATGAATACATTATATACAGAAACATAAATTAACAACATTGGGTAGCAGGAATGGCTGACTAGAGCAAATTTATGAATCAATTAATAACTAACTTTTGTTTAAATAGCAACAGGATATATGCTAGAAAACCAATTCATGTAGGAAATAAAAAATCAGTTTTGAAAGTTATGAAACTAATTTAACTCGTACTAATAAATAAATCAAAACATTTTATACATATCAATATCTGAAATTAATAATGATGAAAATTTAGTAAAATAGCAATCAGAGAGAAATCATTGCTAAAAATAAATTCCAGAATCAAAGATTTATAGAAAACACAAAGATCACATACAACACAAATTTCACTCTAAAATACTAGGAATAAATAATTTATTATTAAAAGATTCAAAATCATAATGGAGTTGAACAATTTACAGACAGCGATCTAATAGAAACAGTTTGATCTTTGTCAACCGCCTACTGCTTAGCCCAGGACAATTCCAACCCCAATCTTTAAATCATCAAACATTTAAAAAATCAGGTGAATTAAATCACCATACTAATTAATACTGGACAGTATATGACTTATAAAAATAAATATTCATAGGGCAAAACTGTTTACAATTACACTCAAGAATTATGTACAATATTTACATTTTAATCAGGATGTTGACGATTATTTCTTACCACCTATTCTTCTTAAATTAATTTTTTTTTTAAATTTTATTTGGCTCACCCTTTCCCTTAGAGAATATTTGTTTCTGTACTGACATTAGACATACAAATAAAATAATTAAAATTTAACTACTATGACATAGAACCTTTTATTTAAATAAATAAGAAATGATCAAAATTAAAAAAATAAATAAATAAATAAAATAAAAGGTGAAACAAATAATCAAAAATGAAAAATGTCTCACATTTTATAATTTGGAGTAAAAATACTTTTTGGAAAAAAACAAAACATTAAAATCAAAACAAATGTAGGGATTTTAAGAAGTATACAAAATTCAACAATAAAATTCTATGAGTCATATTTATAATAAAACTATTCCATCAAACCATTTCACTAATTAGTAACATTAGAAGTTTTTTGTTTAAATATTGATGGTAAATATATTTTTTTTTTTATCACTTTCATAATTATTACTTGATTAGATTATAATATTAGACTAATCTTAGGAAATTTCTTTTTGTCTATTTGCAATTAGTAAGTATACATTATAAAGGGAAAGATATCGGAAATTACATTGATATAAAAATATTTCAATAGATGATGATACTTCACAATTGTGATTTACATAATTCATACATTATATAATGAACATATTGAATATTTACGAACTATTTTAGTCTTGATTATAGACATTAACAGTGAAAATTTGTATTAAAAACAATTGAATGAACAACATTAATTACTATATAAGATATTAATGGGATAAAGAGATAAATAAAATGAAATATAGAATAAAACATCATAACGCGATTAATAAACCATGTTTAATTTACTGATCAATAATAATTTGTTTTGAATGATAAATAACTAAATAATATTAAATCTCAAAACAGCATTAATAACATACTCTTATATTTCATCTTGTAAGACACTTTTAAAAGCCATCATAATGGATTCAAATTTTTTTTAAAATCAGAACAAGATGAAAATTCATTTATTATGATCGTTTCTTTAATGTAATTGCTATTGCTGATATATTGGTATAATGAATAGTGAAACAAAATATGATGCAATCATTCTTAATTTATGAAAATTATTACTGTCGTATAATATGGATGTTGTATAATTATATTAGAACTAAGGGATTATGCTATAATACAAGAGTTACGAGGAGCTGATGGGGGCCGCGTTGCTGGGAGAGTAGCAGCTGGTGATGAGAGAGCAGAAGAAGTATTACGCTTCTTTCCACTAGATGGCAACGTCGTTGATCTTGTCATGGCATATGATTTTAAATGGGATTTTATACAAATAGGCAATGGAAGTTGTTCAATTCCATAAACTGTTGTTTTGGCAACAATAGCTCGACAGCACAATTCTTGCAGAGACAACACTAAAAACAAACCAATTAATGTGATTAATATCCAGTTTTATTTTTTCAGTAGAATGGAATAAATTATTAAACTTTTATGATTTGAAACAACATGTTTCTTATAATTCCTTTGATAAAGTACTCAACTGATTAATATCATGAACAAGAGCAACAAATAAATACAATCCACTGGGTTGTCTGAAAATGAATGAAGATTTTAGAAAAGAAAATTTAAATTTATTTTTAAACAATTTTTAATTAATCAAAATGGGCTCCATTACAATCTACCAATATGTTAGAAGTTTTATCCATGCTCTTTAATTAGTAATTAATATATCTAAATTTTGTTTTCTCTTCTGTAATAACCCTTGCAGAAGAGGCGTTTATTTTAAAATTGTGCATACACCATGCAAAAAGCATATATATGCGTATAATGTTTAAAATTTTTTTTTTCTAATACAATTTTTTTTTTAAGTATCAATAACTTACAACTAAAAATAAATAAAAATAAAATAAAAAACATTTCGAGTGACAATATGGTTGAAACACTATTGAATTCTTCATTAAATTTTTCAATTAGACTTCCTGTAGTTTTAAAATATTGTTGTATTCCAGGAATTCCTTTTAATACTTCTGGTATAAAGCTTCTAGTTGAAGAGGCCATGTAACCCCTCCCAGTAGAGAAGCCCTAACTGATTTATCTCTCTCATATTCATATAAGAGGCAGTCATTTGAAATGTGCAAGAACGTTTGTACAGTTAGTCCATCACATTTACAAGTATCGAGTTTCATAAGTGAAGTCGTTTCTGGTAATGGTTAGTTGGTCCGTGGTCTGTAAATAATTGAGTTAGTTAGTGATGAGTGATTTGGGTATTTTATAGTTCTGTGGAGTTATATCCAAATATATTCCAAAATATATTTGTGTAATGATCGTCCTTTAGTAGATTTCTGCCGTCTGTTCCAGTCCTGAATCAATTCAGTTAGTATGTATTTCTTTATAAACATAAAAGAAGCTGTATTGTATTCACAAGTCAAGTTTTTATCATTAGCAGCTGTCTTAGCCAATGAGACCGCTCCTTTGTTTCCTGTGACGCCACTAAGTCCTTTTATCCATGTCAAAAACATTCTAATGTCACGATCTATTAATTTGATTCAATTCTTTCTAATTTGTACAATATGTCTGGTATTTTGTTATTTTTTATCAAGTCTTACACTATTTTATTGTCTGTATCTGTCTATCTGATTCGGCACTACAACCCGCAAAGGAGTCATGGCCTCCGCCAACAGCAACCGCCATGCGTTTCTGTCTTGTGCTGCCGCCATCCAGTTTCTCACGCCCAGTGCCCTGGCATCCCTGTCCACACAGTCTCTCCATCTTAACTTGGGTCTTCCTTCCAATGTGTCGGATTCCATGCAGGATCTCTTTAAGAACTTTTCTCGGGATCTTATCCTCTGTCATCCTTGCAACATGACCCGCCCATCTAAGTCGCCCTACTTTAATGAATTTAATGACATCCGGCTCATTATACCTGTCGTAAACTTCTTTATTCTTTCGGCGCCGCCATTCCCCATCAACAAGAACTGAGCCATAAATTTTTCTGAGTATTTTTCTTTCGAATATAAGGAGAGCCAGCTCCTCTGCTTTTGTGGTTGTCCAGGTCTCAGACCCGTATGTCAGAACAGGTCGGATAAGCGTTTTGTACAGAATTATTTTGCTATGCTGGGTCACTAAGTGGCTTCTCATGTGACATCTTAGCCCAAAGTAGCACTGGTTAGCAACCAATATTCTCTTTTTTATTTCTGTGCCCATTTGGTTATTGCTTGTGACCAACGATCCCAGGTATGTAAACTGGGATACCTGTTCGAACTTGTAACCACCGAATCAAACCATAACGCCTTCTTGTACTGGGGTCTCCTGGGTTATCATGTATTTGGTTTTTTCCTCATGAACAACCAAACCCAGTTTCTTGGCTGCAGATTCCAGTTCTAAAAGGTATTGGGCTACTACCTGCTGAGAGCGTCCAATTATGTTGATGTCATCTGCGAATGCGAGGATCTGCACCATTCTATTCCATATTGTCCCTGTTGTTTAGATGCTGATGTCTCGGACAGCTTTTTCCAGAGCAAGAAGTCTTGTCTCATGCCTCTTTCTGATGTAAACTCTTCTGAGGTGCTGCCATGGGTTTTCACGACACAGCTCACCTTTTCCATGGTTAGCTTTATGAGTCTTATAAGCTTTATCGGGATTCTGAACTGCATTAATGCTTCATACAGCTTTTCATGGTTAATAGTGTCATACGCTGATTTAAAGTCGACGAAGAGGTGGTGAGTTTTGATATTGTACTCACGACCTCTTTCCAGGATTGTCCTCAGGCAGAATATCTGGTCGATCATGGACCTTCCCCGTCTAAATCCGCACTGGTAGTGGCCTAGTTCTCACTCTGCAAACGGAAGAAGTCTCTGGAACAGTATGTTTAATAGAATTTTATAGGCACAAGGGAGTAGAGCAATACCCCGATAGTTAGAGCATTTCAATTAGTCACCCTTTTTGTGTATTGGACAGAAAACCGTTTTCTTCCAATCAGTGGGCATGATATCCTCTGTCCAGATAATAATTAGTAGGTTTTGGAGGAGCTTGATTAGTTCATTTCCACCATACTTGTACATTTCGCCAGGAAGATTATCAATCCCTGGGGCCTTTTCAGGAGTCTCCAATGGCCCTAGATTCTTCCAGCTCTTTCAACTCTCCTTCCTTCTCTTTTCTTTTCTTCCACCGGTGCAAACGATTCTCTTCTCTTCTTTTCTTCCTATATTCATCCACCGTTCCTCGCATACGACGGTTAATCATCAGCTTAACCTCTGCAGCTTTGTAATGCATTTTTAACCTCTGTTCTGACAGTCTTGGTCAAACCAAGGTTTTCTTGTCTCCTTCTCAGCCGGCCCTAAAACAAGTTCAGCGGTTTTTTCAATCGTTCTTCGGCAGTTGGTCCAGATGTCCTCTATCTTGTCTTCCGTTGGTGGTAAAGATCTTAACTCTGAATTCAATGTTGCTGCATATGCCTCCTTAATTATGGGGTCTTTTAGTTTTGCGATATTAAATTTCTTTGTTTTATGATGTGGGCGGGGTCGTTTGATAGCAATCTTTGCTGCTACATGAGCTATGCTTAAGAAATGGTCAGAGTCGATGTTAGCTCCTCTGAACACTCGAACATCAGTGTTGCTACTGATATGTCTGATCACCAGCATATGGTCAATTTGGTTGACTGTGAGTCCATCAGGTGAGGTCCAGGTTCCCTTGTGAATCTTTTTGTGTGGGAATAATGTGCTTGCAATTTTGAGGCCTTTGGATGCAGCAAAATTAATAAGATGGCCATTATTGCTGCTTACTTCATGCAGACTGTGCTTACCAATGGTTGGTATGTAAATATCTTCCTGACCCACTTTGGTGTTCAGTTCACCTACAATGATTTGCATGTCATAGCGGGATACGGAATCCAACACAGCCTCAAGCGTATCATAAAACTCATCCTTTTCATCTTCGCTTTTTTCCTCGGTCGGAGCATGCATGCTTAGGATAGAAAAGTTGTAGAATTTACCACGAATCCTCAGTATACATATTGTTGAATTCACTGCCTTAAATCTGATCACTAGTTTCCAAAATGCCTTTCTTACAATAAATCCTGTCCCAAAGGTGTGTAGCCGATCGTCGCAACTGCAGTATACAGTGTGGTCCCTTTTCTCCAGTGTGCCCTGGCCGATCCATCGTATCTCCTGAATGGCAGCTGTGTCCAGTTTATATCGATCTATTTCATTCAAGAGCACATTAAGTGCTCCGGGTCTATACCATGACAGAGTGTTCCAGTATCCAATATTAAACCTGTGACGTTTGCCGTGTTTTTTCCGTAATTGTTTATCAATATCTGAGGCTTTTGTGTGGGGCTACTCAATAGTTTAAGATTTCAGGCCGTGGGGCTATCAACCCTCACTACGTGCCCTAGTCTGCTGGTGGGGCTGCCACCTTTGTGCCTGCAGACCTGCACCCCCATCCAGGGCAGCTTCCTAGGGAAGGTGGCCCTAGGGTGTATACTGTTAGTGACCTTGATCTGAAGTGCAGGGTGTTGTAGTGTGCTGTAAGTAGTGGACTGAATGAGTGTTAGTGTAAGTGTTCCCCCAACCTGGAGGACCAGAGGCTATTTGCAGTCCATTGGACTGGGCGATGGGGTCGCCACATCCCTACGCCAATTGTCCATATATATATTAAGTAAATTTTGGGTAATTTGTTAGTCCTAAAATATAATCGATTGCTTTTAGTACTGCCAGTTTTTCAGCTTGATTATTCGAGCAGTTCTGTCCTTCTTCTTCTTCTTTTGCATTTCCCCTTGTGTGCCTTTCAGCGTCGGGGTGCGTTCAGCCAGGAATGCCATTCTTCTCTGTTCCTTGCTAGGTTCCTTGTCTGGCGGATATCTTTGCCTCTCTTTCGGCACAACCTGTCCATGTATTCGAGGTATGGTAATCTTGGGCGGCCTCGAGGTCTTCTTCCCTCCGGGGCATAATCCATCGTCTTTAGTGGATCTCTGTGGTCTTCCATCCGTACCACATGTCCGAACCACTTCAGCTGCCTGGTCTCAATGTCTTCCATGACTGGGGCGACCTCCAATTCTTCCCTAATCCTCTCGTTTCGGATTCGGTCCCTCCTAGTCCTCCCAACAATCCTACGAAGAAATCTCATCTCTGCCGCTGTGATTCTGCTCTTCTGCCTGTCCATGAGGATCCAGCTCTCAGAACCATATAAGAGTATCGGCAGGTATATCGATTTGAAGATATGGAGCTTAACGTTCTTGCTCACTTCTCTTTTACCAACAACAGTGTTGCAGATCTGGTAGTATACTGCGTTTCTGTCCTAGTTTGTACAATTCTTCACGGAAAATGGCATTTTGTTTAGTCATAAAGGCACATCCTACATTGTCTCCTTATTACTTCCGTTTGTGTATATGTTCATTATATCAGTTTCTTAAGTAGGTTTTACTAGTTCGTCCATGTATTGTAAAAGTTTTGTGTGTAATGCGTGTTGCAAATATTGTTCTGTAGTTTGTTCATGTTCGATATTGTCATAGTTAATGTCTTTGTATCCAATTGTATGTCTTTTTATTTTATATATTGTAGTTAGTTCTGTAATTTTATAATTTATAGGTAATGTACCTGCACACAAGGACACAAGTAGCATCATAAGAGATGGTTTGAAGACTTTGCAAATTCTTATTGCCGTTAACCTTTGTACCCTCTGTAATTTTGTGAGATTAGCTTGATTCTAAAATTACATAATTTTTAAATTTATGAATTACATAAAACCTTTAAATAAATAAAATTAATTTTTTAAATCTTTTAATTCATCAATCTTTCTTCATTGGAAGAAAAGGTCAAGCAAATATCTAAAAAAGTGGTAATCTAATGGCAAATCATTTAATTAGTTTAAAGGAAGAGGGAGACTCAAATTTCCATTACAGTAATTTTGAAAGGTAATGCGTGAGGAGGCATCACTTTTCAAAAATATATTGAGGAGGCCAGGATGCTGAGCCAATTAGATAGATGTGTGAGGCAAGGGAACGAAAGTTAATCAAAAGAATTTTTTTTTTTTTTTCAATTCACTAAAATGTGTTTCGACATAAATTTGTGAGCAATACTTATCAGCATTGCTGATTTCACCTTTTTTTTTTTTTTTTTTTTTTTTTTTTTTTTTTTTTTTTTTTTTTTTTTTTTTTTTTTTTTTTAAGAGCAAGCGGTTTCAAGATATTTGAGAGTACTTCTCCTTCGTTTAACCACTATTGTCAAAACTACCTGTTGTCATTAAAAATAAAATTTTTATTGCAAACAACTACTCAATCTAAAAAAGGATCTATATATTCTACTCTGCAGCACTGTTACAAATTTGACCTAGACAGGATGAAATTTGTTTCATGGCAGACCAACAGAATGGATCTTGACCTTTCTACTCTAGCTACAAAAATAGGTAGGTAACCTGTTGGATAACTTGTTCTTCATTCTCTAGTTGGAGTACATTAAGCTACAATAAACAAACATATTATTTGATAAAGGAAAATATATCAATAAATGTTGAGTTAAACTGTAGTAATACAATAATGATATAAAGATAGAAAACAATGTGAAATAATTGCTTTGGATGATAAAACATATCACTTGGCATAAATTGCAATATTTATTTGAGGAATTAATGCAAACACAAAGGGTGAGTGAAGGAAGAATTCAAATATAAGAGATTACAAAGATAGCAGTGCAGTTAAGGTTAGAGATGAAGTAAAATGACTGTTAAAAAAAGAAAAATAATAAAATCTAACCACTGCAATAGAATATAACAAGCCTACCTATTTAGAAATCATAACATTAGCAGTTACTCAAAATATTTTAATACTTACATTAATTTAAATTCAGAGAAAAGCAAACCAAATATCAACACAACCTAAACAACAGTTAAGACAGCCATAAGAAAGCATTAATCTCTTGAAACCATTCCATGAATTTAAAGAGAATATATGAATTGAAGATGATAGAGAGAACTAAATATATCATACTCGATTTATAACCTTCTTTTCATAAGGAAACTAACAGATCCAAACTTATTGTTAGGTAATTAAATTACCTTTGTATAATGAAATCAATTATATTTTAAAAGTCAGCATCTATAATATTGATACTCTATATTTAAACAGAAACTATAAAATCAAAATATATTACCTTTATTTGATCTCCAGAGCCTTTCCATTCCATTTCTATGAAGAGCTCTTCTTGAAAGTTCAGAAAAGCTTTCTGTTATGTTAAAATCACATAAGGGGCTAACTTCAAAAAAAGCCATACTATTTTTAGCAGCATAAATTTCTGCTTCCCGGGTTCCCACTTGTCTTTTGAATGCTAAATGTAATCGGTTACCAACAAGTACTTTAGGTACACCAGGAGCATGCTAAAAAAAATATATCAACGTATTGTAATTATATTATTAATAGAAATTATAATTTAATACCTAAAACTAGGTGGTATTATTAAATGTACCATAAATGCTGGCACACAGGAATAAATTCTGCACAGATGTAGTACAAGATTAAGTAATGAAAAGAAATTGTAAAATATTAGTGATAACTATTCACCAAAAGCACCTGTCCATCCAGGCTCATAGTAGGAAAAAATTAAATCTATACTATAATAATTATGAAATATCTCTAAAGGTGGCTCGGCTCCACACGCAGAGGAAAACCCGAAGGCATGCCTTGAGGCGAACCTCTGTGTGTATGGAGAATTCTGTCAGGCCTGCAGGAAAACCTCAACAGAATTCTCCATACACACATAGAATTTTGCCTCAAGGCATGCCTTTGGGTTTTCCTTTGCATGTGGCGCCACCTTAATATTTAAGACATGTTGGTTTGTAAATCATTGCTTGAGACAAAAAAGGAATAAGGTGGAGCAATGACTGAGTTTTAAATCTTTGAATTATTGAGGTATAATATGCTGTAGATATAAACTAAACTATAATCAACTTAGTTTATTATTTTGCAAGTTGTAATATTCACAAAAATATTGGAGAGCACTGCTGAACTTCATTGACTCAAGCGGTTGGCCTTTAAACTGGCTTATTGACACATTTATTGGGGACCAGTCGTCCACTAACACTGGTCCAGCTAAAAGTGAACTCACATGGCACTCTCAAACTAGTTATGATATTGAGGTACATCATGGAGTTCTCTACAACCTTGAACCCATAATTATATTTAAATCATAAGCAGAGATATGAATTTAGTAAGGCCTCAATGACCTGGTATTTGATGTTACATAACTGTTACTCACATTTTGTTTCTCATTTCAGTGGTTCTCTATATTAATGGGAAAAACAACAGTATTAACCCTCGGGAAGGCACAATCAAAATGTAGCAGCAGAACGAGTGACCCCTGAGAGGCCCATCTATCATTTGGGTGATTTATATAAAGAACAAAAGGTTATATATATATATTAAATATATTAAAAAGGTCCACTGGTACAACTGTGCTTTAGGTACAGCACCTTCCCCCATATATAGAAGGTGCTGTACCTAAAGCACAGTTGTACCAATGGACTTTTTTAATAAAGAGAGAAAGGGAGGAGGGAACTTGAAATTGTTAGATTAGTAGTGCTGCAAGCATCTCCCAATCTTTTTAAGATTGTCAGATCAACAGTTTTGTAGAAATTATTATTTTAAAGTTTCTTTCTTCCAAATCCTTAGCCTTGGATATATCTATAGCCTTTTTTTTTTTTGAAACTCGCCACTCACCATTTATAACCAACTATTCAACTAGTGAAGATAGTGATTTTACAAATGTGATCTTGGCTGATCCATCAAGCAAAGATTGTAATTTTTTGCATGAATTAATGAATGATTATGAACAAGGTAAAGAAATTGAAGATGAAGAAATATATATTGGTAGCTATGTTTTGTGTTGTTTTATAGCTTTGATCAAAGAAAAAGTAGCCTCGTTCACAACCTAGGCTACTAGAAGAAAATTTCATCAAATGATAGAACCCCAAAATTTATTCTTCCGGACATCGCTACTGATTACGAAATTGAAATAAGAGATATCAAAAGAAAATGACCACCGCCATCTTTTATAACTAGCACTGGGAGATTATGTAAACAATTACATTTTCCTACATCTTTTCATGGATACAATCTCTAATGATTTGATTTTTTTTCATAAAAAAAAGTCTGTGACACTCAATAATAATAATTATAGGTACATAAAAGATTTATTTTTGTTAAAAGGTTTAAACATAAGTTAAGTTTCAATTAACTTTCATGCTAAATTTATTGTTGTCACATTTCTAGCCGGCCTTCTAGTTCAATAATCAAGTTGACTTTTCTTGTTTAAATATTTTATTTTGTTTGGTACATTTTATAAAATATTATTGTTGATGTGTTTCTCTAAATATCATTTCAATTATCCCTATAAATCTATGAAGAAATGAATGTCCATTGGTACAGCCACTAGTGTCCACAGGTACAAAGGGGAAAGGTACCTACGGACACTAATCAGTAAGTTACAAAACATTATTTTCTGTAAAAATAAAATTACTTTTCAAAATAAAGGCACCAGGGTTTGATAGCCCCTTAAATTTCTTATCTAATGGTACAATAACCATTCAGATAAATACAGCACCGAAAATTAGAAAAATTTATAAGTGAAAATTGTCCACAGGTACAGCACCTTCCCCTATATATATATATATATATATATATATATATATATATATATATATATATATATATATATATATATATATATATATATATTTTTTTTGACATTGTATAGTCAAAAGTAATATATTTATAGTACTATTCAAAATCACAGAACAAGGAACGCGCATTGGCCTCAAGGGCCATACCCATCATTCTCCGTGATAAATCAGTTTCAAATTAAAATAACAATTCAATTATGTTGCAAGTCATGCAAATAAACTAAAAATACTTGATAAATAGTAATGTAAGTGTAAATAATAATTCTAACGTTGAAGCGCACAATGTCCTGTTAAACCCAAAAAGCACATGGAGGGGTTACTGAAACTTCAAAGGCACCTGTCATAACACAGAATCAACGTTTAGTTAGAGATAGGAAGGTAGCGGAAGCCATTCCTTCCAGACTCCACCCACTCCGCGTCCAGCCACTTTTAAAATGAATGTTGGGCCTCACAGGACCACGCGTTCTCGAGGGTTAAAAAGAATATTTGGACCATTAAAACGTGAAAAGCTTTCATAAATTGTCAATGCCAATGCAAAGTAGCGAATGTAAAGAAACCCATTTATCGTTTTCAGTCTTTAGTGATTCGTAACTACTTTTGAACATAATCAAAGAGTTTGCAAAATTGAAGACAGGGTTATTCCTCTTTTTTATAGAGATAATTTAACGTTGAGAGTTCGCTAAAACATATGCCAGTCCTAAAACAATCCCTTTAGTAAACCAAAAAAACACAATTTAACATATTCAATTCGTTGTGTTTGTATAGTCAAAATAAGAACATATGAACCACTTTAGGAGACCTAGATGGGCCCTTATATTTTACGATTCATACAACTAAGACAATGGTGAGATCATGAGGAGTGAATTGACCCATTGCATTTCCTAAATACAATTTTCTGGCAAAGCAGGAGGTAGAGACCTAACCTAAAATGGACAGAGGATGTTTACAGTATTGATAGCCAAAGGAAGCTGTTGGCAGCTGAAAGAGTGGAGTGGAATTAGCTGTTAAAAGAGAACTCCGTGGACTGGACACAATTAGAAAAAAGACAATATATAAAGGGAAATAAAATTAGGGATCAGAATGAATGGTGATTAGGGTCAGAACATAAATAAAACAATTTAGATTCTTAATGCACATTAAACTAAAATTAAATCAGGAAACTAAAATGAGATGAAAGAAACAACTAATAAGCAAAAGAGTGTTGCATACTAGTATCTTAACCCAACTGTACCTAAATTGTCAGACCACTATAATAGGACATCACTCTCTTGTTTTCATTTTAAGTTTAAGATTCTTCAATATGTGTTTCACATTGCAAATCGTTACTTGTTAAATAACAAAAAAAAAATTGGAAACAATTTCAGAGCCTGACTCCACCCAAAACACCTTCTTCTGGATTGTTATCTTCTCTCAATTTATTTTGATGACTTACTTGTTTCCTATGGAGGGGTAGGTTACTCTCCTTTATTCCCTAACTTATAAGTGGAAACTACCTTCTTTCAAATTAATGTTAATATCATCACTTAACCGCTCTTATCCTATTCAAAGTATTCTCAAGAATTTAATAAAATCACGGAAATAATACTAATTTCTTATGCCTTATAATCATTTCCAGTTAATATCTAATCATGAAATAAAAATAGACTATCATCGCGATATTTATAACATTCATGTCCTATTTCTCAACCTCCTCTTAAAAATGACCCTTTATAGTTAATAAAGTTATTATGAAGATGATAATAATTTATTAATCCTTGTCATTTCTAGCATCATCACAATATTCATGATACTGATGTCTTATTATTTTAATAAAAATTATCCTATATTACACTTTAGTGTTAGTACTTTAACTATATTAAGTATTATGTGTGGGGATTAAAGGACACTAATAACATTAACTGCACTCACAATAATTTGATTTCCAATGGTAAATTTATAAGAAAGATCTATTGATGATCTAAGTGAAGGAGCAGAATCAATATGTGGAAACTGTACTGGTTTGTGATTTACGGTGGATTTAAACTTCTATATTGTTAAAAAAAAACATAACAAATTTTTTCAAACCATTAATCAACTTAATATATTACTTATAACGTGAGATATCAAATGTTATTATCTTTTGGAAATAAACTTGACTATTTTCACATTCCAGATCCCTTTCACATTGACCCCTACACAGATGCTCAATAATTCAATGTTTTTAATTTAATTAACCGCATATAATCTTTACATAATTAATACTAATACTATTATACTAAAAGTGCTAAATATATAGAATACAATATTATATGAGGAGGGCATGATGGAATTCAATATCCAATGGTACCTCCTCCCGGCTTTCATTTCAAGAAAATATGGCTCAATAACTCGAGCTCTGAATCAATAAAACATAATCTAAACAACAATAAAGGTGTACAATTAAATCAATTGCAAAACAAATAATACATAATATTATCAACAGCAAATTGAAAGGTATAAAGCAGACTTCAAATAAATATTTACTTATTTCTTTAAAAATTGGATTGATTAGAAGAAAAAAAAAGACAATTCATAGTCCACACAGTTTTTATTGATGCATTGTTAAAGATAAGTTAATTAGAATATCTCTTTTTCCACCAGATAAATCACTAATAATATATAACAATGGATAATCATAAAAATATAAGGAAATGTAATACAGATACCTCCTCCACTTCTTTTAGCCACCTGTCTATCCCATCAAATGACCATTTGTTGGTAATGTCATATACAAGAAGTATGCCTTGAGCACCTCTAGAATAGGATCTGATAATTGTACAGAACCTTCCTTGACCTGATGTATCCCATAGTTGAAGTTTAACTCTTTTACCTTCCAGTAATATCGTAGTTGTTTTGTAAGCTGTGGCAAAAAAAAATGCAGGTTTACACTTCAATCCACATAATTTAACAACATTATAACAGCGTCAACACACTGCCCCAAAAACTAAACTAAGAAATGACACAATCTTAAGTGAATGAATATTTACCACTTCCACTACAGAAGGGTGATTCTGATGAACCATCCTCTAGACCACATAAAATTTCTTGTTTTCCAACGTCACTATCTCCCACTAATAAAAATTTTAACAAATAATCATACTGCTTCGGTTGCTGACATGAATTTCTTTCCATTGCCATAACACAGGGCAAATTTTGTTTCTTTTGTGCATAATAATATCATTAAAAATACAAATACAAATCAAAAATGGAATGTAATGTAACTCTTAGAGTGTATAAGTCATAACCAAACAAATCCAAAATATGACAGTAAACAATAGCTAACTGTCACTGTCCTATATTAAACATTTTGGATGTCGCCATTTTGCAACAAAAGTTTAACTTTCATTCTCGATTAAAAAAGTATGAATCGATATAAATTATATTAAACTTCGATTAGCAATGAATCAACTATAAATGAAAATAATTTCTCCAATTTTTTTTTTTAAATGCAACAAGGTTTTCAGTAAGAGATGCGTATCAAGGCGCTGTCAACACTGACGTATGAAATATATCTCGATTTCTTTTGTTGGGTTAGAGAAGTTAAACATAGAAAATATCTGTTGAAGATAGTAAAAAACGTATTCCTGATGATCTTTTCAAAGTTAACAAAATTGAATAAATTGAGACAAGACCAGCCTATTTAATATAGTTTTACACCCAACATTTATTTTTCTTTACCTCGTATGCTCACCCACACCTGTCAATGGAAATAAAATACGACGTGGAATAAATTATAAAAGGAATTAAAAGTAATAAAAATAACAAGGTAGGTATATGTAAGGTGACTAGCCAAAGGAAACTTTTGTCATTGATCTACTTTAGGAGATAACAAGAACAGGTCTCTCACCCACATTTTTTTCAATTCTCTTGAATGCGTTATAAATTGAATAGAGACTGGTCAGGTTTTCTCGTAATGATTTGACGTGTCTTTGTAATGATTTATATAAATCTTATCGTATTTATTCTCTTTGTCTTTGTTTAACCATAAACCCGAGAAGCACAACTCCGGAAGTGTTGATGAAAGTAGCAAGTTGAGGTTTTAACTTGAATTTTTATATAGGTTGTGTGTATGGTGTCTTTGATACGATATATGGCATTTTTCTTTTTGAGCGGACCCCAAATCGTTCTCTTATCAAATATCAGTCGTAAGTAGTTTGTATCGGTCAGTGATGTTTTACAATTCAATTGTTTGCTGATGTTTGAAGTTGAAGATGGAATGGCAGGTGGAGGTGACGGTCAGAGAGTAATGTCTAATGTTTTATTAGGAAGTCAACGAATTCTTTATTAATGTGATGAGTATTGTTGTTAGAGTATGATATGATTAAAAGCAAAACAATTCAGATTTATCTTTGTCCGATACGCCACAAATCCCGCTTTTTATTTTTACAAATGTAAAAACCTGGCGGTGGATTATGATATCGTTGGTGCTCCTAGGATATTCCATCGTCGGTCTCTAGGTTTTCTATTTAAATTTTGTATTTTTTTTTTGGCCATAGTTTAGTTTATGTCTTAGGGTCCGTTTATGTTGGAGCTGCGATAAGCGATGAGAGCGGCGATACTAACGAAGCTGAGAAAACCTTCTTATGTTTGTCACTGTAGTGTTTATATTGGAGCTGCGAGTAACGATAGGAGATTGACAGGCTCTATAACAGTATTGCCTCTCAGAACTAACAAGAACAACTGAGACAGTCAAAATTGTTTCTGGGAAAACACTGCAAGAAAAGGAGTACACAACTTCTTAATCTTGATAGGGCCAAGCTCGAATGCCTGACAAAATTGTACACAGGGCATTGCAGACTAACCAAACATCTATGCTTAATGAAAATTAAAACTTCACCAAATTGCAGATTCTGAAATAGGGAAGATAAAGGCCTTACCACATCATATGCAAATGTGATATGCTGGCGAGGAGGAAGTTTCTTCACTTCGGGGAAGAATCCATCTTAACCTTAGTGAAGGGCCGTTCCGACTTAAATGCGGAATGAGATTTTAGGTTTCGTTCCACTATTGGAACCAATTCCAGTTTTCGGTCCGTTCCAATTTTCGTTCCACGTCAGTTTGACTAACCTTCTACATACAAGTAAAGGGCCGTTCCGAATGAGATTTTACGGTCTGTTCCAATTTTCGTTCCACATCAGTTTGACTAATCTACTACCTACTTACCATGCAGTTTCTTTCCATCCCTTGTTGTGAATTCGGGCTGTTAAGCTCCTTTCATTTTATAATTATCTCTTGCTTCCAGTGAGCTTCCTGGAAAATTTGCTTTAGCTATCCCTCGATATACTTCACTGTTTGCCGCCAGTAACTTTTCAAAGTGGTAGGAGGGATAGTTTCCTGATTGAAAAATATTTAGTCCTCAGTGTTGCACAAAGTACAACAAGCTACCGCTCTCGTTTTATTTTGTTTTTTCATGCCTATCATAATCATATTATAATGCAAATAGGATTCTTTTGCATTTTTGCTTTTCTTTATCTTAGCGATAATATTCGGAATGTTTTGATTTTGTGGAAACCTATAAAACTGGAATATATTCCTCGAATTTTGCAGAACTAGAAGAGGGGGGGGGGGGGGGACGCACAATCAAATAAAAATTTGGAATGGAGTAAAGAGGAAACAGAAGATGTTCTAGATCATAATACAGAAAACTATGTAGTAATGGGGGGGGGGCAGCCAGTGGATATCTAAATTTTATTTGTAAAAATCATTCCTCAAAAAACTTAATTTACAATAATTGATCATAAAAACAACCATTTTAGATCTGCAAATAATTATAACTGATAATAATATTGTAAATAAAAATTTATCTAGTTATATCTTTGTTTTTATTATTTTCAGTTATATTTTTATTTACTTTCAAAATATTATTCTCTCAGGCAATATATTGTACATGTACTCTCTTTTAAAAGTAGAATAGTCAAAACATTTTATTTAATAGATTTCATAAAAAATATGGACAAAAAGGGATAAAAAAAAACACAGGGTGTTGTACTTTTTACAACACGCGACCGCTCGTGTTGCGGAAATTGGCGCGACCGGTGGAAGTTTAAACCAGTCAATCTATCCTTTACAATACTTTTTGCATGATCAGCTTGATTTTGAATCTTAAAAACCAAATTTATTTTCATGCGAAAGAAGTAGCGAAGCTCTGTCGGTAGAACAGAAAATATCATAGAAAGCGGTTTATTTTGAAGATGCCTATGCGCAGTATTGCGAGGCGATAGAGGGAAGGGGAGGGAACTAATAGCAGTAAGATCAACGGCTGTAGGGCTATGTGCGGATGTAAGGGATCAAGTGAAGGAAGGAGAGATCAGCTGTCGGAACGACCTTGGGTGGAACGAAACGGGAGATGCAATCTATACCCTATCTAAACCAACGGAACGAAACCGGAGATATTTTGGCGTTGGTTTTCGTTCCAGTTGGAACGAAAAAGTTAGGTAGCTCGCCTCGTTCCAAACCGGTTCAAGGCTGGAACCAGTTCCAAGTTCCGTTCCACTCAGAACGACCCATCACTAATGAAGACATGGGTCCGATTATGATTATCGGCTACATGAAAACACTAGGACTGTATTAATAAAATACAGGAAACACGGCACATGCATAATGACCCATAAGGCTGAGGTGCTACAAATCCGGTTTAAAAAACAAACAAAAAAAAACGATAGGAGCGTCGATAATCACCTCTCCCGTTTTCTTAACTCTTATCGAGTATGAATGTTGACGTACCTATTAATAAGTGAAATTTTTGTTAGGGCCCCGTTGTGGGACTTTTATTCTCTAATCATCCATTAAATTTGTAAAACCATTATTATAAAACTATTTCATTAATATTTTGTAAAAAATATTGTAATAAATAAAGAAACTTTGAAAAAAAAGAAGGTTTTTACTTACCTGACTGTTATTATTAAGCGCTCCTCTTCAAAAATAGGTCTACTGTGGCAATTATACCATTTTGTCTGGGTTTTATCCGAAATTATTGATAATATGCAGTCAAAAGTTTCGATTTTCATTCTTATATACTCAATAAATTTTTTGGGATGTTGCCTTAAATCATTATAAAGATGGTGGAATTCCCCAAACGTAAACCTTGCCTTATTAATAGGGTGGGCTGCAAATCCGCGCTCATTCCGCAAGATTGTAGTAACATAATATTTTACAGCACTTGATGACAAAAGCATTTCTTCCTCTTCGGAATCACTCATTAAGAGTATATAATATTTTTACTATTTAATTTCTCAATGTCACTCTTATCGAAACTCTAACATAAACACCATTTAGAAGCGGCGATTCAGGTTTAGATTTAATCGTTGCTCTCATCGCTTATTGCAGCTCTAACATAAACGGACCCTTATGAGCTATTGTTCATTATGTTGGATGTACATCTGCCCGATTAGAAGAGACCTAAGAGGAAATTTATTTCAGGCCAGAGTAAATAGAAGAAATATTCATTACTAAGAAAAAGAGACGAGAGAATAAAATTCGTTAAAGAACATATTAAAAAATCCTTTAAACTACTGAAACGAAGTCCTGTCAATCTACGAAAGAAAATTTAATGTGCAAGGATCAGATAGACAAATATTACTCTTTTCCTGTTTACTCTGATTTGAAATCCATCTCTTCTTAGTCCTCGTCTAGTCGTATCAGGTCTTGTAGATGTTCACAAATCCGAAATTAACTTTCATTGCTATTTTTCTGGTTGGCGTTTTGAGGTCAGCATTAACTTTCCTTATCTCATCTTATCTCAGCGAGAGCAAACTGGCCATCCCGATCGGCCCTTATCGCTTAGCTTTTCGTTGTTTTTAATACGTTTAAATATGTATTGGACCGTTGAATGATGTATATTAGTCATTGAACTAATTTGGCAGTACGAATATCCTTGTTATCCGAGAAAAAGTTCATGTAACCCCAGTTGAAAAGAGTTATTCTGAATATGAGGCCAGGGCTGTTTATAAAAAACTGTTTGAGTAGAAACTGATGAGAACATGGTATAAAGTAAGAGGTAGAATTAACAATTAGTTAACTTATCTATATCAGACCTTAAATATTCAGGATTTTTTTTATCTTATTGAAATAAATGTACAATCTGCCTCAGTAAAGGACAATAGGTATAGAGATAAATGTATTCATTCATACCGTATACACAAATACACACACACGCGCACGTACACACACACACACACACACACACACACACACACACACACACACACACACACACACACACACACACACACACACACACACACACACACACACACACACACACACACACACACACACACACACACACACACACACACACACACACACACACACACACACACACACACACACACACACACACACACACACACACACACACACACACACACACACACACACACACACACACACACACACACACACGCACGCATACGTACACGCACACGCACACACAAACGTACACACGCACACGCACACACAAACGTACACACACACACACACACACACACACACACACACACACACACACACACGCACAATAATAATAAAAAACAAATAATCTTCATAAAAATAAAACTAATAATTATTTATAATTATAAAATATTATCATACACTCATGCTGTATATACAATACAAACACACACAGCCCGGGAAACCTCGAATCGAGACTATTCCACTTATTGGGAGTCAAGGGCAGACCCGTAGAAGTTTCCAGAGTACTTGGAGTAATTTTGGAATAATTATTTTGATCTGAGATTTTTTTGGTGATTAGGACCATGTATGTTCGTTTTTCATGCAAATATAATTTTATTGGTACATTTGTATGATGTTCTATTGGAGGATTAATAAAGAGCCTGCAAGAAACTGTTTTGGGAGCATTAGTCAACAGGCTTGTATGAGTATACTATTGACACTTCATACTCAGTTTCGTTTTATTTTTTGTATGTTCTTTAATTTTCACTGACTTAAAGAATAATAATTCTATTTTGAATGTTTTAAAATTTAAATATTTTTTTCCGATTCTTGCGCAGTAGTGTCGGTAAGCATTAAATTGTGAAACAATTGATAACCACTCTTGGACTGCGGTCCTCAGGGGAGTGGCATTTTCTGTTTCCTATAGTGATGATAATGATATGTGTCGATATCTTCGAAGTAAACAATTATACCTCTGGTAGTTATTAAAAATGAAGATGTTTTATTGATGCCCCTTTAGAAATTCGCATTGCCTTTTGGAGGCATTTAGGAATAAGCCATTGTGAACTAGACAAATGTATCTTATAAGTGAAAGTAACATGCAAAAAAAGAACACATTTTTTTGAATTTAAAATATTAAGACTATTTATTGTATATGTTTATAGTTAACAACATGTAGTTACATCAAACCCGTTCATTTTTCGAAATTTGTTATTTTTGCTTTGATGCTTGTTTATTGGGGCTTAACGTCCTTATGTACTCCAACTAGAGCAGGATGGACGAGTTCTCTAACAGGTTACCAATCTATTCTATCCAGGATTGGAAGGTCAAAATTCATTTCCTACGAGCTACATTAACTCGCCCAGGGAGGTATGACCTTGGTCGGCCAGAGAATTCTCTTTATACTTTGTGATAAACAGTCCAGAGGTCAAAAAACGAAATTTCGTTGTGTTGAGTTGTTACCTTTCAATTTCTTGCTTGATAGATTTTTAGAAAAGATACTTCCGGGCTGGTATCCGAAACAGTTCCAAAACGGTATGATATTACTAATCATATGATAGACCCACAAAACTTTGTTGAATGAATACCTACTTAACTTGAGTCTTTTAAAACAAATCCACAATTTTTTCTATTGCATATGATTACCATACCAAAAGTTTAGGGGGACTGAACACTGAACATATACAGGGAATGTTTAGGTACCCTAGCAACTGCATAAGTTGATACGTTTCGTTCGAGAGTATAAGAGCACTAAACCACTTTAGGGAAAAACATGTTTTTAGCGTTTTTAAAATACATTTTATGGTTAATTTTGTTGTGAACTTTTGAATATTCTCCTTCTTCTTTTTATATCATTGTCATGTAAGCTAAGTATGAACGTGGTGTCTCTCCTGAGGACTTTAATTTATCCATAGCACGTGAGGTATGATCTGGATCGTTAATTATTAATTTAACAAGCAATACCAAACACAAAATATATATGATATGACACCATGACATGGCAGAAATGACATTATCAATAACAATGGAATGCAGATTAATTTTCAAAATGTATTATAAAAGTAGATATTTTACAAAGTGTTTGCAAAAGTAAAAAGTATGGCTCATTGAAATATACTTTCACTTGTGTAACAAATGAGTGTGCTTTATTTGCAATATAGAATATATAAAGAAGTCGATTAATGGAGTGGGCCGTCATGTTAATTATAAAGGATTCACTATTTGGTGACTCATGGTAATAAAAAAAAATGTTTTCACATACCAGAATACTAAAAAGTGAACTTATAGTTTTGATATTGCTATTGAAACAACGAATAAAACATGAGAGGAGTTTATTTTATGATAAGGTAACAGCACAAATGTATTCATTCATTACATTACATACAAGATTAAAACTTGTCATCAATAGTCTCAGGGTGATCGGCCACTACCGCCAAATAGCAAAAGGCGCCGCACTTGGGAATTGGCTGAGCAGCGAGGAAGGCTCCGCCGTCTGGCGACTGTCTATAAAGCATAGGCATTTCAGGGCTAGTCATAACTTGTTCTTGTGCCCACATTCCCTGGCTTGGATCAATCTGAACACCAAGTGTTCTGGCATCTTTAGATCCGGCCTGCAGCAGTGAATAATTTTAAAAACAAAATAAAATTAGAGAGGATATAATATATTTTTTTACATATTGACATAGTATCAATATGTAATCCAATACTTTCATAGCTAAACCATATTAAAATAAAAGGCTCATTACATACAATCAATTAACTTTGAAAAGATACCACCGACAAATTATAAAAATAACGAATAAACAGTAATTTTATAGGTAGAGTTTTTGGGGAGCCATATCCGAATAGGAATATATCTTAATGGTATTTATTGAATCTAGAAATAGAATCAAAATGGAACTTCATAATTTACTGAAAAAAAAATTATAATAATGAATGGACAATGCTAAAACAAACCACAATAAAACTACATTAAAAAATGGATTATAATGCTTAATATTACGTAGCTTTAAGAGATTCAGTATTCTTGGCTCGGGGATGAGATTGCTTCAAATGGTTAAATGTTTTAGGTAATTAATATGCGTCTATGAAATGAAATTAAACCTTATTTGGGGAAGTCACAATGTCTTATTTACTTCAACACTCACACCGTAAAAACTATCCACTAAACTGTAAATCTCACAAAAACTTGCAAATTTAATCAGCTTTCGAATGATATGTTAAACGTAATGATTTTGTTTCAATTTCATGGAGATATTTACTTTTGAAACCGAAAAAACATGGTGTTCTCATTTTGTATACAAATCAGTATATATAACATTATATATAAATATTTTATAATAAACTATATATATATATAAAGGAAAACTGTCATAAAGCGACACCAGATATCTTATATACATTTATTATATTATATATATATATATAGTAAGCCCTTGTAATACGTTACAAGAATGATAGAGATGGAAGTTTTGCCCTGGAAGAATGTTCTTTGATGGACTAAAATGAAAACAGTAAACAGCGTCAACTAACTATGTCTCCTTTTTATTTACGCCCATTACATATTAAGATACAATAAAGTGATCACTATAATTTATGATTCTTCGATAATTTTATTAGGTATTTAGCAACGAGGATGATGCAAAAATTTCTTTAGCCTGTAAAAAAAAGGCGGTCGTTTTTATGGTTGTTATTATAATATCAAATGAAAACCTATCTATTGATGTTACATCAATTTCACTTCTATTAGTACATAAAAAAGAAAGATAAACTAAAAATTAAAGATTGAATATCCTCTTGGCTACCGGGCTTGATTATTCTTCCAAAATCTCATTTATGATTCAAGCCATTTTAAAGCTTTTGGTAATTTAACGTAATTTCAAAGTTTTGGTTTTTTTCCATTAACACTTGGATTCTGTTGCTTCGTTTTAAGTTAAATATTAATTCCGAAGTTGAAGGATCAGATATATTTAGCAAATTTTATACATACTATCAGACATTCATGTTAAGAGATTAGAATGAATTTATAAAATTATAACAAAACAATATAAACACATTTGTATAAAAGCTACTTATATTATTACTTATATTCTGAATTTATAATTATTTTATACAATTGAATCAACCATCCTAGATAAAAAGTTTAATCTGGAGGTGATGGTCTAATTTTATTGATAAAACACGAAAAAAAGGTCAAAATTTGGGTCTGTTTTTTTTCTTCTAGTTAATACGCTGGAGATATACCATTTTTTTTGCCACTCGGCAACCTGCAAGGAACATCTTTCACAAATACAGCTGCGTTGATTTGCGTCGCTTGTTATAAGCACCACTTGCGAGGCCCCTATTACTTTAAGGAATAGGCTCGAAAGGAACTTTAAGATACTTTAGCTTCCATTTTGTCACTTGAGATTAGTTAGCTCTCTCGTGTGTAATGGGCCTTAGTGTAATGAGCCTTAGCCTCGGGATAAAAAGAAGTTCAAGAGTAATCATTAATAGATTTGAGTAATATTGAAAATAATAGTTAAAGATACTTGCTCACAAGAAGCATTCCTAATGACTGTAGGGACCCCGCGGGGGGGTTGTCGTTGAAAGGCGGTGATAGGTTGCCTGACTGAATGCTCACTACCAAACTGTACATGAACTCATTCCTCAGCTTCATTTCAGTCAAAGAACGATTGCATCCAGACAGTTTCCTCATCCATCGAAGGACCTTTTGCCGATCTGAAACAATTTTTGTTATCTCTTAATGAAGACCATATCGTTAATTTAAAAAATGGAATAATGAATGTTTCATATTTTTAATGTAATTTATTTATTTCTTTTTTTTTTTTCACAAAATATTTTATAATTATCGAATCCGTGAGTCAACATCACTAGCCCAATGATAATTATAAGACAAATTACAATTTAAACAGCAATCACATTTAGATCTAGAAGACTGGGGTTGGAAAATTCAGATATCTTTTTTGGATTACCGTTAGAACAATTATGACCTAGGCTTCAAACACTTGTTTTCTGTAAACGAAACACAGCTGATGTAATCAAATAATAGAAGTGATAATCATTAACAAATCTTTAATTCGCATTTAGTCTCAAATACAACTGTACCTTCTTTATTCAGCCAAGACATTATTGGGTTTGAGGTTCATAATTTAACGATGACAAGAAGAATGGGTCCATCAGATCGGGTCACTTATTCCCCGCATTTCATTTTGAGTTTATTATCATATGTTTAGGTTACGAGTAACCTTCCCAAACGTAATAACTGTCAATGGAAGATCGTTTGATTGTTACTATAATTAAATAATTAAATAAAAAACAAAAAAATTACTAGAACAAAAATAAATAATTGCACAATGGTAGATTCTTATTTGTGTGAATTCTTATGGCGACAAAGACATCATGCAGAAAACTTATTCGAACAAATATTTTCGGATATTGAATCCTTTTGGCCACCCTCTTAATAAAATATTTAAATAAATAATAAAATAATTTTTTTTTTGTTTTTGTAATTTTTTTGTTTTTTTATATAATTGTTTAATAATAGGAACAATCAAACGATCTATCATTGACATGTTATTCGTTTGGGAAGGTTACTCGTAACCTAAACATATGATAATAAACTCAAAATGAAATGCGGGGAATAAGTGCAAAAAACCTCTTCAGATCACTAATACAAACTGTTAGGATTATTGCTAAAACTATTCATTTGAGGGAGATGGTCAAAATGTAAAATTTCTCAACGATTGGACTACAGAACCAATCTGTACACCACATTTATAGTTCAAGAATGGTTTAGCAATAATAAAATTTACAGATTTTTCATTAATTCGTTTATAAAAAATAATAAATGGTTAACAGTGAAGTATGAAAATTTACCGGTTGGTGGCGATCGCTATTCTAAAGGAGAGGCTACAAAGGTACAGTGTTATATAGAGCTTGACATTGATAATAAAATTTACATATTTTCAATTAAATTGTTTTTGAAAAGCTATAAATATTTGGTGTCACGTGAAGTGATCTCAATGAAGCTAAAAAATTGACCAATATGTCGCTGGCGCAATTCTGCAACATCAATTGTAATTTATTTTTGGAATACTTCTTCCATATTAGCAGCGTATTGAATGATTAATTAATAAATAAATATCCCTCATAGTCACATCACATCGTAATGTTTCTTAATGTAACATTACATAGTATACGTTTATACAATAATTTGATTCTGTCTGATGATTATACTTATAGTAAATGGACATAAGTTTATTGTAACTGTTCATGATGTTGTTAAACTATTAAAATAAAAATGAAAATAAATTTTATTCTGGGGCCATTGCCCCTTAAGAATAATTATAATGAACAATATAATGGTTGTCTAGCAGCCGGATAATATTAAGGACACAATATTTAGCAACAATATTAAAATTAAAATTATGATAAAAAACATAGTATTAATTACAAATTACTAGAGAAAAAGAAATTGATCTTAAGGAAAAAAAATTAAAATAAGGTAAGCAAATAAAAACAGATAAAAATAAAAAATACCGTTAAAATACATCTTATCAGCATAAAATAAAAAAAAAAAAAAAAAAAAAAAAAAAAAAAAAAAAAAAAAAAAAAAAAAAAAAAATGTAACCTGGATAATAATATAAATAATGACAAAAATAAAAACAAAAACAAAATTACTTGAAGTTATGTACAGAATATTCCTATCTCATTGTTAAATATATTCTTCTTCTATTTGATTATTTGAATGATTACCTAATAAGTAAAAGAAGAGTCGGGATTTAAAGGTATTGAGAGTGGAGACGCTCTGGCTATGAAGGACCGTTTGAATGAATAATACAGTGCGGAAAGGAGTAAGGTAAGGTCAGAAGGACGGGATCTAGTTTTGCGAGAACTCACTGGTGACATTAACGTTAATGATTTGATAATGCAGGGAGGTGACTGAGAGGAAAGATATTCGTAAAGGAGCGAACCAAGGAAGTACTGTCGTCGGAAAGAGGGAAATAACCATTTTAATTTGGTGTAGTGGTGAGAAATATGTTCATGGCGTGGTATCCCCAGAACGAATCTGAGGCAACAGTTCTTTATCTTCTTCAATCTTGCATCCTGAGATTCCGAGAGACCTCCATACATCAGACTGTGAAAGGAAATTACGGGATCAGTTAAGGAGTCGAAGGGAGAAAATTGTTCGTCGGGTAATAAGATAAATATGGTCTTTCCAGGAAATGGTTCGGTCTAGGATGTCTAGGTTGCCTCAGCGATGATCTCTTGGATGGCCAGCCTAGAAACCCGGACCGACGAAGATCTGATATAGACAAGGATCACTATGCCGGCTTAAGACCCAAACACTATAGTTAAGTACCCATTCATGTAATAGTTTTGTAAATAAGTAGGTTATGATAAATTTTGTGCTGACCCTCACATAGATTATGTGTAAAGCTCATCTTTATCTATAAATATATAAAATAGACATATTAAATAAAGTATGCTTACTAATTATTGTCATTGTTCTATTTCCTAAATGCCACTAACATAAGTAATACTGAATTGGTTTACACCTATTAGGTTAGAATCCAACAAAGGTAATAAGTGAGACATTAATTGATGGGACTATGACATCCTTAGGTATATATTTAATATTAATATTGTCTTTTATAAAAACCTTAATAGCAACATAACAATTAATTTTTTTTTTTTAGGATTAACCGTTTTTGAGAAATAGCGCTGAGAAGGAAAAGCACGGGCTTGGACAAACATTTACTTCCAGTATCTTCCACGATTGTTTCTCACAATTATAAAATGTCAGAATTTAACCTGTAGAGCATTAAATTTACATTAATTTCATATATACGTTTCTGGTATTTGCTTCAAATGTTTAACAAAAAGTGAGGTAAAATAATTTTTTCCGATAATTATCGACTTTTAATAACGTGTATCTTGAAAACCGTTGAGAGTTGGACAAATATGTTTAGAAACAATTCTATAGGAAATATAATTAGCTTTAATTTTAATCCGTAGCATATTCCTAAAGTCCACCGTTTTCGAGATATAAACCAAAAAAAACAAAAACCAAAATGGGGTTTTCTCTCCCTCCCCCACCGTAAGCTGGGGACTCCCGTTCTCCCAGAGGGGTGGGGGACTTTCAGTATGTTTACCTTTTAACTACTCCTAACAAAACTGTGAAGTCAAAAATTGTGGGTTATTTCATGCACTCGGTTAATCCTGATTTTTGCGACTTTTGACCTTGAATATTTAGATTTATTAGTAAAGCTGACTTTTCAACTCTTATTCAGAAGGTCCAGATGAAGAACCTTTCAGATGAAGGTTTTCTTCCAAGGAAACCAGATGACTTTCATTAATAGATTCACGCATTGTTACAATGTATGTATACTGTCAAACGAAAAATTTATACTGAATTCTATTGTTACATGTTTTTACTGTATAGACCAGTGCGCTGAATGTATTAAAACAGTTGCACAATGCCAGAAACGTACAACATCTAGCCGAAATTTCATCGCAATGGAATGGATGTTATAGGAATTCATAAATACACACACGTAGACCTCTTATCCATATGCATGTATATAAGTGAACTCAAAGAACTGAATTAAAATAATGAGGTACCTAAAAAAATTAGATTGGGAGATCGGAAGAGACGGGATCCGGAACGCCAGCGTACAGGGTTATCTCAGACAGGTAATCAAACAACCTTGAGCCTAGCTTAGAGGATGTTGGTCCAGGAAAGAGTCACTTGCTCCAGGTTCAATAGATGGAATCCTCAAATCATACAGTAGTAAAAGAGGAGATAAATATGATGAAGATGAAATATTATTTGAATAAAAAAAAAAAAAATTGTTTTTCTGTGATTAAGAATTATATTATTGTCACCAATGTACTATTAGTAAGTTATGAATTGTTACACTCAGTTTCCAGGCAACCATCGACTCATTGATGAGTAGGATAGCAATGGTGCATATGGTGACGTCTAGGTTGTCATGTTACCTTAAGGCAAGTGCCGAATAAAATTTTAATTACTAGCAACGAATTTTGCGTCCGGGTTTCGTAGTATCCCGTTTATCCCGTTTAACAGTTTTTAGTTAATTAGGGGTATATAAGAGCTTGTTGGAGAAAAATCGCTTTAACACAACCATGATTTCCCTAGGCACCTACATTTTATTTTATTTTTTTTTTTGTATTTGTTTTATATTATAATATTTGAGTCATTAACCCTAGACATTTAAAAATATATATATATATATATATATATATATATATATATATATATATATATATATATATATATATATACATCTTAAATATTAATATTTAAATCACCTCTGTGAATGTTTATATTAATGTTATTCGCTAACTGAAACCACTAGCTAAATTGTAAAGAGGCCAAAATGGGGCCTGATTCATTCTAGAATAATAAATTTTTTTTTTTTTCGTTTCACACTTCAGATAAATAATTACTACTTTTGTTTGCCTCAGCATTGCACAATGTTCTATATTATGTTTTTGTTAATTTCAATTTATTTTTTTACAGTAATAGAAAGCATCATTTTTGATTTTATACACACATAGCCTTCAGGACCACGATTCAGACATCAGATCGGTAATTAAAAAATGAAGGAAGGCTTACATTTTCTAGAAGAAATCTAAGAAAAAAAATCCATAAAAATAAGATAATTCATTATTAAAACAAGACTGAATGTTAAAAACAATGTATTAATTATATAAGTTGGATAAACCCTTGTAAGTTTAACTGGAAGTTAGGTTTAAATCGAAAATTTCTTCTTAGAAAATATGATAAAAAATAGTCAGCAGTAACTCACGTTAAAAACAGACTAAAGGTAGGTTCACAGAAATTTCCTAATAAGTGACACGCAAAAATCTAGATGGCAAGTTAAAAGTCACAAGAAGATCTAACAACAAGACAATGTCACATTGAAAAGATTAAGTATGATTGGATTTAAATAAATATTTACTTTAATTACACAAATAGGTAATTAACATTAAATTGAATATTTGCTCCATTAAATATCTGTAGCTGAGAAGTAATGTACCTAAATTATAATTTAGTGACTGATTAATTCATAACTACACGTTCAAGAATATACTGAAACAATAATAATACGGATATAAAAAAAAAAAAAAATCATCACATAACCTGCTGCAATGAGCTCTTTGAAAATTAAAATGCGTAATACTTCAATAATTATGTTTATTGGTTACTGTGCATATATTATCATTTCTACTTTTTAAGATCAATACCAAATTTTTTAAAAAAAATAAGAAAAAAAGAGTCTTGCAAACACAAAAATGATAAAATTTATTGTTATTATAGATAACACATATATTATTTTCTTATAATTTATTAGGATTTCCTTTGGGCCAATACATGTGACAACCTGATTGTTAGCTAACAGCTATAACAGCACGCTCGCACATTAGCCCAAGTTTTATTCAATTAATTTTTCAAAAATATAAGTCAGAGGGATCACACCTGTTAAAATTGTTTTGACAATTAGTGATTTCGAGACGGTATCAAATTACATCAGAGGCAGGAATATGTTAATTTTAAACGTTCCAGAAATAGAATGTAAATATTATTTTTATATTGAATATAAAACTTTACCGAACGCTTTAATGACCTTAAGTAATCTTGTAATTTGTTTTGGCTCCATTAAAAGTAACCTACCTTGAATATTCCTGAGATTTCCTAGCATTGTTTTGGCGAGAAACAGATTGTAATTGCAGTCATAATTCAAATCTTCTGGATCTTCGGCCATTTGATGTGCTGGTACCAAATTGTAATGACAAAATGGCCAAATACACTAGAATTTAGTAAATACAAATTTCCATGATGTTTCAGCCCTCCACCATATGTTAATTTTTCCGTGTAATATCTTTAGTATACATAACTTCAGTGTCTTTATAGATTACACACACGACACCCTTTCGAATCAACTAAAGAAATGTGCACTTTGAGGTGTTAAGAGTAAGGTTTGATTAAAATAGTAGATAAAATGTAATATGATTTCATAGTATAACCTATCCACTCATATGGACGTGTAAATGATTAAAACTGATTGTCACAACTACTGATGTGGTTAGAAATTTATTGAAAAGAAATTTAGTTGTATCAATTCAAACACAAACCAAATAGCCTGAAATTTTTTAGATGTATTTAATATGAGTAAATAGACAACCATAGAAAAACACATATTTCTGAGCTTTATTTACTTAATTTTGGAATATTTTAAAATAAATTTACCTTCAAGGAGTTCAAATATTCCTAAATAATCAAGTCTTGCCATTTTAAATTACTGCACAGAGCGTAAGGGGCGTAAAGTAACGTAAAGTTACTGCGACACTAGTAAGGGGCTAAATTTAATATACCACGTATTGAAGACATCCTCTGTGTAATGTCGAATTGTACATGTGATTTAACTGTTTCATAATACAATTAAATAAACTTCATTGTTGACATTGAAATAACTAATGAAATATTAATTTTAAATCTTTTTCATCTTTATTTATTAGTAATCATACTCTATTTGTTTAGCATTTATAATAATTATAAATAATCTGAGTTATTATTATATTTTAAAATTCTAATAGGTCAATTCCTCTATGGTTCGAACTACCTGTAGATCTCTTCAGGGCCGACGAGAGCGATACCGGGCCACTAACTCCCCCCGCCCCCCTCCCCCACTCTCAACTTAATCCAAATAATCCAATTTCTTTTTTTTTACTGAACTAAACTTTTAATAATCTACAATGTTTGAATAATTCCCTAATACCATAAATCGGTTATATAAAGTAACACTGCCCTAGTTGGAGTACATAAGGACGTTAAGCCCCAAAAAACAAACAAACAAGTAACACTTGTGAGTGGTCACCTTAGAACAGGCCCCCGAAAAGAAACAATGGACGTGATTTTTATTCTCGTTACCAACAATGTTTCGCAAGTGGTAAGAAACTAATTCTATCCAGTATTTTTATCCGAAAGTTTTAATTATTTTCGTCTGATTGCTATTCCATTGGCTGAATTTTGCCCCATTAATTTGAATAATGGTTCTAACATTCTAGTAGGAACCTCTTTTAGATGACAAGTAAATTGATGCTGAAGTACTATCATAAAAAATTCACTCAGCTTAAAACGCAGTATGTGCTATTGAAGTAGTCATATCCAATTGGATTTGTTTCTATTAAATGGATGTGTTTGATCCTTTTATTTGAGACCTGATATTAGTCAGCGGATAAAACATATTGACCACCTGTGCTGCCATTATAGGTAATACCTCCATATAAATAATAAATTTTTGATTTTCTTATTTCAGATGAATAAAAAATTTACAAGAGAATAAATAGTTACATTTAATATTTAATATATATCCTCGCAGATCTTAAAAACAGTTAAATCGTTAAATATTTCAAAAAAAGTGTCCTTTTAAGGACAACAATGGCGGAAATTATCCTTCCGCCATATTAAAACTGTTAAATATTTTAAAACATATCCTGGAGGACAACAATGGCGGAAGTTATCCTTCGGATAACTTAAAAACCGTTAAAACATATCCTTAAGGACGAAAACTAATATCTAATTGTGGAAGGAGAGAGTGGCCAAGGATGTCCTTCGGCCTCAAAAAATCCCCAGATCCTGGCAGATCTGTAAAACAGTGGTATATGAATGCTTTATTAATTCTTAAAAAATAAAAAAAATGTCATTTAGTAATTCAGCATATCAAGTATGGAGGAGAAATTAGAAGATAAACAAATATTTTTTTTCATTGTCTAGATTAGCTGTTCTTAAAGTGAGCGTGGGGCACGAAGAAGGGTTGGGGAGAGACGCAAAGCATTGTTTTAAAAAAATAAATGAAATTTTGTGTGGAAAAATAAATGTTGTGAAGTATTTTTTTATTTTTCTAACAATGAAACATGTTTTTAATTTGGAATTGTTCGTTAAAAACGAAGTAATACCAGTAAGAGTAAACATTTTCAACAGCAAGATTGTTTTTTTTTATTACACTATATTCTTTAACCCAAAGGATCATTGGCGACTTAAACGGTTTTTTTGGTCCAGATTTTGTTGTATTATCCAATAATGTTTAAGAACTTAAACAATGTAGTAATTTTCTCTTTCTTATCTTTAAGAACTTATAATTTTTTTAAATTTGATAATCCAACAGTTTTCTTAATTAGTACTAATTGCGAACAGTCATGCAAAATATTGGAACTTGAACAGATTGGATCCTGTTAATAGAACACTGGTAAGTAGATGCTTCAAGACCTGTCACTTAATAGTTATGAGGGAATAGACAGTGGCGGAATTCGAAGTCAATAGGGCTTTACTTCTTCCATCCTCAACATTATGTAGCTCATTGTCTATTTTTCGCACTCTGTTTTAATTTTTATCAGTTTGGAACTATTCGCTGACCATTCATGCTCCTGACATACAAAGAAATGTCTCTTGAATTGATTTAACCAATCCTTCAGAGTGACTTCTCCCACATTTGTTGCTCTATTTGTTTAGTTTCAAACAGCTATTTAGAAAGTTTATTATATGTTTACGATGGTTCTCCAGTTGGTTGCGGTGGGGGGTTTGAAACTCATTTCTGTGGGGAAGGAGCTAAGAATTCACGGGGTCTAACTGTTGGATTATGGGGTTTTAATTAACACAGTGGAAGTTTAATAAGTCTTTATTTTAATTACTTAACAGCACATTTCTAATATCAGATAACAGCATTAAGCTTACATAAACATGCGAGACGCAATTTTTTTGATTGGTCGAGGTCTAGCCAATAGGGTACAGGTAAACTTCCCTTCTAAATACAAAATTAACTTCAACACAACCCTCTTAATTTTGCTAACAAAAATAAAATAAAATTTTCAATGAAAGAAAAGAAAAACAAATTACGTTTACAATTTTACAATTATAAAAATAAAAACTTAGTCTTGTCTAGAGGTTTTGTAAGCACATCAGCTATTTGATTTGAACTAGGACAATATTGAATATTTACAGTATTATTTGCTACCAAATCTTTAATATAATGGAAACGTACATCGATATGTTTAGTTTTCCTATTAAAATTTCCTTTTTTGATCAAACAAATTGCACTCTGATTGTCTATATTTAAAATAATTTTAATTGGTATACCTGTCAGCTATTCATAAAGATTTTTAAGGTAAACGGCTTCCTTACAACATTCTGCAGCAGCAATATATTTCACTTTCTGTCGAGGAAGTGGCGACGATCAGTTGCTTCTTAGAACTCCAACTTATTGGGCCTCCACCGTAGAAGATGATGTATCCTGTTGTACTCTTCCTGGTTTCGGGATCACCCGCGTGGTCCGAGTCACAATAGGCAATTATTTCATCAGTAGAGTCTTTGGAGTATCGAATGCCTTCGTTCATAGTACCTTTAATATATTTTAATGTTCTTTTTAGGTTTATGAGATCATCATCAGTAGGGTTATTATACTCTTCTGCTGCTCATACCCACAGCGTAGGCTAAATCTGGTCTTGTTTTCGTCGAGATGTAAAGAAGGCTTCCTACCGCCTGCCTAAATGGAAAGTTGACTAAATTTTCATTCGTTTTTGGCATTTTTAAGAATGGGGTAGCTACTGGCTTAGCATCATGCATACCATATTTCTTTAGTACTTGTTTAGCATACTCTGTTTGGGAGATCTTCACAGTTCCTGATTGATGAACAACTTCCAATCCTAGGAATGTTGTAGGGTTTTTTACTGCAGTCATTTCAAATTCTTAATTGCAACAATAACTTTGATATTTCTTCCTCATTCTCCGAGGCAACAATGCCATCATCCACGTGGATTGCTATAAACAAAGTTGGGTTTTTATTTTTAAAAATGCATGGCTCGTTCTTTAGAGCTTCTAGTCCGCTTTTTAGTAGAAATTCTGTAAAGTGTTTGTTCCATCTAAGTGGTGCTTCTCGAAGTCCATATAGGGCATTTTCTACTTTACAAATTTTATTTTTAGGTTTCTCCTATCCTTGTGCTATCTCCATATAAACCGGATGTTCTAATTTTCCATACAGAAATGCTGTTTTAATATCAAATTTTGCCACGTGGTAGTTCCTTCGCGCAATCAAGGCATGTATGAGACGCAAAGCATCACTGCTCACAACAGGACTGTAAGTTTCATCACTGCAAAGCTGTTGCTCGCAGCCTCGTGCAACTAAACGGGCTTTATAGTTTTGGTTATCGTTAACACGAAAAACCCATCTGTTGGTTAGAATTTTCTGACCATTAGCAGTTTTTCTGTCAACAAGAGTCCAAGTTTGTTTTTCTCCAAAGAAAGCATCTCCTTAGCTATTGCCCTCTTCCATTTGTCGGAATCTTTTCCAGCTACAGCTTCCTTGTAGGTGAGCAAGGCCAATTCAGGGTCACTATCTTCACCGAGGATGTAGTCGTTCAATTTCTTTTACCTCTTCTGAGTTCTGCAATTCCTTCTTCCGATTCCTCATCTCTTCCTTCTGGTTTTACATTTTCTTCTTCATGCTGATTTTGTTCTTCCTGCTCATCTTCTTCCAATCCTACAGCTTCCTGGTCTTCTTCTTCCAATCTTGCAGCTTCCTGATCTTCTTCTTTCAATCCGGCACCTTCCTGATCAGATGAGTCAAAATCATCAAACCATATTGTCTTGGGATTAGGCTTTTCTACATCATTATCCTGGACAGAATTGGTGAATTGAACATCCCTCGAGTAGATTATTTTTCTCCTTTTATCATCCCATAGTCTGTAAGACTTCTTGGCATAACCAACAAATATATATTTTGTTGCCCTGTTATCAAGTTTTTTTTAAGTGACCCAAGTTTTTTACATATGCAGGACATCCAAATATTTGTAGTCTCGACAGTCTGGTGGTTTCCCATACCACATTTCTGCTGGAGTAACATCTAGAGCCTCTGTCGGGCTTCTGTTAATGAGATACACCGATGCTAATAATGCTTCTCCCCACAGCTCTTTGTTAGTATTGGAGTCAAACAATACTCTAGTCCGGTCCATTAATGTTCTTCCGAGTCTTTCTGAGTGGGAATTCAGTTGTGGAGTGTGTGGTGGCGTGTAGTCTAAAATTATTCCTTTCTTTTTGCAAAAAGCAACAAAGTTTTTCTCCATGTACTCTCCTCCCCTATCACATCGGATTTTAGAGACCCTTGTTTGCCGTTTGTTCTCAATTTCTGCGATATAAGACATAAGTGCACCTGATGCTTCGTATTTTCCTCTTAATAAGAAAGCAGCCGCAAAGTGAGTATAGTCATCCATGCAGGTAACAAAATACTTATATCCATCCCACGTTTCTACTTCAAACGGACCAACTACATTTGTGTGTATTATTTCAAGTGGACGGGTCGCTTTAGTTCGATGTCCTCCGAAAGGTTTTCTCGTAAACTTAGCTCGAAGACATGTATCACAAGAATTGTCTACTTTCTGTTTATCTTCCTTGTTTATAAACATTCCCGTTGAAAGAGAAGATAACCTTTTTAGATTTCTAAAACTTAGGTGCCAAGTTTCCTATACCAGGTCAAAGTGTCGTCAATGGTTTTACTAAGTAGAGATTCATTTTTAACGCCAGGTTCTTGTAGGTCATATAAACCTTCGGAATTCTTTTTTCCTACTATAACGGTTTCACCTTTCCTTATAAGTACCATGTGAATTTTAAATTCAACACTACCTCCAGATTTAGTAATTTTATTGACCGATATTAAATTTCTGGACAAATCTTTAACGTACAAGACATCCTTCAATATAAAATTTTTAAAATGAATGTCCCCAATAAAAGTAGCTAGCATTTTCTGACCATCCTTTGCTACACTAATTTCATTATGTATCGGTTTAACATCAACTAACAGGCTAAAATCGTATGTCATATGCGTGGAGCAGCCTGAGTCTATGACTAATGTATTGTTATTCTCAGCAGAGGATACGAGAAAAGCAACCTCGTTATTTTGATTTTTGTTACCTTTAGGACGGAAGAAACACTGATTTGACTCATGATTGGACTTTTTACAATACTGGCAGTTCTTATTGCTACTATTATTTGAACAATGCTTGGCAATGTGTCCAACTTTATTACACTTAAAACATTTTAAACCTTTAAGTGTGGCTTTAAACGCAACATCACCTTTATCATTCTGGGTTATATCATGATTCTTGTCGGACAACAGCCTAGATGTGAGATTTTCTAAAGTGCGTTCCTCCTTAGAGGTGCTCTGCCAAACAGTAATAAAATTATTAAAAGAATGGGGCAAAGCGGAAGGTATTCTTCTTTGAATAACCTCTGCATCTTTAATAGGATGTTTTAAACTTTTAAGTTTGAAAACAATATTTTCTATATTGGGAATATCAGAAGAGACATTTGTTATTTTAAACTTAAAATATTCTTGAAGCAATGAATCCTTTTGTTGATCTGTGTTTCCTTCATACAGTTTTACAAGTTTGTTGAACATTGCCTCTGCATTCTCACAGGACATTATAAGCATTTTATTCCTTTTGTTCAATGACATTAAAAGAAATTTTTGAGTTTTAGCTTCGTTTTTATCATAGTTTTTCTTACCTTTTACAGATTATCTGTTTGAGACGTAACTATACAAATCTAATGATTTAAGGCATACCTCTAACTCAAACTTCGATAAGTAAAAGTTCTGTGGCCCTTCTAATTTTTCAATAATTTCCAGAGTCTTGATGTCTTCCATCTTTACAGTTTTATTTTTTTTTGGTATGGTCTATTTTTAAGTTTAACAGCACGGATACTTCTGACAAACACCTTCACTCGAAACACTTCCCGACTTCGCGAACTTTATTTCATACACTTTTTACTATGTCCTGTGAGTGCCTGGGCCCATAACCTGTTTATTATGGGGTTTTAATTAACACAGTGGAAGTTTAATAAGTCTTTATTTTAATTACTTAACAGCACATTTCTAATATCAGATAACAGCATTAAGCTTACATAAACATGCGAGACGCAATTTTTTTGATTGGTCGAGGTCTAGCCAATAGGGTACAGGTAAACTTCCCTCCTAAATGCAAAATAACTTCAACACTAATAAGTACGGTGGTGCGCACTCAGCTAGTAGCATTCACAGTTACACTGTAGCACCATGCCCAAGGTAGCTGTCATCCACGTATGAGCTCATCTCAAACGTGACAGCAGTCTCCACAACAAATGAGGGCACTAGTCCTCTACCTTATGCTGATACTACGTTACCCTCACAGTTTTGGAGACAAAAACAGTTCTGGAATGAAAACAGTACTAACTTCGGTTAGGGTTCTGGGATCCATTATAGGAATCCGGGTGGTGATCAGCAAATGTGGTACTAAAGGTGGGGTGGCCGGATGTCACTGTTGAATGATGGGAAGGACTCACGAAGGACTGTGTATCCTTAGGTGCGTTGTCATTGACGTAATGATTTTACAAAGCTACGATTGTTTCCTCGCTAGCGCTTAGTTGATCGACTTGCACTGCATTTTGGCCGCTGGGGAGCAATGCATCCAATGCCTACCAACTACCGTTGTTTTAAGGTAATTGTTAGGGCACCGTAAGGATAACAATTGCACCCTTGAGCAGCTTTTTCCTGAAGCACCAAATCTGGAACGCTGGCTTCAATCTGACTTGACCAATGATTAGTCAATAGACTACCTTGTCAAATGTAATTTTTAATTCTATTTAAATGTTAAAATTAAAGATCTAAATTTAATAAATACCGAATGCCTTCTTTTTTTAAAACTTATTTATTAATATATTCATTAGTGATAAAATTAATTAAATATTTTAACATATCATATTTAATATCCTTTACAATTTATACCAATTCATTATATAAAAAAAATATCTGATATAATTATTAAAGAAAAATGAAATAAATAAAACAAAAAAATTAACTCGGATTTTGATAAAAGTATAACATTAAAATCAACTGCTACTGTATATATATATATATAAACATATTTAAAAACCAATATTTTTCTTTTATAAAAAAATACCAATCTAAACTTATCAGGAAATAACTATAATTTAAAAAATAATCTATATTAATTGCGCAATTAATTAAATAATAAATACCCATGAGTACATCGGTAACGTGTTGGGAAAATCAAATGATGTATAATAAAATCGATCGTCCTTTGTCTTGGCTGGCCGGTGGTTTCCGTATACGATCCACTTAAAATTCAATGGTGGTACGGAGTAGGTGTTCGTTGTCTGGGAGTCCGCTTGATTTCGTTGCAGAAGAACACTCCATAAGATTGAATAATAGTCCCAATGTTGATATCAATAAAACAGGAGAAATATGGCCTCCCAATTGCCGATAACCGAAAGTCTTGTTCGATCTCACGGAAACTTAATCGTAATTAATACGATTAATGGTTATTAGAATACTAAAAATGTTCTGAACATGAACAATAACGTTGGATAAAATAAAACGACTCACAATTCACAAACAAAAAGACATAATATGTTAATAATGACGCTTTGTGGCCAACTGACTGCTTAATACTGCTTTAATATATTAATTATACCATATGATTCCAAACACAGCTGTTTTATAAACTTCTTAATATTTGGTTTTAACCATTTTAATCAATTATTTAAAAAAATAAAATTATGAAATGAATGGCTGAAACAGTAATGGACCACTTTTTATATGAAAAAAAAGGTAATGATCAAAAGTCGATAGAAATCTGAAATGGTTAATGATAAGGTTTTAAAATTAATATTCAGAGGAGCCATCACCAAGCAGAATCGTATTAAGAGGAAATCTTTTTTAATTTTGTACACATCTTTAGAATTATTCGGGGCCACAAACAAACAACACAATACGAGAAATGGTTAATGATAAGGTTTTAAAATTAATATTCAGAGGAGCCATCACCAAGCAGAATCGTATTAAGAGGAATGAAGAGTATTTTTATTAGAAAAATGTTTCCTGATGATTTATTTTTTATTTTTATTTTAATTTAATATTTAATTTCTGAACAACTAAATAGCTCTAGATACTAGAACCTAGTCATATTAAAATAATCATATCTTTAGATGCTGAGGAAGATCTCAATTTACTTACTGCAGGCAATACAATCGACGTACAGCAATGCGAAGATTCTAAACTGTTTTCTCTTGATAGAGGGGTCAGACAGGGAGACAGCCTCAGCCCTCTCCTATTCATTACTCTAATAGATGAGGTGCACAAGATATACAAGCGCAGAAAATCATGGACTGCAATAGGTAAATGGAAAATGTGGACAGTACTCGTGAAGTCTTTTATATGCAGACGATATTGCACTAATTGCGGATTCGAAAGTAAACCTCCAACAAGCAATGGTGGAAGGGGAGGGGGAGCTACTACAGAAAAGAAGGTCCACCAACAATTCAAAAAGCAAGATCCGAATTCTCTTATGGAATGATGAAGAACATTTTGCAACGGGGAGGTGCTACAAGTAAAGCTACGTTCTCACGGGGCGTGGCACGCTAGCGTGATCCACGCATTCGTGGAATTTCCTCCGTCTGAACAAGGTGGCGTGAGTTTGTCTCTGACGTCATCCAGAGAGAAGAGAGCCCACGACTGCTCACGCTCGGTATCAAACCTGTTTGATTTTCAGGCGTGGACCACGCCAGTCGAGAGAGGTAACTAGTGGTTTATTTAGAACAAAAATGGATAATATGTTGAAATATTCCAGGATCCGAACGATATTCCGCCATTGTTGTCCTTATAAGGATACTGTTTTATTAATATTAAAATATTTAACGGTTTTTAAGTTATCCGAAGGATATTCAGCCATTGTTGTCCTTAAGGATACTGTTTTAAAATATTTTTAATATTTAACGATTTTAATGTGGTAGAAGGATATTCCGCCATTGTTGTCCTTAAGGATACTGTTTTATTAATATTCGATGATTTTTCTTGCGAGTATCCAGTTCCTGACCCAACAACGCTTTTTCTTCCGTTTTTTGTCCGTTATATGCCAACATATCAATAAAAACTGAACTCAAAACTACACAACTTTCCCCCATGGTAGGTTTCAAGGGGCAATCTGAATCGTGGTCGTGTGAACTGTCCACGACTCCCGGCTATTCACTTTTTTTCCCCACTCCAGGCAAGCACCACGAACGAGAAAACGAAGGCGTGACGAACACTTTCATCTTTTTGTCCCGTGAGAACGTAGCTTAAAAGAAAAGGTCACACAAGGATCTCCTATTAGGAATACATTCAGAGATTTGAGGGCAAAAGAAATAAAACCCTCGCCGAAATGAAGTTGCTGTGCAGGGACCGGGAGGATTGGGGGCACTGGATCAAGGCCCTTCTACGCCAGTAATGGCTCCAAGAGGAGCCAAAGAAAAAAAACTAAAAAAAAAAATTAAAAAAAAAAAAAAAAAACTTGTTCAAAAAGACCTAAAAAAAAAATTCCCCCCCAAAAAAAAAAAAAAAAATAGTCAAGGAAATGAGTAGATGTTCACTGAGAGATGTGTTAATACATAAATAAACACTGAGAGCTATACCCTGAAACAGTTGGAATAACTACAGAGCTGATTAAAGGAAAGTGGAAAAAGGATAGAACTGATATAGAAAAAAAACAACTAAAAGAAATTTAAAAAAAAAAAAAAAATCATAGGTTGAAAAGCATTTAAAATTGTTTTTTAGATCAGTAAAGAAAGAAAATTCAAACCCAGATGAATAAAGAAAAAGTGCTTATGATTCCAATAACACATAAGTGCAAAATGATTCAAAATAAGATGCTAAATAAAATAAAATACAATGGTTGAAGGAATAGTTCAGGTGACAAAAAATGGTGAATATTCAGGAACAGATGGTGTGCAATGAGATACTATTAGATTTAAAACCTAAATGCATGAGATTCCCCAAGTTTAAGAAAGAACTTACTTTCTTACCAAAGGAATGACATAACAGAATAGTTTGCCTGATTTTTAAGGTAATGAACATGATAAAATATAAAAATTACCACAAAATTTCCCTCTATCGGTGGTATGGGAAACTATTCATTATTCCCCTCACAGATACATTTATCAAATATTTTACTCAGTATTTGGCATATTTGGAAAGCTTTAACTCTCGGGCTTTTTTTATTCATCAAGTTTGTAAGGAAACTCACCATTAAGCAGAGATATCTGCATACAAACTGGATTCACCCTCAAAAACATTTTTAACTTTATAAAAATATAAATAAATAAATGACATCAGACTAATAGCTACAAAATAATTAAAAAGATAAATTTACCTAGTTTGAACCACTTACCCTAATTAATGTATGTATTTTTATGTTAAGACTATTGGAGTCAGTGGACCCCTATGTCTCTTTTAGTAACACAATAGAATCCCGATAGTTCAAGTTTCCTATAAATCCGAGCATCCTAAAACAATTTAATTTAATTTTGTTTCTTTTAATTTCATAATTTAATATATATTTGATTTACACCTGTCTTAAAATCACAATGATCAGCTGGGATACAAAAAGGAAAATATAACTAAAGGCATGTAAGGCATGATGGAGACCCAGTATTTATACTCGTAGGTTCTTTTTATTGGATTCATTTCAATGTTATTTGTAAATACACCCTGTAATCACTTTTTTTTTTTTTTTTATAAAGTTTAAATTGGATCATTATTCATTATCATTTTATTTAATTTTCTTACATAAATTTCAATACTCAGAATTTTGGTTTTTATTGCAACTTTTTTTCAGCATATATGTTAATGACATAATGTTATATCATGATAAATAAAAAGAGAATAATTCTGTTTAAACTTCCACTTTGTTCCATTTAAAGTGAATGAAAGTTTTTCATATTATTGAAACGTATAGTGAAGAAGATAGTTCAGAGTGCAGTTAGTGGAACACTTTAGTATTATATTGTTATTGTGGCAATGTTTTGGTTTACTTTTTATTTTGCATTGAAAGAATTTCACTAAATAAATAAACAACACAATAACAATAAAATACTTATGTGGTTTTATTTTCTACTTCCTGAACTATAATATCCAGTATTCCTATACTCTCAACCAACCTATAGCATTATGATTTATTGTTATTTGTTAGTCATTTTGTAATAGCAAGGTCATAAAATAAAATATTTTAATAGCAAGCTGTGCAAAGATTTCCATAATCAACCAAATTAGAATAATTGCACTGCTCAAGATAGCTCATACACTGTGCTTATACAAGGAAGAAAAGGCCTCCAAAATCATTTCTTAGTTATATAAAATAATATATATAAAAAATCAGGGTTGAAATAAAAGGAAAAGACGTGTGTAACCAACAATGGATAATGATATATATATATATTGTTATGATTTTCTTAATTCATAAATTTTTAATAAAATTATATATAAATAATTAATTGACTTTGATTCTATTTAGGGTTCTGTCAATATTCTTTTGAATTATGACTGGATATTTTTTTTAAACAAGGTTTTGTGCATATTTATTATTTTATATATAAACATATTTAAATTTACCTTAATTTAATTTTAATTAAAGTCCATTACTGAGAGAACCTAAACACTTTCACTTATCTTGGTTCCATAGTCTTCTGACTCCTGACACTGGCTGCTCTAAGGTCCATAAACAACTGACCCTGTCTTCTTTCTTCTCTGTCCTAATACCAACTGCCTTCCTTTACCTGCCTCAAGGGCTGAACCTTGCAGGTACCTCCGGTGTCCCTAATCCAAGGGTTCCTACCTGGTTTAGACCCTTACACTTTCATCCCTTGTCCTATATAATTTTCAGTTTTAAAATATCTCAACATTCGGGTTCTCTCCAATTTAAAAAATTTTGAGCTTTTGCGTAGAAATTTTTTCTACTTGTTCTATATTATAGCTTATACAATTTGTATTAAATTTCTAAATCTAATGAATTAACAATGCAAAATCATACCTAAATAATTAAAATATAACAAAACAATTATTAATCCCGAACGCTAAACAAATCCTTAAAATCTAAATTTTATATACAATGTTTACTTCTATATGGGCTACAAACAAAGATTTTATGATAAACTTAAATACTACTTAACGACAAAGAATTATCTACTAAATACAAATTTTATCCATGTTTACTTTCTAAACATCTAAAATCTTTTTATACAATATTAAGTATTTAATATTATAATATTTTTACAAATTTCTTATACATAATATAAGAATTATTATTTCTTTGGTGACAGTACTAACAATCGTTGGGTTTATAATATGGTTTTAATAATGAAGCATGAAACATTCCACGGAGATTTTCTTTATCATCTGCTATTATGAAAGTATATTCTCCAATTTGATTAATAATTTTGTATGGACCTTCAAAAATAGGTAAAAGTTTAGTATTTTTCATTCCTGCTTTTGGGATTCTTAGAGCTCTTATCAGAACTTTATCGTTTAATTTGAAATCAACAAATTTTTTTTATCCTTATTAAATTTATTTTTATTGCTGTTTCCTATCCTGTTTAAATTTTCATATACAAATTTATTTATTTCCTCTTGATCATTCCATCTTGATTTATTAGGATTATCACCTATGTACACTGTCCAAAAACGCAATGGTTCTATTCCAAAAAAAGCTTGGATCGGGGTAATATTTGTGGTAGTGTGGTATAAACTATTAATTGTATTTTCTATTTTATCAATTTGCTTTAACCACATTGTATGGTCTTCGTTTATGAGCAGTCTGAGGTATTTCAAAATATCTTGATTTACTTGTTCTGAATTGTTTGATTGTGGGTGTCTGATTGAAGTAAGCACTCTTGTCACATTATGCTTTTTTAAAAAGAATTCCCATTTAAATGAAGCAAAACAAGTAGCATTATCACTTAAACACTTTTTTGGTTTTCCCATTTCTTCAAAAAATGCTTTCAGTGAATTTATTGCACCTGTTAAGTTTGCTCTTTTAGTTGGGTAAATTTTAATATACTTCGTGAAATTATCAATGATTACTAATAAATATCTATAATTTTTATTATTTATAAACGGACCCAGGTAATCTATTGAAATGATTTCTAGTTTCATTTTAGGAATTATTGGTTGGTATGGTACTATAGATTTATTCGATGTCTATTTATTTGGCAATTATGGCAGCTTTGTAATATTTTGCTTATTAGCTTTCTTAAATTTACATGATAAAATCTTTCTTGTATAATTTTCAAACATTTTGTCACACCTGCATGACAGAACTTTAGGTGGACCATATTTATCAAATTCATCATGTCGTCTTTAGTTAGCTGGATAAAAAATTTATTTTTTAATTTTTTATGTATCAAACCATTAATTACCTTATAGTTGAGTTTATCTTTTTCAAACTTTCTCATGATCTCTAGGTCATTGTGCTGATTTATACCTATTTCTTTGAAAAATACTTCTTCTTGAATATGACTTACTCTAAAATCAATACCTAATCTTTCTGGACATCCAATTGGGTTTCTGCTTATAAAATCAGCGAGTTTATTATTTTTTCCATTAATATGAATATATTCAATATTTAATGGTCCGAGGTAATTTATCCATCTAATGAGACGATTTGGTGGATTTTTACAACTATGCAGAAATGTTATGGCACTATTATCTGTTCTTACTATTATTTTATAACCTGCAATCAAATTATAAAATTTTTGTACTGCATGTATAATGCCTAGAAGTTCTTTTTCTGTTGAGTAGTAATTCAATTCAGAATTTTTAAATGTTTTACTGCAAAATGATATAATTTTCTTTTTTCCATCTTTGTCAAGCTGATATAAAATGCCACCTGAAGCAAAATCAGAACTATCTGAATCAATATAAAAAGGTGCTCCAAAATTTGGATAGTTCAACAAGATCTCCTCACTCATTTTTTCTTTTATTTTGCTAAAAGCGTTTTGTTGCTCTTTTCTCCATGTAAATTTAGAATTATTTGATGTTAATTGATATAATGGCTTACTAATATCAGCATACCTATTACAGAATTTATTATAAAAATTCACATAACCCAAAAAACTCTGTAGTTCTTTCATGTTCTTTGGTTCTTGGAAATTCTTTATTACCTCAATTTTATCAGGGTCTTTCTTGATACCTTCCGATGTCAAAAGATATCCTAGAAATGGAACACTTTTTTGAAAAAATTTTGATTTTTTTAAATTGATAGTCACACCATTTGTTTGAAATATGTTAAATAATTCATTTAGCACAATTAAAAATTCATCATATGTCTCTGCATGAATAAGGACATCATCAACATATATTTTCACATTGTTCATTAAGGTTGCAGGAATAATTTTCTTCAATGCTTTGACGAGTGCAGCTAGACTTACAGACAATCCAAAAGGAATTCTTTTTAAAATGAAAAGTTTCATTCAAAATTTAGATCCTGTAAATTCTCTACTGTTTTTATCCAATTTTACCTGCCAAAAGCTACTTTTCAGATCTACTGTGGCTATAAATTTAGAATTTGAATATTGGTATAAAATTGAATCTATGTTAGGTGGTGAGTCATAAAATGGTTTTAGTAATTTTGTTTAAAAATCTTCCATCTAAACAAATTCTAACTGTACCATCTTTTTTTTCTACAAGTATAATAGGATTAACGTAACAGGAATTTGAAGTTTCAATTATCCCATCATTAATCATCTTGTCTATTTCCTCTTTTGCTCTAATTATTAATTTTGGATTTAATTTATATTGAAATTGTTTATAAGGTGTTTGGTCATTTACTTCTAATTTGTGCTCGTAGCATTCTATGCATCCAGGACGATCTTCAAATATTTTCTCATATTTTCCTAGTAAACTTTTAAAGTTTGTTTGTTGTTTGTAATTTAAAATATTACTTGTTTCTGCACAGATACATTCAATATCTTCTTTTGCTTTAATATCATGTTTTTTATCCATAATACTTAATATCTTTAAATTAGTTCCATCTGTTTCTTCAGAAATTTTAAAATTTTCTCCAGGGTTGCATTTTTCAAACTTACTAATTGCCTCTCTATTTCCATTTTTTAAAAATATAAGATTACTATCAAAATTAATAATTGTTTTATATTTTTTTAAAAAATCAACTCCTATAATGATATCAAATGTTATGTCAGGCACTATTAAGAAGTTGATATCAAACTCAGTATTAGCAATCTTCAATGTTAAAAAAATTTGTTTATTTATACAAGCAGTCTTTTTTCCCGATACTGAAATAATATTGGTCTTAATTATAGGTAATATTTTTAAATTTCTGAATTTTGATTTATTATTTTTGAAAAAATTTTTATTCATGACAGAAATTTCTGCTCCTGAATCGATTAGAACATTGTTGATTATCTGCCCTAAATTAATATTAATTATTGGGCATCTATTAGTTTTAATACTTTTCACATTATGTTCATCTATCAACACATTGTCTTCAAACAAATTATTCAGCATATAATTTTCATCACAATTATCATATAGTCAATCTGGTTGATTTTTTGTTGACTTGTGAAGTATTTTCTCTTCAGTCATTATTATTCTTCGATCTTCTGTTTCATCAAGATCAGATGTACTATCTTCTTGTATATCCATTTTATTACATTGTAAATGTCGCTCGTATTGTTGATTCCTTGGTAGTGGCTCCATGTATCTACTTCCTTGCTGATTATATTCTTCTTGGTAATATGAAGATCCGTTAATTTGATTATTCCCATTTTTATTACTATTATTATGATATCTCGGTTGTCTTTGAGCATACCCCCTCTTATTTTGGTTATCATCAATTTTATATTTATTATTTGAAAATATTCTAATTTTTTTCTTTTTATTAGCATCATGGTGCTGGCTGTCGATATGACTTCTTTGAAAATGATAATTTTGATAAATTTTAGGATTTTTATTTTGAGAAGGTTGAAAAGTATATCTTCTGTCCTTAACTTCGTCCTGATCAAAATATAACTCATTACTTTGGTTGATATTATATTTTAGCTCTTTTATCATTTGTCTCCTGCTAACCATTTCCAAAACGTTAAACAAGTCCACGATTTTGTCCACTTTTCTATTTATACATAACATATGAACAGAATGCCCAAAATGCCTTATGAACATTTGGCATGCTGATTCTTCACTTAACAAATTCATGGTTATTATTCGTGTGGCAAATTCAGATAGATACTCCTGTGGAGTTATGTGAATATGCCTCAAATAATTGCTATTTAAATTTGAAATTAGATATTCTTTATAGTCCCTTCCACAGAAAACATTCCTAAATTCATCTTCAAATTCCTCCCAGCTATTAAATTTTATTTTATTTATGTTGAACCAGCAAAATGCAAATTCACTTAGATGGGATGAAATTTGTGATTCTAATTTATTCCAATTTAACTTTCTATTTATTGTATTTTTTAATTTATTAATGAACTCCACAGGGTCTGATTTTTTGAAATTTTGAAATTGTAAGTTGTTGCTGTTGCTAATTTTTTGTAATATATCACAGCTTAAGATTAATGGTACTGTAGTTCACCAACATCACTTGGATAGTTCTTTATTTTTTCTTTTATTTGATCTACATCTTTTTCTATTACTTTAAAGTTGTCACTCATTTCTTTCCTAACTGCTCCTACCTTACTAAAAAATTTTTCTTCTTGATTTATCTGTCTGTCAGTAATTAAATTTATTTCCTTATCAATATTTTCTTTAAATTTTTTATGATATATTTCTAAATTTTTTGTTTGATTTTTAATTTCATTTCTCGTTTCTAATTTAAATTCATTTAGTTTGGTCTTTTGCTCTTTCAATTCTGATATGAATCTTGTTTCTACCTGTTTTAATTGTTCTTCTATTTTCTTCTCAGCGTTAATCGACCATTCTTGAAATTTTAGTTGGTTCTCTGCATATAGTTCATCCATTTTCTTAGTGATAACCTCCATCGAAGCAAAGATACTCCGATTAATATTTTCACACATTAGTTCCCATTCCATACCTTTTTTTGTTTTTGACTCCCCTAAATTATTACTCTGACCTTCAAAACAGCTAACTAATTTGCTACTGTTTTGGTTTTCACACATGTGCTCACCCGATTCGGTTTCTACAAATTCCACTCTCTTGTTAATACTATCACCTGATTTTTTATAATTTTCTATAACTTCTTCTACACTTGGATTTACATTAACTCTAATGTTGTTATTCTCCATAATTATTACTTTACTATCAATATTGTTAAATTTTTTAAAACTTCTAATAAGACTTAATTATTTTCCAGTCATAATTTCAATATTGACAGTCCACTGGAGGGCGCCAAATGTTATGATTTTCTTAATTCATAAATTTTTAATAAAATTATATATAAATAATTAATTGACTTTGATTCTATTTAGGGTTCTGTCAATATTCTTTTGAATTATGACTGGATATTTTTTTTAAACAAGGTTTTGTGCATATTTATTATTTTATATATAAACATATTTAAATTTACCTTAATTTAATTTTAATTAAAGTCCATTACTGAGAGAACCTAAACACTTTCACTTATCTTGGTTCCATAGTCTTCTGACTCCTGACACTGGCTGCTCTAAGGTCCATAAACAACTGACCCTGTCTTCTTTCTTCTCTGTCCTAATACCAACTGCCTTCCTTTACCTGCCTCAAGGGCTGAACCTTGCAGGTACCTCCGGTGTCCCTAATCCAAGGGTTCCTACCTGGTTTAGACCCTTACACTTTCATCCCTTGTCCTATATAATTTTCAGTTTTAAAATATCTCAACAATATATATATGTATAAGGAGTTTGGCATCATTTTCACTTTGATGCAATAAATAAGTATTAGAGTTAGAACTCCTTATACCAGGAGTTAAAATTAGCAGTTAATATAGTTATACTTTATCACAATCATTATTTACTACTTTACTAATGAATAAGTAACTGCTTTTATTTAATTAAAATTTTTATATTTATTTATTTTATAGGTCTTAATTGTGGGAAAACAGACAGTCTATAGTGGTCTCACATCCTCCCATTATTGCCAACCATGGATTATACCAGTGATTATAGAATTAACTAGAGTTGCCTTTGGCTGGGGTGAGATGTGTCCCTTACCTCCACCCCTAATGGATCTTTCTCTCCTACCTCTCCGCACCCGGTGACCACACAATTTCTGGTCAGTTGTCAATTGATAAAGTGGTTAGTTTATTTATTATGGTACTTTGATCTTTGCAAACTGATAAACCTTCTTCGGCTGCAGCAATAGGGGTAAAAAAAAAAAAATCTTTCATCATGAAGGAGAGAAACTATCATTTTTTTTCTAGAGGTTACGTCCTTAAACAGATGTAGAAAGAAAGAAATCCTTGCCAAGAATTCAAAGAAAGTGTGCCAAAAATTAAAAAAAAAAAAAAAAAAAAAAAAAAAAATATAATACTTGATGTTTAAACAAAAAAAGGCTGAAATGTAAAATAGCTTAGTTAAGCATAATTATTTCTGAATTAGAACATTAAAATTTTATTCAATCAGAATATTTTATGTTGAAGCTAGTAATAAGAAACACTCTCCACGATTTGAGGAAACTGAGTTATAATTCTGGAAGGCGTGTCAGCTGGAAGCATTTGAAAAACTAACCTAAGTAACAAGAAAGTGAAGGACTTTGCTTGAACAAAATTTTTGTTTTTAAAATTAAAAAATGAAAGTATCTGTAGCCAAAGCTCTGAAATAATGTCTTAATAGTTTTGAGGACTGTGCAGGAAAAATGAAGACGATATCTATTATATTACACGAAAACTCAGTTTTCCATGTATTGGAAGGACAACCAGAAATATATAAATATAATTATATATAAAAAAATATATAAATATAATATAAATGAACCAGCAAGGACAATGCTGAAAATATACACTAGGACTGAAAGAAAAAAAAAAAAATGTAAAATTGATCTTAAGTGGCTCTAGGAAACCTGGATATGGATTTCTAATATGTATAAAAAGTATGAAAAACATGTACCAGATATTAGTTACAAGATAAAAATTACTATTCTACGTTCCAGTGTACAAAACCAGCAAGGATCATTTGGAGAGACTGTTTGGCTATTTATGAAGAAGAGGAGACAAAAATGACAACCCAAGTGCAATGGAGTTTTGCCAGTTGCTTCGAAAGAATAATAAAAAGTAAAATAATTATGTGTTTTAATTACAGATTTCCACAGTTTACTGATGGAACAGCTTCCTTTTCTAAATAAGTTCTAAAAAGAGATGATTTAAGAATAAAAAAAAAAAGAAGGATGAATAAAGAATAAAAATAAAAGAATTATATTACATGAATCCTATGCCAGTAGTGGTAAAGCTAAACTACTATATAATATCAATCTTCTTGGATTTGAAACTGGGCCTAAAATTAATAGTGAGGATTAATTAATTTTTTCAAATCCTAAAATTAATTTTTCAATCCTGAAATCCTGCATGATTGAACCATGTTCTTCCAACTCAGAAGGTACATCTCAAAAATGATAAAAAGAAATTATATATTAACATCAATTCTAACTAATAATTTTTTTCATTTATAGAAATTTACAAAGATCCAGAAGTGTATTTTTTCAAATATTATTTTGGACATTGTGCAATAAGTTGCACGTAATTTTGTTGTTCAATTTTGTTTTGTGGACATCCAAAAGTTGTGGATGAATTTTTTGCTTATTATTCTACAAAATGTTATTTAAATTTTTAGGATCTGTTGTGAAAAGTAACAGATTGAACTCTGAGGACTGTTTGGAGGTGATAACTGAGCTCTCATTTTATTTTTCAACAGTCAGTTGTCCACAACATTTACAGGCAATATAAATGTATTTTTAAATATCCTGACTGCTGAATGTTTACAAACAAATTTTTTTTAGGACCATGATTGTTTAATTAAAAATATGAAATTCAATGCTATGTAAGGGCCCTTTCAAAGAAAAGTAGATCCTTTAGTGGTGTAGGCACATGAGCACATCTCCGCCCGTCTACCTGCTAGGGGAAGGTACCTCTGGTTAATTCGATACTCACTGGATTCCCCAGTAATCAATAACCAGTGAATAGGTGAATAAACCAATATTCAGATATTTAGTTTTGAAGTAGCTAAGCATCAATGAGTATATAATTGAGTCAATTAATCGACTTCTGAGGCATATGGTCAGTGCCTAAACATACTGATGCTAACATGATGTCCTTAAATCCACATAATTTTTTCCCGTTTAGGATATACAGGGTACATTCATCACTATTGTGCTCAATTGGAGTAAAGTAATTTAAATTTTTTTTTTTTATATTAATGAAAAATAAACTTATAAATTTCAATTGGGTTAAGGGCCTTGCATACAATTCAGGGCTAATATGAAGATGGGTGAGGGATGTTCGTTGGAGAACACAGGCATAATAACACTTTGAGGGTAAAAAGAATCCATTTTTTAGTGGAAAACATCCATCCTATTACATATTGACCGGTGTATAACTTTAAATACTTAGAAAGAAATATTGTTTAAAGCACCTGTTTTAATGGGTGAATATATTTTTTTTAACTTCAGAATATAACAAAATTTCTTCACTCATCCTCAGTTCAGGTATATATGGGTCATTCTCATAGCCTCAGCTAAAATTTAAAACAAAATTGGATTTTTAAAGTTGATTAAATTTTTATTATTTGTGAGTTTTCTATTGTAATGTACCTTCTATTTATTAAATTCCCAGGTGGGGCCAATTTTTTTTTTCTATTTACCGCTGTTTTGAAGTATTTTATAGAGCTTTTCATAAAAATGCTCTTGACCATTACACTTTCTTTAAACATTTTTTTTTTGTATTAAAAAATTATTCATGCCCTCAAATAGATAAAACTAAATAAATAAAATAATAAAATTTATTATTGATACATAAAAAATTAAAGTAATAAAAAAATTGTGATCAATTCTGGAAGAATTATAAAAAAAAAAAAAAAAACAGTTTAGTTGTTCAACTATTTTATTTTTAATATTTCTTTTTAAGGCATAGCTCTAGGTGCATGTCCATACCGACCCTCAACTGAGGGTCGGTATGGACATGCACTTGTTACTATGTGAGGGAAATGACAGTTATTCTGAAGATGGAGCAATGAACTCCGAAACTTTTTTTTTTTTTTTTTTGGCATTGCCACATTATCCCTACCTTGCCGTTTCAGGCATACGGGGTTTTGATGGCAGCGGGTTCAACATATGGGTTTCAACATGTACTCTGAAACATGTTGATGAAAATAAAAGATAAATAGGAGTTACGCCTTAAAAAGAAATATTAAGGTTTAGTTGCTTTTTAAATCGGACCCCCCCCCCCAGCCAAAAAAAAAAATGTTGATGAAAAAAAGAAATGAAAATGAAATCAGTGATGTTTCAGCCTTATAAAAGTGGTGGTATATAGGTATGTAAATCCAATATAAAATTTGACGAAAATAGGTTGAATTGTTTTTAAGTCCAATTCCCCTCCCTCCCAACCCCCGGCCAAAAAGGACCTCAATTCAGTGATGTTTCACCCGTATAAAGGTGTAGGTACATTAATATGTAACTCTAACAATTTGAAAAAAAAAAAAAGGTGTGACGGTCGTGAGGAACATCCCGTAATTTAATGTTTATTGCATCACCAGAGCCATACCTAAACGGCTAGTTTGGCTAGTTGTGTACATCAAAAAATAATCAAATATGGAGTCCAGGAGCTTTTAAAAAATAAGAATCATTTCATATGAGCGTGACAGTCGTGAGTAATAAAAGGTACAAGGAAGAAAACTTACCCTGGATTGATGAAAATCATAGCAAATACACTGAAAAATGTCTTCCAAACGCATCACTTATGAAGGACTAGCTTATTCTTGTAAAGAACATTGAAATAATTATATAGTTTAACGGTCCTGAGGCCAAACCGAGGGACAAAAATAAAACGAAATTTTCGGTTTCTTTTTATTGTTTAAAAATGTTTAAAAGCATGCTAACTTATTTTCCAATATATGTTTTCATACTCTAGAAAATAAATACATAAGTTTTCTAATTATAAATACTCATATAACTTCCTTGAAATCTCACTTTATAGGTAAGGACAAGTGAAAGCCATGAGCTTATAAGCCTTTCATAGCTATAACAAAAATAATTTTCAAAACTAGACTGTATGCACCAACTTTAAGGGATCGATTTACATTCAAATTCATTAAAAATATTGATTTAGAAGTTCTATTTCCAGCTTAAGTCCGGCAGGACAGTGAAAAATCACTGCCATGAGAATGACCCATACATTTAAAAAAAATATATTTAATATTTCAAAGTAGATGTCTAAATAACATTTATTGTTATCTTCATAAATATAAATAATAAATATTAAACTTCCTACTTGCAAAAATATTCAAACATATATTTTTTATTTTTCAATCAATCAGTAATAAAACCTATTCTTAGACATAAGAAAAGAAAATGAACTGACAAGATTCTTAAATAGAACAATGATTATTGTAATTTCAAATATGTATTTTCCCATAAATCAAAGGCAAAAAAATGAGCAGTAAATTTTCTCAGTATAGTTTCAAAATTATTACGGCAGATGTGGCAGTTAAATAAAAAATAAATCACGTCTAATTATAGATATAAATATTTGATTTAAACATTTTTGAGTGAGGATAACACAAACAACATACGGCTTATGAAATTTTTGTTCACATTTTACTGCTTAATAAAACATTTATTTACCATTATTTATTGAAGACTGCATGTCAAAAAATGTATTTAATAATCTTATGACTCTGCATTGAGTTGATCTATATATTTATCAACTAGTTTTTGGTTCTGATGAAATCTGCAAAAATATAATTTATGCATTAAAATGTTGAAAATAATAATTGTAATAGATTAGTATTTATTTTCATACTTATTTATTTATTGTCATTCATATTAATATCTTATGTAATATAACATTAATATCTAATTTATTGTCGTTCATATTAATATCAGTTTTTTTCATGATATAAATCATTATTAACATTTCATAAATAATAATAAAAATTCTAAAGAATAATCTCTTTCAAATTAGTCATTTATCTCAATTGTATAAGAAGCTTTAATTTTTCTTTAAGTAAGTTTGTTAAATGCCAAGCAACGAAATCATGCCATTGATCCTATCACTTGCTGGTGTCATAGTTACAAGTATCAATAAATGCTTTGCACAAGTAAATTGTTAATCACATATATATAATGAAGCAGAATATTATGAAATACTAAAGTTTAAAGTGCATCAAACATACTGTCAGGTTTCAATCTAGAACAAGCAAGAAATAAATAAAAGCAGGAAAAATCAACAGTGTTGGAAAAAAGAAAAGCAAATCATGAAGGACATGGACAGTGAAGCTTGGTTAAGCAATAAAATTAGCAGAAGTAAAAGCACAGAATCAGAAGTTTCCATAAATGCATACAATGAAGTAAATGTGAAATTACTTTTTGGTAGGGATTGCATCAATTTACAGTTAAATGAAGAAATGGAGATACGAGAGGTAATTGACATTTTAAGTGACATGTATGGTTTAAATGATAAACGCTTAGGACTTGAAATGAACGGAGAGCCATTAACACCTGACACAATGTTAAAATCATTGACAGTAAACCAAAACATTGAAATTAAAGCAGTACTTCACATAAATGAAACAATAAAAAGTGTTACTATAGATAATGAAGATTCTATTCACAACTTGCATGGTGGTGGTAAGAGATTTGATAATGCTTCAGCTCAAGCTTATTTTACTGTTCAATTGAATACAAGAGGGACACAAACACCAAACTTTCCGCTCATAGATCGAGCAATAAATACACCTCATACTAAATCAGTTCAAACTGATCCTTCTAACAATCCAAGGGATAAAATTATTATAGTAAACGAATACATCCCATATGATGATGTAGTTAAATATCAGAATGAACAAGCGGTCATGATACAAAAATGTATCAGACGGTTTTTAGCACAGAAAAGAATTATAAAAATGAAAAAAGAAAGAGATCTTCTATTGTCTAAGAAAAAACTACAAGCAGAAGAAATGTCATATGAAACATTATTAGATAGCATAAAACAAATTATGAGCAAACGTCCAGTTCTGCTTCACGATGATTTTGCAAAAGCATATGCTCTGTTAGCAGACTGGTTAAAAAAAGAAAAAGTTAAAATCAAGGAAGAAAAAAGTGGAAAAAATAAGATATTAGCAATAAGTAATTTATTTAACAAAGAGATGGAATGTTTACATTTTATTCAAAAATGTAGAATTATGAAGAAAAGTGAAAATTATAATAAATTTAAATTATCAACTTCAGATTCAACACCTCACTCTGATATGCAAATATACTTTAAAACACACAAAAGTTTTACTGAAAACGAAAGTAATAAAAAAAATTCTGATTTTAAAAACATCTATATTCAATTGAAAAATCGAGATTTAGAAAAGGATGATAGAATCATAGTTTTAAAATATGTTAAAGAATTCCTTAAAAGTATTAAAGCTCCAGAGTGCACAAAAGACATGACTATTTTAATAGATCGAGAAATTCAAATGATTCAATTAGGTGTTAAGAAATCTTTATTAGAAGGTTCTAGGAGAAGATTGGAAGAACTGTTTTTATATTTATCGACTGATCCTGAGTTTAATACTACCTTAATGAAGTCACATCATTCAGAAAATTCAACTTTTTTCCAATGTAAAACTTGTAAGGAACTTAAGCCACTAGAAAAATTCAATATAGACATCCTTAAAGGTCTGACTTTCTGTTTATCTTGTACGATCAGAAAAGAACTTGCTCATTCCACTGTAATTTTAACTCCTTATAAACAAATGATTGAACGAATTCAGGGTGATGAAATTAAAAGAGGTTGCAATGAAGGATATGTTAATCTATTACAGCCAAAAAGTGTGTATTATCTTGTACAAATAATATGGCAAGGTAGATCCTGCATAAGTGAAGAAAGTGATTTAGAATTATTAAGGTTTATCAGATGGGACCATAATTTGCCCTGGTCACCTTGGAACTGCATACTCCTTACTGAAAATGAAGCTGAAATTCATGAAGCCATAGAAAATATTGAAGAATTTTACAGAGAATATTTCATCAAAAAGATAGAAAATAAGCATTTGCAAGCAAAACTTAAATTTGCTGATTTAGAAGAACTAAATAAAAGGATTAAAAATTCTAACCAGCAAATGAATTCTAATGAATTAACTTCTGGACCTGAAGCCCCAATTGTAGCTACAATAATAAACAATCAAATAAAAAAACTCCAATCAAATAGTGCATTTAAAGAACCAATAAGTGATCTGGTATTTGCACATTGTAATTACTCTTAATTTCACAGAATGATAAAAATGAATTAATAGAAATTAGTATGTCTTTTTTTCTTTTGTTCAAAACATGCTTCATTTAAAAAACAAAATAACACCATAGATAGATAAAAGCTTTGGAATTTCTTATAGATTTTGTAAATCATGTCACTGAATTCCAAAATCCTTCAATATATATTTTTTACAATCATTTGTTTTAACATTATAATTCCTTTTTTTTTTAGTTTTTCTAACTTTACCTTAATTGTTGGTTTTATGATGAAATTATTTACTAATTTCATTGTTCTTCAACAGGGTTTAAGTGCTATTGTGTAGTTTAACTGTTATAACTAAGGAAAGAGCTCATCTTAGTTTTTGATGAAGATAGGAATTGTGAGTTGAAGAACATCTGAGAATATTAATGCAAACCTCAATTCATAATTCGCTTAGTGATGATGGATTATTTTGTACTGCCCAGAAGTCCTCTAAGAGAAATAAATGTACTAATGGGTGATGACATTAAAGGCTGGAGCTTGAACTGGTGTCATGAATAACAGTTCTTAGTTTTAAGAGGGAAAGAATTTATGTAAGTATATGTTTTAATTTAAACCAGAATGTAAATGTTACAAGAGATGAGGTATCTAATGAAAAATTGCGGGAAGCTTATTTTAAAAATCTTCTATAGACATAGGAGTGCTGCATCTATGCACTAGATACAATGGTCATACAATGCTGTAGAGATCATGATTGAGAGTGTCTACAAGAGAGATTTGGTTTTAAAGAATGATTAAACTAGCTTTTGGAGGTGGCTTGATGGAATCCTTACAATTGGCAGAGTGCTCTTATGAATACTGCATTTTTGAAACTAGGATAGATTGGCTGCAGTACACATTCATGAAACTTCATTTTTAATAGGCTGCTTTTCCGTTTACTAATCATTTCTAAGCTGAACTACAGCAGTTAACTTCTTTGTTTATTGTGCAGTCATCTCGTTAACTCTGTCCAATATTGCAATATTCAGCATGCTGGCATGGGTATTACATAGAATTAATTAAAGTTTGATATCTGGGATCTGATAGTAAATTTAACCAGCTTTGAGATGAAAAAAAAAGAAATTGGGATCGGACATATATATTTGGAGTTATAACGAGAAATGTGCCGACAAAATAAGGATTTCACAATAGTAGGGGGTTCTCAGCATGGTGGCTGGCATGGATGCTTTATGGAACTTGAACAAAACTTCATATATAGGGTATGACAGTAAATTTAACCAGCTCTCAGATGAAAAAACATATTTTGGATCAAACAAATAGTTTCGAAGTTATAGACAAAAGAGTACCAAAAAACGTGTTTTCGCTGAAAAGTGCGACTTACCTTAAGTTACTTACTTTCTCAGCGCTGTGCTAAAAAAAACGGTTGATCTTACAGAGAAATTCAACAGGAATGTTTTGTAGATAATTGCAAGATGAACAATTTTTGTTACGACCTCAATTGATCTCCGTACAATAGGTCCAATAAGGACAAACAATATATTCGCGGAAAACTGTTTTTCGCGACCCTTTGACCTTTATTACTTTTTTAGCCGGCAGGATATCAATGTCGATTTTTCACATATTCATTAAAATGCCGTAATAAAGGTGCATACAAAAATTCAGCTCACTAGGAATTTTTCCGCAGTTGAAACCTAAAATGGGTGGGCTAATAAGGAATGGTATCTCAAGGATTATTCATACCCCCCCCCCTCCAACTGTCTTCTCTTTGATTCAAATAATCATCAGCTATCTCTCTATATATCATTTTGTTCTGTTCATTTCTTAATTAGAAAATTTGTGAAAAAAAGTATGTTTCTGATTAATGTTGTATAATTTGAATTTTCTACTAAGATACAAACAAAACGGATTAATTTGAATAATAAAACCAATTTGATTAAAGAAAATTGTACTTTCAAGATTTCCAAAATTACTGAAATACATTAACCTCAACCTCCGGACTTGTAATATGAAGGATAATGCAGTCGAAGAACAATGGCAAACTTTCTCCAGGGTAATAGAGGAAACAGCAAATAATATCCTGGGACAAATCAAGAGGGAACCACGATCTCAATGATTTGATAGGGAATGTGAGGCTGCAACTCAAAGGAAGAATGAATCCAACAGAGCAATGACCCAACGAGAGACAAGGAGGAAGGTTGAAGAATATAGAAGACTCCGCAGAGAAGAAAACAAGTTACATCGACAGAAGAAGAGAAACTACGAAAGGGAAGAATTACAAAGGATCGAGGAAGTGCATGATGCCAAAGAAATTAGGGATTTTTTCTGTAAAGTAAATAAATGGAGGAAACCATTCGCACCCCTTTTGACCTGTTGTTATGACGATGATAACAATCTCTTGACCAATATGCCAGAGATCTTAACACAATGGAGAAACTACTCGGAACTTTTAAAGAATAATTGTCCACCCACTACTGAAAATATTGAAATACTTCTTGAAAATGATGAAGTTGAATGGGAGCCTCCAGATGAGGAAGAAATTATAGATTCCATGGATAAACTGAAGAAAAATAAAGCTCCTGGACATGATGGAATCCCTGCAGATCTCCTTAACTATGGAGGAAGTGAGGCTTTTCAGAATATCCTGCAGACTGTTTGGACGGAGGAGATAATGCCTTCTGGATGGAACAAATCTATAATCCACCCGATACAGAAAAAAAGGTAACTCCCTGAAGTGCATAAACTAAAGAGGTATCTCCTTATTGCCCACTGGCTATAAAATCTTCTCTAACATCATATTCCAACGCCTATTACCATACGCGGAGAGAGTCTTTGGCCCATATCAAAGCGGTTTCAGACGTGGTAAATCCATAGCTGACCCAATATTTACCCTCAGAACTATCCTAGAGAGAGGGCGCGAATATAATATTAAGACACATCACCTATTTACAGATTTCCGGTCAGGATATGACTGTATCAATAGAGAAAAGTTCTACCAAGCCATGAGAGAATTGCAGATACCCAGAAAACTAATACGGCTGGTTAAACTGACAATGAAAACTGTCCCATGCTCAGTTCGTATAAGTGGAGAGCTTTCAGAAGAGTTCAACGCCTCCTGAGGAGTAAGGTAAGGAGATGCTCTTGCCTGCCTCCTCTTTCATATCGCCTTGGAGAAAGCAGTAAGGTACTCAGGTATACAGACCGGTGGCACCATATTTAACCGAGAAGTTCAACTTTTAGCCTATGCTGATGATGTAGACATCGTAGGACGCTCCTTCCAGGTAGTCAAAGAAGCTTTCTTGGCACTGGTGGAATCAGCTGGAAGACTCGGACTTAAAGTGAATGAATCAAAAACTAAATATACGGTGACGGGAGATAAACCGTACCCAAATGAAAGCGTTCATTTGGTGAGTATACTTTTGAAAAGCTGCAGACTTCGTATACCTGGGATCAATGGTATCACAGGATAATGATGGTGGAGCTGAGGTAAAAAAAGAATAATATCTGCTAACCGATGCTGTTTTGGCCTACAAAAACTTATAATTGGACAGACAAAACTCCACCTTTATAAAACTACAATTCGTCTTGTTTTGATGTACGGTTCAGAAACCTGGACTCTGACAAACACAAGTGAACAGGACCTCCTGACTTTTGAAAGAAAGATCCTGCGAAGGATATTTGGTGGGCTATATGAAAATGGCGTATGGAGAAGACTTAAAAATCAAGAGGTTTATTATAAATAACTTTAATGAATTAAACATCGTCCAGGTCATTAAACTGGGCAGGTTGCGGTGGGCCAGACACTTGGCGCGAATTGAGGGTGAAATGCCTGGTAAAATACTGACTGAGCCCCTCCATAGAGCCAGAAGAAGAGGAAGGCCGAAACTGAGATGTGCCGACGGAGTGACGGCTGATGCAAATGAATTCCTGGGGGTCAGGAACTGGATGGCCGCGGCCCAGGTCCGTGACGATTGGTGGAGGCTGTTGATGGAGGCCAGGACCCGTCTCCGGGTTGTAGCACCATGAGATGATGATGATGACTGAAATACAAAAAAATAAGTACCTTATTCTCAGTTTGGCAGCTTTTTCTTCCAGGCATCTGTTCCTTGTTACAAAATCTTTGTGCTGAGCATTGTAGCATTTGGAAAGCTGGTTAAGCTGTTCATTCAATTCTTTTAATTCAACCATTCTATCTTCATTTTCTTTCTAAATCAACATAATACATAAAATGTAACCCCTTAATCCGCCATAGCAATAAAAATTACAATTAAAAATAATATGTTCAAAAATTTTGGATGCACGTGATTTTTATTATATAACATGCAAAATATAAAATAGGCCTACAATGCCAGGTCAGGTAACCATATTTTTTTCTTTTCTGAAAAAAAAAAATCCTTAAGAAACCAACAATGTTAGAACTTACATCAAAACCATGCAATAAGGAACCTATTTATTTGAGTATGTAACAGTTTAACAGATTGCTAGGGTGGTCTAAGTAGGATCACTATTGTTTTGGAATAAAAATAAAACTTCTTTTTATAAGATATGATCATGAAGATATTGCATAATCATTATAGACATTGCATGAAGATATTGTACTCATATTTTAGTTTTTCTTGTTATACTATGAATGATTAGAAACTTTATCTATGTATGGGAAGTAAATAATATAACCCTAAATGGGGGAAAGCCTAGATTACACTGTTTAGAATGATTTTTTTCACTCAAGAAAATTAAAAATCAATCCTTGTAGTATTTCACAATCTGAATTTGGTCTGATAACTGTCATGTAAATGAGTCTTTTGTAGTAAATCGGGAGTTTTGAACGTTTGTCTAGTCAAAGTTAAAGAAGTTGAAAACGACGAGCAGTTTCCTGCCGTTTTACTCTTGTATGAGGATTCCAAATTGAACGTGTGCCCAGTTGAAGTCCTAGATAGTGGATCTACAGGGATCAGTGGAATATAAACATGATGGTAAATCAAAATACAGATTTTTGTGTTGTCTCACTTTTGAAACATGTGCGATGTGTTTGTACTACTTGTCAATTTCCTAATATGGTAAGAAAGTGTATAAATCTGCCTGACAATATTTTTTACGTGTGTGGTGAAGTGACGGTCAAGAGCCGAAGACTATTTTTTCCACCACTTGTAGTAAATTGTTATGAGGTTTGTTTTGGGTGTAAGATTGGTGAACCCGAAAGGGTCTGGATACCTCATATGTTTTGTTTATTTTGTTTTAGGCTTCTAACTGGTTGCAAGAATGGTACATAACATATGCCATTTGCTGATCTGGTGGTTTGGAAGGAATCGAAGGACCATTTAACTGATTGTTATTTCTGCTTAAAGACTATCAGGCCTGTCTTACATAGCGAAGAGCTTCCTGCGCTTAAGTGCTATGATTTTGTAAGCGTACAAAACATATTCATACCTAACTCACAACTCTGCTTCCGAACTAAGTTCATCAAAATCTCACCTTTTATTGTAAAAAGTTCTAAACGACCTCAATAGGGATTTAATCTTGTCTCAATATCAATCAGAGGTTTTAGGTTGTATGTTCAAAGGATGGAATCTAGTCCGCCAAGACATAAAAATATATAGATATCATTACGGAGAGGGTTATTTATAAAATTACTTCTATGAAGAAAATGGTGTAGAGCATTGCAGTGATGTTTATTCACTGATGGAGGTCCTTGAATATTAACACCAGGCAGATCAGTGGCGGTTGTTCATAGATTCAAAAGTTAATATAAATGCTGTTTTTTTTTGACATAATGACAATCAATTACTGTCAACACCTGCTGCATATGGTATTTATGAAAGTATGAAACTTTTGTTGGATTGAAGCCATTTTGAACAATATTACTGGAATATCAGTGGTGATTTGCAAATCATTGCTTTTTTACTTGGATTGCAAATTGGCTATTCTAAATTTTTCTGTTTTTAATGTTAACGGGACACCAGGGGTAGGAAATCTCATTATATTAGGAAACGATGGCCTAAACCTTGTTCCTGGACAAAAAAATCTGTCAAATTTACGTTTAGTGAATTCTAAAACAATACACGTACCTCCACTGCATATTAACATATGACCGCTGAAGCAATTCGTAAAATCGGTTGATCGAAATTCTGTTGTTTATATGTATATTAAATCAGTATTTTGAAATGTAATTAATGCGAAACTAAAAGAAGATATTTATGTAGGGCAACAAACTAGATCGATCATGGACGATATGATTTCAGAAACTATAAAATCCAATGAAAAAAGGCTCATTCCATGTCAAATCAACCAATTCTACATTAGATTTAGACCTTGACCTCTCCGATTTCTGTGATTTTTGGTAGAGAAGTTGTACCAATGAAGACTAGTTAAAATGTAAAATATTACATTTTTCTAACTTTTGTTTTTCGAGTTATAAGCCTTTAAAAATTAAAAAAATACTGTTTTCGGTCCTCAATCAGTGTATTCAAAATTACTCTATTACAAAACTATTGCTCCTAGAGAGCTCAAATTTGCGGCATTCTTTTCCCACTGTACATTAAAAAATAATTTTTTTTTTTTTATCTTCATCTCTTTTTAATCCTATTATAACATTTTGCTCACATGTAGTGAGTTATAGTATGAATCACATATTTTTATTCGAAAAAATCGAACAGTATGTATTTTGGAAATTTCGAAAATGTTCAAAATGTACGGAAAACATATCAAATTAATGAGAATTTCAAATGGAAAAGAACTCCGCAAATTTGAGCTCTCTAGGAGCAATAATTATTTTTTGAATAATGGCGTAATTTTGAATATACTGAGTGAGCAAAACGTTAGTTTTTGAATTTTTAAAAGCTTATAAATCAAAATCCAAAAGCAAGAAAAACCTAATATTTTAAATTTTAACTAGTCCTAGTAAGTACAACTTCTATTCAAAAAAGCGTATAAATCGGAGAGGTCAAGGTCCAAACCATTGGTTGATTTGACTTGGAATGACCCTAAAGCAGCCTGGATGTCCGTCAAAAATGTCTCCTCTTCTTATTTTAGAAGAGACCGAAGTATGCTTCATTAATATAAAAAAAAACACACTGCTGCCCAACTTTATTGGGTTGCTACATACACAGCATACTAACCTGTCTAATTATAGATAGCAATATTCTACATAATAATAATTTATGACATTCATAATTTTGGTATAATTCTAAGATATCAATTTCTTTTTATTTTTTTTTTTTTTTTTTACCTCTTAAATGTTTTTTTTTTCTATTTATTTTCTTTTCTTTTTTTCCCTTTTTATTCTATTTCCCTCATAATATTAAAATGTCTCGTATGATGTTTAATAAACCAAAACTAAAATAAAGCAAAAAATTATTCTGTTATGGTGAGTAATCTTGTGAAATCACACAAAGACATGGGATCCAATTCGTCCTTGAAACTTCATTTCTTGGACTACCACCTTGACTTCTTCCTTCAGCAACTATGGAGAGTGTTTTCATCAGTTAATTTCTACTACTTAACGTAAAAACCAAGTTAATTGGAGCACACGTTGGCTGATTATTGTTAAACAACGAAGAGAGACATTACCGGCAGCAGAATATTCTCGTGAATCAAGAAAAAACGTCTAGGTAAAGTGTGTTTAAAATAATCTTATCTGTAATAATTACGCTTTGAATCTGTCATAAAAAAAATAAACCTTACATGACACGTAAAAAATTTGAAATTAGCATAGGCTGAAATCCACACACGAGGGTGGTCTGAAAGGTTTCCGACCGCAATCGTGAAGATGGCACCACTCGTATATAAAAGTCTAGTAAATTCGTTGTTCATCTGTTGACAGTTACTCAATAAACTTTCAGCCATTTTGGACGAGTTGTTATGTAACTGTCGTTTGAGTGAGTTGATGTGAGTGTTTTTGTGAAAATGGACAAAATCTGTCATTACATATTTGTTTTTGAAAGGCAATATGCCTACGCAAATCAAAGATGATTTGAATTCTGTGTATGGGGACTCTGCACCATCATTTACCATAGTGATATTTCGGGCAGATGAATTTAAACGTGGCCGTAAGAGCTTGGGAGACGATGAACGTTTGGGACATCCAAAAACTGCAACTACCGACGAAAACATCGCCAAAGTTCACCAAATGGTGCTAGACGACCGCCAAATTAAAGTGAGAGAGATAACAGAGGTTACGAACATGCCAAAATAACGTGTTTTTCACATACTAAATCAACATTCAGGAATGAGAAAGCCGCGTTTGCTCACGTTAGACCAAAAACGTGTTCGAATGAACATTTTCAACGCTCTGTTGGCGCAGTTTAGGAGCAATAAATCCGAGTTTTGGCACCGATTAATTACTGCAGGTGAAACGTAGATACACCATTATACGCCCGAAATAAAAGTACAGTCCAAACAGTGGACTGCAAAGGAAAAACCGGTTCCAAAAAAAGTAAAAACTGTTTTTTTCGGCTAGGAAAGAGATAGTGACTGTTTAATGGGATAGTCATGGAGTTATTTTAATTGATTATCTTCAAAAAGGAAAACTATTATTGGAGCATACTGCGCATCATTAATTGGCAAACTGAAGGCAGAACCGGAAGCGGAAAAATGGTCACATTTGCAGAAAAAGATAATCGTGTTTCATCAAGACAACGCACCGTCTCACACCTAAGCGGTTGTCATAGCGAAAATCCACGAATTACGGTTTGAACTGCTTGACGATCCACCTTACTCACCAGATCTAGCCACAAGCGACCTCTTTTTGTTCCCTCATCTAAAAATTGCGCTTGGAGGACAGAGATTTTCGTTAAATGAAGAGGCAATCGCCTTTCTTAACAATTATTTTGCAGAGAAAGACGCCGAGTACTATTTGGACGGGTTACAGAGATGGGAGAATCGCTGATAGAAGTGTGTATAGTTACAAGGAGACTTATGTTGAAAAATAAAAAAAAAAAATCAGAAAAAATGTCTTGTATCTTTTTAAGGTCGGAAACTTTTTAGACCACCCTCGTATTATGTTCCTGTAAAAGAAAAAAATTGTTGTTTTTCTTAATTTATTTTTTTCTGTAGGCCAGTGCCATTTAGAAGCTAAGAATAATAACTGAAAACTACAAAAAAAATATGTACTCACCCACAACATTTATTTATATATATATATATATATATATATATATATATATATATATATATATATATATATGTATATATAAGATGATTAATATTTTAATATATTATTTTTGTATTAGAATTAAGTCCAATAAACCATTAAAATAGATCTTACTTCCGTCCTTTCTGCTTCATCAATCAACCATCTTTTCTTTTGTGCTTTAATTCTTAGAGTCCTGATTTGGGGATGTAATTCATCTTCATGTAACGAAAATTGCTGAAAATAAAAAGGATTTAATTAGTTTTGAGAAAAATAGATAAGTTGAAGAAAACCAAAATAAAAGTTTATCAATAATACATTCTTAAAACGTTTTACAAAAAAATCAAAATTTTTCCCGATACTAATGTATAAATGAAGGGAATTCATAATTTGTTCTCACCATAATATTAATTTAATACTTTAAAACTTTCAGCAGCAATATATTACGCCAGTGAATAAAAATATGTTTGCAGTGAATAATATAAACATTTTGTAGCGAACTTACCTCTCTAAGCATTAAATACAAATATTCAGAATCCCTTTCGTATGCATCGTATTTGAATTCTGGCAAGAGACGTTTTAAACTCTTGACACCATTCAGAGCCCGCCTTAGAACTGCTGCCTCCCATGCTTCATACCGCTCTTTCAGTTTCATTTGCTCTTTGCTAAGCAGTTCCTCTGTGTCTTGCATCCGAGCCCTGAACATGGACTCCACAAACTCCTTGAACTGTGCTATCTCAGCTGTGGCCACAAAATTTAGTAACTGCCCTTGGTCACAGGTGGTAGGTGAAATGAGCCTAATGAAATCAAACAATCTGGTGCATTTGTCGACTGATGCCATTATTCTGTTCATTTCCTCATTTACATTTTCACTTCCTGGAAGTGGAGGCATGAACGGTTTGTCATCCACTTCATTACTATGGTCCAAATAACCTGCAGGTGAAAGTGCTGGTAGTTTCGATTTGAAACAAGGCCTGTGTTTAGGTGAAGTATCCCGAGTTCCTCCCGGCCTCTCTAATACAGTTACCTTCTTCCTTTCGCAAGGAGAACATGGATTTAATTTACTATCTCCTTTTTTCCTCTTATGATAAGTAGATGGTTTTTCATCTGCCATAGAAGATGGTCCAGAAGAAAAGGGCGTGGCGGCTGCGATTGGTCCCCTCATGGTGTCTCTTACGTTTCCAAATTGTGGTCCTGCTGGAGTCGATTGTGGCACTTTGGATTCCCGGAATGATTCGTAGGTCTCTGGATTTTCATCAGCGGAAGTGGGTGATTCCTGAAGGAAAAAGATAATCTTTACTAAATTCTATCCAAAATTAAAGGTATGAAATGGTCTATTTAGATATTGTATGTATTCTACTAAATTGATAAATATATAGATTGATTTATGGAAAAAAAAAATCTTTCTTTTATGCCGGCTGTATCATAGGATACTAAATACTTATTACTTTATTTTGATTAAACTCTGTAACATACAGATAAAGATATGAAAAAGGTGTAATATTTTATTACAGGGTGTATTAAAGTTATTTTTGGTATCAATTTAAATTACCAGGTAGTGGATGTCCATAGAAGTAAGGGATATTTGTATTTATGATTTTTTTTAGCTCTATTAGATTTTTAATGTATGTGATTGGAGAAATTTAAAGATGTGTCCACTTCTAAGCCCTAGCAGAGTGAGACCGTGGATTATTATTTATGATAATATCAAAGTTTTGGAACTTCTCACACCGCTCATAGCAATTGGATTGAGTTATAAAGTAAAAAAATTGACTTTTTCTTTATTTTTGCAAAATGTCTTTTTAATAGTTGGTTTTAAATAAAAACTTGTTTACTTTAAAATTAAATTAGACTAATTTATTTACAATTTGAACAGAAACTATGGAGTCACTCAAACTGCCCCCTCCCTTTGTTTTTGCTCTATATGTCCTAAACTAAGGCATTATGCGGAAATATAATATTAGAAATATTAATATTAATTAATAATATTACTTTTTTTTATTAATGAGTAACAATATAATAATTGTTACGATAGTTAACGGACGGAAGGTTACACTCTTGAAACCGAGTTAGTCCCCGTTAAAAGATGTATCATGTTAAAAATTAAAAGTTGTCCTCAAATGTAAATCAACTTACTTTCCTACAGAAGATATTTTAAACGGCCTTAAACATGTAGAAAACAAGATGCAAATTAGACCTTCTAAAAAGTTTTCAAAAGTTTATGTTAGTGTAATCCGAATGGTAGAGGATGCTTATTTGAGTATTGAAGCAGCAAATGCTCTTCGATTTCAGTATACCAACCCTAGTAGGTGATTACATTGACATTGAACTTCTAACGGAATTCGCTTCAGTGAATGATAACCTATACTTCCAAAAATGTGGAAAAGGGAGAACGGCTATTGAGCTTTACTCCGCAATGTTATTTAAATCTATACACACTTTCAGTAAATGTAATACTAGTGCCTGAAATGATCATGGGAAGATAACGTTTTTCAATAATTTAAATAATAAATATGCAGGTCATCAACTACCTTTGGCCAAGTGTAGGGCCACGTATACATGATGCCTTTAAGATAAATTTGTATGTAGGTAACTTCATAACCTTCCAAAGCGATATCAAAAATTCACTAATCAGCAACAAAATCAAGGTTCAGTCTCACTAGATACCGAATACTATACCGCCAACTTGACGCAGCACGATTACATTCCAGTCAGCATCAGATATAGAATGGTTAAAGCATGAGAAAAGTCCTCTCGATTAAGCTTGTCCGAACCTATTAGGCCTCTCACCTCAAAATAGAAAGAGACACAGCTCCACAATGCCTCCAAAAAATGATATCGTGCAAATGAAAGAAAGGGTGGAATCTCTTATGTTCTTTTCTGTGCACCAGTTTTGAGAGAGAAGTTCGAGAACACGAGCCTGATCAATACTACTGCTTCAGGAAAGTATTGAAGAAGACACCATTATTCATAGGATTTGAAGAAGAGTAAAATATAGGTTTTGAGCTACCTTTATATAATATATAGATAGCTATGATATCAATCGACTGTACGAAGGCGTTTGACTCTGTGCCACATAGGCTTCTATATAAGACACTGCAGGAAAACGAATTTTCGGAAAAGCTATATACATAGCTAAAATCGTTCGTAGAACAGCGAACAATTAGGGTACGAGTAGGCGAAGTATTATCCAAAGATTTTTCACTTATATGGGGGGTCCCTCAAGGGTCTGTGCTTTCCCCTGTACTATTCTCAGTGTATACGGCTGACACTGTTGGAGCGAGATACAAAAAAGCGGCTGTGGTGGTTTACGCCGATGATATAGCTATCTATAGTAGCTCATTAAACGCCACGAGGGCTCTACGACAGGCGGAGGCCGTGTGTGATCAAATTACTGAGAAATTGGGAGGATTGAATATTACAGTTAATCCCAAAAAGACCGACTGTATCATTTTTCTTTCCAGAAAAATAAATGCTCACTCCCTAAAATTTATACGGTAGCATAGGAATACGAATATAAGAAATAAGAAAAGGCCAGCGAGGATTATAGTGTACTTAGGCATCACACTTGATCGATACCTCACACTATCCGGCCACTGCCATCGTAAGCTCAAGACAGTGAGGACAAAGTCTTACAGACTAAATCACATATTGAGATCACCAAACCTATCACTCCGCCTAAAATTAATGATATATAAATCTGTTACAATAATTAGTGTAGTATTGTTCGCTTTATTTTGAGTAATTTTTAAAAATGTTTTTATTTGATTGAAAAAAATTTCAAAGAATTAAATTGTTTACTTTTATTCATTTTATTGAAGTGCTGATGGATAAACAATATTTTTCGTTATTCCATCTGTTGCGGATACAAATAAATCAGATGTTTTTCCAACGTGTAAGCAGGCCGTCAGAGAAGCATGGGTTTTCCAAATTTAGTCCGCATTTTAATAATGTAGAATTTTTAATCAACTGGTTTCTCGTTCTTCCACAATAAACAACATGGGAATGACTCAACTGTTAGAAATACACTGATTTATTGAAGCAATTTTTATTAATTCACGATTTTTACATTTTGGTCCATAACTTGTCTCCTATAAGCATCCAATCAATATATCAATAGGCCTATAATCTTCCCCTGGATATGTGTAAAAAAATTCCGCCTCACATGGAGCATTATCTTTTACCGTTTAAAAGCCTATAAAGGACACATTATATAAAAAAATCAAGGTATCTGATTTTTATATATAAGACAAGAAGGAGAAGATTTGTGATGATGACATTTACTAGACAAACGTTCAAAGCTCCCAATTAACTACAAAAGACTCATACACATGACTGTAATTAGACCTATCAAGACGTACGCAGTTGAGCTTTGGTGCTTCACAACACCATCCAATTCATCTCGTATCCATTTGTTACAATCCAAAATCCTTCGAAAAATCCTCAATGCTCTTTATAGTCAAGGGTCTCCAGAGAAGGTGACTGTTGCATGGAGATGTGTACAGGAAAATTTTGCTGTGGGTGTTTCCCTAACCCCTATAGATTTTAAAATTTTAAAATTTAGAACATGAGAATATCTGAATTTAATCTCTGAAACATCTCTTTACAGCAACGAATGATTAATAAAGGAAAACGAATTATTAGAACAGTATTTTTGATTAAAATTATATACATGTATTTGACTACTAAACAGTATTTTTAAAAATGGTCGATGAACCACATTTGTAAAATTTAAAACATTAAATTGTAATTCTGCCCGCCATGTACTCACTAACTGGGTGTGATACGACCGTGCATCGCAATTCACTACACCTTGACCCTTCATACTATGGGTATAGAGAGCTTGAATCATGGTTGATGCCAAATATTGAACAAAGCCTATCATCAAATGACTTTCGACCTCCTTACTCTTGCAAGACTTGCGGATTTCAAAAAAAGTAAGCATGTATCTCTTATTATGTTTTAAATTTTACAAATGCGGTTCATCGACCAGTTTTAAAAATACTGTTTAGTTCTTAAATACATGTATCTAATCTTAATAAAAAATAGTGTTCTAATCATTTGTTGTCCTTTATTAATGATTACTGTGAGGAGATTTTTCAGAGATTAGATTATGATATTCTCATGTTTTACATTTTAAAATTAAATATGATAAATATGTACTTCCTACCATAGTCGGAGTACAAAAGGACGTGAAACCCCAATAAAAAAAAAATTCCTTTAAAATTATTTGCTGAAGCGACTGGTTTAAAAGATATTTTAAATTTTCTTGGTGTAATTAGGGCAGATATTGGCGGCCTTTTGAAAAAAATCTTCCCATAGCAGAAAAGCCTGATTGAAGCCCATTGAAAACGTACCTTTGATAAAAATGATCTATATGGGTTAGGGAAAGACCTAGATTTCCTTTTTTATTTGATTTATAAGTAGTTTTTCTCTAGAATGATTTGAGGAAATTATATTATATTGCTTCCTATGTATGGTACAATAAAATTATTTTAATATAAAATAATCTTGTTTTAAAATTTTAATGTAAAAAATACCAATTAATATATATGAACAGTAATAATATAAATACCGGCCACATAATTAAAAAAATAATAATATTTCAACTTATAAAGTTATGAAATATGTACTATCCTGGAACAAAATTCGTATAAAAAATGATAGGAAAACATACCGATTTATTTCACCCCTTTTTTGTAATGCATGGGTGTAACCTGTCCACTGTTTTGAATGAAAATTTATGAATTTTCCAATAAAGGGGAGTGCCGCAAAAATGACAGTGGGGGGGGGGGGAAGGAGTTGAAAATAGTATTTCTTAGAAGTTAGGAAATCGTTACTTTTAGTATATTTTGTGTTCTATTATACGTTATTCAAGCAAATCAACTTTGCAACAAATTTTGTAATAGTCATTTTGTTCTCAGATCAATAGTTTTAGAGCGGTTTTGCCACCAAAGATTGACTAACTTTAAAGAACATTCGATTTTTCAAGAACATAGGTTTACGAAGAACTACATGTTTTCCACGCTTTGAGTAGTACATATTTCATAACTTTATAAGTTGAAATATTATTCATTTTTTAATTATATCGCCGGTATTTATATTATTCCTGTTCATATGTATTAATTGGTATTTTTAACATTAAAATTTTTAAACAAGATTATTTTAAATTAAAATAATTATGTTGTACCATAGGTAGGAAGCAATACACTATAATTTCCTCAAATTATTCTAGAGAAAAACTACTTATAAATCAAATAAAAAAGGAAATCATGTTCAAAAAAGTTCACTGTTGGACGAAAAGGATTTGAGTTTTGAACAATGTCAGCCGGTGTGACGCCTTCACAAGGGTTTTGAATTTTGTCTGCCGGTGCTTAGCCCCCTCCAAATTTTGGCAGACAACGTTTTTTGTCATCTATGGAGTATGCAGTTTCCTGTGTGCTTCAAATAAATCGTCTTCAAATTGTCCACTTTTGGACTGAAAAAACGCGGATTTTGAATTTTGTATGCCGGTGCTTAGCCCCCTCCAAATTTTGGCAGACAACGTTTTTTGTCATCTAGGAAGTATGCAGTTTCTTGTGTGCTTCAAATAAATCGTCTTCAAATTGTCCTCTTTTGGACTGAAAAAACGCGGATTTTGAATTTTGTCTGCCGGTGTTTAGCCCCCTCCAAATTTTGGCAGACAACGTTTTTTTACATCTAGGAAGTATGCAGTTTCTTGTGTGCTTCAAATAAATCGTCTTCAAATTGTCAACTTTTGGACTGAAAAATCGCGGATTTTGAATTTTGTCTGCCGGTGCGACGCCCCCTCCAAATTTTGGCAGACAACGTTTTTTGTCATCTAGTGACAATGCAGTTTCTTGTGTGCTTGAAATAAATCGTCTTCAAATGGTCCACTTTCTAAAAGTTTTTTTCAAATAAGTCATGAAATTTGGCCTCGGCTCTTGGACTACTAGAACAAAAATTTGCCGTACACATCCCCATGCAACAGTCACCTTCTCTGGAGCCATTGGACTATTACTTTGTCACCAATAAACTTATCCATAAAGATCTTGATGTTGCTGATTTAGCACAAACCTCTCCTTTCATAGTAAGTGTTGTATCCCACCTTTCTTAATTCAAGATGAGCCCACAGAGCGCTCTGCATGTTGTTGTTACAAATGTATATATTACCTTCCTTTTTTTTTAGTTGTGTTGTTATTAATACACGTTTTTGTTAATGTCTTTAAATGTCTCTCATTTCAAGTATACCCATATTGTTCCATATAGTGAATACACAACAATTGGCGACGAGGAGAAAAGAAGAAATAGAAACTTAAGTACTTAATGAAGAAAGCGGGAGTGAACAGGTGTTTGCACATTTATATCAGATTTTACCATCATAACCTCTTCACAACATTCGTTTTCGACAGATTTTTGACTTTTAACTTTCACATTGGTTTACATATATTATTGTTTTACTTAATTTATCTTCGAAAATGGATGCTGAACAGTTCAAACAACTTTTAGAAATGTTGCATCAACAACATACACAATTGTTGACTCAATTTCAAGCAGCCTCCCCAAAGAGTGATTTAACTAACTTCTCCAACATTGCTCCATTTGAAAGTTACGATCCAAAAAAAGAAAAGTTCACTTGTTATTTAGAACGGTTTGGAAACTATGTCTCTATGAAAAATATTACTGACAAGGCTAAAATAGCTCAGCTCCTATGTGTTTCAATAGGATCCACCCATTACAATAGTTTGGCAGCTTTTCTCGGCCCTGACAGGACAATTCAGTCTCTTGAATATGAGGCCCTAGTGAAATCCTTCAAACAGATGCTCATACCACGAAAAAGTGTTGTCGTTTCACAACATTATTTCCTTAATATTTTTCAAAAAGAGAAACAATCGGTTGCTGAATATGTTGCAGCACTTCAAAGAGATTTGGCTGAATGTGAGTTCAATATTAAATGCAAATGTTCAAAATTAGTCTCCGTGGCAGATATATTTCTCAGGGCACAATTCATTAGGGGTCTACGAGACAACTGGTTGAGGGAACAACTTTTACAGTCGGATATGACCAAATTTGATGATATTCTGGTGAAAGCTACTGCTTTAGAAGCATCCAGAATTGAAAGCAAGGAATTGACTCAGCATTTGAATTCCCAAGATGATGCTTCTAGTGACACTTATAAAATATCAGATTCTAATTACAATCACACCTTCAGAAGAGCTCCGCATTCCCAAGGTTCAAATTTTCAATATGGGAGACGTTCTCCCAGTTATGGTTCCAGTAACCGCTCAATTTCCAGAAATCGTTCACAGCTAGATTATCAACTCCTAGGCATCGAGAATCTATGTTTTAGGTGTGGCCGAAAGAATCACAAGGTATCTGTTTGTCGCACTGAACGCAATCAAGTTAAATGTGGATTATGTTCGAAGGAGGGCCATGTTTCAAAAGTGTGTATCACATCATTATTGAAAAACTCCCAACAAAGACATGATAGCTCTAGTTCCACAAAATACATGAATGATGTTAATCATGATGATGCTGATGAGGATTCGGGTGCAGAGTATGGTATTAGTAAAATTGAAGCTGTTCAGTATTCTACTAAGAAATGTGAAATAGTAGATTTATTTGAATTGTTGCCTGAGTCCGATAAATATCTTGTCACTGTCTCTTTGAATGATAAATTTCAGCAATTTGAGGTTGACTCAGGTGCGAAGTTTTCACTGCTTGCTGAAGATGATTTTAATCGCTTACAATTAGATGTACCACTTCAAAGGTCAAATGTCGCTTTTCGCTCATATACAGGGAACCTAATCAAACCCAAGGGAAAATTACTGTTGATGTCTCATACAGAAATAAGAAAATTTCAGGAGAACTACATATTGTTCCAAAAGGGCATGCAGCATTACTTGGAAGGGTTTGGATCCGAGGATTAGGCATTGAACTCCAGGAGATAGATACAGATATGAAAAAAACACAGCAGACAAGACCAGAACATGCTATTTTTTCTATAAATGACTTATTCACTGACTTTGCAACAATTTTTGAAGAAAATATTGGTTGCGTCCCAGGCTTTGAAGTAAAATTACAGTTAAGGAAAGGAGCAAAACCTGTTTTTGTTAAAGAACGTAACGTTCCATATGCTCTGCGTGAACGTGTTGAAAAGGAGCTGGATTCTTTGGAGGCAGCTGGTATTATCACTCCAGTGCCCACTAGCGATTGGGGTTCACCCCTAGTGGTGATTCCAAAGCCTGATGGAGGGGTCCGTCTTTGCGTTGATTACAAGTGCGGAGTGAACGAGAAGTTGGTCAGTGCAAATTACCCAATACGGAGAATAGATGATGTGTTAAATAGCCTCCGTAATTCCAAATATTTTTGTAAAATTGACCTGTACAAGGCTTACCTTCACCTTAAGGTTGATCAAGAGAGTAGTGTCATACAGACTATCTCTACTCATCGTGGTACCTACCGCATGAATAGGCTTAGCTTTGGCATAAAGACAGCTCCATCTGAATTTAACAGAATACTAACCCAGATACTGCGAGGTCTTTCTAAAACTGAACAATATTTTGATGATGTGGTGGTGCATGGTGAAACTACTGAAGAATGCTCTCAAAATTTACGTTCCTGCCTCCAACGGTTGTCTACTTACAATCTACATTTGAATAAAAATAAATGCACATTCTTTGTTCAAAAAATTGATTATCTTGGTTATACGGTTGAATATAATAAAATCAGCAAGTCCCCAGAGAAAGTCCGGGCAGTACAAGAAATGTCACGCCCAGCAAATGCTGATGATCTTCGAAGGTTCTTGGGTCTTGTTACTTATTATGCCAGTTTCGTTCCTCACTTATCATCAATTACATACCCGTTACGACAATTACTCTGCAAAGGACAAAATTGGTTTTGGTCATCACAATGCGAGGCAGCCTTTATTAAGCTAAAAGCTGAGCTTCAGGGAAATCGAGTACTGGTACCATTCAATCCTGATTTACCACTAGTGTTAACGACAGATGCTAGCCCTATGGGCATTGCTGCCGTTCTTAGCCACAATATTGATAAAAAAGAACGACCAATATCGTATGCATCTCGATCTTTGTCATCAGCGGAAAGAAATTACTCACAGTTAGATCGTGAAGCATTAGCAATAATTTTCGGAGTAACCCATTTCTATAACTACTTATTTGGGAAAAACTTTACCTTAGTTACAGATAATGAACCACTAACACGGATCTTCCATCCACACAAAGCACTCCCTCAGATGACCTCAGCTCGCCTGCTCAGATATGCGTCATTCCTCTCAGGTTTTGATTACTCAGTTAAATTTAAAAAAGGAAATGATAATCAGAATGTTGATTGCTTGTCACGAGCTCCAGTGAAACAGTCTCACGTGTCAACAGATGGGAAACTGGGAGAAGAAGTTAATGCAATCTGCTCAAATGCGATTTTTTCAATCTCTTCAGAACATATAACATTCAAGGACATTTGTACAGAAACTCGAAATGACCCCGAAATGGTTACTATCATAAATGATTTGAAAAACTCTTCGACTGAATCTCAATACACATTACATGATGGTGTTCTGTTTCGGAATGATCGAATTGTTATTCCTCGTACATTGAGAGCCCAGATACTCAGTGAACTTCACGATACCCACCTTGGGGTCATGAAAATGAAGCAATTGGCACGCCGCTATGTTTACTGGCCTGGCATTGACCAGGAAATAGAAAGATTGGTGAAAGGATGTGAAGATTGTGCCCTAACTAAAACCAACCCAACAAGAGCACCAGTTCATTCATGGGATGAGCCCAATGATAACTGGGAGAGAGTGCATATTGACTACGCGGGGCCGTTCGAAGGCCACAACTTCCTACTCTGTATAGATGCCAAGTCAAAGTGGGCTGAAATAAAGGTGATAAAAGATGCCCCATCCAGTTCAATTACCATTGCCCTATTAAATGACATTTTTTCAACTCATGGTTTTCCAAATATTCTAGTTTCAGATAATGCGTCTATTTTCCAAAGTGAAGAGTTTCGTGGATATTGTTCTTCTAATGGCATTTTTCAAAAATTTATTGCCCCGGGTCACCCAGCTACCAATGGTCTTGCTGAACGAAATGTACAATCATTGAAACAACGCCTACGTGCTGCCTCAAATGATCCTTCTCCTATTCGTGACAAACTTCGAAAGATCTTGTTCAAGTATCGAGCAACTCCACTTGCAAATGGGAAATCACCAGCAAAGCAATACCTACAACGCAAGCTGAGAATACGACTTGACGCAATTTTTCCATACCACCCGCAACCGAACAAGGTACCCTCTGGAAAAGCACGTACATTTACCGAGGGGGAGAGAGTTCAGGCTCGGTTGTTTTTAAACAATAAGTACATTTGGCAGTTTGGAAATATCCAGAAGAAACTTGGACATCGCCACTACAATGTCACCCTGGATTCAGGCAGATCTGTGAAGAGACATATAGACCAGCTTCGCTCAACTCTTGTGCCAAAAAAGACCGTATCATTCGAGCCTTCCACATCATTCAACGTACCGAGAATACTAAGGACTGAGATGGATCTAGAACACCAAAACCCATCTGTCCCAGCTCCGCCAACAACTCTTCAGGAGGCAACAATTCCGGACCTGGCTGCAGACATTCACTCCCGACCTCTTCGGCAGAGAAACCTACCACTTCGATTCCGTGATTTTGTGATGTAATAGTTAAAGTGAAAAGTTGTTAAAGTGAATTGTGGTATTTTCTAGATATGTGGGGGAGAATGTTGTATCCCACCTTTCTTAATTCAAGATGAGCCCACAGAGCGCTCTGCATGTTGTTGTTACAAATTACCTTCCTTTTTTTTTAGTTGTGTTGTTATTAATACACGTTTGTGTTAATGTCTTTAAATGTCTCTCATTTCAAGTATACCCATATTGTTCCATATAGTGAATACACAACAGTAAGCTCCATAACCACTCAAATCCACTAGTTTCTCAATTTGCTTTCCACTCCATACCCGATAATCCTCCGAGGCGTCTGAAAAGAAGATGGCCTAGAAGAGACCCTACTGATGAGTATTTTTTTTTTTTTTTCAAGTTTTGACATGTTATTGTAATCGTTATCAACACATTTATTTGATGTATATATTATGTTCACTTGTAAATCTCAATAAATTGATATAGAAGAAATATATTTGTGATAAACAAATTGAGTTTCGATATTAAATTTTCGAATTTCCGTTCGACATCAAAATGTTGACACACGTTTGTGTGTATAAATCTTCATCATTTTGATCGGTAAAGGTTGAGACATTATTTCCCTTCGGAACATATTATTATGGTATTTCGTTTTCCTGTTTTATTGATTTTTTTTGGAATTTTCGTTTTAAAATGGTTCATTCATATTTTATAGTTTACCCCTAGGTGCATAATTTATTAGGTCAATTTTTTCAAAAATTTCGCAGTAATGTTACTAGAAATTTTATATCTATTACCTAAAGATTTCAAAACTATATAGTAGTAATATAAGAACAGGAAATCATAAAATAACTGAAAATAGATGACGAAGGATTATACCCATTCCCACTGTGGGTGCTTGATCTTAACTGGATATACATCTAAGAATATTATCGATTATATACTAATATGGGTTACTTATTATCTGGGTAAATCATTACATACTTTTTCCTTACTATTATTTTTTTTTCGCGATACGACAGATCAAACAACTTTATGTGATACCAGAATTATTTTAGAACGTTATTCATTGTAGTATACAAATTTACATTAACCGTTAAGTTACATTCCATGTAATGTAATATTCATTAAGAAGGAGAGAAACTCCATTATTTTAGATTCCTTATAGTTAGGATTTTTAAATCTGTATAATACACTACAGCCATGGCCAAAAGTATTAGGCATCAACAATTTTCTCACCAAAAGTTTCTCTAAGAGTATTTACTAGCAAGGATTAAGGAACTATTTTGTTCCTTTTAATGGTTTATTCCACATATTAAAAGGTATATTAGCCAATATCATCACTGTTCTGCTTGTGAAAAGTTGATACAAAATGTTCACACCTTAGGCGCTGTGCACACCGGGGAAACTGGTTTCTTGAAACATGAAACTAATGTAGCAAGCTACTTTAGTTTCATGTTTCTAGAAACCAGTTTCTCCAGTGTGCAGATTTCTGCAGGTTTCTCCGCACCTTAGACTTAATTTACAACCAACGTTTCAAACCGTCTTGTCACAGCTGTGCAAACAGAAATCCATCAGAAGGTCCATTATATTATGGACGATTATATAATAACATTGGATTTAGGGCTGTTTGGTCGTTACTGTTTTCTTTCTTAGAATGTGATTTAGAATCATTTAATTTCCTTGGGTTGACGTGAGGGTATGATTCAAATTCTGATAGTTCTCTTTGCCTTAAAATATAATCAAATCTTGAAGTATTTTCCACATTTATTTGTTTTAGTCTTTAAATCAGTTTTAAGTAATTTTTTGTCTCAGTTGAACATTGTTGGATAAGGTATTTTTTCAAAATTAGGTATATTATTTTAAGTATAAATTTTATTTATATCTAAAGTTATAAAAACATAGGAAAAATGAGCTTGATCATCCGGAATATATACGTTATGAATATAAAATACATTTCCGTCGGTTGCTGTCAGGTAGTAATTCCAGCAGTTCTTGCGCCTCTTGACCTGATGGTAGTGTTCGGTGTCCCCCATTTGATAGCCTAATCTTCTCCTTCTAAAAAAGAATTTTTTACACAAAGGATACATTTCCTCTCTTATTATTTTTATTTTATTTTTTTTTTTCGTGGTCAAAACGATCCTTATCCTTTATTTCTTTCTTAATTCCCAATAAAAAGGATTTTTTGAAAAATCCGTCTGTTGAATGAAAAAGTCTTTTTTTTCCGTTGGGTAATCTCTGTTTTGTAAAGTTGGTTTGTTTACAATTTCATCACATGTTTTGTTCAATTCTGTACTGGTAATACTTACTGGTGTGTCACTTAATTCCGCAATACAAAACTACTAAAGGACTACTTTGTTCTGTAAAAATAACAAAAAATAAGTATAAAATGAGTACTCAACAATATTAGAATGCAATATCAATAAGCTGAATATTTAACTGAGGAGTTCTGAGATGGGAAAGGTTATCATCCAGTAATCATTACTCGTATTATACATTTAAGTTATCTCCTGTAATATTGTTTTTATAACGTTATATACGGCAATTTTCCATAGGAAATAAAAAAAATAAAATAAAATTCTTCAACCCGATCAAATTTTGTGTTTTATTTTTATAATATTCTAATAATAAACCAGGCTATTTATACCTGCATTGAATAAAATTGAGTTCCATCATTCAGGCATTCATTGTGACAGTAGATATTTTCCTGAAACATAAAAATTTAACATAAATTCATGCAACTTTTCCGTCTACAAACAAACAAGTAATTGGCCTTGTTTAATATGTGTGCTTAATATAATAAAATTAATATTTTCAAGCTTTTGTATTTGATTAGACAGAAAGAAGATAGACAGCCTGACCTTAAGATGCGTTGTCTATTTAACTTAATTAGGGACCTGTTTACGAACTACCTTTTAAGTTATCTGATTCCGTCAGGGGCGTTTATACGTGAGAATTTGTCACTATCGGGGATAAAATTTACCCGTTTAAAGACCTCATAAAGTTATTGGCTAATGTGGTGTGGACACTCTCCGATTGATGTGATGTCACATTCTTAGCTGCAAACAATCCTTCGTCTCGATCGGAGAATAGTCTGAATTCATCAAAAAATAATTTTCTGGGAGTACACGCAAATGAAATTAAATAGTAAAATTTATCTGCTAGATGATTTATTTACGAGGATGTGTGTAGTATTTTTGTAGCTGTCGTATCTTAAATTTACTATTTATAGTTTGAAATGAGTAAAACAAATAATGCATGTATACGGTTTCAAAATATAATTCACCTATTACCTGAGATGTATCCGAATCAGATTCGTCCACTTCATCAGGTTTTATGACCCAAGATCCCTCGGAAATACATCGGATTATTGTGTCTTTACTTCGAAATTGAATTATTTAATTCCACTAGCGAGTGGAATAGTAATTTAAACCAATACTGTAGTTTTTCGATTATTAAATAAGCATGTCAATATCTTTTTTGAATCATTAAGTACTCTAAAATACCATCAAATATCTATTCAAACATCTAATGCCAACGATTTTTGGAAACAATTAGCTGTATTAGCGATAATGGAAAATTTGTTCATTACTTATGGATTCATGTACATATCGAATAAATGAAATGCCGATAATGAAGCAAAAGAGGCACTGCTCTTCCAGGCCATGGTATGGCTCTTCCTACACTATTAGAACTTATTCGTCCTGAACTGAAAGGAAAAATATAAACGGAATCGTTTTATGGGACAATCGTCCCCCTCCCCCTTAATTTTATAAAGAGAAACTTTATCCAGAATCAGATCATAAGAGAAAGAATAGAAGTTAAAAGAAATATTCTGGAGGAAATGGAGGGAAGGAGACTGAGATGGTTCGGCCATATTAAAAGAATGGAGAATAAGAATCCCCAAAATTGCTTATGAATGGGAAGCAGAGGGGAGGAGAAGGAGAGGTAGGCCTCGCATCAGGTGAAGAGATGTGGCTGAAAATATGGCTGGCCGAGGATTAACGGAAGAAAAAGCAATGGATAGAGAGGAATGGAGGAACCGGCTGAGGGAAGAGCCTGGTTGAAGGAAACTTCGATAGCGAAGAAAAATCCTTTCAAAGAAGAAGAAACTTTATAACCTTACAACTTTTAATTCATTAATGAATTTGTAACAGTCGCAAATAAGAAATTGTCCTCCTGATTATTAGAGAAGAATATTCAAATCCTGAACATTTCGACAGTCATATTTTTGAACAATATCCGTTTAACGAAGAATGTTAAGTGATATAGGGACACCACAGAGAATTTGATTGTTTATATTGGTCTTTTGGAAAGATAGTTGAGGTGTAGATGCATTATGTCCTTCCTCATCAATGGGAACTAACGGAAACAAATACAAAGATTTATGAACTCATGCCATTGCTCTTATCTTAAACTCTTTCTGTTCTTAATCTGTAGGAAAATAGAAAGAATAACAGAAAAAAGGATAATTTAACATCCAATTTGTAATTTTAATTTATGAGTTGGTAATCCAGATGGACAGAGACTATTTCTTAAGAAACACAAACGAATAATGGATTGCGTTGTCAGTGCTTACTTCTCAAGGCCCATGAATCATATTTTTACACACAATATCAAAAAGCAAAGGATCGACATTTTGATTTGGTAATAATTGTATTGATTTCATCTGGTTGGATTTAAATTTCTATCCATAAAGGTATATGACGATGTAGCAAATCTCGTTTCCTAAACAATAGTAAACATTAAAATATTTATGGAGAAGAAGATGATCAGGGATGCAGTTAAAGTAACACCACGTCTAAGAAGAAATTTTTTAATACGTGCCAACGTTTCGACCTGCGTTGCAGGTCTTCTTCAGGGCTATATTGAACAAAATACCATATGTGACGAAAATAACAGACCGATCAACAGATGACAAATGGAATACAGAATGGCATAGATAAAAAACAATATACAAAAACCGCATAGAAAAGATCAGATACATAAATAACTAAGAATACAGAGCAGCAAGGTAAGAATAAGGACAAGACAGGACTGAAAAAAGAAAAAAAAATGAATAAATAAATAAATAAAATAAAAATTAATGGTAATGGATAAAAGGATAATAAAAAGGACAGATGGAAATTAAATGTAAATAAAAAAATAAAAATAAAAATATGGCAATGAGGGAAAGAACGAGGAAAATAATGCAGAAGGTGATAAAAGAAAAAAAACGGATAAAAAAATGAACGTGAAGGAAAATAAAAGTGGAAAGATAAAATTAAAAGGAAAAGAATATCAAAGAACGCTTACTCACCGAACCACACTTGTGAGGAGAAGAAGATGACTGATGTGAAACGGTAAGAACAGCTAGGTAGGTAAAAGGGAGAAAAGGCGCGGGACACATGGATACAGAATAGGAAAATGAAACAATGAAAATGCAACAGAAATATAAAAGAAATATGAACAACAGAGAGACTATAAGATAACAAAATAACAAATAAATACAAACAGAATAAAAAGAGATAAATACAATAATGCAAATACCATCATGATCAGGGTGCAGCACAAATATAAAAATATACAGAAAAATAACAAAACGAAGCAAATAGACATAATAATATAAAGTCAAAATTACAAAAAGAGACGGAAAGGACCGAAGGGAAGGTTATTGTTTTTTAATAAGGTTAAAAACTTGGGAATAAGAAAGAAAGCTAGGTAATCAATTATGATTAATTAATTTGGAATAAAATTAAAGTAAAACTTATGTTATTAACAATATAAATCAATTTATAGTAAAAAAACGTAGGATGCAACAAACTTTTGTTACGAAGGGACGGGACATCATTGAGATTTTATTATTATTATTTTCATAATAACTCTTAATGAGTAATTACTAATACAACTTTTGTAACATTTAATATCACGCACCCCACTCTTATTTACTATAAATTGAATTGCTTTGGCAATAACATAAGTTTTACTTTAATTTTATTCCAAATTAATTAATCATAATTGATTATCTGGCTTTCTACCGCCACACAGTGGGCAATATGACCGATTTAGGTGGACAAAATTCTGAAACTTTTCCATATTTAACCTTTGGGGTCCCAGATTACGGAAAAAATAAATAAAAAAAAAATCTAATTAATTTTTTGACGCGATTGGCGAGCGCACAGTGGTAAGAAATCAAATTTATTTGCTAAAATCTAAAACTCCTACATTTAACGGTTGAAGTTCCAGAATATGGGAAAAATAATACAACAAATCTAATTATCGGCTTGGAGTGGCGTTAACCTGCTAATAGGTGTATTTTAAATCATTTAGGAAACTCTTCAAATTATAGGTTCAAAAACGTTTATTTTTATTTTTTTTTAATTTTTAATTTTTATTTTTTTTAATAATCAAAGTACATTAAATAGAATTTAAATCAATTACAGAAATAAAATTAGGCATAATTTATAATAATTAATAAACGTAATTAAGCGCAGGTAGATAAATATAAAAAAAAATTATGAATATTAAACAACTGATTATCTTCTTCACTTCTGTCATAATATGATGATCCAGATTGATCTGATAACTCTGGCTCTGACATGTCATCATTTGGTTTCTCAAGATTGAAGTTTGATTAGGATAATTGTTGGTTCGGAGTAGTGTACTTTAGTAAATATACCACATCTGAATCTAACGGTATTTTATTTTGTTTTGGCAGGTGAAGCAACTATAGGGTCCGATGAAACTAATAGCATTGTCAACAAATCACTATTTGTCGCTATTCGTGAAATTTTCTTGTAGAAGAAGATGGCTGTTAAGAGGTAGATGCCTCTTTCACAACTTTGGACGAACCACGCTTACCAGAAACATAAAGCGCGTGCTGTGCAGCGAAAGTCAATTTTTCACAGTCAACCTTCAATAACTCGCTGACTTTTCTTTTTTTTTTTGTTTTCTCACTTTTTTTTTTATCGTAGACAAGTAGGCTGGATAACTGAAATACTAAAATCCAAGTCATCGGAATCAAGGCAACTATAGTATTTATTGAAAAAATCTTCCAATTTTCTGTGACATTGAAATTTTGTCGGAAAAACGGAAATTTTAATTTTCAAAGGCCTAATCTCCACATTTTCTTAATTATTAATATGAGAAGAAGTTAGAATAGATTTCAGCAAGTGGTCTTGGCGGTTTTTTTTTGGGGGGGAAACTTAGCTCCCCCTTCAAAAAATTTTCCCCAGGTGATTCGGAGTGTTGTTTCTGAAAAAAATTATGTACCACCCAAAACGCAAAAAATCGCAAAAATTCTTTGCATCATTTAAAGACTAGAAGGATTGATGAAACAAATCCCATAAACGAATCCTTGGGGTAACTTGGGGGTCATATAGTTTTTCGTTGTTGAATAGGGGCATGCATTTACTAATTGCTAAATTAACTCTACAGGCATATTCCAGTGTATATTCAATAGCGAGTGTGGAAATATAATGTCTTACCTGCCTCAGCAATGTCCATTGTTAAATAAAAGCAAAAAGACTTTGCGCTACACACACCTTGAACATAATAAATGGCCATCGAATAAAGATAATGCCACTGTTGGTTATTAGGCACTTGTGTAAACAGGGTTGATTCAGTACTTTACTATTTATTTGTAAACAAGGTATGGCGGGAAATATTAGTATTAAGCGTCTTACCAACTAATAATAAAAAGGTCAAGCACTCAGAAATTCCAAACTTTTGACTTGACTTTTGTCCACCTAGATGGGTGTTTTTGCCCACTGTGCGCCATAACACAAACTTTCATGAAATAAAACTTATTTTATTTAATTTATTTTATTCGGTTTGCTATTAAAGCGTGTTTTTTTTTTTTAGTTTTATAAACTATAATTCATTTTCTTGATTTTTAGTCTCTAATCGATATCAATAGTTTTTATGATCAAGTTCGATATAAACTTATATAGTATAAATATATAAATTTCGAGAAATCATGTTCTAGTATTTAAATTGCCGGAGTAACATATGTGGTACCAGAATAATTACCGTTTATATTGTTCAATTATCTTCCATTAGTAAAAATGTTTTCATATTTAGAATTTTAAGATGAACGAAGTTTTCTGACGTCCCATCAATTGTATACAGTTAACCTGCAAATGTGTTTAAATACATTCTTTTATTTTGATCATTCTAGCAGACACTTTAGAATAAAGTTGTGGAATGATTGAACATATTTCTCTATAGTCCACCGTTTCAGAGATATAACCGGAAAACCCTTCCCTCCATCCCGACCGTATGCTCATTCCGCAGAGGCGAGGACTTATAGTATATTTACCTACTAACAACTCCTAACGAAACCCTGAAGTAAAAGATTATTGCATATTTCATGTATGCAATAATTAATGTACATTCGCATCGTTCTCGAGAGGACGTTAGAATAATGTTGTCAAAAAATTGTACTGTCATTAACAGTAAAACTTTTAAACATGACCAAAACTAATTTTTTGATAATGTTAGCGAAATTCGTTGATTTTTGACATTCGATTGTGCCAATACACCTAAATCAAATTGAGCTTAAGAGATGTCTTTAGAAGCACAATTTAATAAACTTTAATTTGGTAGATAACACATTTTTCGATTTAAAGCATTTTTGTATAGCTTTTTTGCAAAAATCTGAAAAAAAGTGGAAAAATGTTGGGTTTTTTGCCCCCAAAAGATTTTCCGCTTTTCAAACGTAGTCACACTTTTGATATTTTATTCTCAGGACCGTACAAAAACATAAAACCTACTACTCCACCTTTTGCATGGCAGATTCCAGATTTTGGGGGTACACATTTCGACTAGACTTAATAAAAACATTAAAACAAAGTCGTCCGATTATTTTATTTCCTTAACAAAGTAGTATTTAATGTTAATATATCTAATACAGTTTATTTTAGCAAAAACTCTTCTTAAAACAATTAATCTTCACACAATATGACATGTTTCTTCAATTTAACTGTTACATTTTAAAATGTAACAGTTAAATTGGCGTGGTGGGATAACACCTGAAAAGTAGAAAGTCTAATGTTGGGATGGAATATCTCCAAACATGTCACATTATGTGAAGACCAATTGTTTTAAGAGTAGCTTTTGCTAAAATAAAATGTATTAGACATGCTGTGCAATTATTGTAATGTCATTGGTCCTTGAAATTTTCATGATAATCAGATAGCTGGAAAATGGTGAAAATTACGGTGCAAGTCCGTTACATACAGGTGAAGTTAATAAAAGCGTATTAAAAAAAAAAAAATGACTCTACATTTATTGTTATTATATGCACGAAAGTTTTTTTGCAGCTATATTCTTTTTGTGAATGTGGGATTCAATTATAGCTACATAGCTACATCTTCTAAATATACGTTCCCTAAAACGGTGTGACTTTGCACTACTTTTGTTGAACTTCATTCTTTAACTATCAGTAATGTTTAAAATGAATATATTAAAATATTTGCTTTATTAAAATTCTGTAGATTCATTGCATAATCTTGGAATTGCAAAATTTACACAACTTATGATTAATTTTATTGTGTTTAAACTTTGGTGCAAAGTCAACCGGATACCCGTGACTTTGCAACACCACATTTTTTCAATTAAGAAAGCATTAAAAACGTATTCTGGAGCAAAGCCGAAGCTTGATAGTAGTTTATGAGATGCATAACTATTGATATTGAAAGTCCTTTCTTAATTGTGTTCGGTGTTTAGCCTAGTGATTTTTTTCTCTGTTTCTAAGGATTTTGTTAAAGGAAACGTTACAATTACAATGTTTTCATTGAAGTGAAAAACAAAATTGCACAATTTTTACAGGTTTATAGAGGAAGGATAGAAAAAACAAGAACATACCAACAAAATATTATATAGAAACGAAATAACGACATAAAACATGCCTAAACAACTATAATTAAACAAGGAACAAACGATACCTATAAAATAAATTGCACACAGATTCTTAAAGAAACACTTTTAAAACGCAATCTGCAATTGTTAGACAAAAATTGTTAAAATATAAAAACGAACACTAAGGCTTGAAAAAATTTAAAGCTATAACTAGGCAAAATTTTTACAGTCAATATAATTGCACTTAGATGACAAAAACCTTATTAACAAGAAGCAAAACGTATGTGGACGTAACTTGGATTTTAAACAACCTATCAACTCCTTAACTCCAAAATATCCTCGTTTATTGATTTGTTTAGGAGGATCAATGCTGCTTAAGACTTCTTCCCACAGGGAGGTCACCTTGGGCCAAAATATACTTGGTGTAAAGTCATTCCTAATTCATATCAAAAAATGGATTCTATTTTATTTTCATATATTTAAATTACGATAATTATAGAATAAAATTAGTGCAAAACTTAATCGGTTTGAGAAATATTTAGTTGTTGAAAGCACGACTAACTGTTATAAAACATGAGAGGTAACTAGGATCAGCGTGAAAATTCCTTAGACCCAATCAGTGTTGTCTTAAGTAAGTAATGAATATAAAATATCTATCATTTAGACAACAGCAAAACACTTTTTCCTCAACTGAAACTTTTTAGTGAGCATGGTGCAAAGTTAACTCACTGGTGCGAAGTCAGGCCGTTTTACGGTATCTTTTATGAGATATTTTTCATCACCTCTTCCATTTATAGTTAACATTGATATCATATTTATAGTTTCAGCGTACAATAATATAGAAAACTCATGGCAAATTTTTTTTATATTTAAAAATTACGGAATCACAAAAAAATACATTGTTTTTGAGTTGAAGGCAAGTATTTAACTTAAATTTACAATTTTGTTATTAAGAAAAAAAAAAAAAATTCGGACATAAATGGAATTGGCGAAATCCAGTTACTACCTAAAGTAGGTACTAAAATTGTAAACCGAGAATCCAGACTAGTAAATAATCTTCCCCTGTTTTTCCCTTTTTGAGTAAACTTAGAATATTTGGCTAATATGGCTAATGTTACAGGGTTGATTTCTCCATACAAAGTTAAATATTAGATTTCCAAATGATTCCACTCTTAAAGGTTCATTAAAATTATTTATAACAAATGCAACATTTTTACCATATCTACATTCAAGGGAGGTAAAGGCCCACAGGGTGGTTCATCCACAAACGGTTGGTGCAACGTTCGTCTTTTCAATAAATACAAAAGATAAGACATGTATTCATTCCTTCTTACTTTCTCCTCTATATCACAGATTGGTTCACTCAACTTTGTTATCCAACAACTTAAAGCCATCATATCTACCACCAGACATAAATATAACATGAGGAAAAAATATTTGTAACAAAAATCTCACCTCATTGACCTACCAAGTTCATTTTCTATAAAGGATATATTATTTTTTATTTCAGACATCATATTATTGAAATCTGAATCTATATCTGAATCATCCATTTTATTGATTTTTAATTAAATATTTACTCTGGAATTTAGTGAACCTATTTTGTGTAAATTTGTTAACAAGTTGAGAATAAACATATGTCCTAAATATAAAGTTGATACAATCTAAAATAAAACAACATATATAAGGTACTTCTTTAATTATTTTATTCAATAATTACAATTTTGTTTGACATTGTTGATTAATTGGCATAATAGAGGCCTGAAAGAAAGAAGGGGGTATTAACATAGCTTAATGAGTAAATATAAGTCAAAATTTTTATTTTTTCTTAAATAATAAACCTTACAAAGAATCATCTGAACTATCTTTCAGCCCAAGCTCACTCATTATTCTGCGATGTATGTTTTCATCTCTTGAATATTTAAAGTCTGACTCTAAAATTAAGAATATGAATGCTTTAAATATTAAAATTTTCATTGTTCTTTAAAATTTTTAATTTGAATTTAACCTGAACTGAATATTGCACTAGTGTAAGAGTATCCAATCCACTGAAGATATTCGCCAATTAGTGAATTGATAAGGTTAACTTCTGGTGTGATAATGGGTTTTGAAACTTTTTTTAGATCATGGATGCCAAGTAATCTCAAAACTTCACACCTAATTTCAGATCTCAATTTTCCCAAAACTCCATCTCGTTCAAGACCTCCTCTAACAGCTGAAATTAATTTAAATTAATTTAAATTAGTTTTAAATGGTACAAAAACACTATGAAAAATCAATAGGCTAACCTTCAACCAGTTTTTCTTCCATTTCATAATAGTACTGTTTATGTTTGGAAGAATGAAAAAAATCAATCTCCTTGGTAACCGTTAAAGCCTGGGAAAACGCTATGGATACCGATAACGTATGAGTTTAATAACTTGAGTTTAACTTCTGTAGGATATACTTTTATGCATATGGAATAGTTATTATAGATTTAAATTAACATATTTCAAACATATTTAAACTTTAAGCATGATTTGTAGATCTATTGGGCAGCATTCTTTCAAAGAAGAAGGTTAAAGTCCATAAGGTTACAATTCATAACAAGACCACTTGTTGCTATTATTTTTATCATTTTATCCCCTAGCTTTGTATAATCTTGATGTTTATATATTAATAGTGTATAAATCTCACGTTCTTAGTAATGTAAGAAAATTTTAGTATAAATAGTGGTATAAATTTTACCATTTTATCACAATTAAGATAATTCTATAATGAACATCAATTATTACCAAGTTTTAGGATGTTCATCGGATGCTTCATATGAAGAAATTAAAAGGCGATATCATGATCTAATTTTGCGGTGTCATCCTGATAAAGGAGATAGTAGTGATAATGGGAATCACTCTTTTCAAGAAATTGATGAAGCTTGGAAAGTTTTGAGAGATCCTATCAGAAGGAGGGCATATGATGAGAATGTTCGACACAGAATGTTAGAGGAACAAAATTTACTCTATGGTGCATTCAAATTAGATGATCTTAATTATGATGCTGCAACTGATACATACTCTTGTGTTTGTAAGTGTGGTGGTGTTTATAGTTTTACGAAACAGGGCAATGAAGAGTTTGATTCTTGTCTATTATCCTGTGAACAATGTTCTTTAATGATATCTGTCGATTTGGAGTAATCTAAGGTCTAATTAGTTTTGTTTAACTAACTGATTTCTTTCTTTCTTTACTTTTTAAATATGTTAATTTAAGTTGGTATATTATGATCTTCATAGTAACTGGCCATAAGTCATCTTAAAAGCTTTTAATTTATTTTGGACTTCATAAAGGAAGTATCTGTTAGTTTCATATGATCAAAGAAATAATGGATTAATTATTTGTGTTGGTATGGATTTTGTAAATATTATTACTTAATTGAATTTAAATGTACCTGTATTATAACTTTGCTGTTTTTAAATATGTGTAGAATGAATATGTTTGTTATTAAATAGCTTCTTAAATTAATTAATATTAATCATTTATTATCCCTAATAATATTTTAGTGAGGATTTTACGTTCTGTATTTATTTATTTTACATTCGTTTTTATTTAAAATTTTTATGAGATACTTATTATTTCAACTAGCCATTATGTAAGAAGTTATGTTATTCTATTAATCATTGATTAATAAATTTCTTTTAGTTAATTTGAAAAAATATTTAGAATAGTTGTCCTATTTTTAGAACTATTTGTAGGATTACCTTTTGAAACGATATTTATTCATATAATCAAATTATCTGAATATTTGTTGATTTTAAAACAAATTATTGATGATATAGAAGAAAAATAAAGATAAATAAAAATCATTTTTAGATAATTTTTGAAATTTTATTATATAGAATCCCTAGCTTGGTAAAGATTACTGAATATCTAGATATATATATCTTCATATATCACTACCACATTTTGATATTTTTTTCATTTAGCAGGTAAAGAAAAATTAATTTACTTATTCATATAAGTAAATTTTTCTTTGGCACATGTATTCTTATAGTATAGGTACTTCTTGTTCTTAATAATAAAACTGGACCGCTCTTAGTATGTCAATATTCACCCTATATACAACTAAAATATTTATTTGTCATATTTAATGTTTTTGATAAAGGAATCGATAGTTGATAGGTCATTTTTTAATCATTGCATATTAAAGGATCTGATACTTGGTAACTAAAATTCTTATTTTTAATTAAATATACTTCTAAAATTATTTTTTATTCACGAACAAGTTTTACTATATCAAAATATTTTTCTTCCTTACATTAAAGGTTTACAGTCAGTGACAAAATTCTCTGGACTCCTATATTTCTTGGGAAAGAAATCACGATTGCAAGTCATTGTGAAGTAATATATTAATGCTAGCACTAGCAAAATTATGTCTTCAAAGTAATGTTTACTAATAATCATATTCTGTTAATTTTACAAAATGGGGAGTAGGTTAATTATTTTTTAATACATGTATCTGGACAGTTGCTTAGCCAACTGGGATTTTAGGTTTAAACAGTTAACTACAAAGGTCAATATTGGATTCAATTAATACCTTTAGTAATTATTCTAAGTGATATAGATATTGCTTCTTCATCTTTTGTTCCTCATATCTCACACATTTGTAGAACAACCAATATTTGTATTTAATTTTTAAAAAGGTAAAAGTGTCTGGGATATTTGAAAGATACAAGGTTATGCTATTTTGTGGTTAAGAGGTACAGAAAGAATCCCCGATTTAAAATGTGTTGAGGCTAGCCTATAATCAATATTACATGAATACAATGAGGGGTTTAAAATAAATAAAATCTATCTTCTATTGCAGTTATTTGATTTTTCATTGTTTTCTGTTTTTATATAAAATAAATTAGTTGTTACTGAATCTGTAGGAATTGCAATATTTTATTACAGACTTTCTGAATACAAAAAAGAAAATATATATGGGAACAGTGTTGATTTAGGTTAATTATACATATTTTATTTATTTCTATAAATTTATAAAATATTGATATATATATATATATACTTAAACTGTACAAACTTTAGGCATTTCTTTTGCCAAATTTATTAATAAGGCACAATTGACTACATGTTTCAGATAATTTTCATTAATAAAAATTCCAAATTCATTTACACATAGTATTCATTTGTAAAATGAAAATACTAGTTAATTTAGAACAAATGAAATACAGTTTATATTTGTGGGTCTTTTACTTTAGTTTACGTTTATGACACTAGGTAGCGCTTCTAGTTCTAAGTGTCAGCAAGAACTCTCTTATCCAATCATGCAATTCCTGGCAATCAATATTTGATATCTTTTTTATGTCAAATAATTAGAAATTGATATTTGTATGTTATATTAATGTATAATATTATGATCAAGTATTGGTTGCCTTCGAAGAAGATTATCTTATATGCTAAGCACTGGCGTAGCTTGCTTTTTGATGACCTGTGTGCCAACTTTTAAATGTTACCCCTATGCTGTATAAAAATTACGTCACGGTCTTATTTACCTCATACAATTACTTCAAAGCATATAAGTTCATATATACGTGTTACAAGAAAGTATTATAAATAGTTAACTAATCCGTAATCGGTTGTATAAAAAATTTAGAAAATCCCCTAATGGTATATCTAAAATCCCTGTGTACCGCACCCTCGCTACGCTAGTGATGCTAAGGAAGCTAGAAGAGAAATATTACAAATGGGGCCTAGAGATCAGCAAAGAGAAGACAAAATACATGGCTTTCAACTCGTCTTAATTTATCTTCCATTAGGAAATTGGTCTCTTTAAGTGTTTAGGAGCATATATAGATAAAAATGGAACGCTTGAAAGTGATATTAAGGAAAAGCTTAAAAAAGGAAGGAAGGTGATCGGCATGGTGAATTCCCTGCTGTGGAGCCCAAATGTTTCGCTGGTAAAAAAAAAAAAAAAAAAAAACTAAGATTTTCCACTCCTTTCTTTAAGGTGTGGCCCTTTATGGCTCGGAAGGGTAGGTGGTTGGGATGATAGATGTGAAGAGGTAACAAGCCACAGAAATATATTTTTGGAGTTGTCGCATTTCAAGGATGCAATGGGTAACGAACTCGACTTTCAGAGAAACTGTTAAACCATAATCGGAACACTATCGCGAGCAAACAGCTAAGAATGATACGACCATCTGAGAAGAATGGGCCCAGAGAGATGGCCAAGAAAGCTATTAGATAGGTACCGGAAGAGAGGTTGCCCTTGAAAAACATGGATGCAGGGAGTGGAAAAGATGATGGCAGGGAGGATGTTTGTCGAGGGAGATTGGGAAGATAGAGAAGTCAAACTTGTAAGGTTCCGGCATATGACCTAAAGTCGTAAAGTCCGAGGAAAATAAAAATGATATGAAAAGCAATGAATCAATAATAGTGTTTTTAATTTATAGGACTTACATTTTTATAGTTTAATAATTTATCATTTTAACATTAAAAAAATAATAAAAATTTCCATATAAGGTAATCAATTAAAAAAAAGAAAGAAAAAAAAAAACGGCCTATCTTTATTCACAAGGCGGTCCTAAAACTAAATTGACGCCGCCTGAAACGCACTACGAGGTCGTTTCCGACGCTTCACTTCGAGTTGAGCATTTATCATAGCTCTTTCCTATAACCTCAAATGTAAGCTTCCACAGTTTCAACTTGGGTGGCGTTGTTTAGTGTGTTGTATTGATGTTTCTTCTTCTTAAATGTAAAAAGGTGAAGGAGAAGCTAACAACATTAGCTTCAACATGGATTTATTGTTTTATGTATTCAAGCTTTCTTATTCCCTCTTCCCTAATGTATGAAAGTGTAACAAGAGTTAATATTATTTTCTCCGTGGATTTGGTTTTATATATTTCTATTTTATTTCCACTTCCCTTATGTGAAAAACTATCTGTTTACGTATTTTGTGAATGGATTCATTGTCATCCATATTCCTTATTGCCCTAAGGTGAGACAGGTCGTAATATTAATTCAATAAAACACATCGATCTAAAAGGAAATGTGAGAGAGTGTATGGGTTATTATCAAATAAAATGGCCATTTTCCCAGCAGTCCCAGCACTTAGCATGGCTGTGAAAAAAAAAAAAAAAAAAAAAAAAAAAAAGCTCCATTATTTCACTGTTGCCGACTTTATCTAGTCGCATTCATTTGTTTAAATTAATGTAGGGGTTAGAACTTCAATATCAAATGTTTGATAAAGAGAAAAAGAAAAAAAAAATTAAAAATTTTGACATACGTTACTGTCCACAGGTCAAGTTTTCATCTTCTAACCTTTACAAAAAGTATAGAAATTGTTTTCATTTTATTCTCTTTGTTATTTCATGTTCAATTAGGTGAATATTAAATCAAAATAGTACTTTTTTAAAAAAAAAATATGAAATTTCGGGGGCTTGAGAAAAGATTTTCTTTGTGTCCGAGAATTTCAGTATTTATTCATTTGATGTAGGTGACGGGGTGTAGAAGAGTGGGTTCTGGAGCTTGGAAAGTCGGGATAGCGTCCTACCACCCTCCAGACTAGGTATTGTAACCATTCGCAACCAAGGGCCCTGATCGCTGTATTAACTGAAGTGAGACTACCTTGACTCACAAAAAATAGTGAATGCCTTACTTCAATTTGACATACGTTACCATTATTTTCTCACTTTGAATTCACCACTTCCAATCTTAGTCTTTAAAGTTTGTATTTTTCAATATTGCGAATGTTTCAATCCCATTTATTTGAAAAAAAAAAATTGTAGTTAAATATTCTTTTTCCAATTAAAATTCCCACAATTTTACGTTACCATTATTGTAACGTATGTTAAACTATTTTTGTTTTGGTCCAATTTCGGTAACGTACGTTAAATTTGTGGTCCCATTTGATAAATTTATTGTAAACAAAAAAAAACAAAAAAGCAGAATCATGCAATAAAAGAATTTTTTTTTCTTATACACACATACCATATATGAGTCATTTTCAAATAAAATGACCATTTGCTGTCCTAGCACTTTGAATGGCTGTAAAAAAGAAATTACATCCAATATTTCACTGTTGTTGATTTTATGTTGTCGAGTTCATTTGTTTAAATTAATGCATGCTTTAGAACTTAGAACTAACAATTTAAAATGTTTGATAAAGATACAGGTCAACTTCTAAATAGCCAACTTCTAACTTTCACAACTTTTTTTAAACATTTTATTCTCTCTGTCATTTCTTGTTCAATTATGAGTATCTAAAAAAAAAAAAATAGTGCCCTTTAATCTGAATATATGATATTTTGGAGGTTAGAGACATGATTTTCACTGTGCCTGAGAATTTCCGAAGTTATTCATTTGATGTACGTGACCGGCTGTAGAAAAATTTGGTCCGGAGCTTGTGGTTTGAGAATGGCGTCATATTGTAACCATTAGCAACCAAAGGTTCATCCCGCTGTTTTACCCGACAGAAGACGATCTCGATTTTCAAAACGTGGTGAGTACCTTAGTTAAATTTGACGTACGTTACCATTGCTTTCCCACATTGATTCCACTACTTTCAATTTAAGTCTTCACAGTTGGTAGTTTTTAGCTCAACGAATGTTTCAATTCCATTATATTTGAAAAAAAAAATTGTAGTTAAATATTCTTTTTTTAATTACAGTTCGTCTAATTTGACATACATTACTACTGACCTTTACCTTAAAGGTAACGCATGATGAAATTTTGGTGATGTTCGTTAAATTTATGGTCCCATTTGTTAAATTCTTTACTGGAAACTGAATAAAAACCATAATTCTGACAAGTTAAAAACCCGGCAACAAACGTCAAGTAGTTAAAGTTTTTTTTCTCTTAAAATTCAGTTAAAAAACAAGGAATAGGAAATATGACGAACCGACTCAGGTATATATTCTCAAGTAGTGTGGTAACATCCAAGTATGACAAACAACTTGAATAAGTAACTTTTTTTATGAAGGTTGCATGGGTTTTTTGGAAAGCTAAACTGCCATTTTATTTGAAAATGATCCATATCTGAATCATTATATTTTCTCATTTCCTCTTCCGTAATGTGAGAAAATATAGCAGAAATTAAAAACATAACTTTCAACATGGATTTTGTTTTATGTATTTTTAATTTGTTATTTACACTTACCTAACGTTAATATTACTCGTGATTTAGTACTATATTATTCTGATACTATAATATTAATTCAACATTTAGTGTTTTATATTTTTTTGGTTTCCACATAATTATTTTCTTATTTCTAATTTTAATATTCGTAGGTATAACAGAAGTTAATTTTAGTTTGAACATGCATTTAGAGATTGTTTGTAAATAAAGGGGAATAACCTCCCTCGAGAAGTAGTGACTAAAACATCGAAATCAGAACAAGATTAGAATCAATAAAACAGTATTTTCGGCGCGTGAAGGGGTGGAGCGCATATTCGATATAGATAGACGATAGAAAATTGGATATAATTTACTTAAATATATATAAACGATAAAATATATAAAACATATTTTAATGAGAAAAGCGTGAAGCTAGAGGAAGGAATTCTTTTTAGTTCGAGATTAACGTTAGAACAACAAGAGTCAAACAAACCTGGCCATCTGAGGGAAGATTGCAGAAGAAGAAGAAGAACCCATTTCAGACGGGACGCAAAAAGAATCAGAAATACTAACCTGCTGAACACCAGATTCATTGATACAAGAGTCTACTCTGCCCGCACTCAGCGTTGACTCTCACGAGACAGCCCAAACACAAAGATTCGACTCAATTGAGTACCAGTGCATACTAGATTCAAAAAAGAAGTATTCTTTGTACTCCAATTACAAATTTATCATCCAATCTAAAATAAAACCAATTTACACTGAGTTATGGTAAAAATAACTGCATATTAATACTAAAATGCCATGGCGTACAGACTTCCAACAATTTAGGTAATAGAATTAAGCAAATTAATAGTAAATTTCAAAGAAATAAATTAAATCTATAAAGTTAGATAGCATAAATTACAACTTTTCTTTTTTTTTTTTTTTTTGGGGCCCAAGACTTCCATTGAAGTCCTATACTGTCACAACTTATTATGCATTAGCACAGATATAAATGTTCAGACGAAAAGATAACTACATTAGCCTCCACTTACTGTCCTCTAAGGCATATTATTACTAAAGAAAAGTTTGAGAATTCGTTCAAAGCACTTAGTATTTTCCTAACCGGAGGGAACTATAATGCGTAGTAGAAATTTTGGGTCTTAATGGCTATGGTGTGAACCTCAGAACCGATATTGATCAGCTTATATTAGATGTATTTTATACCAATAAATCGCCTTACTAATCAGATTACAGTCATAATAAACATTGACATTTTCGTAGGCAAAGAACTTAACCTTCCTCTGGTAACATGCTATTCGTATCTCCATCAGGTAACTAGTATCACTTCAAGTTAGTTATGAAATAATAATTTTTTCTTAGAGTTAAAATCTCATTTTAATAATAAAAACATAATAAAAGACTTGTTTGAAGTATATTTTTTGTTTAAAAATCACTTATTAAAGCAATTTTTGCTCACCTCCCAGCGAAGTTTTTCACATTTTTGAGATGCATTGTTTACTTTTTAGTCTTGATTCCTTGGGCAAATATAACATATGGCCTGTTGTAGCAATTTTGGTATACTAAGCTAATTTTCTGTTTGGCTGCTCCTTTCGGAGATATTGCATTAGGTCCTCGGTGAGTTTGAGTGCACAATTTTTGCTGCGGCGCCATTCCATGTGGTGTTTGATGAACTAATATACTAAAAATTTCAAACATTTCTTCCTCAGGATTAGATAATTTGCGCAGCAAAACATTATTTATGCCAGCCTGATCCAGAACGACATAGCAAGTTCGAAGAGGCCAGCCAGCTTCTAGGTTATCTTGAATCGCTGTACGCACGTGCTCTCTAGTCGAAAGTATCTCTTTTATAAAGTAATAGAACTCAATTATTTCTGGCTTCTTGGTGGTCACATCTTTCATTGTCGAGATTAAAATAACATATTTTTTTTTTATTGGGTTGAAAGAAACAGTGGTAATTTTACTATCAAAAGCAAATTGAGATGACAGGACAGGTTTATTTTTGTTCGGTTGAAAGGAAAGTGGAATTTCATTCTTATTTTTGCACCACGCTCCAACAAGTGTTAGTCCATATTGATTCAGAAATTCTTCTACCAAGGGAAGTGAACCGGTTGCCACAAATGACGTTCCGCTTGCCACTAGGGACATTTTCTGAGTTTTTACATGGTATGAAGGGAAGCTGTTGTTCTGCGGTTCTCTTTACCAATATATGAGATGACATCCGCAATATAGTTATTTTATTGAAATGAAATAGGAAACTTACTAAATGAATATCCCCTGGTGTTACATATAGCGAAAATTTCTTTCAATGCTTCGTCCGAGGCAAATCGACGGCCCCTAATTGCCTGTTTGAGTGAGGAGCGAGATCCGTATGTTTTTAGGCTTAGGAGCTATATATACAATCCATTCATAGACACTCCGTTGTGGCTGCAGGGACGCTTCCCAAAAGAACAGTACTGCCAACATAAACAAAAATATAGGAAAACCTTGCAGGGACGCTTCCCTGGAAAACCTTGTTGTTGAGTTGTTTGTTTATGGTTAAATTCATGTGAGGGATATATTAAATGCAATAGTTATTGATAAAAACAGACCACCATGAACGAATGGGTGCAAACTGGTCAAATCTATCACGAATATTTCGAATATGTCATTAAATCTCAAACACGCTATGGAAGATTTGAATCGCATTTCATTCGTAATAAGTCTATAATTCAGATGATCCAGACCACATTTCTTCTATATTCAGATGACCATATTATTGAACAGGATACGTTGCAGCCCGAATACAAAATTCAGCGTTTGTATACTGAACAACTAGTTCAATAATGGTTAGATCAATAAGCAAGCTCATAAAACTAAGTTGGAATGTATCAGTCAAAGTCATTTTGGATTTTAACCAGATTGTGTGCCTGTGTTTTGGATCGTTTAGGTGGTGTTAGCGATCATTTATGACCAGTTTTAACTTTCAATGTATTCAACGATGTCACAGTTTCGCCCTCATCTTCTGAAGTCTACCCTTTCATTTCATATGAAGTTTTACCATCTTCTTTCACTTCTTATCACTTGACGAATTATCTTCATAGAGTTAATTTTCTTTATCTTCTAAACATTCCAAACAAAATCCGCGAAATTTGCATAATTTACTTTGACAGAATCCATTGACACCGAAATAAATTTTACCAACGTCAAAAAAAAAAGTAGGATCCCAGGAGATGGTATAGTTTTTTTGCCGCCGCGTCATTGGTTCAAGAACCTGTGAAGACTAGGTGAGAGCAGCAAGCATTCCAAACATAGATGAGGAGGAACCGCTAGTCCATTGCCATTGTAATCCTCGAGGAGTTGTGTGTATCTATTGGATATCTGAACTGAAACAGAGGTTTGGATAGTTAGTAAACTTTTGGTGAAATTTACGGGATTTATTTAGGGGATAAGGGATATTCAAGATTTTCATGATTTTCAAGGTTTTGTTGAGCAAGGGGTGTTAGTTGAGATCATTCTAAAATAAGTTAAGAAACTAATAGTTTGGTGAAAGAGAGGTTCTGAGATAAACGGATATTGAAACTAAAACGTTATAAAAAAAAAAAAAAAAAAAAAAAAACCTTATTGGTATCACAAACATAGCTGATGTTGATTAAGATATAAAACCAGCTAATTCTTTGTATATAAGACATCCTATCTGTAAAGATTACAGTCATGTTGATAATTCTGCTACTGGTCGGATCACTAAGCTTTCCATCGCAGCATGTGTTAGCAGCCTGGCTTCTAGGTAATGGCGATGGATTCATGGAAAATGATGATATAAATCTACCCGAAGGTCCAGACAACGGTAAGGGTGATTTTTGTTTAATTTGTTGGCTATTTAAACCAGCATTATTGATATTATAACAGAAATATAATTCTCCCCAAAAAGTTATGTAAGTAAAAGTTATTCGCGACAAAAACGAGTAAAGTATTTTCATTTAAATTTAGATTTTTTGATTAATCATAGATTAACCCTTTAACAGGCGATGTATCCTGGTGGATACACATATTTAATGCCTTTTGCTCAATAAATGACGTAATGTCAGACGCATTATCCTAATCATTACCGTGTAATATCCTTTATTTAACCTTGATTTTGCATGATACGAGAGTGCGGGTTAGCGTGGCTATAACGATTCAAAGGAAAAAAATAAAATAAATGTATTCAAAAATTCCCGGCCTGCCCGTTAAAGGGTTAATATATGTTAAATAGTAGAGCGTAGTTTACTAATAATACTGTTACGGGCCACTGGGGGTATGACTAATCAAATCACAATTTAAATTCTAAACACTAATTTATTTACAACTTAATAAATACAAATAGGTCCCTTAAGCTACTTAATCTAATAACAATTATACTTAGGTCTAATTACACTAATATGTATATTACACATACTACTTTATTTTAATATCTTAATACTAGATGTCACAATTATACATAAGAATCTATTACACTGACACACAGAGACTGTTACTACATTCACTGACACTGTTAATCACTGTCACTAACTCACTGACTGAACTGTCACTGACACTTGACTGATTGATCGTTACTTGATCACTGACACATGGATACTGCCTTCAGGATGTCACAGACTCCTGACACTTGCCTGACCGTAAAACTGTCACCTCAATACTCGCTCACAGGGCTAGAAGTCGGCCTATTTAAAGCCACGCCGAACATTCTAGATCGTTCTAGCCAGATTACAGGTCTAGGCCCTTCTGGCCCGCCGTGACCCGTCTAGGCCACCCTGGCGGCCTTTCCAGCTACCTGCCCCCGGGCCGCCCAGGGAACCCCCAACCTCACATGACCGTAACAATACTTTACATTTGATTGTTTAGGTTATTGCGAATAATAACTTTGAATTAATTGAATGACTTATAAGAAGGCTCAGTCATCTATTTGGTCCTCATAATTAAAAAAAACAAACAATTATTTACAATAAGAATATTCAAGATTTATCATAAACAATCGTATTTAAATTATTAGGTATAATATTTTAAAACAAACTTATACAGAGTGTAATATACAGCTTAAACACCATTTAATTGAATCTAAGGGTCTTTTTTACTTCGCTACCGCAAATTTCTCTTTAATAAAACATGTGGTTTGAAATGAGACAATCGAAGTAACTGTTACCGATTTGCTTTTTATGGTTAACGTTCTAGCGTGTTTAGAAGGTTAAAACACAAACATGAGTGCAGAACACATAGGTCAATGATAGATTCTTCCCTGTAAGAATTTGTTTGGTGTAGAAGGCACGAAAATGAAGATCTCTTGGCAGTTATAATGGAAAATATAAGAGACTCCTAGCCTCTTTTATGAGTAAAATTTAGTTTTTATTGTTTCCATAAATTTGAAATAAATACGTTCAATATTGTCAGTTGTAATTGTAATTATTGAAATGTATCTATTTCTTTATTTTAAACTGAGGTTATAACTAAGTAATGAATAATTAATTAATAATATCACCATATTAACAATTATGTGAAGAGTGAAAAAGGAATCATATGTTTTTGTTAATAAGTAATATGCGGTAGAGAAGTTAAAAAAGACCCGAATCAAAAACTATACCGTTAACAATTAATGCGTTTTATCCCTCCAATGAGGCGTAGAATTCAAAAAACGGCTAAGTCCATTTTTTAAAATTTTTCACAGCTGCTCGATAAAAGTTAAGACCTTACTTTTTGTGTGGCCGTTTTCAATGTTATTTTACTATTTTTTTTTAGAAAACCTTTTACCTAAAGAAAGTCCAGAAGAAAAACTATTAAAAAAATAAATAAAATCTGCTAATTGGACATAGATAATTTTGGAATTCTACGCCTCAAATATTTATGTTGGATGAAAAACTTTTGTTCAATTTTACAATCTTCTTTTATTTTTGCTGCGTATTACGCCATTTGCTTTATTTTAATTATTTATTTTTCTTTTTTTTTTAAGTGAGGGGAGGGGGAAAGTAGAACTTTTTATTTTGTGGAAGCTAATTAGACATTTTGGTACTGTTTCTAATGCGTTTTTTTTTTTTTTTTTTTTTTTTTTTTTTCAGTTGGGGTTGTGGTGAATAATGTAGTGCGCTGTACTTCTACATTATGTTGTCCTAAGTTTATGTTTTGTTGTAGAGGTGGAGTAAGTTGCTGTGGTTACTTGATTCGGTAAGTGTGATAAGTAAAATATTTTATATTCATTTCATATTTCAAAAACCTTATAAATGATATACTGATCAACTAAACTTTGTTGTAGAATCAGACCAGCCTCTCCATCTTATTGCTGATGTGAAGTATTACTGCGATTTGAGAGTATCATTTAAACAATTATTGATGTATTAATTAAGTGATAAATGTAAAATAAATTTTTTATCAATAACCATTTGTACATGCTAATTCCAATGATCACCAAATGTTATTGTATACGATTTACTATTTAATGTATCTAGTAATTAATCCTTTAATTATGTAATTTTAATATATTATTTTTATGGTTTATAAATGATGTTTTTCATTTAAAACATGTATATTGGTATCCAAAAATAATATTTCTTTTAACAAGGCTATACCTAGTTGAAAAAATATATAAAATATGGGAGAAAGTAGACAATAGTAATTATACTATGAATAATTATGTTTTTCATTCTTCAATACCTCATGAAAAAAAAAAAAAAAAAAAAAAAAAAAATTTTTTGGAAATTTTTTTGATAATTGATAGTGTGAAGATTGAGAACAGACATATGGCGCCCCTTGTGAGCAGAAAGACGACTACTAGGATTGTTTGTTAGTAGCTAGTGGTTACGTTGGAGGTTATGTACGCGAACTGTTCCTCTCCGTTGTGATGTAGTGACTAGTTGTAGTAGAAGATGCACTCCTACGACGCGAGCATGTCCCCCGGCCTGGGCAGTAACGCCTCCAAGACAAAACCCAGGCATTCCTACACTTACTCCAGCCAGCCCAAGGCCGTCAACTGGGACAAACCCAAATACCGGCCTCCGTGAGTACCTTTTCTTATAACAAATTAAATTAATGAATCATAACAAGTTAACATAATTTGTACACAAGAGAACCATCTGTAACATAGACCTACAAAACCCATTAAGGAAGGTTACATTTTGTCTGTAACACTTGAATAAAAGTATTCTGTTTCTGCTACATTCCCACTTACAGATTTTATTCATTCTGTTATTCTTGTCATTATTGTGGACCACATATTGGGAATTATTTTGGGTGATATTCGAGATTCAATTCTTTTCGAGATATTATCATGAACTGTGGATTTTCATTGTATAACTTGATAAACACCTAGTTTGTGGATTCTTTTATGGAGTTTCTATGTATTTTTTGCTAAGTTAAAACTTGTATTTTGATAACGGCAATGAAAAATCTGTCTATCTCAAATTCCTTACTCATTTCCTTGTCATCCTTTTGAGTATCCTTCGACTTTGGTATTTCATGGGGGTGTCAAAGAAAAGGTTCCCTTCAAAGAAAAGGTGAAAGTTTTGGTTCTTGTTCGGGAATGGTTCTTTTCTTAGTTACTATTAGTTATTACTACCTTGAATTCATATAGGAGAGAAAAAAAAACTTAGGTTTGAAATGATTTTAAAACTGCAACTTTTGTCTTTTTGGTCACAGTCAAATCTTCAGTACATGTCATCTGTACAAATATCGGTAGGGGCATCAGGTAAACCTTTTGGCGTTTCCTTTTAACAGTAGTTAAGACCAAACCTTCTTGTATCAAAATCAATCCTTGCCTAGTGCTTTAATAAGAAATAACTTCTTATCTTTAAGGTCACCAGGGCAAATATGTTTGTCTGGCCTCCTAACTCTTCTCCTTTCTCCCAAAAAATACAATTTACATACTAATATGAAATATAATAAAATACAATTTAAAAAAAAAAAAAAAAAAATTTTTTTTTTAAAAAACTATAATGTTTAATTAATTTCCTAATACGCTAAATCGTCATAGAATCGTTTACATAAGGTAAATTTCGAAGAGGTCACCTTAGCACGGTCCCTCAAGAGCCCGGGAACCAGGGATTTTGTTACCTCCGTCCCCCTCCCCCCTCAGCGGCTCTGGTATGGCCTCACCTACTTGCCATTCATTTCTTTTCTTACGATAGTAGATTATTATTAGATATGGGTCGACTATGACATTGGTCCACTGGTGACTATTGGAAATTTGGAATTGAATCATGCCGAATGAGATACCGTGTTTAAGGACTTTATTTGATGAATCTATCATATATAACACAAAAATAGCTTACAGGTAATTGTATATAAACACGTTTGTAAATTGCTAAAATAGTAGTTTTCTTTTCGTGTTACTACCTTTATATACTTTTCAATTAAGAATTAATATTTTTCAGTTATAACACAAAACCAAAAATCAGTTAAAAAAAAACAATCTGAAAAAAAAAAAAAACAGCTGGAACCGAGCTAACTAAAATTCACAAAATAAATTGCCAAAAATCTTATTAGAGTTTTCAACGCCTCTAATAGTCCTTTTGATTAAATCTGACTTTTTAAGCTCAAATATCAGCGTTGCCGAACTGGACGATCTGTTTTTTTTCCAGAGCGGAGAGATTTTTTGCCAAGTGTGCAACTACACTTGGCAAAAATTATAGAAACTGAGTGCCAAGGTACAATGGAAGAAAGAACCCTTATTAAGAATGAGGGACTGAATATTTGTGGTGATACAAATATGATTTACAAATCTCAAAGTGTAACGAATATTAATGATGATCCAAAAAGACCAACATACGCGCAAATGATTGTACACCAAACAGTATCTAAACGTGAGTACGCAATCGTCCTACCTACTATTAAAGGTGTCAAACAAAAATGTTATATCGAAATTTTAGCAAAATTAGTAGATCCTCTAAGTATAAAATACGCTTCACGTATTTCTAATAATCGATTCTGTGTACACCTTAGCAATAAAGATCAAGTCGATCAATTGATATCTACACACGATTGTTTAATTATCGGAGAGCATTCAATTCCCATAAGGCGTTTAGTGAATCCCGCAAAGCTCATTATTATATCGAATGGATGCCCGAGCATCCCCCACTCAGCTATAGAATATGAGCTAAAAAAATAGTTATAAAATTACTGTCGCCTGTAACTTCTTTAAGAGGAGGCTACCAAGGCCCAAAAACTAGTCATATTTTGAGATTACGGTGGCAAGCGTTCATTGCTCAAGAGGACGTATTAAGGTTACCCAAATCGACCAAAATCTCAAATGAAGGTCTTAATTTCCGCATCTTTCTATCTGAAGATATTCCTCACATGTTACGTTTGTAAAAAGCCTGCTATAGATTGTCCTGAATCAGACATTTCTGGTGGGACAAATAAAGTTGATTCCATTTTACAAACCGGTACAGTTCCAACTCATCAGGTTTTCGAAACAGTGGGAAATATCTCAGAACATCCCGTCGATCACCCTATGAAACCTAATCAAACCACTAACATAACAGTTGAAAATGATTCCCTTCAAATAGACTCGTTAAATAAAATCAAAACTCATATTGAAATTGAAAATGAACGACCAAAAGGAAGAGGGGAAAACAACATTATTTTATAAAAAAAAAGGGAGAAATAATAAACTAAAATCAATTAACCGTGTTAATAAGACAGAAACCCGGCCGGTTAGTGTTTTGGTCTCGCCCCTCAATATACGACAATATACGCGAAGGTCATCTCCATAGTACTATAACTCCATGGTTTCCTCGCAATTCACGAACGACATTCCAGGTCTACTAAGAATGTTTCAAGAACATAGAAACAAAATAACACATAGAGGTATGAAAATTAGGTTTTCGAAAATCATTAAGTCTTTTACGTCTACATCTAATTGTATATCCGAGACTGAAGATGCAGCATCTTTTGTCACAGGTGACATCAGTGGTATGGAAAATATAATTTTCGAAAATGGAATCAATAATACAATGGAACTGTAACGGATTTTTCCACCACTTAGAATACGCTCTGAAATTAATAGCTGAAGAGAATCCACTGTGCTTTTACATTAAAAAACCCATTTAAATAAATGTAATCATATGCTAATAAAAGGATACCAAACATATAGAAAAGATAGAATATGCCTTGAAAGATCATGGAGTGGTGTCTCTACCTCTGTTAGGGAGGATATTTTTTCTGAAGATGAAATGTAATAACTACTCCTCTGGAGGCCTTAGCGATAAGAATCCATTTTGCTGATAAGACTAAAATAGCAATATGCAACATATATATTCCCCAAGCAGTATATTTGTCTGTAGAAGATATAGAGGAAGTATCAAATCAGATTCCTAGACCCTACCTTCTCCTTGGTGACTTCAACGCTTACAGCACAATGTGGGGCTCCACGTTAGCCGATGTGAATCACAGAGGTCAGAAGGTTGTAGCTTTTTTAGAGGGGCATCAGGCAGCTACTCTTATTAACACAGGAGAGCATGCACACTTCTGTTCGAGGAGTAACAAGTTCTCCACTATTGACCTGAGTATTGCTGATGCCAGGTTAGCACCAAATGTTATTTGGCAAACAAAACCCCATTTATACGGAAGCGATCACTTCCCAATAGTTATTAAGATGAGAAAGACTTCGATATCTTCACAGCCATTACAGCTCCATTGGAAATAACAAGCAGCGAATTGGGAGGAGTATCATAAATCGTTAATTGCAAGCATAAATTGGCTGAAAGACAGTGAAAATAGCATTGACACTCAAGTTGATGAATTTGTTCGTATAATTATGCAAGCAGCTCACCAGAACATTCCTGCAAAAACCAAAAGACATTTGGCAAAAAGAGTTCCATGGTGGAACCATAAGTGTGAGCAAGCCGTAAGGAAAAAAAAAAACGCGCGCTCAACAAATTAAGGAAATGCAGGACTCTGAAGAATGCAATAGAATTTAAAAGGTTGAGAGCTGTAGCCAATCGAGTTATCAAAGACAGCAAAAGGTCATCATGTAGGAATTACGTTTCATCCATAAATAATGCTTTTTCGTCTAAAGAAATGTGGAACAAAATAAAAATAGAGGAGTAATATCAGAAGGAAAAGTAGTGACCAATCCAATCATTATCGCAGATCTATAGGTAATTATTTTTATAAACTCCCATCCGTTCCCAACAATGATGCAGGGACATATGATGAAGATAATCGTAGCAATGAAGACCGAAACATAGCTGACCTTGGTGAACCCTTAATGTTCCTTTTAGTTGGAAGGAATTGGAATCTACCATTCAAAAGTACAAGAAAGGATCTGCTCCTGTTATTGATGGCATTTCTTACGAAATGATAGCTCATCTACCACACGAAGGAATGGCTTACTTACTAAATATGTATGACGAATTGTGGAGAAGTAGCTGTTTCCCAAAAATCTGGAAAACTTCTATTATAGTTCCAATCCCCAAGAAGCTAATAATTTTAAGGGATAGGCAATTCAGAGGTTATATTTACCAATATATCAAAAATTTCCTAAACGAAAGGCAGCTGGAGAAGCAACTGCTATTAAGGAAGCACTTCTGTACTGCCTGAAAGCCGAATATGAAAAATCAGTAATTGTCACGGATACAATGAGTGTGTTGCTAGCAATAAAAAAACGATCAGTCTCAACATATAACAATTTTAGAAATTATTGAGCTTATATGGAAAATTCAAGAGAAACACAATACGATTATTTTTATTTGGGTTCCTTCCCACTGTGGCATTTCTGGAAATAGAAGAGCTGATTCAGCAGCCCAGTTAGCAAGAATTAGTGACCGTGATATTGTTAAAAACATCAACCTTACACCTAAAGAAGACTAGGTGAGGCATGTGGGATGCTCGATTCAACCCAAGTGGGAAAAGACTTGGAAAACAAATAGGTCTAAATTGTTAGATGTCGAGTCGAACTGCTCCGCAAAGTGACAAACTAGTTGTAGGACGTCTAGAAAGGAGAAAATAATTTTGTGCCCCCTGAGAATCGGCCACTGCGAATTCTCACATGGCTACCTTCTTCGCGGCTTGGAACTCCCTACCTGCATTAAGGCTAAATGTCCCCTCACTCTAGTGTGTTTCTGCCTCAAGAGATCGCAGCACCTACGGGGTCAATTTTAGATTCCTCCTAATTAAGAAACCAATAGACGTTTTTTAGATCTGAAAACGGATTTATTAATAAAATGGACATAGAATCTGATGTATCTATTTTAGAAGGTTATATATGTGATATTTACAATTTTAGGTTCAAAAAAAACTACTTTCTAGTATTTTTTAAAGAAAAGTCAACTAATAGGCAAGTGTAGAATAATAAAATATAAATATCGGCGAAAAAAAAAATTTAAATTATACGAACAACATCGGCCGAAACCCATAAAAAACGAATTTCTATGCAATTTGTTTTTTTCAGGTAGCGTCTACATCTATCATGACTAGAGTAGCCTCAAACTACAAATCTAAAATAACATTTCCATAGAAAGGTTGTTTTGGAACTCAATATAGAATTTTCACGATCCGAAATGAAAATTTCGAAAAATTATAAAAGTAAACAATAATTAAAACTATATAACCAAAACAACTGCATACTTATTGTAAATATTTTTAAAAATGCGGGGTGCATCAAATATAAGAAGGAATTAGGAAAAATCACGTTAGAAGTATGGCAGAGGATAAGCGATTATAAACATTAATCCCCTACCTTCCGCCGCCGGGTATAACGACTTGCTCTAGCCCTATTTTTGAGGGCCTACAAATTTTGCTCTATTTCACTTCCCCAATGATGATTTTATTGACTAGAATTATAACATTGTTCATATATAACGGGAAAAGGATATAAATAAAAACATTATTTTATTATTAATTTATATAAAACTAGTTGAAAAAAAAAAAAGAATCCACAAACAATAAAGTATTATCTATTCCTATTATTAATTAAAAAATTAAAATTACTTATGCTATATTACTGCACATTAAAAAAATATATATTATGAACAAATATGATAAATTATTTGTGCATAAATATTGCTTATTCTTAATAAGGAATAATTATATTATGAGCTGTATTCATTAAAATTATTTACTTTTATAGTATCCAAATTAAAAAGCTTTAGTACTTTTACTGATTTCATTTAAAAGTGATTACAAAAAGTTATTGAATTTTTCAATTGAATGAGTTTAATAAAATAACACCAATATGGAACACCAACGCACAGAGAGGTAACTTGTAGGTCTAGCCGGCCAAAAATATCATCTTTTCCTATATATTTTGCGTTGCCGATTTCGAAAAACTATTGCATAAAAAAAAAAAAGGACCTTTGGTTCTATTTTACGAAACTTGATAATAAATTTATATATAGGTTCTTATAGTAAATTTAATGAGCATTCAGATAAAAAAAAGAAATTTCGGATCGAACAATTAGTTTCGGAACTGTAGCCGAACGAGTGGTGATATAGGTGTTTTTGCAGAAAAGTGCGACCCTAGTCAAAGAGTGTTGAAATGAGGGGTGTAGATTGCATGAAATATGCAATAATTTTTTATGTCACAGCTTCGTCGGGAGTAATTAGAAGGTAAACGTACTAAAAGTCACCGACACTGGAGGTTAAGTTAAAGGTGGGGGGAGAGGAGAGGTCCCAATTTCGTATTTTTCGATCTTATCCCGAAAACGGTGGACTCAAGAAAAATATGCTGCTCATCGAAATTAAAGCTAATTGAATTTCCTATAATATTAATTATTTACATATTTGTCGAAATTCTAACGGTTTTCGAGATATATGTAATTAAAAATCAATAATTTTAGAAATAAAAAAAATGTTTACCTTACGTTTTATTAAACATTTGCTTCAAATGCCATAAACTTATAAATTAAATGAAATTAAATTCAATGTTCTACAATTTTGATTATGTACTTTTTTCTGAGGAACGATCGGGGAAGGTACTAGAAGCAAACGTATTGCAAAAAGTGAGGTGACATTTGTTTTTTTTTTTTGCAAATCACCAATTTTCAATTACATATATTTCGAAAACCAATAGAATTTTGACAAATTTATACATAATCAATTTTATAGGAAATGTAATCAACTTTAATTTAGATTTGTAACATATTTTTCTTGAGTCGACCATTTTCAAGATATAGTCAATGTCAAAAGTACGAGTTTTTTTTTCAATAATGTTTTTAATAAATTTAGTCATACACCTGGCCGTTTTCTGATTGTAAGCTTGTAAATATCAATATATATCCTTTCAACAATTTAGTCACCTAACAGAAAAAAATGAATAAAGTGGAATCATAAGTGGCAAAATATACTTATTTCCCAGTAAAGGAGTTTTAAAACGCACACTCTCCCTTTTGCGATCAAATACCTAATTAGATCCATTGTAATATATTTATAAATATTTTCTTTGTCTTTGTAGCCTTCCGTGTTTGCTGACCAAAACAGGGACCCGAATAGATTAGAGAAAAGAGGGTATGCGGAAGTGAAAAAAAATGTTTTTTTTTTTTTTTAAATAAATAAAAATAGTATTTACGAAATCAAATTTTTCCCAAAATTACTTCTCAGTCAAATCAAAAGGTTTGTAATGCATTACTTCTTATGTCTAACCGTTTTCTAATTTTAAGCTGTAAAAAAAAACATTTTTTTTTCTACAATTTAAACCCCGGGACGTAAAAAAAAACGTGGGAAGTTTCTCATACAAAAAGCTTACAATTATTTATTATTACCTTTACTTTGAGATTAGGGTTTCGAAGGAGGAAAATAGTCAAATAAGCCTATACTGTGTGTGATAAGTCGAATAAATGAGAAATGAAACTACTCTTGTGAAACAATTAAAAGGATTGATCAAAATGAAAAAAAAAAATCAATTCCACAAAGAAATGGTTGTAAACACCTTGTCCTACCAGACCATTGTTGTTTGAACCTACGCTAATATTGGAAATGATGATATTTCCTTTGATCCTATGCCGTCAAGGGATTCGCGTCTTTTCTACCTTCTTCTTTTTACCCGAACCTAGCATAATCTTGACTTTGGATTCCCATGGCAAAATGTAAGATAGAAAAAATGAGTTTTATATCTCAGGAATACGCGCGGCAGGAAGGGAAAGAAGGAAACTGCCTATTTAAACTCATTCAATTGAATAATTCAATAACTTTTTGTACTCATCACTTTTATATGAAATCAGTAAAAGTACTAAAGCTTTTTGATTTGGGTATTAAAAAAGTAAATGATTTTATTGAATACAGCTCATAATATAATTATTCCTTATTAAGAATAAGCAGCATTTATGCAAAAATAATATATCATATTTGTTCATAATATATATTTTTTTAGTGTGCAGCAATATAGCATTAGTAATTTTAATTTTTTAATTAGTAATAGGAATAGATAACACTTTATTGTTTGTGGATTCCTTTTTTTTTTCAACTATTTTTATATAAATTAATAATAAAATAATGTTTTTATTTATATCCTTTTCCCTTTATATATGAACAATGTTATAATTCTAGTCAATAAAATCATCATTGGGGAAGTGAAATAGAACAAAATTTGTAGGCCCTCCAAAATAGGGCTAGAGCAAGTCGTTATACCCGGCGGCGGAAGGTAGGGGATTAATGTTTATAATAGCTTATCCTCTGCCATACTTCTAACGTGATTTTTCCTAATTCCTTCTTATATTTGATGCACCCCGCATTTTTAGATATATTTACAATAAGTGTGAAGTTTTTTTGGTTATATAGTTTTAATTATTGTTTACATTTATAATTTTTCTCAAAATTCTATTTTGAGTTCCAAAACAACCTTTCGATTGAAATGTTATTTTAGATTTGTAGTTTGAGGCAACTCTAGTCATGATAGATGTAGACGCTACCTGAAAAAAACAAATTGCATAGAAATTCGTATTTATGGGTTTCGGCCGATGTTGTTCGTATAATTAAAATTTTTTTTCGCCGATATTTATATTTTATTATTCTACACTTGCCTATTAGTTGACTTTTCTTTAAAAAAATACTAGAAAGTAGTTTTTTCAACCTAAAATTGTAAATATCACATATATGACCTTCTAAAATAGATACATCAAATTCTACGGAAATATGGAACAAAATTAACTTTACAGAATCAAAATCGGATGATCTGTTGAGATTTGAGGAGGAAATTTTGTTTATTTTGGAACGCTACGTGGTGGCAACATTTGGTACTACAGAGGGGACATTTAGCCTTAACTGTTAGGAACCCAGGATAGTACAACACATATTTGTAGACTGTCCACAACTTTCATCTCTAAGGGAAAGGTTTAAAATTTCAAATACACTGAAAGAAATCTTACAAGATAATGAAAAATCAGTGAAGTCATTGTTTGATTTTTTAAAGGCTATCAGGTTCTATGGACGGATATAGGGGTGGTGGGATAAAATATCGAGATTAACTGCCAATGAGCCTGAAGGGTAGAGGCAATCAAATAAATAAATAAAAAAAATACCTCGGTTTAGATCTAGATCAAAGCATGGCTCATGTTTTTAGAATAGGTATATATTTACATTCCCTTAGGATCAGTGTGCATAATCATTTTTCGGTTATGATTAACGAGTATTAATGAAGCGGGAATGTAATATTAAAAATATTAATATTTTTGATTTTGAATACGCTTTTATTAACTTGACCTGTATGTAACGGAATCTTTCATCGTAATTTTCACTAGTTTCCAGCAATCTGATTAACTTGAAAATTTGCACACGTTCCAATACACCAATGACAATACAATAATTGCACAACTTTGTTTTAAAGTTCTCACATAGTTCAGTTAAATTATCCCCAAAATAGGGGCCGTCTCGCAAAAAGTGGAGTAGTAAGTTTTATGTGGACTAGATGGGTCCTGAGAATAAAATACCAAATATGAAACTAAATTTGATAAGGGGAAAAGGGGGGGGGGGGCAAAAAAACGCAACTTTTTTGAACTTTTTTCAGATTTTAATCAAAAACTGCTTTCAATCGAAAAATGCTATATTTTCAAAACTAAAGTTTATTAAATTTTGAGTCTAAAGACATCCCTTAAACTGAATTTGATTTAGGCGTTTAGCCACAATTAATTGTCAAACATCGACGAATTTCGCACACTTTCAAAAAAAGTTAGTTTTTTGTGTGATGTTTTTATGAGTCCATCGCAAAGTAATGACCAATCCAATCAAAAAATATTATATATTATAAGTTGTAGATTATTACATTTTGTGCAAGATAGGATTTTTAATGTAAAACTTTGCCCATTCCTGCTCTGAGATATGCCAAAAAAAAACAAAAATTGTTGTTTGATTTTGGATAAACTGTGTTAAAATTTCAAATAAATTGTGAATAGCACAGGAAAATTAGCTTCGAACCTTTAACTCTAAAAATTAAAAGGTCTGGCTGCTGCAATTCACCACACTTAGCTTTTTAGTTAGGTTTGCTATAGAAGGGTGTTTTTATAGTTTTTTTTTAAACTATAATTTTTGTTATTAATAAGTATCAATGATAATTGTTACGAGAGATAATGAACAGTTACACTCTTGAAACCCAATTAGTACCCTTAGAAACATGTACCATGTTAACAGGTTACCCTTAAAAATTAATAGGTTACTTTTAAGTTTTTTATTGTGTATTTTTAAAGTTATCAATATTTTTTTTTTTTTTTTTTTTTGTGAATATCATAACCTTTTAAAAGTTCGATAATTGATGTATTATAATGAAATTCTTGACAAAAAAAAAAACAAAAATCTCACTTTCTCCCTGGCTGGGAAAAACAATAGATGATTGATATGTCTATATATAATCTACTGCTTTTACAGAAAACTGTGGACAAATTTTCGATCCGAGCAACACCAACAGAGCTAGAACGTGTATAAAAAGCACTAAGGACAAATATTACATGACAAAAAGTTCTCTGCATTAAATTTCTGACTTTGTGTTTTCTTATGTGAATAGAATAAAATATAATAGACAAATTTTATTGCCTAGACTTTTGGTTTTACAATAGAGAATGGCATAATATAATAGTCATACAATATTTTTTTAAGTATTTCACAATGGTATAATAATACATTAATCAGGATATTTTTTTAAATTATTTTTTTAATTTTTTATTTATTATTTTAAATTTACAATATGGGGAACAAATGTATTCTATAAATAAATAACAATAAACCTTGTAAAAATAAAAAGTACAACCATTTGTTTAAATTGCTTGAAATTCAATGCTGAATGATATGACAGTAAGATAATTCTGACACTGTCTAATTTTGTTTTTACATGTTGTCAATTCTTAATGGCCAAGCTTCAGTGAGCTTTGCTTCATTCAACTTTCTGTTGTTAATGAAAATCTTATATTAATTTTAAAAATCTTTATCATTTAAGGTTTATTTCATAAAACAATTTAATACTCTTAATTTAATAACATATATAAAATGTGAAGTATTTTGTATGAATTTCTAAGTTTAGAAATTAGTAAATCTAACTAACTAACTTAGTAGATAACAAATTTCAAATGTTCAAGGGCATTCATTAATTCCTCAATTAAATTAAATTAATTTTAATAATAATTAAATAATTAATATGCAATGAAAATGAAAAATGGAAAAAAAAAAATTAGGGGGAAATTTGCTGTTTTGAATATTAATCATTGGTGCATTGTTTTAATATACAATACTCTCAACATGACAAAACTGAAGATTGAAAAACTCTTCAAACTGGCCCACTATATGCATATGGCCAACTATATATGCAGTTGAAATGTGAGAATTTGGGTTATCTTATGTGTTTATGTGTAATAAAGTTGGTGTCGCCAAATTTTCAGAGCTTGAGCGTGTTTAAAATGTTACATGTTTGAGGGTGAAAAGACCTTTACATATTTAATTGGGAAAAAAAAAACTTGCGACTTGACTTTTTTCATTCGAATCAATATAGCTCCTAAACGCTTGGTTCTTGCAACAAATGTTACATAACAAAAAAAAAATATTCGATTAAATTTCCGATCAGAAAACTGTCGTCAAATTTTGGATTCGAGCAACAGCAACTCAGCTCTAGCGTATCAAAATGTTACTTTTTTGAATGTGAAAAAAAAAACGCCACAGCAAAAATTATGAACTTTGACCCCCAGTCAAAAGACATATATATGTTTAAAAAAAGAGTTCCTGTTCTTAGATTAAATAACGAATTGTAAAGATGAATCTAAAATACAAATTATTTTCAATTAAGGAACTTTTTTCATTCCGATAAACCTATTGTTAAGTGTATAAATATAAATGAATAAAAAACGCCGAATATTCGTCGATTAGTCGCCGACTACAAACGCAGTCGATTAGTCGACTCTACTTATTAGTCGGACGATCTCTAATTATTATGAAATGCCTAATCTGTATTTCTAATTACTGTTATTTTGAATTTTTAAAGAACTGAAGATAATATGTATTACGTTCAAATATATTTACTTGTGTATATTAGCTAAATAAATAGAAGTGGCAAATCATTTATTCCTTATTCCCAATTTATACCACCTTCTGATTTTTTTTGCTGTTGCTAATATGAGTATTTAGAAGTAAAACTTTGCTACTAAATATTAAGTATCTATACATAACGTTGTATCTGGTGAAATATTAAATATTGTAATATTTACGCATAATAATAGTATTGTTTTTTGGCTTAGGTTTAATATCAGCAAGCAAATATTTATTGATTGTATATTGAAAAAAATTTAGAATACCATGTTATTCTTTAAATATTTTTAATTTCTAGCTTGGTAAATGCTCTTTCAGTAGAAAGGGGATAAAATGTGAAAATTTGTGTTATGAAATAATTTGCCAATTTCCACCCTAGATTTTTATACAGATTGTCACATGTTTTAGTATCTATAATCTAATTTTAAGTTCTTTTTTTATTATGAAATGTTTTACTGTAAGTCAAAACCTTTTGACAGTATATCGGCATTGACCATATCAGGTCTAAAAATTATTTCACTCATGTATAAAACTGTGTTGCACATAAGCTTCATGCGCAAAACATACTGTAATATCTGTCATTCCAGTGAATATGTGCTTAAGTCGAACTTTGAGCTAAATGAAACGGGGAAATGTTATTTCAGGTGAATAAAATTGTTATTCATAGTTATACGAATTGTTCATTTTAAATAACCTTTAAAATGAACATCTTACTTAAACACTTTTTCACCATGAAACTAACACATCCAACATTCTTTTTAGTAAGTTAACTCATTTTGGACAAAATTCGACTTAGCCACTTATTCACAGGGATGTCACATAATGGAAGTTGGCAAATTGCGAAATATAGACAGTTGTTTTGGGCTTACAAATAAAATTTTTATATTTAATAGAAGAGAAATAGCTAAAATTTGTATCTTATAAATCTACCTTGTCTTTTCCTAAGTCATAATAATTAATATCATTTTATTTATTATTTTTAAATTAGTCTAGGTCGGGTAAACTCAAAATTGTTATTCCCGAGTGACAACTTTCGACAAAACCTTTTGTTAGACTAAATTCGTCGATGCGACCATTTTTTTTGACCAAAATTATTTATGTGACGCATTGAAATACTTATTTGTGAGTTTTCGCGAGTCAATCTTGAACCCAAGGGACTGATGTATTCACTTTCTAGAATTAAGGAATAAATATTGACAATCTGAAGCATTCTGACAATTTCACATATTCAGAGTGAAACTATTGCATTATGGAAGCATATGAAAATCGATCGGTGTTATGCAGTGCTTTCTATATCGTAAAAGAACCCTTAATGGCGACGCCAGATGGCTATCTGAGAATTACATAGACTGAGGTCGAGATCGCGTGGGACCTTGAGCTCTGCGTTCTTGGACTGATGGCTCAACGATATTTATTTAAATAGGGTATATAAACTGAGATAGGGACTGGGTTGGGGAGGGTCAGTGGCACTGGTTAGCTTCCAATGAGTTACATATCGATCTTACTGGCCATTCGATATCGTCTTGGTGAATCATCGGTTAGCAGGAGATTCAGGACACGCAGAGGTTTCCGCAGAACCGCCAGAGTCTTGACTATTACTTTGATTTATTTCAAGTACTATTTACGCCATTTGCTAATATAGATTTTAACGATTGGTATAAACTGGAATTCAAAAATTTAAAGAACTCCTTGAAAATTGAGGTAATGGATTGATTATGATTTTAATAATACTGCTTTAATTTCATCGTGAGGTGGACGTTGTCTCCTCTGCATTGGAACGCGGAATGTACTGCCCGAGAGCCTTTCTCGATGTATGAGTAGAACAGGCGTTTGGCACAGGAGTTTGGCACCCGGGACTGCTTAACAAATTCCGTAAATTCCTACATTCTACATATTTCCTTATTATTCGATCCTATCTCAGTGATAGGACCTTCGAAGTAAACCATAAATTTTCTCTTTTTACCCAAACTAGCGGTGTTCGTCAAGGTAGTATCCTAGATCCCATCCTCTACAGCTGTATACAGCTGACATCCCGACTCATCCTACCAATGTCCTCATCACTTACCCTGATGACACATGCATGTTATCACTAAATAATGATCCTTTCATTGCATCCCAATCTCAAATTACTAACATTTAAGAATGGTGTCGAAATTGGAGAATTAAAGTAAATCCAAACAAATCGTTAAACTACGACTTCTTGTCCTACAGTATCCTTTAACAATATCCTTTTACATTAATCCTGCTTGAACAGATCCGCTGCCTAGGGCTCCACTTGGACAAACGTCTTACTTGGAATCCACATACAAGACTAAAACGACAAGAAACCTCCCGTCGTTATAGACTACTTCAACATTTACTAGATAAACATTTAAAGCTACCAATTAATTACAAAAGACTCATTTACATGACGGTGATTAGACCTAGTTGGACGTACGGAGTACAGCTTTAGGCCTCCACTAAACCATCCAATTCATTTCGTATTCAATCCTTACAATCCAAAATCCTTCGAAAAATCCTCAATTCTCCTACCTTTGTCACCAATAAACATAAAGATCTTCATAATGTTGAAGAACATTAACTAGTACTTCGTGGATTATTGACAGTTCGTGATATATATAAACATTATAAAAATACCAGTCTGCCTCTTCATATTTGTATTTTGTTTGGTTGGTACGGTGTATGTACCATTGGACTGATAAGAGATCAGGTTCATGGTATGACTTGATGGTGCCTAGAGCAACACAGCTAAAATCTGTTGCATGAGCAGTTGATCTTACCGTGTAGTTGTATTAACTTATCATAATAAATTACATTAATCAGTTTTACATAGTGCCGACGGTATGTAATAACTGTTTTAGTGTGTTTTGACAGATTGATATTTGAGCAAATTAACTCTCGTTTCTCTATTCTACACAAATAAATTCTTTCATACTTATCTACTTAATTTAATTTTTTTTTCCAGTAGTGTTCCAAAGAGGATTTTTCTTTATTTCACTAGACTAGTATTGAATGAAGGTTGGAATGATTGCTGACAATTCTGGCTGGTACTGGTGGTTGTGTACGCCCTTTCTCGAGAGAAAGATAAGGGGTCCTACTTACATTTATTCATATCATGCTAATCTCCTGGAATTGGCTGACCAGGCCCTTATAGAAACGGGTTCAGTGGGTCAGCGTGCTGGTCAATATACCTAGCTGGGCAAATCTGTTGTGGCCAATTACAGCCAATGAATGTCTTGCTTGGATTGAGATAGTTTTCAGTAACTGTAGGGTGTCATTTCTATAAATGAAAAAAAAAAATGTTTATGTATCAAATCACTTCCATCAGGTTATTTATTAAAGAATGTTATAAATCTTTTATCTAAATATAGATCTATTACGAAGTTTTCCCTTAACAATAATAACTTAACTTATAATTTACTTGTGGTACCTTCATTTCTAATGTACATCTCCATTTTGTGAAAATCTAATAAGCATGTTTCAATGCAAAAGATTTAACGAATCCCATTCATAAATTCTATAAAATTTCATTTTTTTCTAATAATTAATCTAATTTTTAAGTTCTGGCCATGTCTTAATACACGACAATTAAAAATGTTACAAATCTGTATAAGCTAGGCGTTGTGTGAGTGTGGATATGGTTGCGTCTATGTCGTCAATGATGTAGTAGTGTGTGGGGATGGGAAGTGAACACATCTCCAGATCCCTCCAGTTCACATTTCTCGTGATGAGCCGAGGGAGTGTGGTAGCTATGCTAGGGCGCCTAGAGAGCATATCACAGTGCCAGTTCTGTATATTGTGTAATTTATAATTCGCAATCTGTCAGCGGCCTTGAGGTGTGTTTCTGAGATAAATTTTTTGTCTGTTTTGTAGCGTTCCAAAACGTTTATCAGTGTATTTAATATTTGGGGGTACACTGAACCAAAACGTTTATCAGTCTATTTTTTTTATGATATCACAATGTCTAAAAAAACATTTTTTTTTGTGGTATTAACAAACGGTAGCAAGCTTCCAGTTAACAATCAGTGATTTTGTCATGTAACAACGTGATAATATATTAGTCTGTAGGTCATTAAAATTCTCCATTTTGATTTATAAACATCTGGGAAATTAACTGCATGAAAAATTGTTTAATTTGTGGTATTAGCGGTTTTAGAGGTTAGTAAGTTTGTTATGTTTATGTTTGTCGAGATCGCTGGTATTTTCGTGATTGGTTGGCTGAGTGGTCTGCTGATGATGAGGTGATCTGCTCTGAAACATGTTGGAGAGTCTTGGGGGGACGAGGGAACGTGGAGCAGTGATAGGTTCATCCTGGGAATATGTCTTAGTTTCGAATCGAGGAAGATTATTATTCACTGGTATAATTTGTACTTGTGGAGTTCATCTAGTAGAGGAACAGGCGAATTTATGTTGTGTATTTTGTGGAGGTTGGGTGGCAAGGGGTTGTACGTTTGTATTGGGGTTGTGTGGGTGGTTTGTGTGGCTGTTAGGATGAGTGTGACGGTTTCATCACCGCAGGTTTGATTATATTCCTGGGCCTGTACTGTGTGAACAGCCCCTTTACCCCTTTTCATTTTCACCACAGTTCACGCAGGTAACCTGTGTGTTGTTAGAGCAGCTGGATGTGAGGTGGCCCTCAAAACACTTCCCAGATCACGGGTCCAGCCTACAATGATGCTTAGAGAGGCTAACCTTAAGGCACTTTCCACACTGAGCTACACTGAGCTACCTGGTTAGATATTTTGCGGGGTTCCACCTTTAGCGGTTTTTCCTCCTAACCAATCCAATATTCGAATGTTGTCCATCTTCTTTCAGATAAATAAATTAAAACATTTCCGATTTTATTTAAAAAGGAATATATACAGATAACAAAATTTAATTTTTAACTAAAGTAGAAATGATTTAATTAATTAATATTTCGTCGAAAGATTCAATTAATTAGCATTTCTTCCTATTAGTAGATAAAACTTAAACCAAGCTGAAAGGTTTGATTATGTATGACTAACTAGCACCCCCCGTTAGTGATTCGCCCGCTCTCATATATAAAGAATTTAGATAATTTTAGCTATGATTGAAGTTTTATTTATTCATCAATAAAAATCTTGAATTGTAGCATGCGATTAATAAGAATTGATTCCTCAATGATATTTTACCCATAGGACTTATTTTAAACCTGGCGACGATTTCGGAAAAGCATAATTAGACATCCAATTTTAATTTTACCAATTGACAATCCAGATGGACAGAGGCTATTAAAAAATTATTGGGGATAATGGAATGTACCATCAGTGCACAAAAGGTCCATGAATCAAATTTTTATATACATTAATAAAAAAAAAAAAAGAATATCGACATTCTGATTTGGTAGTCATTTTTATTCGGCAGATATAAATTTATTGATATTTTCTGGTTGGATTTTAATTTCTGAACATAAAAGTATATGACAGAGTGGAAAAACTCGTTTCTACCACTTGGCATTCTATATAAATTTTATTATTTCTTATCCTTCCTAGAAGTATGGAAAATTTAGAACAGATTTAAATGTTCAATTTTTAAATTTTTCGATTATAACTCAAAAACGGTGCGTTGCATTGAAAACGTTTTTGAGTATAAAATTAAAGCTTATTAAATTTGGTACAAGACTTCTCATATACATTTTTACGATTAGCAGGACTGTTGTGCAACAGGCTCCGGAAATGTTGTAATTTTCGGGAAAATTGATTTTACTCATGTTTTTTGTATATTTTTGTCTTCTAGATCCTCACTCGTTCAATTTAGAGGAAAGTCGTCAGGACAGAACTTGTACAAAATTAAATACCCTATAAGAAAATATACCGTATGTTCATTTATATTAAACACGTCGCAACTTACAGCGAAATGAAATTAATGCCTGATTTCCTAATTAAATTTTGATGTTCCGTTCAACGGGAACATAAACAGCTGAAATTTATACAACTGTTCAATTACACTCAGCAGGTGATAAGCCTTAGCGGAAAATGATGTTATCGAGTGCGTTTTCAAAACTGATGCGTTCAAACCCTTCATCAAGCATTTCTCCGCAATAACACGTATAACTCCGAAACTATCAGTTAGATCCATAACTTATTTTTACCACATAAAAGCTGGTTAAATTTACTTTTTGACCCGCATACGAAATTTTGATCGAGCCCCGTCAAATACACGTGCTAGGACGCTAAAAATGCGATCTGTTGTAAGATCCATTGTTTTTTGCCACATTCTTCGTTATAACTTCGAAATTCTCGTCATATCCAAAATTTCTTGTTTCCATCTCAAACCTGGTTAAATTTACTATAAGGACATATTTATGAAATTTTGATTCAATTCCGTTTTGGTAAAACATGACACATTTTTCATGCTCAGTGGGCTGGCCTGGGTATTTTATGGAATGTAATCAATATTAGATGTATGGGGTTTGGTAGTAAATTTAAGTAGCTTTAAGAAGGAGAAAAAAAAATATAGATCGAATAAATAGTTTACATTACAGAAAAAAACCCAAAAGGGATCTGTACATCTCGTTTGTGGATTTCAGAAAGGCGTATGACTCGGTTGACAGGGAGACGCTACTAGAGATTCTGAAGGAATATGGAGTGGACAGAAAAACCAGAAAACTAATAGAGCTAACCCTTACAGCTACAGTATCCAAAGTGAAATTCCAAGGAGCCATAAGAAATTCCATTTTAACTTTTGGATAAAAACAGGACTGAGACAAGGGGACGGACTATCACCAATATTATTCAACGTAGTATTGGACATAATCATGAAAGAACTCTGGAAATCCAATAATGCAGGCGCAAAAATAGGGACCAAATACAACCACGTCAGTCAGGTGCCTCGCCTATGCTGATGATCTGGCTATACTGGCAGAATCAGAGGAGAAGGCGGTTGGTCAGATTAACAAGCTTAAAGAAATGGCCGGAAAAACAGTTCTACAGATCTCCTTTGAAAAAACAGAGCTTATGACTACTAATCCGAACTTCAAGAAAAAAAAACAAAATATGGATCGATAAAAGTGTCTCAAAAGTTTAAATAACTGGGCAAATAACTCCGCAACCAGCAACTTATACAACATAAGGAATTTGTCCATAAAAGCGAATATTAGGCATTACAACACTGGTAAAACCGGTGATACTGAATGGGACGGAAACCATGAAAAAAAAGATCCTAAGAAGAATCTATTGTCCTAGGAAGACACTAGAAGGTTACAGGTTAAGAACAAACAAGAAATATACAAAGAAATCAAAGACATGGAAACTGAGATAAGGATCAGGAGACTAAAATTCTACGGGCACGTGGTTAGGATGCCTCCGGAAAGGTTGAATAAAGCTATATTGCAGAAACTCTGGGGCTACCAGAGCTTACAAGGATACATCAAGCAGTTGATGGAAGAAACAAGAAAAATAGGGATACATAATGCATACAGAAAGAGGTTGCGTGAGGTCACAGTTCTTGTAGACAAGAGGAAGCCTATGAGAGGGATTGCATGGACGGAGGAAAGAAAACAAAGGCAATCAAAAATAATGAACGAGAAATGTAAGAATCCATCTTAAGGCCATTTCGTGTAAAAAAAATAAATAAATAGTTTCGGAGTTATACCGAATAATGTGCCAAAAAACGTGGATATCACAACAGTATGCGTTTTTTTTTATCGTGCCGACATAATTATTTCACAGGACTTGATCAAAATTTCATATGTACGGCCTTATAGTAAATTTAACCAGGTTTGAGATGGAAACAAGGAATTTTGGATATGACGAGTAATTTCGAAGTTATAGCGAAGAACGTGGCAAAAAACCAGTGAATCTTACAACAGTACGCGTTTTTAGCGTCCTGGCACGTGTATTTGGGATCGATCAAAATTTCGTAAGCGGGTCAAATAGTAAATTTAACCAGCTTTTATATGGTAAAAATTTATCATCATTTTATATATAAAAGTTATCACCTACTGAGTGTAATTTAGCAGTTGTATAAATTTCAGCTGTTTATGTTTCCGTTGAACGGAACATCAAAATGTAATTAGGAAATCAAGCTTTTTGTTGAAATCATTAATTTCATTTTGATCTTGCTGTAATTTGCGAAGTGTTTAATATAAATAAACATACGTTATATATTCTTTTAGGGCATTTAATGTTGTACTAGTTCTGTCCTGACGACTTTCCTCTAAAATGAACAAGTGAGGATCTAGATGACAAAAATATATGAGTAAAAACAATTTTCTCGAAAATTAAATGTTTTCCGGAGCCGGTAGCAGGACAACAGTCCAGTTAATGGTAAAAATATATATGACTAAACTTGTAGAAAATTTAAGAAGCTTTAATTTCATGCTCAAAAACTTTTTCGAGTTATAATCGAAAAACCTAAAAATTAAACAATTAAAGCCCCCTTTCCCCCAGCGCACAGTACGGCGCTCTTACGGTCGAAATAGACAAAAGTCACTCTTGACGGGCTTTCTAAGAAAACTTAGTTGATCACTTAAAAAAACAATATATTAAAGATCTTTGAATACAAATAAGGTTTTTTAAGAGTTATAAAATAATAATTATTAACAAAACAAAAAAATTTACACTACATGACTTGATTAAGATACAGCTAAAAATTATATTGAGTCACTGCTCGTTGACATACTCTCATCATATGACGTAGATGAGGATAAGTTCTCCAGTTCAAATAGAAGTGAATCCAAAGATTATTCCTCATCGTCCATAATATATTTTTTAATGTCCTCTAAATCGTGCTTTGAATTTGAGTGGCTTGCTTTTCTGCTTGCAGATATTTAAGGGTCTGAAGATGTTAAAAGATGATTCCTAAGATTAGCATTGGAATTGGCCCTACTGTTCTTCCGCGTGTGATTCAATCTATTTTTTCTGATGACTTTATGGGTAGCCTCTAAAGCCTCCTCAGAGAGTATTCCAACTGGAATAATATCAAAGAAATTTATAACTTCGCAATAAATGAATAAAACTTTATGCACACTAGGGAGCATATAATACCAATCATAGTTTATCATAGGGCATATAATTTGAATGTGTCTTTTAATAAAACTCCAAATGTGTCAACATTCACGCGCATGACACAGGACAAAGTTCTCAAAATTAAATGAAATCTATTTATCAGCTCTTCGTTCTAACCAGTAATTTCAGCGCTGACCTTGGAATTGGCAAAAAATGTTCTGGCTGTATTTCCGTCGTTTGATGAACCGAACCCAGCTTTTGGTTTGTTTACAGTAAGGGATAAGCGCGATTTGAAACTTACTTGAACTGTTTTCTTGTTTTTTTCGTAAATGTCTTTCAAATCGTCACCCTTAACTTGCCATCTTTTAAAAGGAAGTCTATATGAAATATGGAGTAGACATTCAAAAAACCGAAACCAACAATGGAGTGTTGACAAGCCAAAACGGTATTGGTTTGCCTCAGGAATTCTTTCAAATACTTTTTTGTATTCATCTCCTTCGGAGTAGCTTTGCATATGTAGCTATTTGGACTTGAGCTTGTTTCTGATAATATGTTGGCCACTTTACCATCTAACATTGTAAAGAGAAATTGAAAAGTAATATTTCTCCAAGAATCGCAATCGCTTGTATTAAATTGGTAAGGGGAGAGCGTTTGAATTTCTGTTAATAATTTAAACTCTTGTTCCCTGATTAGGGCTTCATTCTCTTTTACAAATAAAAAATTGATAGGCCTGCAAAAAAGGGTGGATAATGGATGGGGGTTAACCCACAAATCATTGTTCCCAGCTACCAGTTTAAGAGGAACAAACGCCACTACAAACAAAAATTCGTCAGTTGCTAAACCTTCAGTAAATGGGAGTTTGTAGGTGATGTAGCTAGAACTGCCATCGAACCCCCATTTACAGATCCACGTTAAGTCGGTATACTCATTCAAATCGGCAGTTTTTACAATACTTTCACAAGTCTTGTTTAACAAATCTTGCAATTATACCTCAGCAGAGGTATCCGTTGCCGATACAACTGGTAAAAACGATATTTTCATCTGACGAAGAGCTTTAATACTTGGAAGCTGGTTGGCCAACGAACCAAACGACCGAAGAATTTGATATTTTCTTTCAGATAAGTCTAAATCTAATATAAATGAAAATATCTGATGTGGCGCGACCCTCGACTGACAATCAACAGCGATTGATTTGTTTTTACTTTACTTACTTTACTTTTACTTTTGTTTTTACTTCTCCTTGTCAGTTCAGCAGCGAATAATAATTCAGCGGAAGGTCTTGACAGTAGATATTTAACTCTTCTGGGATTAATTTTTTTGAGATGCTTCCTTGAAATGTACATGAGGCCTTCCCAAGCTTGGAGAAGGGTTTTGATTAGGAACGGTGGATTCTCTATTTAGAAGTATCCTTTCCAGCTCTGCCGGCTTAAACAAATCATTATATAACCATATATTATGGTGGCGTTTTAAGTTCTGCCGCTGACGAGCACACGATTGCCATTTCCTCCTCATTGCCCTGTCATACATTTCTGCCGTTTTTTTGAATAGCCTGATGTATGCAATCTGAAGGTGCAAGAGATCCACGATTGCAGCACAAACTGCAGAAACTCTATCTGGGCCTTTTGAATTTATCCAAGTTTCCAGAACATCAATGTTTTTTAGGTCTATGATTTTGTCTGAAAGAAATAAACAGAGAACCGTTCAAAGCAAGAATGATTTGTATATTCATGGTGTATATATGTTATTAAATCAAAATATTTCAAAACCTAATAATGTTTTGTGTCAAAATTGAAATATGTCGATTTGAAGTTTTTTTTTAAATGTTATAAATATATTAATGAAAAAATGTTATTTAAAGATATTAAGGGAAAACAATTATTCAAAGGTACTAATGAAAAAATGCTTAATACTGACCTTCTTTGATGCCTGCCATACTAAAAATTCAAGTGACAGTGATGTTTACTTAACATTAAATAAGGGCCCACTAAATTGAAATTGTTTCGATGAGACAGATAAGCGATCTGTCACTTGTTCAAACATGATTTCTATCCTTTGTTTTTGTCATTTAGTATTAATAGCTACCAGTAAATATCACTGAGGTCACTATGCAAGGATTAGAAAAGGAAACCAAGTTGGAAAAAATAATCGCATTATCGACTTTTGTCCACAGCCTGCCGCAGAGTGCAGCGGCATTGGGATTTGGAGGGACTTTATAGGTTCTTGTTCAGGGGACGGACCATCCCCTACACATTCCTGAAAAAATTGGAACTAGTATTTTTAGTTCCTCCGATTGCCCACTTTTGGTCTATTGACTGAACTGCTATATTTGGATCTGAGGATGGAAAATTTTTGATTCGAACGAAAAAGGAGTTATCATAGCTTTGATAACAGATATTAAGGGGATAATATTAAGAGTTCTGTATCATCAAAGCGGATATCTATTCATTATTGCGTAATACAATTCCGTAAGAGTATTTCTGCTTTAGATATTGCTTTTGAAATCATTAAATCAATTATTAAATTATGATCTTTGCATTTGTAACTCTTTTAGTGATAACATTAATAAGACAGGCTAATTACTACCAATAAGTAACTACGGAAATACTCCTGTTGGCTATAGATTTAGCTAGACCCTCAATTGCACCTGATGAATTCTTAATGGCATAAGACCTTGAATCATCGATTGTGTTCGACTTCTTCCTGGCCCTTTGGAGGTCGATGGACGTCTGAAGACCATATGCGAAGTTTGGGATCAAAGGCAAAATAGTTCAAAATTACCCTTAAATCTTCACTGAATTTATTTTTAGAGCGAATGAACTCAAAAAGTTATAAATATATACATGTCGGTAACGTTTTTAAGAACATACTATTACTTTTTGGATGAAAGTCATTCAAGTTAAATATCGGTGTATTCGTATCCTGTAAGTATTTTTTCTGGAAGATCCTAAATAAATGATTATTTCTCTTAATTTGAATATTCATTTTCTGAACTTATTATTTATTTTCTTTCTAGTCACTTTACATGTATGCATGTGTATAAGATAGGAGAAAAATTAAAACATAATCAATTTATTTGATTATTAAAATTATTATTTATCAATTTATTTTATTATTAAAATTAAAGGCCCACCTTTACTTTACAACCAAGTTTTTATGAATTCGCATTTTTATCTCTCATACGCAGTCTCTGTAATTATGAAATCGTATCAACGACTACGGTTTGGATCAAATACCAGTGAAAATAATAAATCTCTGTGTTCCTCTTATCTTACCTGCCCTTCTCCACATCTGTAACTTCTTCCAAACCTCCCTTTTCCCAATAGCTTGTGTTAGATCAATGATCGTGATATTTTCTGATGCGACTCCTCAGAAATCGCATGAGCCTTTAGATAATAGACTGTATGTAAAGCTATAAAAACGAGTGTTCGCAATTTTGGGGAAACCTTATTCAGAAGATAGCTGAACCAAATATTAAAGAGAAAATCACTCACCTCGTTGAAGCCGCCGATGTACCTCCGCGACTTCTCAGAGGCCTCCAAGAGAATCGCGGGCGGATGAATGATTCCTGCAGGCTGAAATACTCGGTCAAGATATCTTCCTCTCAAATCACCAATCATTTGCAAGGGATACTATGTCTTTATTAAATATCATAAGAAACACTTTGAAAACGAAATTTTGGAAGACTAATCTTAGCCTTGGGCATAAATAGACAGGAAGACCACAGGGCTTTGGGCAGAAGGTAATTCGCTCGTACCGGGTCAGAAGACAGCCATAGAGAGAGGAATATTCCCGTAGGGATTAGTGTTAGATAAGGGCAAGTTACCTAGGAATTTTGACAGAGGGCGTTTATGAACGACACACTCCACTATTCTCCTTTCCCTCCTCACAAGAGCGCCGATTGGCGCGAACAGCTTGAATAAAAGTTCTTGTCGGTCCACTGAATAAAGTTCCTTCTCCTTCTTCAGTTTCCCAATTTAGACCTATATCAATCCTATCAAATCATTAGAAAGATTAGCACATTCCCAACTCACCTCTTTTCTTGAATGTAAAACCCTCCTTATTTCTTTACAATCTAAGTTTCGTTTCGGATACTCCACACAATCTGCTTTGTTAAAAATTGCTAAAGGCCTTTACTCCTCCTTAGACCAAAGGATATGACGATCCTGATCGTCTTTGATCCTTCAAAATTATTTGATTCTGTGGACCGTACAATCCTCCTCTCCAAACTCCATTACCTCTTAATATCTAAAAGTGCGTTAAGCTGGCTTCTTTCCTATTTATCTCACCGTTCCCAAACTGTGATTATACCTGGAAAATCTCACTCATCTTCACTACCACTTTCTCGAGGAGTCTCCCAGGGATCTTCTCTTTCACCTACCCTATTTTCTATTCATAATTATGACTTGCCGTATTCATTTACTACTCCCGATATCATCTTTATGCTGATGACTTGCAAATGTATTTATCCTTTCATTCTTCAGACATGCTAGGAGCGACTCGTAATCTCCAGAAAGATATAGATAGTATTAACCTATGGGCAATAGAGAATAAGTTGTGTCTGAATCCAGAGAAAACAAAGGCAGTCCTCATTGGTTCAAAGCCCTTCCTACTATCCACTGCTTTTCCTCAAAAACCGTCCAATTCATTTTCAAAATTCCATTAAAAATCTGGGAGTAACTTTTGATCAACATCTTTCTTGGAATAATCATATTTCCCAAATTACGAGGAAATCTATTTTTATTCTTAAGCAACTTTTAAATTACTACTAAGTACTCGACAACTTTTGGTATCATCACTCGTTTTTCCCTGGTTTGGCTACGGATGCATAGTATATGGAGAACTGTCTGGCGAAATGAGATGTAAAAGACAAATAAACTGTTTTATTAGGTTTATTTTCGGGATTTCCAGACGTTCATACATATCTCACAGGTATTCTGAAAAGCGGGTGGCTTTACCCTATTTTCCGACGTTAATCCATCTTAGGTGCACTCATATTTCAATCCTTGAAAACCAAAAAAAAAAAAAAAAAAAAAAAAAATTTTTTTCGTGTCCTTTGCTATGTTGTTCTTGGGGTTTTTAGAAATTCTATGTTGATATATATATATATATATATATATATATAGAGAGCCCCATTTATCAATACGTTACTTTTTACCTTTATTCGATTCTAATCCAATACGTGCAAACCAATTCAGTATTACTTTAGTGGCATTTAGGAAATAGAATAATTATGATGAATATTAAACGATTATATACAGCCTTGGCCAAAAGTATTAGGCACCTACATAAACGTATTAGGGAATAAATATAACTTCAACCATTTAAAACATATATTTTTTTAATCATAAAAAACACGATTTAATACTTCGTCAACAAACCATTTGCTTTTATTACTCTAATTATTCTTTTTAGCATGGAATTAACTAGTTGTGTACAATCTTCTTTAACTATTTTTCCCACTCTTCTTTTAATAATGTAAACAAGTTGTCTTTGTTTGTAGGGTTACGTTTACCAACTCTGATTTTTAATTTAGCCCACAGGTGTTCGATGGGATTGAGGTCTGGGGACTAAGGCGGCCATTCAAGAAAATTGATATTGTTTTTTTTCGAACCATTCTCTACTTCTGCGTAAAACGTGGCATGAAGCATTATCCTGTTGAGAATAATGTTGGCACTGTCCTCAGTTCAATTATATTTTCAAAGGAAGACTATAAAATTTGGTTTAATATTGATATGTAGGTATCGTTATTCATCCTCCCTTCGCACAAAAATATTTCTCGATCTCCCGAAGCCCCATACAACCCCAAAACATTATGTTTCCTCCACCATGTTTTACAATAGAGAAAACACAATCTGGGTGATAGGCTTCGTCTTCCCTCCTCCGTGCAAAACCTGCTCCAGGAGTTCCAGAAATCTGCACAAAATTAGATATTTTAATTAATTCGTAAAAATAATTATATTCTTGCAGTTAAAACTTATTTTAGGGATTTTTCGACATTTTTAATTTCAATTTACAATAATTAAATTACCTCAAAGTTGTTTACGTCTGATCAAACTACCTTTGCCCAATCTTCAGCAATACAGTTTTGGTTAAGTTTTTCCCAGGCAAGCCTATTCTTGCGATTGGCTTCAGTAAGCCACGGTTTCTTCCTGGCTTTACACCCCTTCAGACCTTTCTTTCCTAGTCCTCTTCTTACTGTCCGAGCAGAAATATCGCCAGAATTCAAGGTTTTAATCTCTTCAGTCAGTTCTTTTGATGTTTTCTTGCGATTTTGAAGAGATCTTCTCACGAAAAATCTCTCCTCACCTGCACCTGTTTTTTTTTTCTTTTTATTCTAGGTAGTGAGGAGAATGTGTTAAAGGTCCGCTGTCTCATATGTGTATATTAAACAGCACATCGGGAGCACTTCATAGTTTTAGCAATCTATGATTGATTATACCCTTCCAACGACACAAAATCTTTACACATTCAATCTCACTCAGTTCTTTGAATTCCAAAAAGCGCAAAATGTAATTTATTTATGCCTAAGCATAAAAGCCATAGACACACGCGTCATGCCTGAGTTGGATCTGGGACTATTATCAGCGACAATGATAGATTCATTCAATGTCAATTGAGTTTGCCAAATTCACAGCCTGCTTCTATGGATTAGATTATAAGTGCTAAGGTACCATGACGAAAATTCATGAGACGCTAACCATTACAGAAAGAAAAAATTAGAAGAGGATCTTGTCTATAGAGGATCTACAGATCTTTATAGGAAAATAGGAAATTCGATAACAAAAATATAGTAGAGTTCGTTTGTTGGCTATCAATATTAAATATATTAATATTCGTAAATATTAAATACGAATATTTTTTTATGGACCCCTTTCTCATTGGGTTGTATATATTTACTGTTGATATATTATTGTTTTATTATTTTTAATAAAGTTTATATTTTGGAAAAAGAAGTTTTATAATCGATATTCACTATATTAAATCTTGAGTATCGGTTGTTCCCAAAATAGACGTTGCCTGGGTCGAATATTAAAACGTCAGTTATTATACATAATTGAAGAGATAGTGTGAGGTCATTGGACACCTCGGGTCAGCTTAAAAATCAGAACATTAGTTACCTAAGTTTTGTTTGCCGTTTTCTGTAATTTAAGATAGTTATCCATCGATCCCAAAATATTTTATGTGGGTCATACGAGACACACTACGACTTTGACTAGAGAGGATACTTTAGTTGCCAATACCTTAAACACTTGAAAACAGCTGCTTGCCGAAACGTATCAATTAATTAAACTTAAATTACTACTTTTTTAATAACAAAACCTGTCGGAGAAGAAGAATGTATATAATATAGAGATAAGCCTACAGGCTTTTAGTCGCCTTATCGATTAATATTTCTAATATTAAAAATGGGTTGATTGAAATGAAAATTGATGGTAATTTATATTTTAGATTCATCTTAACAGTCTGTTATTTAATCCAGGATTAGAAACTCTTTTTTTCTTGTATAACCAATCAACGAATTTATCAACAAAAAATTAATCGACAACTTCTTTAGTACTGAATAAAGAATCACGTAACATATTATTTGTATCACAGTTTTGGTTTTGTGTCACAATTAAAAAAATACTAATTCTTAATTGATAAGTAATACAATGGTATGAATACGAAAAGGAAACCAGCAAATCTTTGTATAATATATATATTATAGATTTTTCAAACAAAATCCAAGGCTTGATTGAATTTCGAATTTCACAATCAATTATCTAAGCGAAGTAAAGTAAACAGCTGACTTTTGATTTTTTTCTCAAAAGAGGATCTTTTAGGACTCCGTTAATAACCAGCCTTTTTTTTTTCTTTTCTTTTTTTTAAACAGAAGAAAAAATAGGAAATAAACAAAAACTGTATCTACATATACAGATGGTTATACAGCTATAAACGAAACACCTCTAACATTGCCAATGTTACCCGAATTTTTGCCACCTGGTATTTTAGTCAGCCAAAGTCTTAGTTGGTCCACCTCTTATTCAGGGGGGGAGGCTCGATGGCCGAGTGAGTTGGAGCGAAGATCTCAGCGCGCTCGGTACTGAAGGTCGTGGGTTCGAATCCCACCCGGGAGGGTTAAAATTTATTTTGTGGTGAACCCACGAATAAATCTTGGCCCTTCCACCCCGGCTAGAATAGGATGGTGACCTGTAGGTTAAACCGCCCTCCCTGCCCTAGTTGGAGTGCATAAGGACGTCAAGCCCAAATAAACACCTCTAATATAGTAACAGGCTTGGGTTCAAAGAGATGACGTTTGAGAAATTTTATCATCCGAACTGCATAAAGGAAAGCTGGTTACAATCACTTCTTAGACACTAACGGCTAAATTAAAAATGATAAACTTCAATTGTTAAAGTTTTAAAAGTTATTACCACATTTAAAGTTATTTATGCTGGATTCAGGAATTTCTGTGATCTTATAAGTCATAATTATTTTAAAATAAAATAATCAGCGCTTATAATAATAAGGTTAATGCTACAACAATATTATAACTTTTTATCATTTTAAAATAAACAATGATTATTTATAATAATAATGAACCCTTACAGATTAAGATAATCAGCCTCCTTTTATAGAGTTTATGCCATTGTAATGTTTCACTCATGTGTCCAAATATTTCATTTAAATACTTTAGTATTCCAACTATCCTAAAGAAATCAAAATGTACAGAGTGTTCAGTACATTTTAAATACTTTAAGGAATCTAATCTTTCGGTTGCTCTAATTAATAATATTGTTTTATGTTTTACTCATAGTGAAGTAATAGTTTATTAAATAACTGCTTGGTCAACAACATGTCTGTTTTATTTTTAAATTTATTAAATGTATACACTTCCTCTATCTTATCTTCAAACTGTATAAGAATGAAAACTAGTAAACGTGAAGGATAGATGAAGTAGGGCATTTGCAAGTGAGACCTGATAGAAAACACTATCCTGTAAAATTTCAATTCGAAAATTAAGATTATGACAATATAAAGCGAGGAACCCTACAAAAAAAGGCCGAAATAGCAAGTCATATTTTTTTCATAACTAAAATAAAATCTTTGCTGGTATTTCATTAAATTCTTAATGTAGGTTTCCTCTATGTAAGATAAATAATCTAACATTTAAATAATTTTAAGATAGAACAGGTTACTACGTGCTAACCAATTAATTTGAAGCAATATTATGACATCTTTTCGACTACGCATTACTAAGTATACGCATTGCAGCTTTCTATTCCTGTCAAGGTGAGTGCAGTTTCGTGTGTGCATTTTTCAAATATTACAGTTTCAGTTTCAGTAAATTATGGTTATATAAAATTTCCATATTCATGTTTAACGAGCTGATACCTAGGTTGCGTGTTGGTTCTAAAATTGTTTAAGATTATAATGAGATGAGATTAGCAAGAAATGCGTCTCAGATCGAGGGGGTGATAGGTTGGAAAATATTTATTTATTTTAGTTGTTATTATATTGAGTAAATCTATGGACTATATTTATTCATACTTTTACCTCCTTTATAATTATAAAGTATCAATGTTGAAATAATAAACATAATCTATACTATTATATAAAAGGACAAGCCATTTTCCGTTAGCGATCACTAACCGGGAAAACAACGGAACCAATCTGTACCAAATTTAAACCAGATCTTCTTTATAGATCCAGAAATTTTTAGTAATAATAAAATCTATTGGCTTTCAATTAATTTGTTTAAAAAAAAGCGATAATCTGTGGATAACAGTGAAATTTGAAAATTAACCGGCAGGTAGCAAACGCCATTCCGCAATTGAGTTAACAATGGTAAAACTACTGAACCTATTTGTACTAATTTTAACATAATTTTCATTGTTCTATCAAAATTTAGCAATAATAAAAATTTAAATGTACAATGTTAAGTGGCATTTTTTCTTAATAGTCTTTGCCCATCTGGATTACCAATTCATTCATTAAAGATTTATGTCTAATAATGCGTTTAAGTAATCTTCAACCACCTAATAGTCTAATTTTAACCAGGTTAAATTTACAGCTATGCGTGAAAATATCATCGAAGGAATAATGCACGCATACTTCAGCACATGATTTTTATCGATAAACAAATAAAACTTCAATTTTTAATAACTACTATCAAGGCCTATAAATGCCAACCGAAAAAACAAAACAAAATATGTTACAATTCTTTACTTATTATTCTTTATCAATTTATTAAGTAATTAATAATTAAATTCGTTTTACCAAATGAAATCTAAAATTTAGAATTTGAAGAATTGATTTAACTAATTAGAAATATGAACAGCATTCATTTTTTCTGTTATTAATTTTAATTTATATTATATTAAAATAGCTTAGTGGAGTCAAATATCTAAAGCTGGTTAAATATCCTAAAAAATGCATCAGAAGTTTTTTGATTTTCTTACAAGTTGTAAATACTCCAGAGTGCGCTGAATATAATTTGAACCATATGAATTCTTTATTTTGTTTGTGTAATCTACATCTTCAAAATATGTAACATTTTAATATATAAAATTACCGTGTATCATCGAAAAACAGAATGAATGTGAAGAATTTGCAATTTTCTTAAGGAATTGACTTCCCACATTTATAGAACATGCAATTGGGATTCAGCACAATTGTTGAGGAAAAATTATCGATGAGACTGGGCTATAACGTAAATACAATACTTAATGATCTACTGTAGAAGTTTAATTTCAGTTTTTATTGTCGTTCCTTGAGGCTGAGCGTCCTTATGTACTCCAACTGGGGCAGGAAGGACGGGCTTTCTACAAGTTACCAATCTATTCTAGCGTAGATTGGGAGGTCATGATTAATGCCGTGGATCCGCCACTAAATGAATTTTAACCCACCCAGGTGGGATTTGAACCCACGACTTTCAGTTTTGAGTGCGCTAAACTCGCTCGGCCATATTACAACTCATGATGCCATAAAAGAAACAGTAAAAACGTTTTAGCACAATGAGTGGGCACCTACTACCAGCAAGTATAAATGTCTCCTGATCAGGGGTCTCTACGGGAATAGATTTTTATGGGTTCTAATGGATATGGTTTACTTTCCAATATTTCTAACTATAAATTATACCAACTAAACCTTAGTGATTTTTGTGGTTTATTGTGGTCTTAGGAGTATCCACAGCAATTGTAACAGAGTTCTTCATGGTCTATGTCTTTATATCTTTCTTAACTTCTTTCTCTATGGAGCAGTAGATAACATGACATCTATGTATTTTCTCAAGATGGCAGAGGCGGCAGCTATACCTAAATTGAGAAGATTTACCAAAAATAGTCAGTCCTTCGTGGTTATAGCTCGTCAGAACTTTTGCATATTCTTTAATAAATTATATGAATAGGAATTTCATTTAATGCTTAAATTAGTGTTACTAAAACTCTGGTAATAAAAAGTGAGTATTTTAAGTTGTAGATTGAATGGTTCAAACTCAGATACCACATATTTGTTATCTTTGTGTCTTTCGTTTATCTTCCTTCTCTAGCTCTACCAGTATAAAATATGTTACTTATATCTACTGTGTTACCGGCCTTAGTTTTATTACCTTAGAAAAAATATTTATACAACCTATAATCTAACATGTTTCTACTGAAAAAAAAAATATATATAGATCAGTGAAAAGATCAAATCACCAACAAGAAGAAGCTTTTTTGCAATGGAATATAAATTTACTAAGAGATGATTACATTACGATTTTTTGTGGAATGGGATCTAGAAGAATCTAGATTAAGAATTATGGCTTGAAAGAGCTACACTATCGTGTAAGAGTAATGGCCCAGTTGCGTGGTGGTCAAGGAAGGTTCAAAGACTTGGTTCGATCGGTGCCCGGAGCGCCTGCCCACCGGTCAGTCTCGGCTCAGGCATGGAGGATGGAGGTGGTTGACCAACTCGACTCCGGGTCGCCGGACTACGGCTCCAATCAGCTCCAAGAGGACGAGAAGCCCAAGATCCAGAAAAAATCGTATAGTTTACCTGCTGATGATGATGCCTTCATCAGTTCTCTGGATGCCAAGCTCAAAGACCTCGAAAAGGAGAAGAAAAAAAAGAAGAATAAGAGTATTCGGTCGGTCTCCTTTGAAAATAGGCCGATGTTCATTACCACAGTAAAGACCGGTATTTTCCTAGACCCTCCACCAGAACTGGCTGCCATCTTGGGCTACTCGAAGAGTTCCAACGCTTCCTCCGGCAGTACAGGCTCTCAAAAATCGACAGATGTCATGTACTCTTTCTCTAGCCAACCGAGAGTGCTGAATAACAGCAGGCTCAAGCCGAAGGTGAACAACGAACGGCAGCAGGAGGTTAACATCGAAAAACAGAAAGCCAGAAACAACCTGCGGGTAAGAAGAGATGTCTCTGTAATCGTCAATACCAACCTTGACAAAAATCGCAAAAAGTGAGTAATTATTTATGTAAATGTCTTTGTGCCTAAATTATTATGCTTATTCGCCAAACCAATAAATTGATATAATACGTAAAAAAAAATGGAAACAGTTGTTTTAAATTAAGCGGAATTGTTAATAGTCATGTGATCCATATATTTTAATAGGTAATAACTTTTTTTAGGAATGTTTTGTATCACATGTTATGAGACAACATTCAGACTGATAAACAATTATATGAACTAATATTGTTGGTAACTTCAGACTTTTTCCTCCCCTCTTTCCTTGTTGTTTCGGCAACATGGATTTATCCAGGCCTAGAGGGAGTGAAGAATTAATTACGAATTAATTCTACCCTGCCCTGACTGGATTCCAGAAGATACGATATCAGTCATTAGGTCGCAAGGATAACGCTCTTAGTTACAAGTATACCTCTGAGCTATGCCCGCCTTCTGAACAAATCTAACTGTACAAAAATAACATTAGGAAATACATTAAATCATATTCAACAATTTTTTTTTTTTTTTATAATACTTTTAATTTTTTATGGGATTTCTCATAATCAACTTCTCATAATCATAGGAAGCTCATAATCAACTGACGAGTTATCTTTCAAAATTGAATGACTGAATGGCCTCAGAAAATGTTTAAAAAAAAGCAAAAACCTACTGCAGTCCTCCCCCTGCTGTCAAATAAAAAACAATTGAATTATTTAAATCCTTGATATATGTCTACTGACGAAAAAAATATAGAAGTGTGTGCAGCTCGCTAAAACCTTGCTAGGTGCACACACTTCTATATTCTTCTAGAACAAAAAATGGACATATTCAGTTTTGAAAGATAACTCCTCAACTAAATCAGTCATCGTAAAATCTACAAATTGAAACTGACTAAACTTATGTTTTCTTTTATTTATTTATTTTTTTAATTTCTTAAGCTGATTTATCTCATTGTGAAATTAACACAACAGGGAATAGTTGAGATTTATTCCTAATAAGAACTGTTCCGACGTCCAGAGAAATGCTAAATTAAGATTCACTTCATATTTTGATATTTGGGTTTAGCAATCCATTTATTTATTCTTTATTACTATTTTTTCTTTTTAATGAATCAAATAGTTTTATTGAAAAAATATTACATGATACCTTTCTCAAGGGCAATGGGCAATGAAGATGAAGATGAATCCATTCGTATAAAATGTTCAATGAAAATAGATAAAAAATTATAAACAAATAAAAAAACAATAACAATAAAAAAGTAAAAAATAATATTTATAATAACAGAAAATATTTATTTGATTACAACATTTCAATGCACTAAAAATATTTTTTTAAATAGCTTAATAACAAATATATATTTATATATTTCTGATTGTATGGTGAATACAAAGATGAGGGAATGTGGATATGAATTTAATGAAGCGTCGACTCATGATCGGTCTATCAACATAGTTAATAATTTAAGGACCTCTCAGTTACTGTTTATCCTCCTGCATCAAGAATGCTGTTTACGGTTTTCGTCCTATAACAACAGCTATTTTCAGGATACTTATTAAGAACTAACTAATACTTCAGCAGATATTGTGTTTTCTTCTGTTTGATTCCTAGATCTATTTTGATACTAGATAATTTTAATTTTGATTTTTTGTGAATGTACTGTTACTATCAAAGAAGTTTCCATCGACGTAATAATATACTATATAGCCTAAATTTGAAATAATCTTATATATTAGTCATTACAAATGATGAATATTATGAAATTTAGATTAAAGAAACATATTCCTTTCGAATTTATCTGTTAATTAATCTGGATATTCTCATAAACCTTTCTATGAATTTGAGATCTAGTAGATCTGGTTTCTAGTTAATTTGTTATCTAGTTCTATAGAATCAAATTTGTGGAATGAAAATCTTTTCCATATTTAAATAGTTATTAAAATGTTTAAATATTTATCAGAAACATATATCACAAGTATGTCACGGAAAATAGAGAAGAACAATAGAATAGTCCTTCGGTTAAAAATTATATTTTTCAGTTAGATAAAGCTATTAGACGTTGTATAACTACAACTAGATGAATAAGAATATTCATAATAAATACAACTTCACAAATATAAAGTACAATTGTATAAAGTATAATAAAATAAAACCAACACTAATACTAATTATAAGTTTTATAATGAAGGATAGTAATAAATCCTCAGAGAACAGTCCTTGATGCTCAAATTACTATTCTAACCAAACTAGGATGTACTAGCAAAACATTCACAGTTTCGGTGATGAAATAATTGTGATTGTATTGTATATCTCAATGTTTAAAATTTGATGTTTTAATTGATTTAACTATCAGAAGAAAACTATTTTTTCCACATTAATAGTCTAAAAAGATAAAATGTAAGGTTAGTTTATATAAATATATATATATTTTTGCTTAATTAGGCTGTAGTTAACTGATTTTTACAATAAAGTAGATTTAAAGCATTATTATAGTTTAACTACTAATTACAAGTTAAGTATTTAGCAATTATAAATCATTAGTAACTAGCTCCCTGTTTTCGGCTTCACCTGCTTTAACTTTTAAGAGTGGAATTTTAACTTATAATTGAAGTTTTATTTATAAATAAACTATTTTATGGAAGGAGGTTTAATTTTTATTTCTTTTAAAGGTATAACTCCTATTTAATCTTTAATCTTCCTCGACATGTTTCGGAGTACAATGCTCCATCTTTAATATAAAGTTATGTCTTTAAAATAAATAAAAAGAAATAAAGAAGTTTTATTTGTTTTCGACAAAAATGTTTGAACGTCCAATTACATTGTTGAGATACTAGACAGCGGGAGTCATGTTATACTGTTTGTGTAAAGGAACCGACTTTTCACTATCATAGAGAACAGTGTCTATGAAAAATTTGAATACGTTTAATTATACTTTCAAGTTAATCTCTCGATTTGCAACTGTAATATTAGGCATCTAGTATATTATTAATTTAGGAGAAGAAGATAGTCAGGTCGAAACGTTGGCACGTATTAAAGGATTCTTCTTTGACGTGGTGTTACTTTGACTGCATCCCTGACTATCTTCTTCTCCATTCATCATCCAGTCAACCATACTTTTATCATTATTATTAATTTAGTTCGGTATTTCTTATTTGGATCAGGACGTTACCATTTGAAAAATGTTGGAGACCATCAATGCGAGTGTCGCCCCCTTCAAACTGACCTTTATATCTTCGCGAATCTTAGCAACTGTGTTGCTCCTACTGCACGGAAATTATAAAAACAGAAATCGGTTCGATAAGCAGAATCAACTAATTATAAGCAAATATATCGTTTCAGAGACACTTACGGATACCTCTTTTAAATTTGTCCTGTTTATAGAATGTATTTGACGGTCGGTCATTCGATTTTTCCATCTTTCCTTCCACCAGAAAAATTAATTATTGTTAGAGTGAAAAATAATGAAATTGAGTAACCTATTATTGACCTTTCTTTCCTAATACTACTTAAACTCCAAGTGAACGATCACTGACTCTCTAACAAGGGGGGATGTGTTAGGTTCCCGTACGAACTACCAAGAACCACACACATATTAATTACAGAATAGAATATGATTTAAGCTTTCTTTTTCATTTTGATTACATAAAGTGCATATGGTTTCAGAACCTGTTTAGCACATATTATTTTTTATAATAAATCTATATTTTTTTATCTGAGGCTAGTTGTGACATTATTCTTGTTTTGTAAAATGGGGCATTTAAGAAAAGCTATTTAGCAGCAGTGATACGTGTGGGTTTTATTTCCTTATAGTAGGTATTAAAGGTAGAATTGTTTACTCTTTCTAAATCCTGAACTGCGATATTAGCATAACTCGTAATATACTCCCTATAATGTGTATAATGTATACTCGTATTAGCATGTTTTTATATTCCCCACAGCTTTTCCTAAATTTTTGTTTATTAAGGCAGCATCATGATTTTCCCATAAATAAGTATAGTTTGATATCAAGAGTACATTTTTTAGTTGGCCTATCCAGTTGTATTTTATTTCTTGTGAATGTGTAATATGAAGTTCATATAATGTATTATACAGGGTACGGAGCATTCTATTAGCTGGCATATTTAGAATACTAATCCACCATTTTATAAGACATTTAAATATTTTTAGACTTATTTTCACTTGACCTGTTTCGAGTCTTACGTAATGGCCTGGAGTATTGTAAGGTAAATGCAATAAACATTTTAAGAAGTTCGACTGTACTTTTTCAACTACCTCTAAATTCCTTAATGCCCATCAATCACTGATGTAAAATATTTGTGATTCTACTAGGCTTTGAAACAACCTGATCTTTGCCTCCCAGGGAGAACTCTTTAGAGTGGAAAATATAGCCCTTGTGTTATTATTTGCTACTTTTGCTCTAGTATTGACAGATTTAGCTTGAAGATGGAATAATCCTGATCTAAAGATGATAACTCCTGGATATTTATAAGAGTTTAACTCTTTATTATTTCATTATTCTTGAATTGTTTGATTTTTTTTTTCCTCCTTTACTGAAAATAATAATTTTTATTTTTCTATATTTTTGTAATGAGTCTAATTTGTTTTGGGTTTCTCGTTTTGTATGTGAAAACAAAATTAAGCCCTAATTGTTGGCATCGACTAAATATTCTTACTTAAATCTTAAATAATCATCAACATTGGTTCTTAAAGCTATATATCATACTTTGAAACATTGAAAAACCTAAATCACTCACTCTATTTTTGTGCAATACGAAAAAAACTTGGGAAACAGTAAATAAAAAAAATTACACTTTTCATCGAAATAAGTAACACACTTTCCATCTACATTTCCTCATCAACTTAGCTGTCTCCTGTGTCAGACCTATTTTCAAAAGGACCAGAAAGAAGGTTTGAAGCCTCCAAGGTTACTAAACCCTTCGCTACAGATAAACTAAAACCAATAATCTTATTTTATTATATTATTAAGACAAATATAATACTATATTTCGAAATTATATACCTGAAGATGATTATTCATGTCATATAAAAATAAACAAGTGTTAAAATTGTATGTAAAAAAAAAACACACACAAAAAAAATATCGTTATAACAAGTTGATGCGGACACTGGTATTGATGCCACTGAACTTTGTCCACTTTCACCGATTATCAGTACAACAGATGACCGTTATCAGCTTGAGGAATTACATTATTTTGTTCTGCAGAGCCTTAACTTACAGATAATTAAGTCATCACGTTGAAAGTGAAATTTTAGTTTTAGGACTTACTGCCATGTTTTGCTTCATTTTGTCCCACTGGGCGTCGGCAAATAAGATTGCGTCTTGCAAATAAGGATTTTTACCGTCTACTGATACTGGATTACAGTTCTGTGATGTTAAGTAGTTTTCTAGGTCATTTATATAGATAGCAAAGCAGGCTGGCGAGATTGGATCTCCTTGTAAAACTCCTTTGATAATTGGGAAGCTCTCCGTAGTATTTTCATTTATTTTATATTTAATATTGGATTTTCTATATAAGTCTCCTATTATTTCTGCCATGATATTATATAATATTTTCACGCATAGCAGCAATGTTTAATCTCGTTAAAATCACACTGATTAGGTGTTTGATGATTACGTAAAAGCATATTTGAACATCGGATTATTAATTTTTATGTGATTTTTAATTTTTAATTTTTATGTACAAACTAGCAAAGCATCTACATTATAATAATTTTATTAATTTAATCTGGTTAGATTTTAATTTCTAAACATAAAAGTATATGACACTATGGCAAACCTCGTTTCTACCACACAACAGTACACATTCAAATTTTCATTATTGTAGATTTTGATTGATAAACCTTCCTAGAACCATGAAGATGGTTTAGTTAATATTTGGTAGAGATGGGCTCAGCAATGCTACCATTGTGAGCTCGATTGCGGAATGGCGCTTACCACATATTGGTCCAGTTTCTAACTTCACTGGGATCCACACGTCATACCAGATATTTAAATTTTTTTTTGTTGATAATTTAATTGATTTTAAGTAAATTTTATTGTCAGTGTCAAGTTCTTTATAACACTACACACTTGTAACCTCTCATCTAGAAAGGCGCTCGCCACCTATCCATCAATTTTCCAACTTCACTGTTATGCACTTATGTTCGTTTTTTTAATGAGGATTAGTTGAAAATCAGTAGATTTTATTATTGTTAAACTTTCCTGAAGCTAAATCGATGATATGGTTAAAACTTGGTACACATTGGTTCTGTAGTTTCTGTAGTTATATGGTTAGTGATAAAAAACGAAAAATCTTGTCCTTTTATGTAATATGATAGGTATACATTAAATAGATACATTTTTTTTTTAAATCCAGCGATAAATTAATATATTATAAAACATAATTATATTACAGAAACGAACATTTTTTATATTTGTTCCTTCATGATCACATTATAATGGAAGATACATTTCATACCTCGTTGAATACCGAAGAGCCTTGACTGGATCGATCTATAACTGATGAAGATAGGAAGCACATCGATAGGTGTTGTTCACTCGCCTGCCATTGCCTCATGTATCATTACCTCAAGGCCAACATGATCTGACGTGGGCATGACAGTAAGCATTGGGGCAGGTTGGTTATTGATGTACAACCCTATGTCAACTCCTGTTGACTTTGTTTACATTGTCATTGACACTAACGTTTATATGTTTTAGAGAGTATAAAATGGTTGTATTACAGATATCGACCTATACCTATTACAGGTATTGTGAATTTTATATTAAACGAAAAAAATGTTTGGCTTCGGAGCTTCTTCTATTTAGTTGAATCTTACAACAAATCCTAAACTCTCAAGTCACAAAATGATAAATATTTCTCATTCTCTTTTACACCTTAGAAAATTCACTGAGCTCATTTGCTGCAATAACATCATAAGTCAAAAATCACGATTTTTCAGTAGAGACATTTTAAAGTTTTCAAATTGCATTATTTTGTGGAGGTTATAATAAATATAATTCAATATCTCCTTATGACATTGAAGTAAATTATTCGGTAAAATGTATCCTATACAGTTTTCCCCAACCCCAAAACTATCCCGTTTCACTTATGACGTTGCTGCCGCAATTATCTCATTTGTGGTGCGACATAAGAGGAATTGTGACGTTATTTCTGATAACAAAAGTGCATTATACAACATTTATTACTGAGATTTCCAATTGCAGCAGTATCATTTTTCCCTGTCATCTGAATATCCATAATCAAGGACTTCGTCTCATCCAAGTGCGTGGAAACGAAATAATTAGTACATTTATTTTAAACTTTATTTTCACTTAAAAGTATATATAATGATCGAAAAAGCGTAATTTACAGAATAGGAAAAAACAGGACTTAGTACAAACTTTAAGGTACATTACAATAGCTCGTAAAATTGTTTATAAATTTTGGTATATGGTTTTTCTGGATTAATTCAAGAAGCCGAATTAGAGTATAAACCTCAAAATATTTATTAGGATAAAACATTGCGACATAACATTTTTAATTAATATACCATTATCCACAGAGTCTTTTCATGGAGTCGAATTAATATTCAGGCCTGCTGAATGAGCCGGTGATGAACGGATCTTCCATTTTTCTGTACTTACAACTTGATTCTTCAACGCCATTAACACTAGTTTTTCCTCGAGTATTTTATTGCCTTATGCTATAACGAAAAATATCAGTTTACTATCAATTAAACAATATTTACTTATTCAAAATACGTTCCGCAAGCTTGTGTAATGGTTATAAAAATTAGCATTCCAGTAAGTTTTTAAAACAATAGCGACATAAGTGGAAATAATTCAGAATAAAATGTAAATATCAAAAACTATTTAGTGCAACAGTGTCACATCTGCAGATACTTCTAAAACTGATGAAAGCATGGAAGTGTTTTTTTGGAGCAACGTCATATAAGGAAATAATACAAAAATAAATACGATACTGTTTCGCAAGAACGTCATAACCCAAAATAAAACAATTACTACTCTTTACTGTATTTATCTACACAACGTCACATCTAAAGATAATTTCAGCAATAAGGTCACAATCCGTAATATGACACTCTTGTTGAGAAAAGTTCAGAGTTTCGTACATAAACAGGGAGTCACAACTGAGATAATGCGGTATTGCAACTAACACACTAAGTCCCACCAAAACAAAAATAGCGCCATCCCGAGAAAAATCTTGAAAGTTCAGGAATAAGAATGCACCTGTTAAAAGTATACATCATTGTCATTGCACCTTTAGTATTAACTCAAAAATCATCATTTTTGAGTTATGTCGTTGTTGCAGGAAATGAGCGATATGTCTTTTTTTTTTTTTAAATCAGTTCTGCTACAATTTCTCAAATTTATTAAATCGATTCAATATTTCTAAAAGTTTAGAAGTTTATTTTTACAAATGGATATTGATAACCATAAGTTTATGTTGAGTTTGGAAGTAGAACGCTGGCCTAAAATAATTTATAAACAACTGTTTGTTTTTTTATCGTAAATAAATAATCTGATTGATCCATTTACTTTATCCGATAAGAGATAACTAAAGAATTTATTAGATTACTCAATGCGAAAGTGTGAAACACTCTCAAAAAAATAAAGTAAAAAATAGATCATGGTTACTGAATTGACGTTTCGCCAAGCAAGATTATGGGCGAATCAACAATAACTAAATTAATCATTTCTCAACTGACGGGAAATAGCCTTATGATTCCCTGGCAAGTATTTTAGGCCTGTTGTTACAGTTTTAAATTCTGATGAGGTTCATGGATTACGTGAGATCCTAACTTGTACATAAATTGGAGTCTTGTGTGGTGTAGTAGTGGAGTCTTGCGAACTTGGTAAACTATCTGGCCTTGACCTGCACAACTTCTACAATCATCCAAGACGTAGAAACTTCTGGTTAATGTATGACCCTGTCCATCCTATTCATCAGTAGTTGCTCCTAAACAAACCACTGTTTCATGAATCTTTAAGCTACGGTTGCGTGACTTCAGTCTTGGAGGTCTTATCTTTTAATACCCTATTTGTTCTTGAAAATGTTTTGATTTTAGTTTAAAAAAGAAGATTTTTGTCAATTTCTTAACAAAACAAATTTTTGCTGTAAACCTAATTTATAACAGCTTGATGGTAGGTCCAGGAGAATTTTATGAACACTTTTTTTAAAGATACTTTTTAATTTATTTACGTACAATTGATATTTGGGTTTAAGTAAAATCTGGTTCATCGTGATTTTAATTATATTATTGATTGATCGAAAACTATTGTTATATTCTCAAGACGTCTCGCGTGAGAATATATATATATATATATATATATATATATATATATATATATATATATATATATATAATTACCTAATGTGTATCCGTAGTAAAGAAGTGAAAGTGGAGGATGGAAGGTCGAAAACATTCGTGATTTTTTTTATCACGATGTAACCATGAAATGTCAGTGAGAGACAAAAAAACCACATATTAGATTTGAAGTATTTACAATTTTTATTTTATTCTTCAAACCCAGAACACATCTCTAACCCGTTTTGTAATCTTTGTTTACTGGGTTCTAATAACTGAAGCTTATTACATTACAATTTCATTTTCATTATATTCAACAAAATCCTGTCAGCAACGGAAGTGAGGCAGTTATTGCTAAAATGTTTTTATGTCAACTATCACAATCATATTTTAACATGTTCAACTGCAAAATGAAATAAAAATTGTAAATACTTAACAATCAAATCTAATATGTGGTTCTGTCTGTATATAATGTAAATATTAATTTGTAATAAGTTATCATTACAATAAATAATTAATAATTATAATTATTTTAAAGTAACAAATTATTTCTCCTAATTAGTATGTATATATATATATATATATATTTTTTTTTTTATTGATATCTATATATATACATACGTTTCCTGAGTTTTGAGGGTGCTGAGGTAGAATTCTAGGGCTAAAAGAATTTCCTATCACATTTTACAGTGTGAAAGCTAAAATTTTTCAAGTGAAGTATATTCAATATAATTTTTTCACAAGGACCTATATCGGATTCTAATTCAGCATTCAAGAGAACCCTTAAATACGAAATTTCATCCAAATAGAAAAATAAAAGTTTGTAAGCTTCAAAGTTTGCCTGACCAAATGGTAGGCAACTTTTGTTTAAATTGATAAAAACATAAATTACGCTTAGACGGTTTAACGTATCAACTTTATTTTTTTACACAAAATATAGGGTGGTAATACGCTTGAAATGTATTTGGTTTCATCATCCTATCTGGTTTCAAACTCAAGTTAAAAATCAAAATGTTTTTCGGATTTTCCAATTTTTTTAATAGGTTTTTGTTCATCGAATTTTACATCTATATACATCAAAAGAAAGCTGAGACCCTCTTCTTTCCAGCGATACCAACTAGTGAATTGCATGACAAAGTAATGACGATTTAAAGGTATGTAACCAATAATCGGTTTTAAAATATCATTTTCCTGGAAGAGGTGAAAAAAATGATATTTTTTGATTTTGTTGAATAACCGTTTTTTAATGTTTTTGAGGGTGCTGAATTAGAATCTGACCTCAATTTTTGTGTGAAAAAATCTATAGAGGTAGTTTGTTTGAAAAACTAATCATTTTTTTAGAATTTAATTAACCTAAACCAAAATCTATGGAGCGACTGTATTTTTCCTTTAATTCGCAATCAAAACTGAAAATCTTGGTGCAAGAATCATGTCGATATCATTTTTTAAACTCGAGATAAAAAATAAATTAGTTTAATGCTATTTTATTTTTTTTCTCGGCTTCTAGGGCCCATTGGTCGGAACGGCAAAATACGTGTCTAATATTTTTTGACCAGGAACCTCCAAAAAAATTGCCTACAAGATCCGTGAGAGACTGAGTGTGTCCTCCCCTTGTAAGTGAAATAAATTAAAATACCACTAGTAAGTTTTTATTATCTACCATTGAATATTTGTAATATTTTAAGTAAGAATGAGAAGGGGATAACGTTCCATTGAACAGTTTTGGAAAATATAGATACATACATACAAAATTGTGGTCACTGGTCATAACTAGTTAAGTCGGTTTCTCGAATTGCGTTATTTCAATTATTGTTAAACTCTAGGCTTCTTACACTATTGTCCCAAAATGAAAGTAACTTTTTTTTGTTCTATTTATTTATTCTGTTTAATTTATTTGTTTTAATTTAATTTAATTTATGTGCATATTTTATTATTGGATCCATTACTATCACTATTACTTAATATTCTGCTTGAGAGGAGCAAATTTTAATCTTTATTCAAAGTTTAACAGCGTTCTAAAAACTATTGCAGTTTTTAAATATCGGGTCTCCTCCGCATTGGAGCGCGGAGTGTACTGGGTGCCTTTCTCAACGTAGAACAGGCTTTTGACTGAGTTAATTATCCGTCCCTATCCCAGTGATAGAACATTCAAAGTAAACCATAAAAATCCCTATCCTTCCCTCATTACCCAATCTACCGGTGTTCCTAAAGGTAGTATCCTAGGTCCCATCCTCTACGCGGTGTATACAGCTTACATCCCAACTCATCCTTCCACTGTCCTCACCACTTACGCTGAAGAAAAATATGTGTTATCAGTAAACAATGATCCCTTCATTGCCTCTCAAACACTCCAATCCCATATCCTAAACCTTCAAGAATGGGGTCAAGAATGGAGAATGAAAATAAATTCTAATCAATTTCCAAATAACCTTGACCCTTCGTCCTAAACCCACGATTTCCTGTTCTTCAGTATTCTTTAATGATATTCCACTAATCCCTATTGAGCAGATCCGCTACCTAGGACACTAGTTGGACAAACGTTTAACTTGGAATCCACATACAATCCTAAATCGACAGGAAACTGCTCGTCGTTTTCGACTTCTTCAACATTTACTAAACAAACGTTCAAACCTTCCGGTTTACTACAAAAGACCCATTCCATTACAGTTATCTGACCTTCTGATTCTTCCCGTATCCAATCCTTATTGGAAATCCTTCGAAAAATCTTTAATGCTGCTTACTTTGTTAAACATTAACTTAACTTCATAAAGATCCTAATGTCCCATATGTTTCTGATTAAGCCCAAACCAGATACCTATCCATCCATAGTAAGCTACATAACCACTCCAATCCACTAGTCTCCCAATTTGCTTTTTACTCTATTCCCCATAATCCACCGAGGCGTCTGTAAAGTAGATGGTCTAGAGAACTTTTAGTGTATAATTTATTAAAGTGCTACTAGTTAGTAGTTCTTCATAAGTTATTTACATGCCACTGTATTCACTATCAACAAATTTGATTTGATGTATATATTTTGTACAGTTATAAATTTCAATAAATTCATATATAAAAAAAATTAATATATATTGGTAGATAATAATAAAACAGGATTTATTATGAATACAGAAATTAAAATTAAAAAAAAAAAAAAAGCTACAAATACACGCACTCACATACTATACCCACACAAAAACCTTTGTAATCCTGAAAGTTATTACTGTGTTACAGTTATTACTGTATCGATAATTTATTATCTTTTAATCTATGAACTATCTGCTTACGACTTTTGGTTGTATTAGTGCTAAACCCTCGGATTCCTAAAGCCTTGTTATTAATGACATAATTTAATTACTATGATTTTATTAATAAATAGTTAATTATTTTCACTCACTATCGATTATGCAAGTATTGATTTTAAAGTATTGTGCAATGAACAACTCGTGGTTACTAATCACATTTAAGTTTCGCCTTTAATACCTGAATAATAAATATTGCTGATTAGACTCGATAAAAAAGAGTCACGAACCTGAAAACAATGATAAGCGTTTCATGTCAACGACTAAAAATATTGAGGCCAAACATTATCAGATTGAAATAAAAAATAAAGAAGTTTAGAGTACAGGTCGATTACTGTGGGATAAAATCTATTGTTTTCTTGAAAAGATTTAGTTTGTCTTAAAGAGTTTGATATTATTCATACAGTTGTAAATATATTTGTTTGGTTTAAAATCGAAAATATAATATAATGCAATATATTTATCTATAATTGTAATAGTACAGTTGACTCTCTGTACTCCTTTTCTCCAGTTGTCTGGGTTTTTAGGGGACCGAGGTGAGGAAAATTGGAAGAAGAAAAAGGGAAAAGAAAATTTTGAGGGAAGAAGTTATGGTTAATGTGATGAGTGGGTGCGTGGAGGGAATAAAGGATGAGGAGAAGAGTGTGGTCTTCAAACAATCAACAAAAATGTTGTATGCAATTTCTTTAATTTGGCGAAAGAAAATGACCGTCAGCTGCTAAATTTATTGTTTGCGTGAGATTCTATTAAAAAGATAAATAAAATTTTCGATGAAGGTCAATAAACAGGGAATTTTTTTTTCTTCTCTTCATTGGAATAGGCCTAAACCAATAGATTAAATGTAGCCTAATACAAGGTTATGTTTGTATAACACGTTTTTTGTATTTTTAAAATATTACCTCAGCTATATATTATAATCGCTATAATCCAGTTTAAAAAACCCTGGTTAGATATCTAACGGATTATTGATGTGATGAGAATTTATTGAGTATGAATATTATTTATTCAAAATGATTCTTTGTGGAGTAACTTGTCATTTGAATGACGCTCGCGGATGATATAAACAGCGTTTCACAGAATTTGAATTATCTTTTTATTTTTAAATAAGCTTATCTGTTCACATGATTTTGTGCCCAGAGCTACGATCTTGTTTACCTCGTTCAATCAAATGTGCTAACACAATTGCATTGATTCTTTAATAGACATATTTCTTTGAATAGCAGCTCCTTATTACCTACATGTGAGTAATAAGTGGATCGAATTACTGTGATATTTTTTTATATTACTCTTTTAAAGTTTAGCTCTTCATGATAGCATCAAATTCAGGCTCAACATTGAAAAGATTAATAATTGATGAGGATTTTAGGGGCGAGGACACAGTATAGCTACAGATAGCGATTAAGGAAAGTATCATAGCCATTTGGTGGACTGGACATCCCCATTGTAATGAACGTTCGTTTTCTTGCTTCCTTCAGCGATAGCATGTCCAAGAGGCGTTAAGATGGCTATCATGAGCTGAGTCACTCTAATGACTGGATTTTTGCAATTTTCTTTCCTTGGGAAATTTGCTTTATCATTTAAACCATTTTGCTGCCAAAAACCCATATAAATTGAACTCTTACTTGGGTAGGGAATAACTGTGACTTTTTATTTTCACCATGAACCTCTGCTGCTGGTTTAAAATAACAATTACTTTTTAACGTAGCTTACCAGCTCTTCTACAACTATATCAATACTATTATATAAAAGGACAAGCTATTTTTCGTTTGTGATCACTAACCGCGAAAACTACTGAACCAATCTGTACTAATTATAACCACATCATCTACATAATCCAAGGATAGTTTATTAATAATAAAATGTGCAGATTTTCAATTAAATTGCCATGATAAAGGGATAAATATATGGTGCGCAGTGAAGTTTGATAACCTACCAACAAGTGGCGAGCACCATTCGAGAGAGGTTACATTGGTACTGTGTTAAATAGAGCTATAAAATTATGTTAAAATTTAATTATTTTCAATTTAATTGCTTTTAACAATACTATAAATATGTGGTGCGACATGTGGATCCCAGTGCAGTTTAAAAATCGACCAATATGTGGCAAGCGCCATTTTCCAATTGCAAAATTAATGAACCCAATTGCATTTAATTTTAAGTACAACCTCTTCAAAATTCTAGGAAGGTTTACATTAATAAAGTTTACTATAATAATAATAATGATAATTTAAATGTAAAGTCATGAGTGGCATATACTTTTATGGTTACAAATTGAAATTTATATAATCTATAAAATATTGTTAAAACAAAATTTCCCCCTTTGATTTTAGATATTGTGTGTAAAAATATGATTCATGGACCTCACGGATAATTTAATTTGTCCTCTCGTTGCTTAAATAACAGTAAGTGTTAAAAAAAATATCCTCAAACAATATGTTAGTTGGCGGCATAACCTCTATTTTTGCCGGATATTTCAGTACACTTTATCTTATTCCAAAAGGTTCTAAAGCCGATACAATAAAAGTCTTCAAGTATTTGGAATGACATTGAACAGCTATAATAACAGAAATATATGATAGTTCATCTTGCTGCAGGGCACTATGAATTTCCAATTCATATACTAAAAATTGGAAACCAAGTAGAAGATATAACTGTAAAAAAGAAGTAGGTAAGATAGTGAATATGGTCAAGGATTTTATTTTTGAAATTTATTCAGATGTTTCAGATTTATAAATTAAACTGTAATATTGTTTGTACGAAAGAGCTATAATTTCACCTACAAATATTATGGAAAAAAAAAAAAAAAAAAAACCTCAAAAAGTTAAAATTATCTTATCATAAGTTAAGTTCTTAAGTTAGAGCGGGCAAAGACGAGACGGGGAATGCTAGTTGTATAGAAGGGTGTTTCGCAGATTACGGGTAATTTTTTGTCCATTAAGATTTTTACTCAATTGATCAAATCCTTATTTAATTTTGTCCACTGCTATAACAGAGAAGACATATTTCTCCATAATAAAATATTAAAATTTAAAGTATAAATTACTGAATTGATTTTATGATTGCTTAAGCTACTCAAATGTCATTACCACGGTGTGTCCCACTCTTACTTTTCTTGTATACATTTATTCATTTCTTTCGTTACATAAGGTAAATGGTTGTGGAATTTATTTCCACACATTAAGGAAAACTCAACAATCATAAGGGTTTTCAGTTTTGTATTTTGGGTAATAATATAAGTTTACAAAGCTCCAGACTTTGTCCCATCATTGTTATGTCATTACCAGCAAAAAACAAATTTGTAGAGAAACAACCGCGAAAATAGGGCCACTGTGGGGAAATGTTTTCCAGTAGTGGTAGTACTCCGGTAGCTGAAGACCAGCCGCCAACGGTCAGGCAGTGAGTTAAGGAGATTTCGCCCACGTTTTTCTTTGTGAAATAAGTCACATACCTTTTTTGTTGTCATTACCACGCTTTATATTATCATAATAAATTTTCATATTAATTTATTGGCTTTAATTTAATCAAGAATATCATTTGTTGTATAACAGTTGGCAGAATAAATAATTTTTATTTTAGTCATCTAGAGGTTAGGTTTAAATGAAATGTCCGAATATTAGCGCGGTAATGACATGAACTGTGCGATAATGAACATTTTTGAACTATTGCTACCTTAGATTCATAGGTTTTCTCCTGAATTAAACGTGTTTAAGTTTAATTGTACATTTAGTGTATTATTTTTGATTAGCACTAAATTATTAGAAATATTGTCTGAAAAGTTATTTTTTCTATTTTTCTACTAGGCTCTCAATTATAAAACCACTAATGGCTCCTTCTCTAATATACTTTTTTAATCACCTCCAATATACATTAAAAAAATAATTATATTCAAGTGATTATTTTTACCTACCTGATATTGTCATTACCGCACTAATAAAATTAAAAAATTCTCATGAAAATATGACTTTTGATCTTGACCATTTGTTTTTTTTTGTTTGTTTTTTTTAACAGCTAAACGACAATAGAAAGTGTTGATATTACCAAACAAAAAAAAAAAAAAAAAAGATTAAACTACCGTAAAAACTATTAAAAATTTTGTACTGAAAATTGCCCGTAATCGGAGAATCACCTATAAAGGAATTTCTGCTTCAATGGGTTTGGAAACGAATCCATTTGTTTCCTCTTAAAATTCTCCTGTGTCTTGGCACAAAAGATTTTTCTTACAAGCTTTGGGTGAAAGACTAGGTGAAGATGCTGCCATGGCAGCTTGCTAGTGTTAGTGAAGGAATTGGTAGCACCGTCAGGGTCTATTGAAGTTTTCAGGGATACTCTGATGTCTATTGTATGAAATGGAAGTGGTTCCAGTCAAATGGACAATCTTATAGTGATGGAGAAGAATTTTGGAATAGGGTTATATAAAAGGTTAGGATTAAGAGGCTGTGGTCAGAGAATAGTTCATTTATCGAAATTTTGTTTATTTGGGGGCCTGTAGGCTGCTGCGATTGTGATAGAAAAGATGTTTATGATAATAACGGCTATAGGTTGTGAGAAATCTTTTATAGGTAAGGATAATAAGTGGTGAGTATGGGCTGGGGATAATAACTTCAGTTCTAGCAGGAGCTAGAACGTCTGGGTGATACGCACGAACTAGAACCAAAAGAAATATTTGATTTTATAATATTACAAAATATTGATTGAGAAGACTGTGGATTTCCGTGCTGTTGTCTTTTGTGCTTTTGCATCCAGTTTTTAGTGTTTTTATTTGTTTATTTTTTTTTCTTTTTTATGTTAATTCATTGTTTATTGTTATTGTTTAAAGTTTCAATAATATCAAGACATAGTTTTGTCGTTTTAAGCGAATTTTAGTGAAACTAGGTCAAACCGTTATGGTTAGGTTACATAAGATCAGAGGTTAGCAGAGATTAATCTTTCAGAAAATGGAGGACGATCCTCCTAGAAGAGCAATTGTTAAGGACCCAGGCCCATCTGCTAAAAGATCTAGGAACGGGTCTGACGTTGAATAAGAAAATAGAGAAATCTTTGGTGATAGCTGTTTGCATGAAGGAAAGGTAATTCAAGAAACCCTACGTATATTCATTCAAACTTTTGACAAAAAGATGAATAACGTAACGAGGAAAATATATCAATGAAAACATTGATCGATTAATAGGCATATTGGAAACCCTAAACTTCAGTTTTCAACAGTTTGAAGAAATAAACAAAGGAGATTCAATCTCGACGCTTGTTCAAAGAGTGGTGACGGAAACATTGGAGTCCCCTATGGTAATTAATACAATAATAAATAAAATCATGGAGAGGCCCCATCCAAGTGTCATTCAAGAGTAAACATGGAAACATCCTGCCCCCTACATGCCGAGTTCGAATCTTCAGAACAGAAGCAACTGCCAACTAATGAAGACCATAATCTAAAGGAAGAAGAACTTTTGAGATTTACAAGACCAAAAGAAATAGGAGAAAGGCAAAATCGCAGGAAAAGAAAATTAAGGAAGACGGAAAAGAAATTGAGGAAAATATAGTCGAGATTTCTCCACTTGATAAATCTCTACCAAAGAATAAACCTAAGACACTGGCAGATCTTGTTAAATCACTGTCATAAACCCGTCCATGACGTCAAGACCTGCTTATTTGACAATCAGCGGCTTGGGAAAAAGCCCTGTGGATATCATAAATGGGCTGCCATCCCCCACAAATTTAGGTGTAAACGCTTCTATTGTTAGAGCGACCAAGGCGGGATCGATTCTAGTTCGGTTGGAAGACGAATCCCATGCAACTAAAGTCATTGGATGGCAGGAGCTGCGCCAAGACGGGCTACAAGCTAAACTAGCACTGAGGAAAAAACCTAAACTTGAGGTGAAGGATGTGCCTCACGCATGGGGCTCAGCAGACCTAGTTAGGTTTCTGTGGCAAAAAATACCTGAAAAATCAGTTCCAACTCTCCTGGTTATTGAAGATCTCCGTCCACTATTTTCTTCAGTCGCAAGGAATGGCTTAACTAAGAGTTGGGTATTAGAAGTTCACCCAATGATCCGTTTTCAGCTGTTGGAAATAGGAAATCTAGATGGAGGATGGTGGTCTATGACATTTAAAGACTACCTGGACGCCCCTCGCTGCACTAAGTGCTAAGGCTATATGAACACACTAAGGCCACCTGGACTGCGGACTCGGTGGTCTGCATTTGGTGCGCAGCGAGTGGTCATCTAATGAAAGAGTGTCCGAAGAAGAAAGCAATGGCGGACCCTACCTCTATTAATTGTAAACGAACGAATGCTGATCCCACCAGAACAAATCACAAGGCTGGAAGTCGGGAGTGCCATGTGCACTTTAAGTGGTGCAAAGAAATGGCGAAAAGAACCTATTATGAATAAGATTACAGCTCAACATGGGTCGCCGAAGAGTAGTGGCAGACGAGTTGCGAGTTCTTTCTCGAAGCCTTATAGCAAGAAGCCAGCTAGTAGTAGTCAACAACGTCTCTTCCACTCCTACTTTCTCAGGGCCAATGGGTGAAAGTTCAATTGACTTGACGTTGGCATCACCGACAATAGTAGGGCACATTGTTGATTGGACTCTTAGACCTGAAACTAGTTCTGACCACAAAGTCTTGAAATTTGGCTTAGTACAGGATATGGCAGGTCATCAAGTTATTGACAAGGGTTACGTAACCCGAAGGAACGACTGGAGCGTCTTTCGATGCATGCTGGAGGGTGAAATTGCTGATGAAGTTTGGGAAAAGGCAGAATCGGAAAGTGCTCATGACTTGGACTATAGAGTCTCTAAAATAACTAATGAAATTCTGGACGCAGCTGAAAATTCTTTACAACGGCGAAAGACCAGAGCTCGACTAGTTCCATGGTGGACACCGGCCTTAACAACAATGAAGAGATAAGTCTACAAGGCGCGGCGGTTGTACCAGAGATGCAGAGAAGGCGAGAGGCGTATTGCACTTCGTAATGAGTACAAGACCAAAGCCAAGGCATACAGAAACGAAGTGCGCTTACGGAAGCGGAGGTCCTGGGATGAATTCATTGTCGAAGAGTCAAAGAAAAATCCATGGGGTATTCCGTACAGAGTTGCTCTGGGAAAGCTGACTCCTATGCAAACGTTGGAAGCCCTCAAGCATGTAGATGTTCAAGCCACTACCCTCGAAGAAGCAGCGACCATTTACATTGAAGCGACATATCCTAGAGAGGATCCGTCTGAAGATAATGAAGAGGAAGAATTCGCACAACGACATACCCACCTGGTACAGATGCCTCTGTACATATGCCCTCCATGGGACATTCACGACCTACGTATTGCTGTTGATAGGGTTTATAGGTTTATAGGTTGATAGGATAGGTTTTCAATAGGGTGGCAATAGCCTTAAACGGTTTTAGCCGCGTTGGGGCTGCATTTTGGGGCCTTATATACTCGGCTACTATGACGATTTATAATGGAGTGATTCTGGGTATTCTGAGATACGCAACTCATGCCTGGTAGCAGAAACTCTCACAGCGTCAGAAGAGCAGGCTGGCGACCATCCAGCGAACTACTCTGCTAAGGGTAACTAAATCATACAGGAGTGTTTTAGCGGGAAGAATACCTATCGACCTTTTCTTAAGAGAGGAGGTATTAAAGTATAAGTTTAAGAGAGGGGACTCAGTCGATCTTCCTGATAATATACGTGTAAGGATTATAGAGGAACCCATAAAATGGAAAAAAGCTATCCGGGATCATTCTATAGAAATGTGGAACCAGCGATGGGTTACAACTTCGAAAGGTGCTACCTTGAGAAAATACTTTCCCACCGTTCAGGCACGTTAGTATGCGAAATGGGTCCTCCCAGACTACTGGATATCGCAATTCCTCACAGGACATGGGGGATTTCGGGCTAAACTCCATAGTTAGGAGTAGACATTGATCCCTTATACCCCAAATGTGGAATTCCAGAAACGGCTGAGCACATCATTATGAGTTGTATACCGCTTCTGAAGCACTGAGGGCTTCCATTTTCTTTCGGAGAATGATTTCCCTCAGCTAAAACTACCCGCACTACAAAGCTTTTGTATACGGGTGGAAGACTGCTATTGGCTCATACCATTTCAACCTTAATAGAAGAGGCCGCCGGACAATGAAAGCACTGAAGAAGACGGTGACAACCTTGGAGCAGCCTAAGATTGGACTTCTCATTCATATTTTAGTTGTAGTTATTGTTTATGTAATTATGTTTATTGTTATTTTTTATAGTTTGTATTGTAATTATATATTGTTATTGTGTATAATGTTATACTCGTATATTTTGTACTATAACATTTTGTAAGTTTTGTATTGTAATTATATATAAATAATTTTTGATATTATGGCAGTATTAAAAGTTAATATTGCCTAATCCTGTATTGCCTGAAGGCAAGGTAGAGCGAACAATAAATAAATTAAAAAAAATATTACAAAATATTGTACGGAAAAATTAATATTAGACGTCAACTTTTTCTTTGTTGCCTATCTATTCTTAGACATTCCTTTTTCTTTAGAGAAATCACTAAAAACTAGCAATAAAAAGTCACTCGTACCATGTATGAAGTTATCAAGATCTCTGACATAAGGAACATTACACTTAAATATTTGTAGTACATATGTATACTACCACATATCGCTCCCTTCTAGGCAAAAGATTGTCAGCGCCACTTTCAAAATTTTACAGGGGGGACAAAAAACTGTCTCACCACTCATTTACGCTCTGAAGCACACAAATCTAGCAATTGCAATTATATTACCCATACTTTCCGATTTATGAAAAACATAAAATCCTATATAACTTGTATGATTAATTAAGTGATATCTATGTAGTGTGTAAAGTTTTAGAATCCTGAAGATTGGAATAAAATCCCGAAACTTTTATAGGAATGATCAAAATAAATCAGCAGTTATGCCACTAAATTACATTAAATATGGTTTTTACCAAACTTTGGTGTTTAGATCATATCAGTCAGTTGGATATTTTCATGCTCAAACGATACTTACACATAGGTGTTTACAATATTTATGATGTTTGCTTATAGGGTACGGTTATATATTTCTGGAAGGGTGTTTAAAATTTTTTTGTTTGCTTCTTTGTAGAGTTACGTTTATCGTAGGCTATCAAAATAATCAGGCCTATACGATAGATTCACAGTATAAATTTAATTTGTGTTATGAAATGTTGGTGAATGAGATTGTAACAACGGGATTTACGATGTTTTTCTAAACCTGTGGTAACGATATTAATACTTTGATGTATATTCGAGGGGGGGGGGGACATTTTTAAATGCTTATGATATGTGATAAAAATATGCGCTTTGTCAATACGATTCCATTCAAAACGGCTATTGTAAGTTATTTTTACAAAAGTGGCACTTACGATCTTTTGTCTTCGAGAGGGCGATATGGTAAATATAACCTTTGATAAATAAAACTAACATAATTATGTTTAAAACTGTATTATCACCCTAACTAAAGAGGGGGGACTTTAGAAATGTCTGAGAGTGAATATTATTACTTTTCGAAATTGTTATATTTATTATTATAACAGTTGATTCAACTCCATATTACTATTATTGCTCAACTCTTTAGGCCCTTAGTTTATGGGATTTGTGTTTCTATATTGGAATGAAGCCTAAGAAAGAATGTTTTTTATACTCTGTTCGACGATTTTAGAAAAAAATATTTGTAATTATATACAATGTTTTTTACTCCTTGAATTGTAAAAATCGGACCATCCACTTGCACAGTGTGGTCGAAGGAAAGAAATCAAAGGTAAGCTGAAATTATGAGAACATACTGCAAGAAAAGATTGGCAAAAATGAGAAAAGAAAAGTTATATATATGTAGTCTTTAATGACAGTTTCATGAATATATATATATATATATATATATATATATATATATATATATATATATATAATCTGTTAGCAGTTAACCTTTAAAACTAATTTTATGAAAATGTTAATTTTATTATAAAACGTTATTTTTCTAAATGGCATCGAAACAAACGCAATTGAATATCAATATAAAGTGACTGTACTAAAAGGAAGATGCTAAAATGACATAGTTATGGGGTATAAAGGACTCCTAACATAGGAACGTGATAGGTCAGGCAACAGTTGCCATGTTTGTACTGTAGCCTGCACCCTGTAGCCATAGTGCCTGCTTTTATTTACTCCGCGATAAGGCTGGACGTAATGGCTTCTAGTTGGAGAACCCACTGAACCCCTCCCACCCACCGCCTCCTCGATAGCACGATAAGGGATGGATTGGGGGGCACGGGCACCGCCATCAGAATTGCAAATTCCGAAAGGGCAGTGGCCAAGGCCGGACCAAAGACCTTGCTCCGAGTTCGGTGACACTTATCGACTCACAGTTTGCATGATAGTTCGCCGGGTGGTAATAGCAATGATGCTATGTTTTATTAAATACGTAATAAGGTGCTTTGTTTTAGAATATTTATGGGTGATAGATAAAATAATGTGCTTCTGTTGGCACTTTTTATTATTATAGATTAAAAGAGTAGTAATTTAAATCGATAGAAGATTTGCTAAACAACTGCTTAAAATTGAATTTAACAGGTCACTACTATTCCGATGGCTTGTCTATCGTTTTAGACAATAAAAAATAAATAAATAAACTAACAATACTACATGTAGGGCCGCTTAGATAATTGGCCTAAGGTACTAGGATAAAATTTAAATTAATCGGAATTCCTCTCTTCTATTAGTTATTTATTTAGAAATTGGGACAATTAGGTTTTAATGATTTATGACCTCAAATATGTGGATTCTCATTATAATTTAATCTATAAAAGAGGACATTGTAATATTTATATTGCATATTTGAATTCCGTTAGTCAATTAAACAACTTGCGTGAAATACTATTCAAACTATTATGCTTTTAATTTAGTTATTTTAATAACCGCTTGCATTACGTCATGACGTTCACTGGTGTTTAATATATTCAAAGGACTCCCATTTCTTTTTTCTATCCCGGCTCTACTACACTCTCTTCTATCTCTCTCCTATACATTAGATATTGAGATTCAAAAATTTTGTGCCGACCAATTTTGTTGTAAGACATCAGTCCAAAACATTTATTACATATGCTTAGTCACTTGCCTTATACTCCTAAATCGGTATCATACTGCCCCTAACTAACAATGGTTCTAAATAAAGTTAGTTCAAATTACTAAAATTAGTATTAATGCCTGTTTTTGAATTGTTCATTGTCATAAATAGGTATCTGACTTGAATTATAGCGACATCTATTGTTTAGCAATACAAAATTTAATAGTATTTAGAACATTCTTCTTCCAGTTGCTCAACAGACAATTACCTGGCACCCTCCAATTACGTTGGCACCCTTCCTCCAATTCTCGATTCCCAGGATCTTCCTAGCATCCTCTGCTACGCCGTCCATCCATCTAAGGCGGAGTTTTCTTCAGCTTCTGGTCCTATGTATATACTTCTCTATTAACCTTCTAAGGATCTCATCCTTGACATTCGAGCAACATGGCGGACTCACTCCAGTCCTCTCAGTCGTATGTGTCCCACTATTTCTTCGGGAGTTCGGCAAGGATTTTATACGCCTCTTCATTAATTCTTATGAGGAATGCTTGTCCGACTCTCTTAGGCCCATAAACACGCTGCAGAATTCTTTTATCGAATGCCTGTAGGCATAATTCGTCCGAGCGAGAGACTACCCATGAGCCCTAACCTTTAAAATTCAAAATATTTTTTAAAGTATTGAGTTAAAAAATAAAGCACCTGAAATTTTGAACAATCAAATATGTGGTACATTTAAACTACATCTGATCAATTTCGAAACAATAATCTATGTAAACAATATTGAAATATTGTGTTCCGTATGATTTAAGTGGATTTTCACTAAAAAACTATTTCTCTGTTCAGTATTTTGATATTTTCTGAAATATTAAGAAAATACCTCTGCTGAATTATAATCAAAGCGATGCCAAGATTCTTGAAGGAAAGAGATCCCAAATTTACTTTGGTCAGATATAATTTAAATATAAAGTAAGTTCCTTATCTTTTTTCAAGGTCAATGGATAATTTTGATATTTCCAAGGTCGGGTCAGTTATTGTCTGTCATACTTCATTGTTCTCTTTCCATTTTTTCACCATTCAGTATTGTTTCGATACTTTATTTCGTTAAATAGTTTTCACTGTCTCTAAAAACGAAACCTTTGATCCCTTTGTTTTTGAGAATATAAAATGTAATACATTTTAATATGTAAAATTTATCTTAATTAATATTTCAAAGTTTTTAAAAATTGCGCATTGGTATAGATTAAAAGTTTATTAATCTAATGATGAGCAGTGAAGAAAACCAGACAAGACAAGGCAGTTGAGGGTATGCTTCTATGTCATGTTTCTTGCTGTTTATGAATTGAGGAAGAGATACAGGCCTTACTACTTTAATTTTACACCTAAAAGTGGAAATAGTTGTCTGTTAATTTGCAGCAACCGATGCTTATTGTAGCTCTGTTACGTATCGTCGCTTCCACGGGTAGGATAAAAAAAAAAATCTAAGATTGCAGTTATCAATTCAGTATTGAATCCTGTGATCCTAAGGGAACTCCGTGTACCACAATTTCATTGTTAAAATGGGGAAATATGAGGAATGAGACGAAAAAGGAAAAGTGTAGGAAAACATACGAGAATAATGGTACGCTAACTGATAAGAAAACCTTTGTCGTTTTAGGAGGGGGATCGGTTAAGGATAAAACCAAGAATCATGGTAGTTGTATAATTTTATGAGACAGTAGTCGAAGGAGAGTTTGGGGAACCCGGATATGGATTAGAGAAAACAATTGGAGTATAAACTTAAATGTTTTTGCTGTAAATTTAAATTTATTAGTAGTGTTCTAAGAGCATATCGTTTCGACAATGACTTCAATGGTGAAGATGTCTTATAGTTTGCGGGAAAAAAGGAGAAATTTCGGAATGATGAATGTAAAACTTAAAGAAACAACAATTAACAAGGCAGAGCAGATGTTTTTGCTCTAAGAATTATATAATGCAGGTGGTTATTATTAAGATACCATCCCTGAACTACATTAGAGACATAAATAATATAAATGTGCACGGCATAATTTCTTTATGGGCTCAACTCATTTTTTGGTTACATAGTACTACAATATTCATCACTACCTACCACAGCATCAAAGGACCGGTAAGGCTTATAAAAAAAAAAAAGGGTCGTGAATAGAGCATTTTTAAGCCTAGTACCAGATCACTTCAGGATCCTAAGCTAAACCCTAATTTTGATTTAGAACAATAAAATAGGTGCCAAGTATGCTACCTCAGGCAACACCAAAGGAGAGCGGAATTGCACCAACTGAACTGAACACAACGCTATTAAAACGGTGTAGATTAGGAACCTCTGACAACATTAATTTTTATCACAGTAAAGACCATACTAAAGTATCATAGTACCATTGTGACAAGATCAGATCAGATGTACAGATCGTAAGTCAGCGTCAAGAGGTGGTATTGGTTAAATAACAGTGCATGCGATAATCCGAGACACCATAGAACGTTTTCCTACGGAAACTAAAATCATGAAACCCAACATTCAATGTTATTTCCGCCACCAATTCAATTGTCTAGAAAACGATCTAACTTCCTACTCCATAGTTATTTACAATCTATTTTTTTGTTTTTAATTAGTAAACATTATTGTTATCAGTTTTACTATATCACTGAAAACACAGGTCCAAAAACATTTTGTCACAAAAGTATTTCGTATAACCTTACCATTTAAGTGCATTAGCAGCATTCTTAAATATTTGTGCTTGTTTTCAACATCTATTTATATTGTATTTTTGATGTAATTCTTCTATGATTTGTTTACTAGAGTAAAAATAGTCCGTTTGGGGACTGAAGGGAACAAAATGTGATAAGCTCGGCAATAACATGCTGAATTGATTTTTTAAATTTTGCATTGCATTGATTCGTAAAACTGAAAGCTGGAAACTTGACTCATCTTTCACAGTTGAAAGTTCAATTTTCGAGTTTCAACGGAATATTCATCTTTGTAATAGTGGCATAATCTAGTCATATAGACACACATAAAGAGATAAAAATTAGCTTTCTGGTGATATCCAATGTTATATCTGTGAGAAACATACAATTACATGTATACATTATTCACAAGTGCCACAGATATAAGGAGATGTATTTGGAAATGCGTTGTTCTCAAAGATGAGGTTTAATTCCCCTAGTACCATAACTAGGGCAGATAAGTGGATCTACAAGTGAATAATTCTTGCAATAACGAGAAAAAAAAATGAATGAGATCTTGGAGAAGGAGGGTTAAGTCACACTATCCTTCGTGCCAAAAACAAGAAGGATTCTTTTAAAGTCTTAATTCTATTCTGATTGTTTTGCGTGCGTGTTGCCACTCAACTGAGCAACTGTCGTCGGGGCCATTTCACTTGTCACTATAGCTCTTTCTTTCATTAATTACGATTTATTGCTAACTACAGAGAAGTTACCTAGGATTCATATTGAAAAAGCCAAATTATTCTTTTTCACACTCCATTTTTAGGAGTCTTAAATATTTTATTGTATAACATCTAAATAAAGTTTTTTTTATTAATTATGTTGTCGAAATACGGAAGGCCCTTACCTCTGTATATTTATGATCATAACAAGACAAGCTTGAGATCCGGAAGTCTAGAACGTAACATTCTAACTTCATTTATAAAATATGATAAACGTATCGAACTCATTGTTGTTTTTGCAAAATTGTTGTAACTTGAGCACATCAATTTTTTTTTTCTTTGGTTCAAATGTCAGTACTAATTACTAAAAGGTCAAAATAAATATTTTTACAATTTGCCGCATTTTTTTCGACGTATTAGCAGTTAATTCTAAATAAGTAGAATTCACGAAATATTACGAACTTCAATATTTCAAGCTATATATTACGAAGTAGTTAGTTTTAAATTATGAATAATTATTTCATTAGAATAATCTGGCATATTTTAAAAGTCTATTTATTTACGGTGGCTCCGAAAAATTTACATTATCAAGGAAATGTGTTCTTTTAATTTAATAAATACAATTATTGAACCTGAAAATGTAAAATGTTTCATTAAACTGATATGAGAAGATGCGATAAGCATGATATTATCCAGAAATAACGATAAAGACAGTTAAAATTACATTTTACGAAAATATTTTAACAAAATCTAAAACCGTTTTCGCAATATAAGCACAAATAAAACAATAACTAACAATAGCATATTTATTTAATTATTCACAAGCTTCACTTTTCAGTCTTTAGCCTTAAGTCTTCATTTAGCCAAGATTGAGAAGTATTAGAATTTAAAAAAAAAAAAAAAAAAAGTAAGAGTTGATTTGACTTGTACATTTCTTCTTCCGGTCGTTTTTTATTTTACATAAGTAAAATAAGGATCGACTTGTTTGTAAATAAAGAAAGTTCCTAAAGGTAGCATTCTCACAAAATGTTTGAAGATCTCAAGGCCATCTTCTTTTCAAACGACATGGGGATTTGAGTGAGCATTGAGTATAATCAGAAAGAATAAGTATCTGATTATGTTACATAATCAGAAAGATACCTAACATGATCGCTATTGATTTATTTATTTGTGACGCAATGAGGAGTATTAATTAGAGATGGGCCGATTGTGACTTAGGCCAATGGGCGAGCCGATTGTCCTTCCGTTGGAAATCGGGTTACATAGGCAATGTTCGAGATGCTTTGTTTATAGCTTTATAGTAGACTGTACATATAGCTACAGGTTTTTTTTTATCTTATATTTTTTCTTCTGTTTTTTGGAAACAGTGTAACGGTATTTATTTTTTTTTTAGAAGAATAAAGCAAAAGTCAAAAATTTTCTTTACTTAGCTTAGATTGTTAATTGTCCAAATTTGAAATTCAGTCATCCAAAAATATATCTCATTTTTGGACTTAAATATGTAGTATAAAATATCTTACATGTAATTGTAAATATGTAATATATACATAAATACAAAATACATGTAAATTGCAAAAATAGTAGTGAACTGCTCTTATGAATAATTATTTTTTAATGATGAAACAAAGCCAAAACTGTAATTAACAAAAATATAGTAGGTTACTTATGTTCTTTATTCGCTATTGTAGAGTCATTGAATTTGTTTTTTGTTTGCATAACCATCTTTCTTAAAGTTCTATAATATTTTTTTTTTTTAAACCCAGTTTGTCCCTGATAGAAAAGCAATAAATCATGGATACGTCTATCTATAATCTACTACTTTTCTAATTTACACTTCTGAATTAAAAAGGTCGAAATATTTCAATTAATCATTAAATTAAATTAAGAATTAATTATTATCCAAAAGAGGGGGGGAAGTTGAGAGAAAGTAGAGGTTTTTAACGTTACTTTATTTTCATTCAAATTAATAAAGCTCCTTTACGGCAGGTCCTAGGGACAAATTTTATATAACAAAAATATTTTACGTTAAATTTCTAATAAGGAAAATGTCAAATTTTCGATTCTAGCAACACCAAAAAAGTTAGAATGTCTCTAAATGTGACGTTTTTTAATGTGAAAAAAACGTTACACCAAAAAAGTGTAGACCCACCGCCAAAAGACATATCCATATCAAAAAATAGTTCCAATTCCTGGAATAAATAACAGACTGTGAACATGAATCTAAAATAAGAACTAGAATCAACAAAGACCATGTTTTTTTATCATAATTAATCTACTTTTGTACGTAGAAGTATAAATGAATAAAATGGCCGGCTAGTCGACACGAGAGTTCATGTTTCGCAAAGATGTTCTATGTAAAAAGTAGAAAGTAAACATAAGCAACAATTTCTAAAAGATAAGCCTAAACGTTTTGGAAATACATTTTAATAATAGAAGTCATTTTATCTCAATATTTAAAATTTATTTCCTAATGCAATGCTGATAAAATGCTATGTATAGTCGGACTACTCCGAAACATTAAAGCTGTCAGAGATATTGTGAGGAGTGGCCATTATCAACTTCCTGTTAGCCGATATTCCTTTCATGAAAATAGGCTAAAGAACAACCCTAATCCTCTTCAAATATTTCTGCTTCCTTGAGCCAGGATCATTACTTTAACGACTTCCGTCCGACCACACAAGCTTCGATGATCGATGAATTATCACATAGTTGTCAATTCAGCCCCAAATCTAGGTTGGTGGAATCCTAAACGTGGTATAGATCTGTTTGCCTTGTCTGCCCCAATCACTTTGCATAATACACACAGTCATGATACAAAAAATAAACAATTTAAAATTTTGTAATGTAGCACTATAACTGAATGATTAGGTCTTTTTATAGGAATGTTACAGGCAAACATATATAAGAGAGCTAAAAAGGATGACATCCAACTTAATCAGATTTTTTTTAATTCGAGACATTTCATTATCGTTCTGTCATATCCAAAAAATATCAACATTTCAATCGAATTTGTTAAGACTAATGACTGGCTACCCTACCTCCAGCACAGCGTCAGCTAAAGAGGAGCTGGATTTAAGATCTCACAGGGTAACACTTTAAATTAGCTGAAGATCAGGAGGATGCACCAATGAGTGTTCCCCTCATACCAACTCATGCCATAATTATTGTATATTACACTAGGTTTGATGAGTGTGATACTGTATTACAGGTGCAAATAAAGGTTTTGAAGTAAAAAAAAAAAAAAAAATGTTAATGTGGATTGTAAAAAACTTACCAATTTTAAACAAAAAAGGTATATTTTGATTTTTTTTAATGTAATCAAAAATTAATATTCATATTGTTATTCACCACAACCCATCTTTTAGGAGGATTATTGGTCGGTGTAGCAGAAGTGTAAACTTTTCATTTTATTTGGATTTAATGAATGCAGCTAGATTTTCCATCGATCGGTTCAATTCAACAGTTTTCTACAAAAGCTCATAAATAAAGGGTTAGACCTCATACTCCCCTCCCCCTCCCGTTACAAAGTCTATTGTCATCTGTTGAATTTTTAAACCTAAACCGAACTGTACTATGGTCAAGGAAAATTTCACCTTCGGTTTGAATAATTTCATAGATTGCTTCATCCGCTGAAATTTATTATTATTTACGTCAAATTGTTTAAAAACAAGCTTATCTAATCTCTCAAACTCGAAAATTATGTATTATCAACAAATTCGAAAATTATTATTATCAACAAATGATTGTCTAGGACTTGACTATTTATTTATAGAATCACATATTAAAGTAGGTATATATGATGAACATGTTTTTCGACTAATTTTTACAGCAGCAATATAAAAATACTTCTATGTAGAAAAAAAAAGAAACACAATTACCGACCGAATTTCAAGTGTAATGACCATGAAACAAATAAATTGTTCTTTTTAAGACTCAGTACAAACTATTATGAAGAATAAATATGATGTGTTCTTATGGAGATTAAGAAATCATCAACGGATTGCGGTATATTTTTTTCTAACCTTTTTTTTTTTTGTTTCAGTATTTTCCCTAAGTGCTTGAAACTTATTATAAGTAAAAGGATGGGCTAGGGACCTTCTCATGTAGAATTTATATTTAAGTCAATTATTAGCACTTGTAGTTATTTTACTAGTTACTGACATGTTTTACAATAACTCTAATTTTCAATACATCTAATTTTCTCGCACATTTACAAGTGTATATATTCTATACTATAGTAAATATCAATAAATAAATTGAAAAAAAGTTAAGTATAAGAAAAGTTAAAATATTTAAATTATTTTTTTGTCGATTTATTAAAATATTTAAAAAAATAAAGCCAGACTTAGTTACATCTAAATTCACGGTGAAATAAGTGTGTGAAGACAAATCAAATATTGACGATGATACGATATAAAGTGTAAGATGAGGATTACTTAATTTTATAACTTTCATTATAGGTAATATGATTTATAATATATCAGTTAGAAGTATTATCATATTGTAGTGATGGAATATAGTGTAACCATTTCATCATCCTGTTTTTTATTTGTCAATTGATTCATGTCCTTACTTGAAAAAGAAAGATTTCCTTTGTTAAATAAGAAATTCTTTTGAGGTTATATTTCATCTATACTATTTGATTTTCTATTTAATTCATGCAGAATTTATTTATAGTGTTATAACAACTTAAAGTAACAATATATAATTTAATTCTGGATAATGATTAGAGCTCCTAAGGACCTCTATTTAGTTGCTGCCCCTGATAAAACAGACGGCAAGGCTGTTGAGTTGTGCAGGAAGGGTATCTCCACTACTTAAGGAGCAGTTCTACAGCAAGGAATAATTCTTCTCAATGGATCATAATGGTTCCATGTTGCTAATGTTGTCCTGTACATTTAAGTTTGGATTTGTTTATAGCTTTAAATAATATTTGTAATGGATGCTCTGATCTAAATAATTTTATTTCGTTATTTTATTAGTTCAAACAGATTCATAAAACAATTAAAAAATATAAACTTATTTAGAAAAATTCGATAACTTTTTGATATATAACTTTGATATATTGACTATTAATTGATATCAACAAATGTATACATATATACAATTAGTAAATTTGAGGAAATTATTACAATGACTTTTCAATAACATGTAATGAAAAACTCACAAGCAGCACTTCAATAAAAGATCGTTTCGGACGCCTAGGAGGATTGTAGGAAATTGAGTGTGAAGCAAGTTGGGAAACTAGTGGATATTCCCTGAGTTTACTATGAAAGTACGGGACTGGTTTGGACCAAATCAGCAACATATGCATCATTAAGACCTTTACGAATGTGTATTTGTGGGATAATAAGGAGCGTTGAGGATTTTTTGAAGGATTTTAGATTGTAAGGATTGAATACGAGATGAATTGGATGGTATAGTCGAGCCCCAAAGCTCAACTCCGTAGTCCAAATAGGTCGAATTACTATCAAGTAAATAAGTCTTTTGTAATTCATTGGGAACATTAAACGCTTGTATAGTAAATGTTGAGCAGTCCAAAACGACTAGCTGATTCTTGTAGTTTAAGTCTCGTATGACGATTACAAGTTAGTCTTTGTCCAGATGGGGTTCTAGGTAGCGGATCTGTTCAACGGTGATCAGTGAAACATTATTAACGGATACAGGAGGACAGGAAGTCGTAAGTTTGTGGCGAAGAGTAAAGGTTATTTGATGAGATTCGTTTGGATTTATTTTAATTCTACATTTTTGACACCATTCATGAATGATTGTTGTTGGGATCGGAGTATATTTCCTGATAAGACACATGTTTCATCAGCGTACGTGGTGAGAACGGTGCTGGGATGATTCGGGATGTCAGCTATATAGGCTGTGTAGAAGATGGGACCTAGGTTACTACCCAGCACAACAATTTTGTTATTTAACTTTTATTTTTACATCTATAGCAATCTGCCATTATGATGGACAGGAATTTATAGTGCTAAAAAGTAAAAATTCATCCCTTATTGACAAACAAATTATAAAATAAAGGTAAATATATTAAATAAATTGCTAAAGAAAAATAAAACTCTTTGAAATACAATCATACAAATTTAAAATATTTACACTCAGACTAAAGATTTCCAAACTAGTTCCCTTCCCCTCAAAGGAGTCGAGTTGGACTATAGGAGATAATAACGGCACAGTCAGATTGTTAAAGTTGGTATTTAAAATATGGCATACAGTTTTGGAGATGTTTTTTATATCAAGATTTAGTACAACTCTCAGGTCAGAGTTTTGAATCACTGTTGACATTATTTTCCATAGTTCCGAATTACGATTCTAGCCCACTCTACTATACTATATCTATACTGCAGGACAAATAGACATGTTTCTTAATTATTTTTTTAAATTTTACATGTGATTCTAAACTAGATTTCGTTATAAACGTAAGATTATAATAATCATTAAGTAGTACTGATGATAGGAATCGCTTTTAAATAAATATTTGTTGGTACTGTTATAATAGTACTTTTTGAAAGTCTAAAATTTTAGGAGAACATTATTAATATTATAGGGGAAGGTGCTGTACCTAAAGCACAGTTGTACTAGTAGACGTTTTTAATTAAGAGAGAGTGGGAGGAGTGAAATTGAAATTGTTAAATTGGTAGTGCTGCAAGTATCTCCTGCAGTTGCACATGGGTTTTCAAGATTGTTAGATCTTTATTTATTTATTTCCCTTCCTTGCCTCTCGGCTACACGGGTTTTGCAGGGATGGCTTGTAGCCTAAGTTTAAGGTGGTTAATCCCGGTGTCCACCATGGGACTGTTCGAGCTCTCGCCTTCCGGTGCTGGAGAGAGTCCTCTGCAGCATCGAGGATGACATTTGTGAGCCTAGACACTCTATAGTCCAAGTGATCTGTATCACCGTCTCTGCTGGATCCCATTCTTCATCAATCAATTTTCCCTCCAACGTAGCACGAAAGGTACTCCATTCTCCTTTTCGAGTAACGTAACCTTTATGGAAGGCGTGGTAACATCCTGCATACTGCACTAAGTCAAAAACAATTGCATTGTGGTCGGAGCTCGTCTCAGATCTAATATTCCAATCGACAATATTTCTTATCAGTGTCGGTGAGGCAAGAGTTACGTTGATCCAGCTCTGACCCCTTGGCCTAGAGAATGTAGGGGTGGTAGAGGGGTCATTAACAACCACTAACTGGTTCCTAGCAATAAACTCTATGACTCTAGCACCTCTCCTATTTGTTCGATTGGATCCCCAAACAGTGCTCCAGGAATTAGTGTCTGAGCAAACAATTACATTTCTTGAGTTTTCTGTGATCGCTTCCTTACCAGATATACCATCTTCAAGATTATTATTTCCATCGGGAAGGTACACTGATGCTAGGGTGAAAGCAATGTTACCCCACCTGATATAACAAGCCACACTATCTGCTCTGGTATACTGCTCAAGACCCATTACATCAAGATTCGGGTTGATAATGACTATGGCAGCTCTAGGCCTCCTCTCTCCACTGCTCAGGGCTATTATTCTCGACGTAAGGCCAAATCCAACAACCTTGTTCCCATGGCAGCCCGGTTCCTGGATCGCTATAATGTCATAGTGTAGGGTGAGAGATCGCAACTCATCCGCGACAAGACGCCGACGACCCATATTAAGCTTAAGCTGGTGATTTTAATAGATGGGTGATTTTCGCTACCTCATTAGACCACTTTAGATGCAAGGGCATTCTTTGTGCTTCGCTACCTCGCTCATTAGACCACTTTTTTTCAAGATGCACAGGGCATTCCCGACAAGTGCCCTGAGGAGAAAACTGGACGTCGAGATTCTTGCTTGATAAGAGGAGTGAAGCCCTAGCTACTGAGGAGGAGAAAAGTGGACGGAGATCATTCTCGGGCATTCTTCCTCATAAAAACGTCACTAAATCATCTGAAGTCCATGAGTGAGGCACACCATGCACTTCCATTCTGGGTTTCTTCCTGAGGGCTAATTTGGCTTGCAGGCCTTTTTCTCGCAGTCCTTGACATCCAATAACTTTGGTAGCGTCGCTAATATCATCCATTCGCACTAGCACTGAGCCGGCTTTGGTCGCTCGGACTATAGCAGCTTTTACTCCTATTTCCTCCGGTGATGGCAACCCGTTGATTATATCTACTGGACTTTTACCCAAGCCGCTGATTGTGACATACGTCGATTTTTAGATCTGGGCCGGCTTAGCTGGCAGGGACTTAGCAATTTCAGCCATAGATCTCGGTTTCGCCTGGTTCGAACCATGGAAGATGTCTTGATTTGCGCTATTTTGGTTACTTTGTACCTTGTTTCTCGCAGTTTTTGCTTTTTTTTTTTCCTTCTTTTACTTTGAACAAGCTCGAAGGTCTCGGTAGGCAAGGAGGTTCCGTTTGAGTCCATGATTTGAGGTTCCTTTGCCCCTTCTGCTTCAGGCTGTGCGCATTGGGGTGCCGCACTCGATGCTGAAAGCGCTTGTATGACTTTTGGCACTGCGGTCTCAATTATGATTTTCATAACCAATTCATATACTTTCTGTGACGAGAGTGTTTCATTTACCGCCCTCTCAACAATAGAACTGATTTCACTAGGACTGTTATCATTTTCTCTGTCCGCTAATCCTTCAACGATTTCTATAAGATTCTGTATTTTGTTGTTAATGTGTTCACGAACATTTATAACAGTTTTCTTATCGTTTCTGACCATGTAACTTCGGAGATTTTGCTGAATCCGCCTAGCATCATGAATCAGTTTTTCTTTTCCTTCGGATGTTTCTATATCAACAATTTAGTAGAAATTATTACTTTTAAGTTTTTTCTCCCAAATTCTGACCTATCCAACCTGTGATTTTAATTTTTTAAGACCTACACTTAGAAATTTTCTAGCCAGTAATATTTCATTCGGTAGTCCGATAAATATATCATAACTTCATATATTTTCATGTCAGTTATCACTTACGGGTTTTGTGAAACAGAGCTTTCCGCACGTGGCGTTCAGTTGTACCTGTGGGCACCATTGCCAACTAAACCTGTGGACAAATAGTTCAAGTGTCCACACGTACAACAAATTTTTCTTTTTGTTTATTAATTCATTATTTCAATTATAAATATTACGGAAAAGTTTGTAGGCATTCCGGGTGATATAAAATCCTTAATTTGGATACCTACTGTTGTGTATCGATTTTATATCAATTGTTATTATTCCCCTATTACAACAATAATAACAATAATTGTTATTATTGTTGTGGTCCCCTTCTTATGTGCAAGCTTCCTACTTTATTTGTAATTAATAAAAAAAACATGTTATATTTATAATGTATATTTTCTCTTCAATAAACAATGTTTATAAGTTTGTTCCTTTCCTAATTGAGTGTTAATTCAATATATAACACCTACTATTTGTATAGCCTTTTTTTATAAGAGGAGAAAACTCGCCACTATTTATAACAAACTATATATAACTAGTAAAGATAGTGATTTCACAAATTGTTTTTTGGATGAATTGATGAATGATTATGAAAAAGGTAAAGAAATTGAAGATGAAGAAATATATGCTGGTAGCTATGATTTGTGCTCTAAAGCATTTTATAGCTTTAATTGAAGAAAAAGTAGACTCGTTCATGTTCAACATTTGCTACTTGAAGAAAACTTCATCAAATGATAGAACCCCAAAATTTATTCTTTCGGACAATTCTACTGATTATGAAATTGAAAAAAGAAATATCAAAAGAAAATTACCACCGCCATCTTTTATAACGCGCTGGGAGATAATGTAAACAATTAAATTTTATTACATCTTTTCATGGATACAATGGTACGATAACCACTCAGATAAATAAAGCACCGAAAATTAGAAAAAATTATAAGTGAAAATTGTCCACAGGTACAGCACCTTCCCCTAACATAAAATTATAATTAAAAAGAGACTGAAGTATTTAAGCAGTGTCAGATTATTCCAAATAATACGTAACTATTTAGACCATTTTTGGATCATTTACGATTTATAAATTTGACCGAATCAGGTATTCGTATTCGTTCACATTCGTAAAGTAATATCTTGTTCTGAGTATCTGAATCTACAAATTGAATAGTTATTTGGAAAACTTATGATGAAATGATTATGGATTTTTGAAAAGACAAGATTTTTCATTTCGTATTCTCATTATTATTCTATTTAGGATATTCGGAACTTTATATAATAGTCTTGTCAAAGCAAAAATATGTACGATTTGATGCCGATCTATATGACATAGTCTATAAGAATTAAATGAGAAAGAATACTAGTTTAGTAAAAAAGAAACACTTTACATTTCACCGGTAATTTTTAGGAATTTGTGCATATAAAGGTAATTATTTTTATTTATTGTTATTCCAAGTTCTATTAAACACAATGCACATGTAAAATTTCGGTTAACCATATATTATTTATTTAAATACTACTTCCTATAATTTTTTTTTTTTTTTTTTTTTTGTATAATGTTCGTTCTACATTATAGCTCTAATTCAAAGGCTTGTCCTTTACTATACATTGATATAGTGGCATGTACGACAATGGGCTTATCGCTGTTTTTAAAAACGTTCTTATCCCAATTTCTCAATGTCACATATTCTTGACGATTTAATTCAGTTATAATGACTTGGAAATTCTATATTATTCCAGTTATTTATAAATGTATAATTTAATTTATTTATGTTCCAGGGATGATGGATGTCACTACGGTAACATTATGTATGACAGGAGAGTGGTTAGGGGTCCCACATATGTCCACCACCCTATTCCAACCGTGAGTATGTTAGATTGATTTTATTTTTATTTTCAAACCTTGACTACACTATTTGTGTACATACGCTGGTTTCATTTTTAATCTTGTAAGGGCTGGCATTATAAAATAAACCGATGGAATATCAATAACATCAATTCCTTTCTGCAATCATTAATTGCCGTATTTTTTATAATGTACAACAATTTCCTCTTTCCTAACTGTTAATTAACAGTGTTTACTTGGTTATAACAAAAATCTAGTGATTTTTCCTAAATATTATTTATCCAATAATGTTCGTTAGATCTTATAGTTTGCATAGGTTTCAGTTGGGTCACATTCATAGAACACTTCGATTAGCTAATAATTTGTTGAAAACAGTAAAATCAAGTGGTAAGAGAACCTGCGAGATCATCAGGATAAACAGTACTCACTCAGATAACGGACAACTTGCTGTTACAGTACAGAAATAAAAAAGTACTTATGGGGATTTATATTTATATTTATACACACACACACACACACACACACACACACACACACACACACACACACACACACACACACACACATATATATATATATATATATATATATATATATATATATATATATATATATACACACACGCATGTAAAATTGAAAATAGAATTTTTGGGATAAATATATACAAGAGAATGAAGAGAGAAAAAAAATAACAATATGATGATATAATAATTGCAATGCGTTCAGGGAAAATAAAGAAAATAAATCAATAAAATAAAATAGAAATAATTAATAGAAAGGATAAGATATATAGAAAAAAATTTAAGAAATATTTGAACGCTAATAAGACTAAATATTTACAAATACATAAAAACACATATTCACATATCTACTTCCATTTATATAGATATTGGTGTTTACACATATTTGTGCATAAATGTTAATCTATAAATGTCACACACAAACACACCCACACACACACACACACACACACACACATATATATATATATTATATACACATATATATATATATATATATATATATATATATATATATATATATATATATATACACACATATATATATATATATATACTTATACGAGAAAAAATATATATTATTGGGGAAACAAATGACTAAAATTAACAAATTTACGTTTATATGATATAGTTATTGAAGTAATTCATTGGCATCGGATATGCTGAGTTCGACTAACTTGAATTTTAATTATTACTCATATTAGCGGTGAATACCTGGGGTTTGATGTGATATTGGAATAGGAGAGTTTTGAATGAGTTTAAGGAAGGAGTATTAAGGAGTTTAAGGAGGTATATAGTTCCAGAGGGTAGTAGATCCAGCTTGGAAGGAGTTATGGTGGAATGGAATATACAGGTCAGAGAAACGCGATCTTGTTGTGAGTTGGAAATGGACGGAAGACTGTAGTTTCTGCAGGTTATAGATGTAGGGTGGGCGATGGTTATAAATGACTTGGTACAGGAAAGTTCCCAGGAAATATTGTATATGGGAGAATGGATAGAGCCACTCTAAGGCAGTGTAGAGGTGCGAAACACTGGAACATCTCGTAGTTCCGAAAACAAATCTGACTAAACTGTTCATAATAAATTGTAGTACGTCTCGGAGACCCATCGAAAGGCCCATACACCAAATGTATATGTATACATACAAATGTATACATACACCACGCAACCATAATCAAACTGCGGAAAAATGAATGAGGAAAGTAGGAGTTTTTGTGTGGATTGAGGAAGGAAATGGCGGGAACGATGGAACAATTTGAGGGTTCCTATTGATTTTTGAGCTATTTGGGGGATTTAAGGCTTCCATAAAGATTTTGGTCAATAATGATTCCAAGTTTTTGGCAGAGGAACAGAAGCTAATAGAGTAATTATTCAGGTTTAGGGTAGGAAAATTGGTAATAGATCTGAGAAGGGGAATTAAACCGATTACAAAAGCTTGAATTTCCTCTGCATTTAATTTTAAATTATTGGTACAAGCACAGATTCTATCGAAGTCTTCGTAAATCCTAGAAAAAGCTTCATGTAATTCGGCAAAAGGGAAGGATAAATATATTTGGGAATCGTCTGCAAAAAGATTATGGGAACAATGTAAAATTGACTGAGGAAGATTATTAGTGTAGGAGGTGAAGTGCTGGAACCTTGGGCTACTCCAGAAGACAGAGATAGGAAGTCGGATAAGAATAGGATAGAATAGAAAAATAATTTTATTTTGGGACGAAGTACCTTAAGAATAACAGATAAGTACAGGTATGACTAAATTAAATCTGGTTAGAGACATAATGAGATAAAAAAAAGAAAAACAATAATACATTAATGACACTATGGTACATAGATGATATTTAAATAAACAGAAAATAAAATAAGATAACATTCTACATATTAGAGAAGATAATATTAAATAAGAAAAAAATAAAATAAAATAACAGAAAAATCTTTTGGTACAATGATTAGATTTGTATGTACAATAGAAGTACCCAATGTTATATTCGTGGAAAGTGAAATTTGTATTAAAAGGAATCCCAATTATTCCAAAACTGAATCCAGCAATGCAATAATAATTTTGACTAACAAGGTAGATAGTTAGCTAGCGTCAGCTTGGATGAGAAGGAGGTATTGGAAATATAAATATTTGAATGTTTTCAGGGATTTAGCTTGTCTGATGTGAGGAGGGATGGAGTTCCAGAGGATTGGTGAGCGGAAAAGGAAGGAGCGTTGGAATATTGAAGTTCTATGTGATGGGGTATACAGATCAGAAAGACGGTATCTTGTATGTATTGGATTGACTGCAGATCTGAATTGAAGCTTATTGTAAATATAAAAAGGTTGAAGGGTATTGATAATTTGGTACAGGAATGTTCCATGGAAATATTGTTTACGGAAAGTGGGATAGAGCCAATTAAGTTGGGAATAGAGGTGGGAAACATGGGAACGCCTCGGACTACCGAAGACAAACCTGACGAAGCAGTTCATGATTCGCCTCAGTCTGTCCTCGAGAACCGTCGAAGGGAGTCGAGGAGGTTGGATTCTTCAAGGAATTTGGAAATTTGAGATTGAACTAATCTTTCCAAGGGTTTAGAAAGATTAGACAAGATGGAGATAGGGCGATAGTCGTTTGGAGATATGGGGTTTAATGTTTTATTTATAGGATGAATTAATGCTTTTTTCCATGAGGTTGGGAAAACTGAATTTTGGAGGGAAAAATTATAAATGAATAGAAGGACTGGTATGATTTCAGGTATACATAGTTTTATTAGTTTAGTGGGAACATCATCTGCGCCCGTTGAATTGGAATGGGAATTCATAATGGAGGAAATAAGTTCAGAGGGGGAGATATCGGAAAAATAAAAATTAGAATCATTGAATGTAGGAGCTGGGGTCAAATAGGAAGGAAGGATGAAGAAAATCATGAGAAAAGGTGGAAACCAAAAATGAATTTAATTCATCGGGAGATACAGGATAGGTAGATGAGGATACAAGGGAATCACAGAGTGAAAGTTTACGAAGGATATGCCATTTCGATTTGGGATCAGGAGCAGAGGAGAGGGCTTCATGGTAATAATTGGATTTTGCTCGACGAATCGAGGCTTGTGTTGAGTTACGAAGTATCTTGAACCTTTGGTAGTCATCTGTCATCCTCGTGCGTCTGAAGGGTTGATTAGGGATAGATATGGCTTGAGTGCGGTCAGAGAGGAAAGATTGGTACCCATGGATTGAACTATGGGAACATTTTAAAGCTTTTAATTTGGAAAAAAGGATACAATGGTCAATGGAATCACAGGCTTTTGAAAAATCTATGAGTATCAAGACGGTCAGTTTATTCATCTATTGCAGCATGGATTGCGCTTATGATTTTGGTTAGTGCAGATTGTGTGGAGTAACCAGGGCGGAAACCAGATTGGAAAGAATCGAGTAGATGGGAACCTTCCAGGAACTAGAAAATTTGGGATTGCACCAATCGTACTAGAGGATTTAAGGTTTGAAAGGATGGAGATAGGGTGATAATCTACAAGACAGGTAGGATTAGGAGTTTTATTGATGGGATAAAAAATGGTTTTTTTTCCAGGAGGTAGGAAATACAGATTTTTGAAGGGAGAAGTTAAAGATGAAGACAAGGACCGGCAAAATTTCTGGGAGGCATAATGTTATATTATATTTTATAATTAATTTTTGTTTAACGGGGATACCGTCTGGTCCTATGGAATTGGTATGAGATATAATGAAAGAGGAGATAATTTCTATAGGTGTTATGTAGGAAAAATAAAAGTCATTTTATTGAAAGGTGCTTCAAAGGAAAAACAGATATAATGGGAAGGAGAGGATATGAGAGATGATAAAATAAAAAAAAAATACGCCAAGGTTAAATAAAATGATAAGGTGAAACTGGGAAGTTGGTTGAGGTTGGGGAACCAGAGAAGTTATGCAGGGAGAGTTTTCAAAGTCGCCACATTGATTTAGAATCGGTAGAGGACGATTGGGCTTCGTGGAAATAGGAAAATTTCGCACGTCGAATTCTTACTTTCATCAAGTTAGGGAGTACTTTAAAGGCTTGATAGTCGTCCGTGAGTCTCGTTCGTCTGAATCGTCTTCTTGCAGCCTCACGCTTTTTCTGCAAATCTTTAATTTCTTTAAACATCCACGATTAAGTTATAGATAGCCAACTACGTTTAAACTTTAAAATAGCTATTTTTCCATTCATCTTGAACCACTGTGCATCGCGGCAGGGCTGTCATATGCAAATGTATGCTCGGCAATAAAAAATACGAAAATTGCAATTTCTTGGTTTCATCAATTACCTGGCATTTGCTGTATTCTGTTCTGTTGTTCCTTTTCATCGATTGTCACCACATGCCTTAGTAATAAGCTTCATCAGTAGCTTCCAGATTTTCTGGAAATAGTATATTTTCAAAAAATAAATCTCTTTTAGTTGCTCATTAAGGAGGATTTGGAAGTTGTCTTATTCTATAATGCCAGCCTTTAAATAAATGGTAAATATTTTATGATTCTATGAAGATATAGTTCCTCGATCATGTTTTATTTATTTTCCCTGCATACTGGACAGGAAGAGGTGAGCATTTTATTTTATTTATTTTTTTATAGCGTATTCGCTTATTTACTATTGGTATAATAGTGCTTAGATTAATTATTATTATTGGTAGAAGTAATATTAGATCATATTATATTTATGTATATTTTTTAAATTGATATTTATAACTGATCGTAGAACGTAAATCACATTCCTTGCCTTTGACAAATCCTACATCTTTCTGATGGTTAAAATATTTTATATTGAAATATGGATACCCCATGGGTAACAACTCAGTGAAATCGCTAAGTTCACTTTAAATAAATTTATAATTGTTGTATTTTTATTCCTGACGCTTTTAGATTTTTATATAATTTGTTTTGATACAGAGCATGCTAGTTTTATTTACGATTTGGCAATAGAATATACTCGTAGTTTAGTTCCTAGTGATTCTCATTTTTGTAACATGAAGCTTAATTACTTCAACACTTTTATAATTTTTTAAAAATTATTTATATCATTGCATCTAACCATGAAAATCATATGGCGCTGACAATAATTTTTTAGATACTCAGTTGAACTGTACTACCACTTAACTATCAGTGTTTTTGCAAAGTAATTGAATATTTATTTTTAAAAACCTCAGGTTTTTGTGGTGATAAAATAAAATTTGGCAGAGCTGGATTCGGAAAAAATATCTAAATATATTGAAAAAAATTAAAAATATTATATTTATGTATTTTTTTTTTATTGTTATTTATAACTGATCGAATAACGTAAATCACATTCCTTGCCTTTGACAAATCCTACATTTAAAATACCTAATAAAATACCTCGTTACTGGTCATTAGTTCCCTCTGAAACCAGTCAATCACAGTTGAATGTCATATTCTGTAGAAACAGTATCGGAATACACACAGCTTGGAAGACAGTTTAAAATGACTGGAACCATAAACGGCTGTTTATAAAGTTATATTAGGTCAGTTCCTTTAAACAATTTAAAATTCTAGGTTTAGAGACTGCGGTAGCAAAATTTGTTTCAATAATAATTAGAGGAAAGAAAATTAAAATTTTAGCTTAAATTGAATTTTACCATCAACTGTTATATAACACTACATATTATAGTCTATATGTATATATATATATATATATATATTTTTTTTTTTTAATTTATATATTTTTATTTCACCTTCTTTAAATATTTACAATCTGAGTATATCTTACTATAAGTATTTTAACTAACTGAAAAAAGAAATGTCGTCCAGAATCCTTAACGAAGGATTGAAAGGGAGGGAAAAAAAAGAGAAATTGATTTTTTATTGTCTTAGGGCCTGAATTCGTATCTTAAGACAAATATGTAAACATGTTGCAAAATTAAAAAATATTTAAAAAGAGAGAGGAGAAAGGAAGAGGGAGAGAGATAGAAAAAAAGAGAGTGAGTAAACTCAAGAACGATAAAAAATTATTAAATAAAAGAAATATTGTCATTATTTTTTTAATGAATGTAATCACTGGAATCTGAGTCATAGTAATTAAATCTATTCTTTCAAATCCATATAATCAATGTCAGATGAAAACCTTAGCCTCGTAAATTTCTTATATTACTGCTATAATAGAATAATTCGAATATTTCGTTTCAAACAGTGACATGCAATGCAACTATAGAAAAATAATATCGTGAAAATGCTATGGTTGACTGTATGACACAATAGTTGAGGAATGGTCAGGTGTAATTAACACACCCAAGTTTGTTTTTTTTAAACAAAAAAAAAACGGAATGCCCACATTTCGACTCGCTTTGCAGGTCTTCTTCAGGGTGATTGTAGTCTGATTAACGACACGGCCAACAAGGAAAAATAATTATTCGAAAAAAAATAGAATTGAATAGGAAGAAAACCTTAATCTTGTAGAATGTCCCTCAAGGATAAAATTACATAACAGAAAGTAAAATTATATCTGGCTCAACAAAACTGCGGTATCAACTCCGTCCTATATCTTGGGGTTAACTTTGACCGGCATCTCACGTTTACCACCCACGTGAAAAGTAGAATAAAGCAGGCCAGGGCGAAAAACTATCGCCTCCATCATCTTCTGACCTCTCCCCAACTGTACCACCGCCTCAAGCTACAGATTTACAAATCTGTCACTAGACCCACCCTCCTACATGGCGCTCCACTGCTACACCATATGTATAAAAGTATCCTCCATGCACTCCAGACGTTCCAGAATTCCGTCCTTCGGCGAATCGTCCGTGGTACTTTTTTTATAAATTGGAATTCATTTTTTAACGGGAGTTAGTAAATGAATTTAAAAAATAAAAACTAACAAAATTGTAAAAAAATAAATAAATTACTAAATTAAAATACAGAATTAAAATGTGTACATGTAATTTTAATTAAAATAGAGAATAAATATTTTTTTGTACAATAAAGTTTTTTACCTTTGCGGAATAATTAACTTATAAATTATTTTGTTTCAATAATTTTAATTTAATACTAAACTAATAACTTTATGAATGCCTTATTAACTACATATTATTCTAGTAGTATGTAGTAAGTACGTTTGTGTATGTATCTTTTCAAGGTTTGTTTGTTATATTTGCCTATTGTTTGAATTATGTTTTTTTTCCGGGTCTGGGAGTGAATAAATTCTTTAATTGTTTGAAAACCTGATTCAGGTTGTAGGTAACATGTCAGTTATTTTTGTCTGGAGTGGTCGTTTATAATTCTCATACTCTTTTGTCGTTTTGTAATCTTTCTGGAAGTTTTATAATAAAACATGATAAATAAAATCGATTACAGATTTACATTATAAAATAACATAAATAAAACAGAAACAGAAAAAAATATATAAAATATATGTCTTCAAAAATGTTGAAAGAAAATAAATATAGAAATAAATACTTTATACAAAATTGCTGAGATGAAACAGAAAAATTATGACAATTCAAAAATGTTGAAAGAAAATAAATATAGAAATAAATACTTTATACAAAATTGGTGAGATGAAACAGAAAAATTATGACAAAAAAAAAAAAAAAATCGTTTTGTAATCTTTCTGGAAGTTTTATAATAAAACATGATAAATAAAATCGATTACAGATTTACATTATAAAATAACATAAATAAAACAGAAACAGAAAAAAAATATATAAAATATATGTCTTCAAAAATGTTGAAAGAAAATAAATATAGAAAAAATACTTTATACAAAATTGGTGAGATGAAAAAAAAAAAAAAAAAAAAAAAAAAAAAAAAAAAAAAAAAAAAAAAAAAAAAAAAAAAAGAAAATCAAACATTATCTAATTTTATAAAATATAATAATGTTATAAATGTACGGTTCAGACTGTTTTATAATAATAATTAATCCTATTAAATATATGTAACTCGTACCGCCAATTTATTTATTTGGGTACGGACAAAGCTAGCACCCAACAGAAGGCGTTGAAGTTACCGCTGCGGTGGTGGGGCGCAGGGAAGCTGCTTCTAGTCTTCCACCGCCTCTCCGTCTTCTCGATATGTTACAGACCTTTTTGTGTTTCCTCTTGTGGCTCTACGTCATCTTTCTATTTCTAAAGTCCTTATATCTCCTCTTGTAAGTCACATAATATATTATATATTCAAATTCCATAGGAATCGGATAATTGAATCGGTTTTTCTCATAACATAAGTACTAACTTTGAAGAGACGAAAATAAAATTTTACTTAAAAACCCAACCATATAAATCTATTCTTACGAAATACTTCTTAATAGGCCGAAATATTGTGTTGATGATATGATGTGTTAAGGATGACTAATTTAGGTATTTATTTGAAATTTTAATTGTTTCCCTCATCAACATATTCAAAATAAATTATGTTCATTCCGATGATTCTTAATCATTATTGGTTCTCAAGTAATCATTTAAATGTTATAAATTTAAATTAAATTTATTTAAATTAAAACATTTGTTATCCTATTCAGTTAACTATTGTATTATCAGCCTCTGTAGCAAATGGGGAGTGTGTTATAGAAAAACACTACTCCTTTCTGAATACGTCTGAATGGTGTTAGTTAAAATACCACATTCGGAATTAAGAAACACAATTGAAGGTTTTGGTAGATGAAGGCACTATATAACAAAACACAACTTTGAGTAATTTATGTTTTTTAACATTTTCCTTTAGTAGGAATCTATTACATAGCCCCTTCTTCTTCTTCGTATCTCCTTTCCTTCTAATACTTCTGAATTAATTTTTCATCCAATAAACTAGATCGTATTTTTTTTTTTTTATGTGGCATAACACCTTTATCTACCAAACCCTTCAATTTTGGATCAGCGCTAGGATCCATCAGGATCCAGCCTAATCCCACAATAAGTAAGAAAGGCAGTAGGCTTGAATCGAGTTTCCTTTGGCCGATTTTTCAAATATCTTTTATTGGTATAATATGGAAGTATCTTATATTTTTTTTTAAATTGATATCATTAGTGCTTTTATTTTATTCTTTGTATCTCATTATTGTTATTCATTTATGTTTTTAATGTTACTTTTTCTTCATTGAGTTTATTCATTTAGTCATTATTTAGTATAGATATAAACTGTATGAATGGATTTAACATTATTACAAATTACCTGTAAGTGAAGGAGATTGACATATTTCGCCGTTAAATGTTGCCATAAAATACTATTGTAAAGTACATATTGTAATAGTTTTTATCTTTTCTTACTTTGGTCTATACATTTTCATTCTTCATATAGTTGTATCCGTCGTCAATTTACTAATATAAGAATTTTCTACAAAATAATCAAAAAAGGTTATAATGTTTACGTATTTAACTTTAAAATAGGAAATAATATATATTTTTGATGATTGTGTTGACAATAAAATTATAAGTGACGCGAAATTTTGTAAGCTACTGAGTTGAAAATTATGATTGTACTAGTAATTACTTCGTTACTTTTATTTTAATTCGGTATAAATTTTAAATAAAAGAAATTTATGATTGATCACTTAAAATTCAATTAAAAAGTTATACTCGCTTTATAAATATATTACTGAATTAAAAAGTTCTATAAAAAAAAAAATATATATTAACTACCGATAATTTTATTTATTATTTTGTAAATTTATAAATAATGCTGTGATAATGAATTATGTTGTTCTTACTAAAATAAACCGTACTGAACTGTCCACTGCATATCTTTCAACTGTTTATTATATAAGTAAATAAAATATTATTTTTTATTGCCACTCGGATCGTCAGTGTTGAATATTTAACAAAGTTAAAAAACAAAACAAAAAAACTATCAACGCCGCTATTTATACAGAACTATGAGAACATTATCGCCTGATAGCTGTTCAATGAGCTGCTGTTGATATTTTTATTGTTCTTGTTATCTGCTCCCTCAGATTGCACAATGGCATCACTGTTATATGATTCACTGCTAATCATCTGTCGTTCTTATTATATCAAATTTCCCGTACTTATAATTAATTATACTTCATTAGTGCAATGTTCAAATATTTTCTCAAACTGTTTGTAATATTTTTTTTTCCATTCTTTTCACAGGTTTTTTTAGTTTCAATGAGACAGTATATAAAGAGTCAAGAAATCTAAAACACAAACTGTTTTACTGTATTTCACAATTATTTAGAAAAGTTTAGGTTAAATCATATATAACAATAATAATAAAGTTCTTTATTTATTCTGGGAGCTTAATAAAAAACAATACACAAACAGAGTCTATTAATTCAAAATTAAGTTCAAAGAAATTAAATTATATATATATATATATATATATATACAGGGTGAGTACCTCTTACAATTAGTGTAAAAAAAAATTGGGTGAAACTAGATCAAAAATTAAGAAAAATGCCGCAGTCCTTACCTTCTTTTTTCAATCCGTTGCAGATACACAATAATTCAAAAACTCTTTTGAGGAAACCACGTTTTTTACCATAAAAGCTGTAATATCTCCATTTTGTTTAAATATTTTTTCAAATTCTCTTACACAGCTGACCTGGGGAAGTTTTGAAAAACAGTTAAAAAGTTGAGGAGGATTTTCCAAATCTTGGGAATACCACCAGTTTTAGAAAATTCCTCCCAATCTTTTAACTCTTTTTCAAAAATTCCCCAGGTTAGTTGTGTACTAAATTTGTTAGAATTTAGTTTGTTGATACCATACCTACCAGTGACATTATTGTTACCTGTTTTTTAACTGTGGGGCATGATTATGAGAACAATATAGTCTCGAAACGTCGTCAAAATAGTTGTTTTTATTTACTGACTGAACATATATACAGAAAATGTGAACAATTTATATATAAACTGTTCCCATTTTATAAAATTAAACGGTGGCTGTTATGATTCTCCTTCTATCTGGATGGATAGTAGGTGGTTAAAGAAGAGATACCTGAAAGTGAAAAAAGGTCTGGTAAATTAAATGCTCGTTGTCTATTGAAAGTCTTAGTATACAGTGTATGTCTTTTGTCTAAGGTGAAACCAAGATATCTAGGTTATTGGTGTCTTATAATTGGACTGTTGAGAAGAAACTACGGAATAGAGTAAAATTCATTAACGTTTATGCGCCACCAGTTGCTCCAATATTCTATCTGTGTCAAGTTACTTTGAAGGTTGGAAGAGGCTCTGTGTACTTTTTAATGTTTTAGGAGTATCTTTCGGCCTGCAGTTTAGGGCTGGTTATGGTTGAAAACAAGATAAAAGTATCAATACGAAGTTAAATTAAAAAGAAAAAAGGAAGAGTGTAATAGCCGAAATCAGTTGCTTAAATCCCGACAAAACGGACCAAAGTTGATCAAGGCCAAAACCCTTGACCTTTCACACAACCCTTCTACTAGCATTAACGTTCACTTCTCCATTCCAAGTCACAAAAGTTTTATTTTCAGTTTCTCTTTTAGTCCATAGATCTTTGAACATATTGATCATAAAAAATTAGAATTTAATACCTTAGATCGATATTAGCGAGACGCAGTTAAATCCATTGGAATACATCGTTTGATTATATTTTGAAATCAATGAGTTAGAATCTTACAGCAATTTTTCCTGGAGTTTTCTTTGTGGCTTATACTGTCCTTTAATCACATTCTACTGCCCGATTTGTCCATTTATTTTAGATCTTCCTTCTTATTAGAGACCATAATTTAGTCAAATGTCACTTGGTACATCAAATAATGTATGTATCTGCCCTAATCGCGATTATGTTTATTTCACAGATAATGTGTAATTTCTTTTTGGCTGCAGTTCCAAGACTTTTTTATATGTTTGCTACCACGGTAGCCGTTGCCTTCATAAAGAAAATCACCAAAAAACAAACAAAAAAAAACACCCAAAATGCCGGTTATTTTTGGTTTTTAACCTATAACATGGCAACGAAACTTTTTTCGAAGAAAGTCTAAAATAATTGTAGCTGAAACCAGTACCTACGAAATGAAAAAAGAAAAAAAAAAACGAAAAACAATTCCGAAATCGGTTCGTGGTTTTTAGCGTTCTGGCATGGGTATTTTACGGATTTTTATCAAAATTTCATATATTGGTTTTGATATTCAATTTAACCAGCTTTAAGATGAAAAGAAAAATTTTTTACCGAACTAATAGCTTCGGAGTTATAGCCAAAAGAATACGGCAAACGTGATTTCGCGGAGAAGGTGGACTGGCCGAAAGTTGGCCGATTTCTACAATATTTCCCAAGACCATGTCTTCGTGAAAAAAATGTTTGATTTCAGAGTTGTTATTTTTTTTCATTTTGTAGGTACTGTTTCCAGCTACAATTAATACAACTTTCTTCGAAACAAGCTTCGTTGTCGTGTTATAAGTAAAAAATCGAAAACAACCGGTATTTTGGGCGGTATTTTAAGACCATAATAAACCACCATCACCACCCTAAAAGGTCTTACCAAGACGCCTACTGATTTCTTGGTAGTTTAAAGTTGGAAGTTAATTTAGTATAGAAGATGGCCTCGTGATCTTCTTTTGTAAATATTCATTAGAGTACTACCAATTGGTAGTTCCTCTACAAGTTGTATTCATGTCATTAAAATATCTCAATAAAAATAAAAATAAAACACAATAAAAATATAAAATAACAATAGTAAAAAAATAACAAATAATAAAAAATAAAATAACAAATAAAAAATAAACACAATAACAATAAAAATATCTCATATATACGGCATATTTACTAGATGTGTTTTGTAATACAGTTGTAAATTTCTATTAATAAAAGAATAAAAAAAAAAATTTAGTATGGTTGAGGGAAATACCCATAACTAATTGGCCTAAGTGCTTACACAGAATATTATAAAGTAATGGACTGGCACAAAAAACAAAGGGTTATGCATTTTCGGATTATTTGTTTTGGGATCTGAGGAGTTAGCATCATGAGTATCATGGTAAATATTTCTTGAAGTCAATTAAAAAGCTCCAACTTTTATACAAAGCAATACCCCTCAAAATCTCAGCTTCAATTATGGCTTAATCATGGCCATTTCAATGCTTGATATCTTGTTTGGTCCACCCTTAATATAATAGCATGAAAGAAGGGATAAAACATGAATCTGGCATAAAAAAAGTTGTTTTTTTCACTGACTCAAGAGAGTAGCCTCACTGCGGCCAAGAACCGCTATTTTGCATAAAATCGATTCTAGACCATGCGATCTATTTGGTAGCTCTGTTCTATATTCGTCTGTAGTGGCCTGCACGCCAGTTGTTTAGGGGTTGAATTACCCCTAAACATTTCAAGTTTTGATTTAAATGTAAATGCAGCCAATGTTTTGGTTATGCTATGTACTGTGAGCTCAGTTTTGAAAGTATCTGTAATTTAGTTTGTGTAGTCCTGGCTGTCTCAATTTACTTTCCCATTCAAATTGAAATGCCCAGAAGTAACTTAACCTGTATAAAAAATAACCTTATCAACGTTCGTTGTAGTCTCATTTAGCAACTGATTCGACATTCGAAAAAGTAGCCATAAATAATTAATTTTATAATTTCCACTGTTAAATCTATTTTTTATTTAAATTTAAAGGACATTATATATGTCTATCAATTATCATTGGCAGCAAGAAAAACAAGATGCATGTTGAGCAGGTATAATATTCTATTTTTGTGCTAAAATCACGAGTTTCAGTATTATTATTATTTCTTGATAAATTTTCTTTGAAAAAAAAAATGGATTTTTTTAAATCTATGAAACAATCTAACAAACCTAAATCAATGAAACAAATGCAGCTGATTTGAAAACAATAATTTAACATCAACAGGGATGTTTAGGATAAGAAAACATCAACGAAGTCTGTAGTCAAACAAAACACCGCCAACCTCCTAACGATGCCCGATAGTATACTTTTCTTCATAAGTATAATCAGATTAGAATTTCAACTTGCATGTGTGAACAATCAACATATAAATCTTATAGTTGATGGTTCTAACTATTTTATCTTTATAACGACCTTTTTTTTTTAAATATAAATACACATAACAATTTATCTTTTTGTAAAGTAGTTAATATGAAGAGTCAGGGGAAGAAACCAGGTATGTCAACTTTTATCGAAACTGATAAAAACGCAAATTAAAGTTTCAACTTTTTAAAACCGTTGCTTTTTTTTTTATTAAAAAAATAGTTTGTATTGGATTTCAAGTTTTGTAAACGAAAGAATGAAATTAGAGATCCCACAATAAATTCTGATACTGTTAAACTTGACACCCCTAATGCCTGGTTCTTTCTCCAAGCAGTAAAACTTCAATGGATTATAATTGAAATAACTCGCTTATTTTTTCTAAAATTTACCTCGACAGGAAAATGCAGCTTTTCATTCTAAATCGATTTATACCCATAACTCATTTTCGTAAAAAAATTTACTTCCCTTATTTCTTCCTCTGACTCCCCATATATGTTATTTTTTAAAGATGATCTAAGGAAATTGTATCCATACCATCCTTTTCTAGTTTTTTTTTTTTTTTTTTTTTTTTTTTTTTTTTTAATATGATGTAAAGAAAATTTTTTAGAAACTATATTTCATATGTTTATATATTATCTGAGTGATCTTTATTTTCGTTAAAGTTAAAATTTTGATTAACATAGTCTATATTCTCGAATATCCTTCGACCTCATCCATTTTGAGCGTTATTTTATGTACGTTTGTTATTTATATTGATGCTTTTATAAATAAGTACATAATTCAGTAATAACGAACGCACAGTCACACAGTTGGGACGTAGTGCAAGCGCAATTTGGTATAATTGTTAGTGCAATTAGAATTGATATTGTAGTAGCAGCAGCTTACTATGTTTAATTCAATCGATAATGCCAGCAGTGATACACAATAAATAATTTTTATTTTTTTAGCACTGAGATATAGATAGTTTTAAGGTGTATTAAAGATAAAGATATTAATAAACACTACATAAATAATCCCATAATATATTAAAAATAAATCATAGATATACTATCTACGATACAGTTTTATGTATATTTTTTCTTTTTAATATTGCGGTGATATTTAATAACCCTTGGAGTACTAACAATACCTAGTTTCTATAATTATTCCATTTTACATTTAGATTATTGACCACTTAGTGCTTAGGCAAAGTTGGGATCGAGGGGACAATTTAAAAAAAAAAAAAAAATTGAAAAACAAAAGTAGCAATCTTAGTGAAAATATTACTTTACTATGAATTATCCGTCATCGGAAAAAAAAATCACTCCATTTAATAAGCCGTAGAGGTATTCTATGCTCTAATGGGGGTGGGGATAGAATACAATTTGCATAGAGTAATATTGTAATTAGGAAAATATATTGGAATAAATCGTAATAAATAAAAATGGCCATATATACTCCAGTAAATCGTTATCGAATTGAAGTATAGTAAAATTCTCAAAGAGCTAGCGTAACTTTTTAAAACAAATTATTGAGAATGAACTTAAGAAATAAACAGAATACCCAACAGTAATCATTCTCATAAATGATCAAAAATCTCAAAACACTGCTTAAATTAAAATAACAATTATTCTGATTTAATGCTTAGTATGGAATTAAGGGAAAGAGCTTAAGTGTGTTTTTGTTTATGGTTTAATTTATTATTATTATTTATTTTATTTTTTTGGCTTATTTCCTTGATTTATTTTCAAGACTGCTTCTTGTTCTCCAGTAGAAAATAATTACAATCCCGCTTAGTATGAGCTATATTAGTATTAGATATAGATTGAATTACAATTTTCCCTGTAACATTTATTGTTTAATTATTATATTTAGACGGTTATAATTTGGGGGGGAAAAATACATTCTGATCTTACTATTAGTCTGTTCGTTATAACTTGAGTTTGTGGCTGTGTGTTTTACACTCTAATAAATCCACGATGATCGTAATCAAGGATCATCTATTAAAATCAGGGAAAATATTAATTAAAAACCTTAAAAGCTCAGAATGCTGATTTGAAAAGTTAATTCTAAAGATCTTTAAAGATTGTGATTTGTTTTAAGTGTAAAAGGATGTAAAAATGCCGCTTTATTGCGTCTGGAATTCGAAGCTATAGTACAAAACCACAGCTTCTCAAATTATACCGAACAGACTTAAAGTAGTTGTTTCTTTGAATATCCACCTAACTACTGTTGAATTCTTAAGAAAGTTATTAATTCACAGTAAACCACGTTTCTTAATCTTATACGAGTTACTAGCCCTGTAAGATGTATTAGTTTGATAATATTTTCTGCAAGCATATTGTTTGAGGTTGATGGTTTATGTTTAGCAAACTGCCGAATCTCAGGCCTCCAGGCAGGCCGAGGCGAGGAGGCGCTCCATGGCAAGGCGGAGGGCACAGACTCAGAGGGCCAGGAGCCTGAGGCTGCGGATGGGAACCCCGCCCCCAGTCGAAGGCAGGAAGCACAAGCATCTTCAGACCCACGAGTACCTAGAAGATGTGAGTAGAATTACCTAATTTATCTCGATACAGCAGTGTATTTATTGATACTGAACCAATAAATAATATTAATTGTTATTATATATTGAAAGCTTAAGTGGGAGCGGCTACTTAGGATATACTTATCTCTACTTTGAGCATTAAAAGCCTAAGAGGCTGACTTTCAGCAGAATCCCCAATTTGAATAAGAAGTGTGTTAGGATAGAAAGGGAAGTGTCCACAAAAATCAAACTGAGATTTCATCGCCACCTGTTAGCTTGTCCCATTTGTTATCACAGAGGTGGTCACACAGAGGCTAGAAAAATAATTTTCATATGTTTTGGAGTTTAGGAAGCCGTCTCCAAGGCAAAAGAATATAGACTTTGTAGTTTACTATTGCGATATAAGCCAGACAAGAAGCGGACGATGATAAATGATGGGAGACCAGATAGAGAAGGACCTGTGATGCTGACATTATACCATAACACTAAATATATATATTTAAATTTATTCTTTATTGATATTTACAACTGTATACACTATATACAATAAATAAATTTGCGGTTTAATAACTTGTGAAGGACTACTCATTAGTAGTTCATTAATTGCCGTTCAACATTAGAAAGTCCCAAGGCCTTCTTCTTTTCAGACACCAGTTGATTCAAGTGGGTTTGTAGTTAGCATGGAAGGATATGTATCTTGTGTAGGCCAAAGGTGCTTTTACAAAGGACTTTGGTTTGTAAGGGTTGAATACGTGAGGAATTGGAAGGTTTACTGGAGCCCCAAAGCTCAACTCCGTATCTACAAATATGTCTGATTACTGTTAAGTAAATAAGTCTTTGTAATTAATTGGGAGCTTTCAATGCTTGCCTGGTAAATTATGTAGTATTCAAAAACGACTGGCAGTTCCTTGTCTTTTATTTTTCGTGCATTAAATATAAGTACCATATAGTGCCAGTAGCCTGTAATAAGTGTGCAATGTAAATTGTGGGCTGACCCATAATTAGAGTAATAATGTCATCCATAGATTCATAATTTTAAATATCATTCGATTGATTTATAGAGAATGTTATAGGACTTAAAATTACAATATATTTAACAATATTATTAATTAATTATTACTTGATTGACATTACTTAAAATAGTATTCGTTAACAGAAGTGAGATGGATCAGACGTAAATAAATGGGCCTATTGTGTCGTTGGGGGACAAGATAAATAATAAGTAAAAGTATAAAGATTTATTAAACCCCCAAACTGTTATAAAAACACTGAAATACTAGAAAGAAAATTGTCACACATTTTGGAGTTAAATAATCCGTTCCCAGTTATAAAAAATAGACTTTGTAATTACATTTTTGATTTTTTCAGAACTATCGTTACCGGACATCCCCCCTTCTGGCCTTTCACCTTTCATATAATTAAAAAAAGCAATGAACCGTTTTAATCAGTTCTCAAGGACCATCGAAAGACTACCGTTTAATAATAATGAAATTCTTTATTTATTTTGGGACCTTATGGTCCTTAAAAATAAATAATGAAGTACAGGCAAGGGCCTTTAGAGTCTTAAAATTAGATAATATTTTTAGTACAAAATAACAGATAATAATAATAAGTGGGGGAAGATGAGAGAGGAAACTAGTAACTTGCGGGTTTCGAAGGGAAGAAGGTGACGAGCATTATTAGGATAGCGGTGGTGCGGCGCGAAATTTCGGATACGTGGATGTATACTTTGTAAGTATATCCACTGAAAAAAAAGTAAGATTATGAATTAAATTATAATAAATTTGCTTCTATAATAATCGTTCTAGAGAAATAAAAGTGTGTCACGATGCTCATAATTTATGCAAAGGTATTCACATTTCATGATTCACTGAATGTATATTTTAAGAAAATAAAAAGGTAGTGATTTTTCTGCGTAAAACAAAAGAAGATAAGAATGCTAATTAGGTATTGATCAAGTTGAGCCGCTTCATAAAGATCCTCGGAGCAGAATTGATTTTAGTTTTTCAATTTACAGACTACTAATACATTTACTCGACAAACGTTCAAAGCTCCCAATTAATTACAAAAGACTCATTTACATGACTGTGATTAGACCTATTTGGACGTACGGAGTTGAGCTTTGGGGCTCTACTGAACCATCCAATTCATCTCGTATCCAATATTTACAATCCAAAATCCTTTGAAAAATCCTCAATGCTGCTTACTTTGTGGCCAATAATCCATAATGATCTCAATGTTCCATATGTTTCTGATTTAGTCCAAACCAGTTACCTATCCTTCCATAGTAAGCTCCATAACCACTCCAATCCACTAGTCTCCCAAATTTAATGACTCCATTAATTTCCGAATGTATGAAAGTTTTTTTATGTATATCATATAACATTTCATTATTTATATCATGTTAATTGAGTTAAAAATTTTATTTGAAGTATAAAAGGTTCAATAAAAATAAAAATAAGGCTGCATCGAATATTTATCCTAATAAAATGCAAAGTGAGAATGCCATTGAAACTTCAAACATTTGGCATGAAGACTTATAACATATTTTTTATTGATGTCCCTTTAGTTGTTTGCACTATCTCACTTTATGTTATTTTACTCATGCTTATTTTATGAACGAGCGACCGTCATTGGTGATTTGTTGCAATCTATTCATAATGGTCAACCATACAACCAAGCTTCTGGATTACCAAACTCATCGCTTGAATATATTTTCAATCGATAATAACAAGTCAATTTGAGCTTAATGAGTAATAGGGAACACCTCCATTTTATGAATTACAATGAAATGGAGTTTACTACTGGTTAGAACTATTGTCATTAAGTTACACGAAATTTCGTAATTTGTCAATATCTAGGTCCCGGCCAACTGTTTCGACAATTTAAAATTGATATTTATTCATTTATGTTTAGTTGAGTTTTTTAATCATTGTGTATATATACATATATATTTATTTTTATTTTTGAAAACAAGTAAACAAGAACCACTTATATATATATATATATATATATATATATATATATATATATACATATATATACACACACATATGTAGTCTGATTACTAGTTCTTTTTATTTTTTTTCAATTTTGTGTCTTGACAAACTGTTTTTATTGTTTTATTCTGCGAGTTTACCGCCAAATAAAATTTTAATACTGTTAAAAAAAAAAAAAAAATTTCATCGACTTAGCCCTCGGATTGTGTAATATTGTATTACTTATATTACATATTATATTTTGTTACGTTACTCCATAGCTGACGTTTATCGAAATTAAGTATGTCCCTGATGACACCATAGCTTCGTCTATTCATATCTTTTCTATTTGATTGATTGAATTCTTACCATACTGTTGTGTAAACCAATTCTACATATTTATTGTAGTTGCGTGTAAGTGAAAAATAATTATTACTACTAATGAATATACTTTTATTATCATTACTATACTATAAAACCAGCACACTATTTACATTACATCCTTATTACATTATAGGGTACTTATCTATAGGGTGTTAGGTCTGAGTCGAATGGAACCTTCACTTTTATAATTTTTTTTTTTACGTTTGCCTTTCTTTGTTAAAATACTTAAAAGGTGTTCAAGTGTGCCTACTAAATACTAAGCAGGTGTCAAGACTATCCCTAATTGGCTGCCCCGAAGGTCTCTACTTAAGGGGTTTTAGTTTTCATAATAGAAACATCGCCCATGTTGATGCTGCATCATAGGGTCCGCCCACCTTCCAGCTTTCCGTCGATGATAATTATTAATATTATAATGAACCCATAATACGCAGCAACTTGTATAATATTGCTGAGTCCCAATATTATACAAGCTTCTTGTAGTTCACTGACCGTTCCTCAGTTTCGTGACAATTCGTAATTCTGACCATATACAATTTGTTGAGCAATCAAAAGTAGTATAGTATCAACAGTAATGTAGATATAATGGCGCAGTGTAATTGTATTATCCACTGCTAACGTTATCTATTTTACAACCTCAACTACAATAATTATTGAAGATAGAAGTCTACTTATTACATGCTTGATTAAGGGATGCAACAAAATGTAACACAATATCAATACGGCAATATTATAATTTCGAATATAGAATATTTTGACATGGATATGTCTTTTTGCAGGGGGTCTATACTTTTTTGGTGTAAATTTTTTTACATTAAAAAATGTAACATTTAAGATAATTTCCTGGTCTGAAATGTAATGGAGAATATTTTTTAATATTTAACAGTTTTGGCAAGGACCTGCCGTTTAGAAGCTATATTGGTTTCAATTAAAGGAGTTACTTTTGAAACCCCTACTTTCTCTTAACTTTGTTTGTTTTGGAAAATTATTGATTTTTAATTAATTAAATTATTTATTTAAGCAATTTGATTCTTTTAATTCTGAAAGGTAGAATGGGAAAAACAGTTAATTTTAGATGTACATTTCCATGAATTGTATCCATTGTATTGTATTTCCCAATCATGGAGAAATTGTTTTTAGTTTATTTTTGTTTTTTCGTAGCCCTTTATACTAATTCATTACAAATCGTATTATTATCCTTTATCTGATACTTATTTATTAATTGTTTTCAAATTATGACAAATGAAAATACTGTAAATAAGTTTAATTGTTTTAGGAGTCAGCCCTGAAGATGGGAAATGTTAATTTCCAAAACATGAAGAATAATTGTTAAATGAATTATTTAAGGATTACAATGCCAAAATAAATTATTATTACAACAAACTGTCTCTAACGGTTCAACGACACCATGCAAAAATAAAAAAACGCACGGAAAATAAAACCTACTATCTACTCGAAGCTTTGATCAACGCTTAGATTATTGATAATTGCTTTCTTCGTCATCAAAAGGAATTCTGGTGATTTAATTTACGAAATGGTTTCAACGTAAATGCAGAAATCTTCAAAGAAGGCCCTCGTCGAGGTTAAACAAAACTGCAAGTCAAAGAGAATGGTAACCGCTTGCGGCGTTATTATCCTATAATTAAGGGTATTGAACTAGCTGGATTCATGGGATTTCTCAAGTCATTGGTTCGGTTTAATTTCCGGAATCGATTCTTCAACTTCTTTTTTTTTTTGTGTGTGTTGCAGGGTTTGATGTGAAACAATCATTAAATGATGCCATGTTATTCTGGTGGCGCAAGCTCGTCCAGAAATAATAGACCGTCGCACAGTGGGACGAATAGCCAATCTAGGAGGAAAAAAGTCATAATCGAAATTAATGAAACTATTGTGATTGGTGTATGGTTAAGTATTTTATAGAACATTATTAAAGGTTCTTCCGTTTTTAGGAGGTGGATTTGAAGGTAAAAACAACGATGAAAGTAGTACCTAACTCGACAGGTCAAATTTTGTTAAAACTATTGATTCTTTCAATCAAAATTTGTGTATCGTCGTATTGATATTTTTTCATTATTCTTTTGTAATTAGTGAATATAGACGATCGTTATACCAGTAAGCCATTCTCAAAATAATTTTTTAATAATTTGACCTATTATATATTTTTTTAAAAGTGCCGTAAACTAAAGCATTTTATAAACTAAAAAGATCTATTACTAAAAAGTACCTCAAAGTACCTCTCTGAAATTCTTAGTAGAGGTGTCTTAGAAGGTATATGAAATAATCACAAAGCATTTAGCTGCTTTTATCTGCTTTCTTGTCTGAAAACGAATTTTCAATTCCGCGAAGAGAGTTATTTTGTATTTGGCAAATATATTACTTTATTTGAAACACTTAAATTAGAGGATATTATTTCAACATCTAACAATTTTTCATAATATTTCAAAAACTAACAATTTAACTTAAATTGATTTAAAAAACTGAAGAGATATTTAAATTGTTAGTTACGAAAATTAAAGCGAAATAATAAGAGCCTGGAAAAACCCGGAAAGTCATATTACATTTTATTGACTCTGATCATCAAGGGGATTGAGAAAATCACTTTTATTAGAAAAAATCGTTTTACATACATTTATTAAGTTACAATACATAAGAATGAATGTTTTTACTGTATGTATTGAATTTCCATTTAGATTATTAAACTTATTATTTATTTATTTTATTATTTTTTTTGTGACATTTTGATAGTTCCTATTTAAATGGAGACTAAAGCATAGCTGAGTAAATAGTTTTGTCAGTAGGCAAACAGGTAAGTGAGAGTATCACAGAAAGATTTGAAAACAGTATTGTTTCATAATATGATTTGGATTAGTACAACGGAAACATCTCATTTATACGATACCAGCTTGACGTGTTTTTTCATTCATTACTTTTTAAGATAATTAAAAATAATTACTGTATAATAATAACTATAAATAATAACCCATTTCGTAATAGTTAGATACGATCTAACTCATTATTTTTATTAAGTTAATATGATACATATAAAATAATTGGTGAAAAATTAAACCTTATAAAAAAAAAAAATAAAGTAAAATAAACAATCGGAACCACGGATAATGGGGGCCTACTGTATAGTATTTTCCTTATGGTTGTGACTTGAGTGGTTTTATTTTACCTTATTTAAACTCTATTGTTTATGTAAATCAGGTTGCCAACTCTGTTTAAGTGATTCAGACTTTTTTCCTACTAGATTGGTCATTCCTCCCACTGTGCGTCGTGAAGAAGTTGGTGAGTCAAAATTGTGTTCATTAGGCTAAACGTCAAAAAACAGAAACTCTTCAACAGTGAGCAACTTTTTCAGAGCTTGCATTTGCATTTCAAATGAGCTTAAGTATGAGAAACAAAGATTCAAAAAAATATCGTGGACATCACTCAGTTCACAGACTCACGAACTGTAGTCGAGAAAAATCCAACCAGGATATATTCATTAACTTTTTGTTGATTTTAGACCCAGTTTTAACAAGCAAAAGAGGACTACCTAAGAAAACATTTAGATCACTACCGACAGAGGCTTTAAACCTTCTTTCTGGTACTTTTGTAAATAACACAGAAGAAGAAGACAGCGAAGATGATGAGGAAATATTGTAGATAAAAAGTGTGTTACTTATTTTAATGAGAAGTGTGATTTTTTTTTATTTACTGTTTTCTAAGTTTTTCCGTATTATACACATATAAAGTGAGTGATATAGGTTTTTCAATGTTTCAATGTGTGATATATAGGTTTAAGAACCGATGTAGATGATTATTTACTATTATAACTGTTAGGGCTACTTACCCCACTGTGCGTCGCTCCACAATTTTCTGCCTCTTGCCTTCGTTCTCCATCTCATACTACCAAAACCCTTAGATCCTCCTCAAGGACCCGTACCCATCTTCTTCATGGTCGGTCTACTCTTCGTTTGCCAAATATATTCACATGAAATAATTTGCTCGGCATTCTGTCTAGAAGAATTCTCATTGCATGGTCTCACCATTTTATTCGGTGTGCTTTAATAAACTGGACCACATTGGTTTCCTTATTTAAGGAGTATAGTTCTTCGTTGGTTCGGATACTCCATGTATTGGAGTCAGCGTTAAAGACAGGGTCATATATTTTACTTTTAATGAATTTCATGTTTGCGATATATGCTGGGTTGGCTGCCATTATTCTTCTGTCTTCTTCATTAATTTGTATATTTTAAACGTTGAGTTCAGACCCCAAGTATGTAAAACTTTACATTTTCAAATGAATAGTCATCGATATCCATAGCACTATCTTGGCATGAGCCAATGTCCATGTGGCATAGAACTGTGCAAAATGCTTCCCTAGTTATCAGGCTTTAATAATAGCGTCTTAACAACGGAAATCGTGAGTGTGAAATATAATTTTGATAATTCAATCCCTATTATGTGCCATAACGTTTGAAAAAAAAAATTGCCATCCTGCAGCAGTGTCATATCATTATAATTTAAACCAGAACATAATACAAACGCCATAACACGACTCATCTTATATGAAAAATAATTATATCAAACCAATAAGAAAAATAATGATAATTAATTATTAAAATAATCTTTCAGCTCTATGACAACCCACCAGAGGTACACGAGGCGGTACAGACGGACGTGTTCTTAGACAGACCCCCGACGCCGAGCTTCATGGTCGACGTTAACACCGGAATAGACGTTGGCACTCAGATCTATCCTGGGGAACTGTTCCACTTCGACACCGAGGTACGGCCTGTTTTGGAGGTGTTGGTTGGGAAGACGATCGAACAGTCGCTCGTTGAAGTCTTCGAGGAGGATGAGACGATGGCCATCAAGAAGCAGCAAGATCTGCTCAGGGAGCTCCGCGATTCAGAGTTGGCTGAAGAACAGAGACTAGCCGAACAGGAGAGGAGGAGGAAAGAGCAAATTGTGAGTATATCTTGAGCTGTATCTATTTTTGGTAAATTATTATCTTCATATTGAATATTTGTATGCTAAAATGAAGCAATAAAACCTATGGGAAATTATGATGTTAATAATGAACCTTAACTGAAAAATTCAGTGAATTTTCTGTTTTTAATTTCCACGTCATTTATTTTGTTTGTAGGTTGTTGAAGCCATTCTAAAGTAGGGAATCATTCATTCAGTTTCACACTTTTATTTTATTTACTTTTAAATGTACTGTGGTAAATATCGTTTTCAATTCACCTTCAAGCAATTTTGTAAAAACTGAAAAATATTTGAAGCAACAATATTATGGGAATTGAGATATTTAATTTACTGAAAAAAAGTAGAATATCTACCAATAATTATTTTTCCAAAAAATAATAATAATAACACCAACCAAAGATATTAATAGTTTAGAGTTTATTGCGTGTTATGTTCCATTTTATATAATTTAGTACAACCAGGCATTGCTTCAGTTCAAGAACTGTTTATCTATTCCAGTTTAAAATTAAATACTAAGCTTGGAGGCTTTTGTTTTTATTTCAAACTGTTTTTTATCTGTTCTTTCTTTTTCAATTTACATATATATATATTATATATATTTAAATATATTTTTATATTTTTGAAGAGAAAAGATTTGACCCCAGTCGGGATTCGAACCCAAGTCTCCACCTCTCTAGCGTGGCGCCTTATCCACTAGGCCACCGGGCTCGTATCCGAACCAGGGAAATCTTTTCTCTTCACTGATCCATACCCCCGGGCACTCGCAATTGCGATGTACAATTCGGGGATGAATGTTCAAATTGAACATTACTTTAATTAGATCTATTGACGAGCTGTCATATATATATATTAAATTATGAAGTGGTTCTTGTTTAATAAATATATATTTTCTCTCTTTTATATATATATATATATAAATATATATTTATTAAACAATAACCACTTCATAATTTTATATATATATATATATATATATATATATATATATATATATATATATATATGTAATTTTTCTTGATATATTCATTATATTATGATTAATATATATATATAATGATAATATATTATATATATTTTATATATATATATATATATATATATATATATAATGTTCATAACATATATATATATCACTATTTGCAGTTAACGCTTACTTTATTGAGATTTACTTTAATAATTAAGATTAACTTTCTATTTTTTTATATATTTTTTTTTGTTGAGAAAGGTATTTTTGGATTTACAATAACCTATTGTTTTAAATATAATCGCTAATTTAAGGTATTTAGGTACTTAGGGGTATTGAATAGATAAGATAACGTTGCTGTTATTTTTTTCCTTTCTATATTGGTAATATCATAATCAGTAATCTCTATTTTTGTTTATCATCTTTATTTATACCTTCTACATGCTATAAAGATTAATAATCTTTCCATTGCTCTGTTTGATTTTTTTTGGTAGATAACGTGTTTATGCACCCCAGTTATGGCATAAAGAACAGGGGTTTTTAGAACTTTGCCAGGTTTTAAATTGAGAATAATGTTCTAATTAAGTTCCGTACAAGCTGATTGGTTTAATGTTAATAAATTCTTGATACGGACTCCATGATCTCAGAGGGTTCTGGGATTCCCGAATATAGAGTGTGGTAGGATCATCAGCAGCTACCTTATAACAAACAAATTTTGTTATTAGGAGCTTCGTTTTGTTTTTAAAACCTCTGGTGAGAGTATCCAGACCATTAAATTCTTCTTGACTCATCTGGGACTCAGTAAACGGCTCATTTATTTTGGCAGCTGTTTGCTTTGCTCATTCAAACGTATCATTAAAACGGATCAGGTTCGGAGCTTTCACTTATTTATTGACAGTACAATCAGTTTTGGTTTTGTCATTTTACAATATGAGCTGCTAGACAACCATTTTGTAATAAATTTTTACCCTTGGAAGGAAATAGCTTGTCAAAGACTATTTTTATTTCATACCTTTATTTATATTTTGGAATATCTGGGTAATTATTTCCTCCCTGTGCATTGAATGTTAATAGAATGCTTGGTTAACTAGTCACTTTAAAATCAGTTGATCGATGAAAAAGGTAGTTTCACTTTCTACACGGCATCTTAGACTGCATTTCTAGATTCATAATGTTCAATTTAAAGTTTTCCTTTGTCTTTCTCTGTTTTAGTTTTTGTTTCTAAAATTATCATCCTAACATTATGGGTACTTATCATTTATTACATTTGATTGTATTTATTTATTTATTTTTTAAATTTCATTTTCATTTTTTATTTTTTAATTGTACATATTGTATGAATGGAACCATCGTTGTCCGTATTACTCATTGCCCTTGAGTGACGCAACTTGTAATATTTATTCATAAAAAAAAAATAAGAATAAAAATAAGAATAAAAACAATAAAATAAAAATCAAATAAATAAAAAATGATTTACTATCATTTGTTCTATGGAATTTAAAATTGACGAATATGCTGGCTTCTTTTCAAATGTTTTCACAATTATGTTAAAGTACCTATTAAAAACAAGATTATGATATTAGTGAAAACTACTATGACTCATCTGGTGGAACAAAGACGCAAATTTAAAAAACGAAATTTTACACAAGAAGCAAGGAACTGAAATCTATTACTTTGTACCTACCAACATTACAGTAAAAGTAATATTCATACAAACTTGTGGATAGGCCAAACGACAATTCAGTCGATGTTTCTACCGATGTACTAAACTTTTGGGATTACTTCTGACATATAAATCTTTGTAATTGTTTTTACCTACTTTCGCAGTTGCGTCGTTGTTCCAAAATGGTCATTTTACAAACATTCTTTTAATACACATTTTTTACTATCTTTAAAAAAGTCTATTATTAATAAACAAACATAAATATAAGGGGTAATACATACAACATAATTATTTTATTATACTATAGTCCAGACATGTAAAAATTAATTAAAAAAAACAATGTTCACTCATTCGCAGATTTGGAAACTAACAATTTAGATCCGGAATGAATAGAGGGATTAATTCTTCACGATTAAATAATTCTTGAAGCCTTTCCGTTTAGAAACTTTTCAGCAAATGACATCACAGATAAATCGAGCAGATCCTTTTGGTGAAAATTTGCTTACCCATAACTGTTGAGGTGACTGTAACTAGTGATTTATCCTATTGCTGAATAGCAGTGATGATCACTCAATCCCTTTACTAATTATATCGAATCAACCACAATTCAACAAAGATCAATTGTTGCCTTGATAAATACTTTGATAAATAATTTGTAATGCCCTTGATTGCCCACAGTAAGGAATCGATTGTCATTCAGACCTAAGCGAGTTAATCATAGCACTATTAATCATGCAGGACTCCTGATGAATGGTTCTCAACTCCGAGCTTAGCACTTGCCATTATAGTTGCAATATAAAACATATAGGCTATCATTAAGAAAATACATACAATTAGTATTTGTCTTTTCTGTTTACATAAATTAAACTCAATATTTTCTTTTATTTTAAGTACCTTCCTAGTTCGGGAGGTATGAATGGTGTTAATTCTATAGGAAATTTAATTAGCTTTAAATTTTATTTAAAATATATTTTTCTAGATTTATAATCTAGCTAGAGAAATATAATCGAAAAATCCCAAAATGGGACCTTTTCCCTGGAACTTTTTGTATGTTTACCTTCTAACTATTCCTAACGAATCCTCGAGGTCAAAAATAATCACATATTTTATGCACTATACAATGTGTTTATTGACTGGACTATATACTGTTGTAAAACATTAATACTTATTTTTATCGTGAAAACTAATAATACTCTATAGGAATATATAGACACGCTTTATAGTCCATTAGAACCGGTGTATCCATACCATTGTGTGATTGCAACTATATTTATTAGTTTAGTGTATTTATTTAATTATTTATTTATTTGAGAGTACGTACATAACAACTTGAGGTACGTATGATCGTATAGAAGGATCAATACAATTAGGATTGATGAATTAATTGTCACTTCTATTGGGAATATTTTATTAGAATACTAGTTTCGAATGCTAAACATTCATCTTCAGTTCTAAAACATATAAAATGTTCAACACATCAGTACTATGTCACATGGATTATATATACTAAAGTTTTCAAAAATGTAAGACAAGAAATAAACATTGATACTCACCTGAGGAGATCTAACAGATATCAAAATATATCCATCGTGGAAAGGAGAAGGGCAGGTAGGTTAAATTTTTTGGGGGTTTGCTATGGGATTTCCCTTATGACTCATTGGATTTTTCCGTTCCTATTGGAAACAAATTTAAAATGGGGCTATTGTAAATGTTTATCTGGTCATTTAAGCCTAAATCTGGATCGGTTTTAAACGATTTTATTATTTCTAATGATTCATAAATATTTAATTTTAGGGTATTTTCAACTTGATGTTTTATTTTTATTATTACTTGATGTATTATTTCTTTATTAAATTTATGATTATTTTCATTTAGATGGATAGCGAAACTGGAATTTTGGGTCTTATTGTATTGGAAAGAGGAATTTAGGATCTTATTTGCTCTTATATGTTCTTTTACTCGTTAATTTACCCATCGTCCAGTATTCTACGTGTATTTAGTTTCACAGTCATTACATTTTAGTTTGTGTACACCGCTATTTTTGGAAACACTCTATTTTGTCTATAGGTGAAGGGAAGTATGACGACAATGGTTAAACTATTTTAAATACAAGTTTGAAACTTGCAAGGGTTTTACCTATTTTTTTTAAAATTCCTTTCCGACTTTGGTGGATATTGGGCTGTAATATGATATCAAAATGTATTTCTTCGGGGTAGCTTTATCCTCTGGGGGTGTTAAGTATATATTATTCATAGTTTTTTTATGGATTTGTTTTCTTAAAATACTGTCCATCGTAATTTTACTATATCCGTTATTGCTAGCTATAGTGTATATGGTTTGGATTTATTTATTATATTTTTTTTCATTTAATGGTAATGTTTAAAAGGCGGTAAATCATGCTATTAAAGGCTGCGAGTTTATGTTAGTGGTCTCCTGAAATTATTGTGTATAACTACATCTGTGTGTGTGGGTTTCCTGTATATAACAAATTCATTTTTTATAGAGGTTTCTCTATCTGAAAAATTTAAAGTTTTGTTGTTTTCCCTAAAACATTTTGAAAAACTTTTATCTTCCTTACTATCCATTAATATCCAATCACATAGACGTTTGTTAACTTTTCAGAGGGACAGGATAATCGAACATAAAGAGGCTAGCATAGCCCAGCGGGAGACTGAGGACAGAGTAGCAGCTGCAGTCCTGACCACAGGGTACATTGCCGATCTCCTCCCTTCTGTTCTCAAGGGTCTAAAAGACGGTGGATACCTCTATGGTGATGCGCGCGAAGGTAAGTATTTACGCAATATCGACAAATCATTATTGTTATTTAAATGATGGTTAGCATCTTTAAGTTTATCGTGAAAGTTGAGCGCACTACCGATTTGATGTTTTATGGTTATTACTTTCAAAATTGAAGATGCTAAATGTTTTCTCCGCTAATGAAGTCCATTGGAAAGCCTTCCTGACAATTTCTATAGCCGGACATCTAGGCCAATCGAAAATCGTTACGGGCTCCTATCTAAACACTCATTAATCACTGACAGCCCTTTTGTGCGGGAGGGCTCATTTGGAATCATTTCTAGTTTATAGTTTTTATCTATTTGTTGATAAACTTTTATCTGTCGTCAATAAACCGCAATAGTTATTTATTTAATTATGTAACATATATATTTTTTAAATTATACACATTCACGCAACACACACACACACACACACACACACACACACACACACACACACACACACACACACACACACACACACACACACACACACACACACACACACACACACACACACACACACACCTATCGTTACTTCAGAAATATACATAGACTCATAAATCGATTTATCTTATTTGATGGAACTTGCGGAGTAAGTATGGTAATCCATACTTAATGTCATATCCATTAGGAACAAAAATTTTCTTTAAAAATATATAAAAATAAAGTAAGAGGGGAAGAAACAACTTCATAAAGCCCAATTGTCTCAAAATTGTATAATTCATTTATATTTTCACCTGATTTTTTTCACCTGTTACTGCAGAAATGTGGAATTACTGATGATGCCTGTTTGGGATGAAACGTTTAAATAAATTATACAATTTACAGTGCTTTATGAAGGTGTTCCTTCCCCTCTCACTTTAATTTTATAAATTCGTCTACACTCCACCTTGAAGATGGCTGATCTTCTTGCAAATAAAAAAAATATATATATTTATTAAGAGTTATGTTTTCTTTGAAGCGTATCACAACGAAAAAGCTATATTTCACAGGCAGGGTTGGTATGAAAATTAAAATCAGTATAGATACGGCATATTTGAAATTATATAATATTTTAAACAGATGTGTGATTTATTGAAGCATTGAACAATTGAAGTTGACTGTTGAATGTGAAAGAAAAGTTTTATTTATATCACAATATTTCATTTTTTTCTTAAATTTTATCGTTTTCCTTTCAAGTTAAATATATATCACAGCTGATTCTCTTATCCAACTTGTGTCGTACATATAGTTTTTTCACACTTTATTTTACTACAGGCAGGTTAAGGTTTAACCCTTTAAAGGTCAAAACTGTTTTGGGCCTAGGCGGATGGTGTCCTTCCTGGTAGGACACATAGTTTATACCTGCTGTGCACAGAATCAAAAATTTAATTGTTCACGTTTACTGCTCTACATGACATATTTCAGGGTTCCTATAGACGTCATATAAAATATTAAAAAAATTCAAAGTATAAAAATGTTAGCAGAATGAACGTTTTAAACGTGTCCTATGGGGTAGGACACAATCCTTCTTGGCAACCTACTCACACGGCCCCCTGAGTTTTGCTCTAAATAAATTGTGTCCTTTTTCATAGAACACGCTTGACGTTTTAAAACCGTTTTCGAGCTAGAATCGAAAAAACCAAAAAAATGGAACTTCTCCCCCCACCGTTAGCTCATCTCCAAGAGGCTGGGATTTTAGTACGTTTACCGTCTAACTATTCCTAACGAAGCTATGAAGTCAAAATCTATCGCATATTTCGTGCACTCTACAATGTGTTTATTGACCCGACCACATGGGTATAGAAACTGTTTTGGCCTAGGCGGGTGTGTCCTTCTTCTCAGGACACGCTTGGCGTTTTATGTATTAATTAGGAAATGCGATGAAACAAAAAAAAATCTGTTTAATGAATATTTTAATTATTATTTTATTAGTCTTGTATAATATTTTATTATTATTATTTACAATGATTTCTACATTCATTTTAAATTAATTTGTACTTATATTTATATAAAAAAATTTAAACAAAACAAACAACAAACAAATACGTAAACTGAAAAGATACTTTAAACTAACTTGTATATAAATTAAAATTAAAATTTTATTATCAAATATATTATACTAAAGAAAGGTTGTTGTTTAACTTAAGGTTAGGAGATGTTGAAAAAAAAATCAATTTAGAACACTTTTCACCAAAAACTGCAGAACATCGCACGATTCCGTGACCTGGTTGGCGTCCCTGAGCGGATAGTGTCCTACTGCGTAGTATACGTTTGGCTACGAACTACCACGGGCTTCCCAACTTAAGATTATCGAAACCAAAACATAACCTACCGAAGCCCGGGTTTTTTAAAAAAGACAAATTCATATATTATAATAAATTTAGATTGTTTAGTGACTTTTGTAACTATGATCTTTAAACTACTGTTTCCAAAAAGCGATGATTGCTTACGATAATGAATACGGTATATTCACCTGTTAAGGCTTAAAATTAAGGACATTGATTTCGAACTACTTTATTTTATTATTTTGTTTTTTCAGACATTGAAGGAAACTTTATGGACTGGTTAATGAACGAAGTAAAGACTGAAATGCAAAAAATGGTTGAAAATAAAGATCTCTTGACAGGTGAGTCATCGTTTGGTTCCTAATTTTATGTATTTTTTCTCCTGTATATTATTGCATGTAATATTATCATAGTGCGAATTCAAGGTTTTGATAAGTTAATTATTTAATAGTTTTTCTGTCATTTAATTATTTTAAAATAAATTAAAAACCACAAAAAATTTTCTTTGCAGCTATTATTATACTGTTATTAAAAAAAAAAAAAGGAAACCTGCTGAAAGACTTGCATCGATTAAAAGTATAAGTGATAAATATGTTAGGAAACAAATTTTAATTAAATGAAATTTCCAAGAATGAAGGGGTTACTGTGCAAGATCCTAAGCCGATAGATTCTTGGTGAAACCAATATTCCTCAAGGGGTGGATTTAAGCCACATTATATATATAATTTGAGGCATAGCACCTTCATCTATGAGTAGCTTCAATCATCGAAAATTTGCTATTATTAGTTTATTTACGTTTATATATATATATATATATATATATATATATATATATATATATATATATATATATATATATATATGTAATATTTGGATTTATTTAGAACTAGATAGTGTAAAGTCTGAAAAAGTCCCCTTAAAAGTGGGACTAATTGTGTAATAAAAAAATATTGATTCCCTTGGCGAGACAAGCCAGTGCAATTCAACTAAGAATCCAGAGAAGAATTTTAAAAACTACATAGATATTACGTTAAAATTAATAACTACATAGAAATAGTATATAGCACAACTAAGAAAAACTAATATCAGCTAAGTAATCTCCGTGTATAATTAAATCGTATTAAATTCTATATTTAATTTCTTTATTTATGCTGTTGACTAAATAATACTGATGTAAAAGAAAAAATTAAACTATTAAGTAAAAAAAATAAATTTAATTAAACTGTCTGCAATAACAAATATATACAAAAACAAATTTAATAACTAAATAATTACTTCATATTTAAAATAAAATGAATTAACTTAACAATATAATTATAATGAACGAGAAAATAAAAACTCACTAAACTCAATTGGCGCATAGGAAAGGAATGGATTAGTTGCTTCATTGGTCTGACTTAGCCTAATACTTTCCCAAGTACAACGTGAAGGATTTAAGATGCCCCTCTTTTGTTGGTCAGCAAATAAAAATAGATAGCTCTGATGAACTATATATATATATATATATATATATATATATATATATATATATATATATATATATATATTTATATCAGTGATGTGTCGGTAGGAAAATTTTTCGATTCTCGATACCGATATCTCTGTTTAAAAATAAAACATAATCCAAAAATAAGCTAAAAAAGCAAAAAATCAATTAAAACAACAATGATAATTCAAGAATATAGTAGCCTTAGTACATATAATATTGGTTATTAATTATAATTCACATACTGTACAATAATATATACCAATTATTCACGAAGATAAAAGTAGCATGGTTTCATTTATTGATGAAGGAATTGAAAATGTTACTAAACCCTTTCACTAAACATTTTTTATGCAATGGATTTGTTTTAATTGTGTATTAGGGTTCAAAAACACTTTAATCTTGGACATATTGTCCTATGAGAATCATAAAAACTTATAGTAAAATGGTATTGTCTAAGACTGTATAACTAATACAGATTCTTACCTACCAAAAAAAAAAAAAAAAAAAAAAAAAAAAAAAAAAAAAAAAATAGTTTCAATTAATTTACAGATTGAAAATTTACGAATTTCAAGATTAGTAAACTTTCATTTTTTTTTTCCTCAACATTATTAAAATTTATATAAAATTGAATTCACTATTCTTATGAATGTTAATTACACACCTTACATTCCTTACGCATGTGTGTGTAACATAAAAAAGAATTGCATATTCATAACGTGTATAATGAATAATTATGAATTCAAAATACACGATTTAAACAAAAAAAACAATTTACTTTTTTTAAATATATGGTAAAATCGATTATTATTTATTTTATATTATTTTTTATTAGAGATAGTAATTTCTTTATTTTTCAATAAATATCGTCAATAAACTGAAGTTTAGGTTGAAGTTGCATGGGATTTGTTTTTCATTCAGTACAAAGGAGCATTGGTCATTAGGAAAAGAAATAATATTTAATAACAACATAATTACAAAACTGTTGCCTACGCCAGCGGTATCAATCGGTTCCCAGGAATCGACTTGGGATCATCGATTCTCGATACCAATTCTTTTCTCAAGAATCGATGGAACCGAGAATCGACACATCCCCAATATATAAAAGAGGAGATCAAAAATAAAAGACCTAGCCATAAAAATAATAATTTACAATATGTATTATATAGGAACAACAGAATAGGTAAGATTAGATATGCGCAGATAGTCAACGTAGCTTACGATATATTTTTTTAAAACTGAAATTATTTTTCAAGGATAATATTCAGGATTTTACAAAAATAAAAATATTAACTGAAGTGTTTCTAGATAAAATAAACGTGATCCTATAATGCAACAGTCAGCTCCGTACTACATCTCTTATTACACCATTCGCATATAAGTAGAGACCGGATTTCTGTGTTTATTGCACATTTAGTTCGCTTTGATTTAGCGCTCTCTAACCCAAGCAGTTATCTCATTCATAACCTAATTTGACTTTATGAACTTAATTGCACGAATTCGGGTTTTACTGCACGAAATTGCACAATTGAACCAAATTCATCAAATTGTATTCACTTAACCATTTATTTATTTACTTACGATTATTAGGCAACATTTATAACAATTACTTTAATTAAATAGGTTAATCAGTTTTAAATTAAAAGTAAAAATTCGCTTAAATTAAATGTTTTTGTGACCTACTATTAAATGATCGTATTGAATTGGGAGTTTTGAGGATTTAGGCAAACATTGAACTTCCTAGAACCAAGATGTTTCCTCAGAAAATTTTACTCAACGCTTCCCATTGCATTCCCCACTTCTGATTTATCACAAAGGGCTGGTTGTTGACAAAATTTTAAACTATAAAATTTGACAATGCCAAAAATGTCCGCGAGTGTTTCTACAAAATTCAAACAATTGACAAATGAATATCCAGAGATGATTTTTGTTTGAAACTCTCGAAGAAAGCTTAAAACGAATTGAAAATGGAAAAGGAAAATGTTTGATTCAAAATTCGAGTAAAGCCTTGAGAAAAACTGCGGCTACATTCGTTAAAAAAAAAAAAAAATAAATTATTATTCCAATGGAAAGGAAATAGAAGCTGATAATCTGGATCAATCCACAATCGCATGCTACAAAAATTGTTCTGTTACGTCCATAGAAGTAGAACGTTCCTTTTCATTGCTACAGAACATTTTATCAAGTGACAGGCGGCATAATTTTACTGAGAAATATTTTGAAATTTATAATGTCGTACATTTTTACGAAACTTTTAAAAATGTATTTATTTTTCAAAATCATTTAATTATATTTTGATTCCACGTGAAAGGAAATTTTAATAAAAATATTTTATATTTCTTTTAATTAACAATTTTTTTCTCCAAATTTTAAAGTATTTTAGATGGAATTAACTCTAAAAGGAAACGTTTGTCGAAATGTCCTTAAGTTTATTCAAGGCTGGTTAGGTTTTGCATATTTGTGTAAATAAATGGATTACTGCATGTATTAATTTTTTAAATTCACGTTTTGAGTTTTTTACTGCACGATTTTGCATATTTAATTTTTTACTGCACGATTTTGCATGTTTTGAGTTTTTTACTGAACATTTTTTGATTTCATACAGCACAAAAATCCGGTCTCTACTTATAAGTAAAAAAATCTCACGTCCGATAGTACCCCTGCTCTAATACCAAGAAGATTTATCACCTACATTTATTTAGTAGGTAGTATCGTTATTTTAAAATAAAATAATGATAGACGCTTTATCTTCAGTTCTATAAATCTGAAATTAAATATAAATTCCTTAATCAAAATTATACAGGCTTATTGAGAGCTGAGTGGCAATGCATGATTCAATTGTTCTCATTCAAACAATAATGTGTTGGAACCTTGCAACACTGAGTGCAGTGAAACAATGTTGGAACTAGGCGACACATTGCTGTTAATAACTCAGAGAAAGGTTTACATCTAATTTATAATCTATATTGTTACGATGCATGGGTCATTTTAAAATAAAATGGCAACTTGTTGTCCCAGCAGTTTGTATACGTCTAAAAAAAAAATACATCCAATATTTCACTATTGTTGATTTTATCTTGTCGAGTTCATTAGTTAAAATAAATGATGATCTTAGAACTTCAATTTCAAATGTTTGATAAAATAAAAATTATTGTAAACTTTGAAGTACGTTACCATCCACAGGTCAAGTTGTTAACTTATAACCTTTACAAAAAGTATAGAATAGTTTTTTTTTCATTTTTTCTGTTACTTACGGTAACGTAAATTAAATTTGTGGTCCCATTTGTCAAATTTATTGTAAAAAAAAATACAAAAACAGAATTGCGCAAAAAATAAATAAAAAATATATATATGACGATCCAACTTAGGTATATATTCTCAAGTAGTGTGGCAACATCCTAGTATGCCATAGAAAATGAATAATAAAAAATATGGAAAAAGTATATATCAATATACTAAAGTCTAAAGTGTCGTAACTAATTGTATTTCAAGTAATTACCAAGAAACCTACAAAGCATATTATAGTAAGTAAGATAATAAATAATGTAATTTAAAGATTTTTTATTTCTATTATATGCAGAAGATGGTAAAAATAATAGGATGGTTGTAATGCCTAAAATCGGTTGTGTTCATCTCAACATTGACTAAAAAGATTTTGAAAACGCTAACAGAACTAAGAAGAATTTCAAGACGTTACATTTACTGATTGGTATAAAATCTTCCTTCTAACTTACTTTGATAGGGCAGATAACAAAAGAAAATACGAAACAAATCTTCTAGTTTTTCTTTTTTTTTAGTTGTTCATTGGATTGTCCTGTGCATGATTCTTTGAATTTGAATGTATTTTTTGCTCAAATGTCTACTTTTAAAAAAATGTATTACATAAACAAAATTAAAAGACACAAAATGTACTTTAGAAAATGTCTTTTCTAAAAAAAATACGTTTTTCACTGATTCAATAGTTTAAGAGATTGCTTTTTGAATTTTCCAAATTTCCATGTTTCTCACCTGATTCTTCTGATTTATTGTGGCATCTTGAATGTTCCTTATTTCATTTCGTCTGTCTCTCAAACATGAGACTCTGAGTAAATAAAATGAATAAAATGTTATTGGAAATATATCCTACTTAAATTTTGTACACAATTATGTAATTTTATATAATTATACATAATATTTCTTTATATAATTTTATGAAAAGAGATATTCAAACTGTTTTTCTCTCCCTTCGCTTTCCACTCGGTAATGACGACATTTTGTATTTTTTACGAAACCATCATACCAAAATATGGAACTTAATATTTTTATATTTTATATTTATTTTTTCATGGTCGACCCTTCTTGCCTCGACTATTAAAACTTGATAATCAATTTTTACAGTGTAATATGGACATAGCTTGGAAAGTTTATTGAATATCAGGTTTATATTGTCTATCCTATTTCCTGTTTTACAGAAATGCTTCGAGAGATCCTGGAGACTAGAGCAGATATCTACCACACCCTCCACGAGCGGGCGGCACAGAAAAGAGGGCATGACTCTGAGGAAGAGGTCACTCCTTCCGAGTCACAGGAAGGAGGTTTGGAATTCCATGAAGAGACGGTAGCCGAGGAGGGCCATGCAGAAGAAGAAGTTATGTTGGGTGACGAAAGGTCCTCCATCTCGGTGAGAAAATGTTTACGTTTTACGTTAATTTTATTTCAATTTGACGATAATTTTCAACTTCTAACCTTTTTGTGATCTTTATGGTGTAAGATACCTAATTGAACAAGGCAAATAATACGATGGGATGTTCATATTTGGCCTTGGTTTTAATATTTCTATACATTACAATAAGACTCATGGTAATATTCACCTATTGAAGACTAGGGCGACTTTCACTTCAAAAATAATTAAATTGTCTTTGTGAATTAATTATATATTGGCTTTTACGAAATATACAAAAGGTTCCATTTTGTTCATTTGTTATTTGTTGTGAGTCGGGTTGTGGAAATTATTTATTTGCATATTTATCCTAGCAACTTAAAACATAAATATTTACGTTTTGAGGAATTTGGAATCAATTTGAGTAATTTTAATTTAGCATATTTAGCCATCAATATAAATTTTGAACTCTAATTGCATATTTATTTTAATATCCGGCATATCAGCATTTGACATCAGAAATATTTTATAAAAAAAATAAATAAATAAACTTCGAAAAATAGTGATAGGAACTGCTATTCTTATTTTCCGCATAATAAATGAGTTCGGCTTGTCCGGGTGCTGATTCTTCGCTTTATTTATATACTCCTATTAAAGACGAAAGATCTTTTTAGAAAGTATGTAAAAAGTTTCTCAATGCACAATTTTAAGGTTGATTGAGACATTTTAAACTTTGCTTGTTTTGATAAAGTTGTATCACCTCCATAAACACAAACACATTAGATAACGCGGTTTTTAGTTACACAGGACATAATAACATTAAAGCAAAAAAACAAAACAAAAGTAAGAAGTCAAAATTTAAACAAACTTTTGTTACAAAAACTGCCACTGAAAGAGAAAAGTCTGTTTTCGACACCAATTTATTTTGCACCTTGGTTCGAGCTGACATGCCCTTCCATTAACTAAATCTTTAAGTTCTATAAATTTGCTAGACAAACGTTCAAACCAATTAAATACAAAAGACTCATATACATGGCTGTGATTAGACCTATTTGGACGTACAGAGTTGAGCTTTGGGGCTCGACTATACCATCCAATTCATCTCGTATTCAATCCTTACAATCTAAAATCCTCAATGCTCCTTACTTTGTCACCAATAAACTTATCCATAAAGATCTTAATGTTCCATGTGTTGCTGATTTAGCCCAAACCAGATACCTATCATTTCATAGTAAGCTCCATAACCACTCAAATCCGTTAGTTTCTCAACTTGCTTCCCACTCCATTCCTGATAATCCACCGAGGCGTCTGAAAAGTAGATGGCCTAGAGACCTTTTAGTGTACAATTTATTAAAGTGCTACTAGTGATTAGTTCTTCACAAATTATTTACATGTTATTGAAATAGTTGTCAATACATTTACTTGATGTATATATTTTGTACAGTTGTAAATTTCAATAAATGGATATAAAAAAATAAAAAATAAGAATAAGATAGCATATTTTATCCAATATATTTAAATATATATGTGCATATTTTTCAGTTTCTATTGCACATAATTCACAGCCCTGATAATGAGTATCAAAGGGCACTTGAATAAATGAGAACCGAAGCAGGAGGTTGGTTGAATAGCTCCGTTACGCAAGCCGGCACCTGCTCGACTTAGGCTAAAGGTCCAGTACATATTTTGAATCATATCTCGGTGGAGGATTATCCTGTTCGCCGCCGTGGCTAACAGGATTCCTGGGGGTGGTCTCCATTGTGTGGTCGCCTTCACACCTGTCGCTTCCCTCTGCTTCTTCTGCATCTGGGATCAGAGTCACCACTCTGTCTTCTATTCTGAACAGATGAGAAATTAATATTCATCTGTGCCTTCTTTAATTTACTTTTTAAATTTACGTTTAAGATTTTCAAGAATTGGCAAACAGATAATTTTCTTTGAAATAAATAACTTCGATATGTTTGTTTGTCTAGATGTTAAATTATTGAGAGCACTATTGTGTGTAAATATAAATTGGGTCTCGTAAAAAAAAAGATCTACACAAGAAAATTATCGGAGCAAGATTAACTGCTAGAAAGTCGAAACTTAAAACAACAAGAATATATTTCGAACATTCCGATATAGGAATGAGCGATACCCTTGCGAATACGAATATTGCAAAGGTTTGACCCCGTTAGCTGATTCAATTTTACTCTAATATGGAGGATGGGGAAAGAACTAAAAAGTAAGATCAATTTTCATTCAGATTGACCATGAATAGCTTTTAAGAACAACATTACTAAAACTAAAATTTTCAATAAAAAGAAATGCTCTCAACGGTATAAATTTGATTTGCATTCCTTAATTAAAATTGGATTATAAACAATTCCTTTCATTAAGAAACAAAGTTCTTGCATTGATTACAGATATAAGGTTTTGGATGTGACAACACAAAGCAACGAATAAAACTTTCATTAAATATATGAAAACAGAAATTTGTTACAGCCATTGTGTTTGTACATCGAATGGGATCTGGGTGAGTATTAGGGAGGCGTAATTTCTGGCTGATAACGTCAAACATATTGTGTTTCAAGAACAATTCCGTTTTTCTCATAAATATATAATGAGAAGGGTTTGTGATATTGTGGAGGTTTATTGATTATATTGTTTGGGTAAGTTAAATATTATTCTTGGCGGCTGATGCTCAAGTCCTCTTCTTTTTAATAACATTACTGAAGAACGTTTTCCCCTGCGTGGTGTCTTTAGTCTGTCCTATGTAACGTGAAAAACTTCTAGCAGTAACATTACTATTAGCCATACAAAATATAAATATTTTGATCTCCTCCACACGAAAAGTAGCTTATGCGACAACGATTTCGACCCAGTGAATTCATTTGCACCGGCTCCTGATATTTTTTAAACCACATGGAGCCATTCATTATGAGCTATGGAGGAAATGTCCAATATGCCGTTTGTTATTGAAATTAACGCGGCAATAGAGGAGGAAGAGAATTGCCAGAAACGAGGAAATAAGGAATATATCAGATAAGCGCAAGCATATGACAATGACACCGCTGACTGTTCACAGATATATTAATAGGATATTAGAGGGTCTCGTAGTATTTTTTGCGGGATATTGAGGGGGCTGTGGCTAGTTAGGGGTGCCATTGTACTGCACGTGCGGGCGATTCGATGCGCCGCCACACTTGCTGCGCCACCCTCTGCGCCTCCTGCGCGTCTTATATTGTTCCGGCTCCGGCTGGTCGGGAGTCTCTTCTGCTCTCGTAAGCTTTGTTTGTTATAGTCACTAGTTATGAAAATATTTTTAGAATCATAGTTTTTTTAACTATAGGATGTAATTAAACTAAAAGTGTAAGTACGTGTCTATGCACATACACACACGTATATGTGTAAACGTGGACCTCCTTATTCCATTATTTTTGAATATTTCTCTGTGTGAAGTATATATTTGCTGATAATTTTTTGAAAATTGTACTCATCAAATAACTAAATTAAAGATTAGTAAGAATAACAGAAAAAAACAAAAATTTAGTTCAATGTAGGCGATAAACATAACTTTGGTAAATTAATTTTAAAAATATGGCTACGAATTAATTTTTGGGGGGAATCCTGGAGGTGCCTGGAAGAAAGGAAGACTGAAAAAAGGTGGTTGTTGGGCGTATAGGAGGACCTCATGAGCCTGGGTGTAAGAAGATGGAGAGGGGTTGCTATGGAGAAAGATGAGTGGGAGCGAGTGCTGAAGGAGTCTAAAGTCCATCGAGGACCGTAGTGCCACTAAAGAAAGAAAGAAAAAATGAATACTCATAAACATTATAGTAATCGGTATTGTTATTCGAAAAAAGAAAACTAAATGGATGTTAGAAGTTGTGTTGAAAAAAAGAATAATAAACAAATATATATAGATAATATATATATATATATATATATATATATATATATATATATATATATATATATATATATTACTATTGCTATTATTGATGATTTGTAATATGTTTGGAAAGAAAAATATTTACGAGGATCATGTTAAACAAATATTTCCTATATACTTAACTAAGTATAAAAACCTGGAGAATGGCTTTTAGTGACTGATTTCACATTTTGTTTATTTTCTATCTTTTTTATTTCAAAATTTAATTTTAATTTGGAAATTTATTTGAAGTTCTCCAAAAGTGCTAGTAGACTTGGTGTAATTTTTTATAATTTTTTTTTATAATAGAGGAACAAAAAAGTTGAGGAAAGGAAAAAATTAATAAATAAAAGAAAAAAAAACAATGACTAATAACTGAATCTTATTCTTTGGAAAAAATAGGGTCTACGATATGATTGTTTTTTTTTTTCTAATTATATTTCAGTATCACTCGTCGGATCAATACTCAAAATTCGTCTAAAATTGTTCGGGTTTTAATTACTCACGGATTTTAATATATATATATATATATATATATATATATATATATATATATATATATATATATATATATATATATATATATATATATATATATATATATACATGTATATTTATTTTTTCTAAGATCAACTTTCTTTACATAAAACGTTTAGTACTGAATACTGTCAATGGAGATCCAGATCAATAATTTTGTTTTATTCAGTTGCAACGGATAAAAATAGTCCTTGATAGAGGCTAAAAACGAATTAAATTAATGTAATATTTTTTAAGCACGTTTCAATAAAATATTAACCAACCAAAAATATAAAATATTTTTTTATTGGGATTTTACTGAAGAAAGAAATGTTATGATAGTGATCAAATCCTAATTAAAATCTTTTAATAGGGAACATTTTTGTTTTTAGTTAACGAAATGTAGACTTCAACATTTTTTTATTATACTATTTCTTACATTTAATAGCTGATACGAAAAAGTAATTAAGTTTAAGGCGATTCGCAGGGCCTAAATATACTTTGAAAAACTTCTCCAGGTGAATGTCATATGTACATCGAAACTTAGCCTTTGTCTGTTTAAGATTAATTAATATATACATATATTGATCAACCACATAATTTTCGTATTTTCCTCAGTGGTTTACAACTTCAAACTTCTTTCTGGCAATAAATCTTATTTGGAATGGATATTTTAAAAATAGACATACCAAAAAAAAAAAAAAAAAAAGAGAAATTCAAAAAAAAACTATGTTGATTTAGTTTCAACAAAACTATTTTGTTGAGACAAAGTTGATCATATAAGTGACTGGTGAAGTGATGAAGATGGGAGAAGGTGCGACCGACTCATGCTGTGTAATTTCTTTTCAAGCCGTCAAATCGTAGTTTCCTTCTATATACGATCTAATTTATGCATACGAAAGTCCTATCAACAATAAAGACGGAAGTAGAAACGATGAAAACAGCAGTATTGCATGCTGAAATAATCCTTGCGGTTTTATCTATTATATATTTGTCAAATACCACTCACTCACTTAACACGAAATCTCAGAAACTACCGAACGGATTGGAATGAAATTCGATATGTAGATTCCTCTAGGGCCGTAGGTGCTCGCTAAGAAAGGAATTTTAAAAAATCGGCCTGAATCGCGGCTAATTTGCGATGCATGAAAAATGCGATTTCAATTTTTATTGGGTGAATAATGAAAGATTAATTATCATATGGTATTTGGATATAAGCTAAGTTAAAAAATAGGTTAGATCTTTAAGCCGCAAACTTTGACCACCGTTTAAGTTCCTTATGGTTGTAAACAAACAAAAATACGATCGATGTCGAAACCTTATAATATTGGTACTTTCTGTGAACTCTTAGTAGCTGCAGAGGTTACTTACAACTTACAAGTTTGAGTTGTTTCGTGAAGAGAAGCTATTAAAAGACTTATGTTAAAGAGGAGGTTAAGAGACTTATGTTCTCTGGTAATGAATGACATATAAGGCCAGTTCGATGTAGGGACAAAAAACAGATAAGAATCAATAGTTCTACCAAGTGTATGATTCTCTTTAGTATCGTATCATGTTCTACCATGGAGAAGAAAGGTACAGTATTAACATCCCTCAGCGTGACCCTAACTCCAATACATCACTTAAAAAAACTGTGTCTGCAGCTGATTTTTACGCCTAAATGTTAGTGGAGCGAGGAGGTTCTTCACCTTATTTACTTTAATTTCGTAATCTCCTCAACCAATTTATGCTTGATATGTACGCAAAAATAGAAACAGAAAAAGTAAACTTTCTTCAAAAAAGTTGAGAAGTTAAGACTATATTCACTTAAAGTATGCCATAAGAAAAGCTGATGGTCTGGTATCAGAGCTGGGTAAGATGGTAGTGCTGCCTCGAAGCTTCACTGGAGGGCTATCAAAATAATATAAAATTAACTTATGCAAATTGTCAAATTTACTTATTGAAATTATTCTAAGAATGGAATGGTTCAGGTTTATTTAAGTAATAATAATTATCAACGTTAAGCTTAACTTTTACTAATTTAAGTTGTCTTCATCCTAATGATATTAAACCGTTGCGGAGCGGGGTACTTTCAGCTAGTATCACATATTTTCAAAGCTTAAATTGCGAATTAACTTTTCAACAAAAACAAGAAGCAAAAGAAAAGGGATAAATTAAAAGGAAAATAACGTCTTAATGGCTTAGAGTAGTAGAAATGAAAATAACTTTAGAGATTTATACAAGGGTATTACTAGATTGCGTAAATGCAAAACAATGTTTTCGGGCTCTGATACAATCTCTATATCATGGCCTACTGCAGGGATTATTGTTATTTATGATTGAAATATTTCAGTTCAAATACTGTAGAATAATTTAAAAACAGTTTTTACAATTTTTTTTTTTTTTTTTAAGATCTAATAACAAATATTTTTAACGTAATCCTTATTTAGTATTTTTGTAAATATATTAATAATTTATTTCGCATTTAGTTTTGGTAATAAAGATATTAAATTGTTTTCAAATACATACGTAAATTAAGGAGAGGCCGAAATATGTTGTGATATGAAAACATTACTCTGTCCACATTAAATTCATATACCAGATTAATGAACATCCCGTATTTGTTTTGGGCCCATTATTTACTACAACAACAATGCTATGAAAGCCTGAATCCTTTAAACACACCTTTTAGTAAAACAGAATCTAGAAAATAGACAAAATATCTGAATATTCGAAATTCCTATGAGGAATAGGATGCTGAGAAATGATTTTGATGTAATGAAGTTATTTTTTTATTTGTATTGTAATCGCAAAATATGCTTCTTTTAACATAGCCTTTAATATCTTTATTGATTCTAACACTGGAAGGACCTATAGTTTAGGCCCGATATTTCATTAATGTAAGCCCAGATGGGCCTGATATTCGTAATAAATTGTGGTGCGTCTGAAGGTGAAAGGATATTTTTTTTTAACATTTATTAATAGAATCTTATAACTGTAACATCCAGTAAATATTATAAAATTACAATGCCAATTAATGACATATCATAAACTTGTGAAGAAACCTCACATTGGTGCACTCAAATGAAAGTTCTACCATAAAGCAAGATATCGAGGTCATATTCTTTTTAGACCCCTCGGGGGATTGCCAGGAATGGAATGGGAAGCAAGTTAAGAAACAAATGGATTCGGGTGAGTATTTCGCTTATTGTGGAAGGAAAATTATCTGGTTCGTGCCAAATCTTTGACAAGGGCATTGTGGCTCTGTTCATTTGTGACAAAGTAAGGAATTTTAAGAATTTTTCGAAGGATTTTGGATTGCAGTAATGGATGAGGGAAGAATTCGATGGTTTAGTGGAACCACATAAGAGAGGATATTTTGAATTCGTAATTAAAGAGGCAGAATCGACTAGCCTTTCTTCCCGATGTCGTTGGAGTACATAAATAACCACCAACAAACAACAACGGTATTGACTTGCAGTTTTTTTCGTAACAATCTTATATTAAAGATCCCATGTGAATGAAGGAGAAATCCGTTGTCCTTGGGGCTAAACAACTAAAATATACATAACGAGGCAGGGCGTTTTATAACTTATATATATCCGAGATATCCATTGCAATCTATAAATGTCGTTTTTGATGAAACCGATAGACCAAATATTTTCATAATAGCAAACGTTATAGATAATAGAATAATTTAGATCTAAATAGCTTATGATTCTATAAACTTCATGATTTTTTTTCAATTTCAAGAGAAAAGCATACCAAACAGTATCGTTGATTTCGCAAGAACTTACATTGCCGAAATTTTAATGAAATCTGATTTCATTTGAACTTCAGGTTTAAAAAGGGAAGATTCCTTTCTTCCAATAATACCAGATCATTTTAAAAACAGAAAATGTCATTAGATAGATGATTCTTCTTAAAAAGAATTTAACCTTCGGGCGATAACATACTCATCCAGGGGTAACTTTCTATTTGGTCCGCGAAGATGATACATTTTGTACCATTTATGAATTCATGTGAGTTTGTTACATCAAATGTAAAATAGTTTGAGAATGTTAAAAATTTGTTATTCGAAATAAATATAAATAAAAAAATATTGATAGTTGCAAAATCAATCATGGTTTCAGGGATATAGATATTAAAGAGATTGCGTTTGTTATATAGAGGATTAAAGTATCTGGAAATAATATCTTAAAATAAATGAAATTCAAGAAGGAATTAATGTAAGGATAAAGCCAGGAAATATTTTATATCCCTGTTTGTTGAATTGCTTAGTAAAAAAATGAAATATAAATAAACCAACGAAAATAATATTCTGTTTTTCTCAACGAATATTATGTGCCCGAGCGTTGGAGTTTAGGCATTTGTTTATTTTGTTTATTTCGTTTAACGCCACTTTATGCTGCTATGGCTAATCGGACGATGCTACGGTGGGAGTTCTAAATTTTGCCTATCCAGGTATAATTAGGATAGGGATCTTTAACGAGTACCTGACATCACACAGGCTCGGGACCCCCATTTTACGTCCCTTCCGAAGGACGGCATAGCTAAGGATTTTTTACTCTCTTTAAAAAATCCTAAGGTCATCTGCCGGGCTGCGAACCCGTGATCTTGGGTTTAGTAGGTTGCTATGCTAACCACTGCACCACAGGTGACCCCGAGTTTGGGCACTTCAGTGGGGCTGTTCGGGAGGGTTGTAATGTATTTTGTTGAGAACCTGCATAATGCATTGCGACTTTTCCACTGTTTAGAATAGGCACCCGTACATTCTATTGTAGTTGGAGTTCATAAGAACGTTAAGCCCCTAAAAACAACAACGAATATGAAACGTAAACACCTCAAGTTTTTAAAAATAATGTGTTTCACTGTACATTGGGCTGAAAAAAAGGTTAGTCGGCTGAAAGACTAAGAAGTATTTTGTGACCTTTACCCTCTAAATATACTGACAGACGAAAATTCCAACCTAATGATTTTCTTTTATTTGTCTAAACGGTTCATTCTTTTTTAAGTTTTTATCTTCCTATATACTTTTGCCATTTCATATGAAAGTATTAGGATTATTAAAATTATTAATTAAATGAAATTAAGCATTATTAAAAAAAAAAAATTGTCGATTGATATTATTTATACGTTTTGCTTCAGATGAGGCATCTACCCCCAGGTTAGATCCATATTCCATCGAATGCAATACGTAACGAACGCAATAGGTGGATAAAAACCTTAATTATTTATGATTTCGTAAATTTCACATTGCTTCGTAATATTTTTAAAAACTTCTAAATTTTATTTAATTAATAAAAATCGTAATACTTTTGACAAGCCCTGATTAACATATAGAGGGGCGAAAACATCCAAAAACATGAGTTTTTTTTTTCTCAATGTATTATTATTTTAAACTGTGAAAGTTCCTTAGAATGTATTATAATAATAATTATCATTATGACACTATAACTTACTTTTAGTGTAAGTTGTTGACGAATAGTCAAAGGTTAATGTATTAACCTTTTCTAGGTTTAATTATTACTTAAACCAAGAAAAAAAATTATTTGCGGTCTAGGTTCATAGTAAACTAGATAAATACTGTAAAAACATTTCTATCTATTTTCACAAAAACAAATACAGCGGGCCCTGGCTTTTTCAACTTCTGCCTTCTATTTATCCCTATCCATCGCATACAACCCATTCATTTTCATCTGCCGTATGCCTTGGAGTACTGTCTCTCCAGCGGCCCTTGGGTCTCCCTCTACTTCTCTTTCCACCTGGTGTGTCTTCATAGATTTTCCTTGGTATCATATTGTCCTCTATTAAAATCTTTGTATGTTATATCGGTAAGATCGAGATGTTAAGGTCTTTGTATTTTCTGTACAGGTCCCAGAATATTTCTTCTATCAAACCTGTCCACAGTGGGCCGAATAACACTTCTAACTGGGAAAAAATGCTTTGTTCCCAATTTATATTTTTTTTTTTAGTCGCAGTGTTTGGGAAAAATGTTTAAAACATTTTAGGACAACGAATTTCTAATATATTGGAAAAATAATGGTATTTTTGTAATAAAAAAAAAAAGAAAAATTAATTTTTTAAAACAATCTCCAATGAACTTCTGCTCATTACAATAAAATAAAATAAGCCACGAATCAATAATCCGGACAAATAATCTCGATTTATAGTTGTCAACAAATTATCAAATTTCATTATTTGCATAAATATTTGGAGTAATCTGGGAGGATACCTAGATACTTCGGTATGCATTTTTTTTTTTTTTCATTGGAATGTGTTCACAAAAATTTGCAGTTTTGTGGTAAAACGATTATTTATATTTATTAAAAGAATCAGAGTGAGTTACAGGCATTTAAAACCAAGGATAGAGGTCAAGGTACAAACTTATTGTCACTTCCAGATATAATTCGAATTTGTCAAAATTTAACTCAAATCCAGAATTAATCGCACTAAGAATATAATAAAACATCTGCAGAATTTCCTTGTCGGTAATTTAAAAAAAAATCTTGCCGTATTTCCGTCATTCGAGGTCCAAAAACCAGGTTTTGGCCTAACCACAATAAACCCAATTTATCTTTTAAAATATAATTGAATTTTTTCTTTTCTTTTTTTTTCAATTCGGTTTTCTCAGATTCAATTCTTCTTTTTTATAGGGCATAATACGAGGGATATATTTTGTAACTTAAACTCATCGCACGTTTTTGGGTCAAATTATATTTACACTTAGTTAATTTGCAGCCAATTTAACACGCTGAGGACTCATCATGTGCTAGTGGTCTCTGTTTTGCAAAATCTAATCTTAACTTTTTTAATTGTCTGGCGGTCTGGCCGTTAGTTAGTTTTTTTTTTAAATATTTGCGGTGTCTCGCTTTCCACATGATCGCACGGCAACCTCAGCTGCAAATGTGATGATTTCTGAGTAGCTTCTGGTTTCTTGCAAATCTTCGGTCTTCTTTTTTTCCCCCTTTGTCACCACATTCTTCAAAACTTTTTTAAGGTCGACCTGGATGCGCCAAATTGTGCCTGGTGAATCTTGATGATAATGTTCAGATGAAAATGTAATATCGGATTTTGAGAACCATCCTTGAACTTCCTTAAAAAATAACTCCTCCTTTCTTTGGCACTTTTGTCATTTGCCCGTAATATTGGCCGTAAAACACGACAATGTATTTTTCATTGTCGTGTTTTACGGCCAATATTTTATTTTCATTAGAGATCTTCCATAAGGAAAATACTTCCAATCGACGAAGGAAAATCCATCTAATTGTTAACATAGCAGACCATTATGTTGGTGAAGTTAGTATACCATAAAAGTGATAGTTAATAACAATTATGGTACCGATGACATGCGGTGTCATGTTAAAAATATTGTAATGAAATTATAATTACACCTAAAATTAATTTATTTAGAACAATAAAATCCAGTATTAACAAATAGTGACATCGTCCATTTTTAATAAATAAAAAACTATTTTATTTAAATTCTTTCTCACTCCGAATACAATATTTGGGTTTTTATATTGTATATAATTAGCATTGTATCAAAATGACCTATTTATTATTTCATTTGTAGAATGTCTTCTAATTTTCCTATTCATATATTACATTAGTATCTATGTATACATTATCATTGTTATATTAATATTTCTTCTTCATTTTATTATTTTTTATTTTTATTTTTTCATCTTATTTATTCATCATGTCTCTGACCAGATGTAACTAACATCATTTCTTTCTGTACAATTTGTTATTCTTAAGGGGCTTGGTCCCAGAATAAAGTTATTTTCCTATTTCTATTTCTATTTCTATTTCAGTCCCAATGGCTTAAACAATACCAGCATTGACACGGAAAACAGTAACGCAATTGTTAGTATATAGATGCATTTTCTTTTGATTAGAACTTCTAAGGGATTAAGGCAATGATATTTATAAAATCCTCCGACTAAATATTCTTTTCAACAGTGAACGGGATTCGGTGATATGTAATTTTTTGTATGATTTATTTCCACTTAATATTCCAGAATCTAAAGCAGGATATATATATATATAATTTTTTTTTTTTTATTGTTTCCCTTCCATAGTAACCCTATGGAAAGGTCGTTTATTTTGATATTTTTACAGGTTCCATGCATATTTGCATACTACCTGATATTAACAGGTGTGATATTATTTTTAATTATGATGAATTACAATTGTAAAAGTTCTATATAGAAATTAGAACAAACGAGGAAAAATAAGAAAGGAAATAAAAAAAAAAAAAAAAAGAGAGAAAAAAAAAATCATGAACAAAAAGAACTATTAATAGGCATAATTAAAAATAAATAAATAAATAAATACGTCTAAGACAATAGAAAAAAGAGAAAAGGAAAAAAAAAAAAAAAAAAAAAAAAAAAAAAAAAAAACAAAACGAGTAGACAAGTTGATTTTCTGATGTGTCTTCAGGTATTTTTCTTAGATTTTGATGAGGGGTGGTCTTCTTTCTTCATGAATGAGGTCCAATTGATGTAGCGAATTTGACTAAATGTTTCTTATATTTTTTATATAGCTCTGCTTCCGGAGAAGGCCATGTGTCCCCATTCATCAGTACTGTCTTTATCAGTAAATATCTGTTGTGTTCGTAAAGGGTGCAGTTGTATAGTAAATGATGAAATGTTTGTGGAGTCTGTCCGTCGCATTCACATGTGTCTGTGTTTTTGATGTGAAATCGTTTCAAATAATTAGTTTGTCCATGTTCCGTTAGCAGTTGTGTAAATTTGTGATGTGTACTTTTTGGTGTATCGTGATTTTGTAGTGTGATGTTTGGGATGTATTTGTGCAAGGGTCGTCCTTTTGTTGAGTTGTTCCAAAGTTTGTCCCATTCAGTAAGTGAGTCTGTTTTAATATGTTGCTTAATAAATGAGATATGAATGCGATTGTAATCTATAGCAAGTTCTGAATCGTGAGCAGCTGTCTTTGCCAGTAAATTATATATATATATATATATATATAATTTATTTTAATAATCAATATTATACGAGACATAAAATTCCAAAACAACGCAACTCCAATTTACAGGATTTTTTTTTTTTTTTTTAATAGTTTTTCTATAAGATTATTTTTAGGAGAAAAATGTTTTCCAAAAACTTAGTTAAATGATATTGAAAACAGCCATGAAAAAAATAATGCCCTTCCTAATCCAGCTGACTTTTACCTTCATGAACCAGCAGTAAAACGTTTTTATAAATGGACTTGGCTGGTTTTAGAATTCCACGCTTCATAGCCTCTATTAAAATACAGATTTTTTGACTAAAATAAATAAAAATTTAGTAAAGCTGAAATTAATATAATAGTTATAGTGCTGCTGACCACATTTCGTTTATAATTATCAACAACCGCTCATACCGCTCTGAATTGTGACGCAAACGATGATATCTCACTCCCTTCGCCCTCCCCCCGTGTAATAATCATCAGCTGCATTTAGAAGACATTGAGGAACAATGCGAGGTCCATGCGAACCCCCCAGCTGATGGTGCAGGTGGCTACTTTCCCTGTTTGGCAAGAGCCAACAGCAGCAGCAGCCCCCGCCACAGCCACAGCAAATGCAAGCAATTAGTCATGGTCCTAGGCCTCTCGGCTTTCCTGCTTTGTGGCTTCGGTATTCGGCGAGTCAATCTCATATACCGGCATTCTAAGTTAGGACAGGCATGAAAAGTCAAAACAAGGAAAGAAATCGAAAAAAGCTTGTTATTAATCTAATATGTCAGTTTGGGGATTATACTTGAATTATTTCTTCAATTATAATATGACAAAAGTATGTCAATTAATAATTGTTTCTCTTAATTAAAAAAGCATTTGACTGTCAAGCTCCCAGGCCAGAGTTCGAGTCCCATTGAAGTCAGGAAATTTATTTTCAGTTATTTCGGCCTTGGCTTGATTTCTAGGTCGGTAGACCCTTCTGGGGTTTACTTACTTCTGGGGTACAAAGTCACAATAAAGTGGGTACCCTTGATTGGAGAAAAACTCTGGCTGTCATGGGTAGTATCACGTGTCAGTTAGCGTAGCAGTGGTAAGCCTGTGTCAGTGAATGTAGTCAAGAGTCTGTTGTGAACCAGTGACTATCCAGTGGCAGTGATTTAGTGTCAGTGATAAGCCAGTGTCAGTGAAAGTAGTGACAGTCTATGTTGTGTGTCAGGTAGTGTTGTATATAGATTTAGAGAATCTTATGTGTAATTGTGAAACCTAGCAATTTTAGGATTTATTTAGGATAAGTATTACCTTATTGTATAGTACAGAAATTAGAATAATTAGATATAGGTTAGACCTAAGTCATAATTGTTATTGCAAGTTTATATTATATCAAGGACCTAGTTGTGTTTATTAGTTTGTAAATAAGTGGCCCGTAACAGTATCGTTCGATTCATCACCTCATGAAACGTATGATTCAAAAAGTTCATGCTTTACTCGATATTATTGTATGTCATTAGATTCGTGATTCAACTCACTTACTGGATAAAATAATATAATGTGGGAACTGTATAGTAATGAAAGGAACTTAAGAAGCACTCTCTGCAGAACTATGAATGGAACTGACTTCTGTAGTGACTGACCACCTCAGAGAAATATTGAGGATATATGGAATTCCAAAGGAGGTTTTATTTACGAGAATGTGTCACCCTAAGCCGTACAACAAATAGATATAGGTAATCCGCCATGCGTTAAATAAGTAGAGATCGGAATCCAACATAATTGTATTTCATTATTTATAGTTTAGGCTTAATAATTTTGAATAGCCCATAGATCTTTTACATGAATAGCCTATACAACATACAGTAATCTTGGATTACTTTAAGGAGGAAAGTATCTTTTTTAAATGAACCTTCGTATTTTTTGTAATTTCATGATGACTAAAAGATAATCTTGGCAGGAACAATATTTTGAAGTATAATTACTACAAAATAAATACTAACGCACGATAATAATAATTAACTAAAAAGTTTGTTTTTAATAAATTACATTTGTGCAAAATTAGTTTGAATTCCACGACAAATAGATGGTAACATTCCAATTTACTAAGATTAATATTGCCAACAGACAGAATCATCCGAAATACTGGAAGAGCCCATACCACAAGTTCCACTAGGTTCAAAGAGATCCAACCGAGGTTTCTCTCAGTCCTGAAGGGAATTCAAGATTCAGTGAAATAAAGAGATTTTATTTTACGAATTTTATTTCATTAATTTTAAGATTTAATCCAATTTTATGATTTATTCCATAGCACAATGGAACACATAGCAATTTCTAGAGGCGTGATTTCATGTAAATAGAACTAAGTAGTGAGAAAATTAATGTCATTTCCATTGCCAACACACCCCTCGATGCTCGATTTGAACAGTGGGAGCCTAATACATATTGTAATAGTGCCGTACAACCCCCACACTCCTATAAAGGGTTGTACAACAATAGTACCATCCGGTCCCCCACTCCAAGGATTAGACCTAAATCGGAACCTCAAATACAGCCGGATTGAGATCCTTCAGATAATCTAAGACTCATCCGTTAATCTAAAGTACCTTTCCAATACCGATAAAGTTTTTAATTATGCCTGCTGTTGGAAAGAATTTCCTATCGCCAATAACTTGTTTTTTAAGGTGAAATATTATACATACATAATTTTAAATAAGTTGACTTAATATTATTTGCATATATATTACTTCGTCATAACATAAAATTTTGTACAGTATTCTATTAACATCAAAAACTATTGTTCATGTTTACTAACGTATATCTTATCTGATGCGAGGCCCTAATAGAAGTGCATACCTTTGAATATTATGTAGTTATGGGGCAGATACACTTCTAGCATGGCCGAACCCGCTTATACATGGCAGATCCATTCCTCTCTCTTCCCCACCCCTGCCGTTCCAGAAGAACACCTGCCACGCTAGAGGGCGCAGCAATCGCTCCATTAGACCCCCTGACCAAACAGCATCGGAGGCCCTAGCACAGTCAAGTGCTGGCGGCAGGTGCACCCTCCCATTCAATCTCAATCCAGCGTGCTCCCCCTCTAAGGCTTTATTAAATTAAAATTAAGCTGGTCGATTGAATAATTCCGCCTCTGTGTTGGTCGCCCCCTTTTTGTCCGCTCACACCCCCCCCCCTCTGATTTAAAACAAATATATCCTTAGGGCTGGTTCGTGGTTCCGGAATAAATTCTTCCACCTGATCTAATCTAATTAGTTAATGATGAATTGTTTATTATTTTTCTAGATGCATTCAACGAACTATGTTGTTGTAAAAAGGGGAAAATTATAAAAACGGAGAAATCTTCGTTGATGGTAGAAATACAAAATAAATTACTTAAAACTCTATTATTATGAATTCAATTACAATTACATTATTAGAAGTACAATTACTTTATTGAAATTACAATTCAATTACAAACAACTTTTATTGTTCAGCAGCGGCCTGTTCTAGTTTGCATGGGGACTGTCATCAGTATTCCCTCAGTATATCACACTCATGTTACAAGGATTTGAGAAGTCTTTTGTTGCGATCATTTCCTTTTGTATGGAAGCGATAACCTAAAAATAGAAGTACTTAATTAATTAATAAAAATAATAAATATCAGTGTCGTTAGCTTGACTACATTATTGTTATTCAATGTCAATTCAGTTTATCACATGTCTTCTTCTTCTTCTCCTGGCGCTACAGACCGAGGTGGTCCTTGGCCTGCTTCAACATCTGTTGCCACGTGGCTCTGTCCTCCACCCAACGGATGCCCCCCTGTCTCATGTCCTCTTCCACCTTTTCCTTCCATCGAGCTCTAGGACGGCCCTTTGCTCTGGTGGCGAAGATTTTCCGTTTGTATACCTTTATCACCTGCCTGTCTTCATTCATTCGTTTGAGATGGCCATACCATTTCAACCTGCTTATTCGTATAAAGCTTGACAAAGACAGATCGTTGTAGATGTCGTATACTTCTTTGTTTTTTCTACTTCGCCACTCTCCGTCCTCATACCTTCCGCCAAACATTCCTCGCAGCACCCTCCTCTCGAACCTGTGAAGTTTTTCGCATGTTATCTTATTCATCACCCAGCATTCACCGCCATAACTAACAACCGGCCTGATTAGTATTTTGTACCTCCTGATCTTATTTTGGCGCGAGATCAAGTTGCTTCTTATTAGGTGGCGAAGAGCGTAGAATAAGAATCCTTCTTTTGACTTCCTCTGTTTCATTGGCTTCGTTAGTCATTAATGATTCTAGGTACGGGAATGCTGACAATATTTCAATGTTTTCTCCGTCTAAGTTGCAATAAGGTGGACGTTGCTGCCTCTTTCTCTCTACAATCATCAGTTTAGTTTTTCCAGTATTTATTTTAAGGCCGGCGCCTGCTGACTCCTTTTTCAAGGTAATATATACGTCCTCGATTGCCTGCCTGCTTCTTCCCGATATCACTACATCGTCCGCATAGGCCATTAATTGCAGTGATTTATTGATAATCGTGCTGTTTTCCTCTGTCCTTACTTTCTTAATAACGTTATCAAGAACTAAGAAGGGGCCAGTGTATCTCCTTGTCTCAATCAATTTTTTATTTCTAAAGTCTTTGATATTTCTCCATTCACTCTTATTTGACAGTTGGTGTGCCTCATTTTCATCTTCGTTAAAACTATTAGTTTAGGAGGGATCTTTGCTTCTTCCATAGCATCATAGACCACAGATCTGTATGTCGTGTCATATGCCGCTCTGAAATCAATAAACAATCGCCATGTAGCCACATTATACTCCCACATCTTTTCATCAATCTGCCTGAGTGTGAAGATTTGGTCAATGGTTGATCGATTCCTTCGGAAACCGCATTGGTATTCGCCAACCGCCCTTTCATAATATGGTGCAAGTCGACTGTATAATAACGATGTAAAAATTTTATAAGCAACATTCAGCAGCGTGATACCTCTATAGTTGCAGCATTTCGTTAAATCACCTTTCTTGGGAACCATTGTGATTATTCCGCAATTCCATTTTTCCGGCATGTATTCTTCCTCCCATATCCTTTCTATGAGCCTGTGCATCTCTCTCAGCGTGTCGGGGCCCATGTGTTTGAAGAGCTCGGCATTTATGTTGTCCATGCCTGGTGATTTATTCCTCTTCATTTTAACTATTACTTCTTTCAATTCTTCAAATGTTGGGGTATTTCTTGTTTCCATCCCTTTTCTGTTTCACTGCGTGGGATCACCACTGCTCCATTAACGTTGTCGTTTTAACCAGTCAATAATTCCTGGAAATGTTCCTCCCATCACTCCAGAACCTCTTTATTAGAAGTCAGCAATGGCCCTTCTTTGCTCTTTACCCAATTATTCGGGGGTACATATCCTTTCTTAATGGCTCCGATTTTCCTGTAAAATTTTCTACTTTCATTCTTATTGGCAATCTCCTCTGTGCTCTTCAACTGCTTCTCTAATGCTTGATTTTTCTTCTTCTTGATTAGCTTTTTCTCCTGTCACCTTTTCCTGCTGTCTTGTATGTCGCTGCAAGCACTTATGACGAGCAGAGTTCCTTTTTTCGATGGCTTTCTTGCATTCATTATCGAACCATCCATTTCTTCTTCTTGGTTCTATGCTTCCAATAGTTTCTGCAGCTATGGTTGAGATTATCTCCTCTATTTTGTTCCACTTGTCATCAATAGTTAATCCTTCAGCCATCTCCAGGTGATACTTATGCATTTTCCTCTGAATATGTACAATACGATATATCAATAACATATTGTAAATTAAAAACATTTCTGTAATAAGTATTATTTTAAATAAGATTAAAACTCAAAGCAGAAGCATCAAGTATACAAGTTTTCAATCTTGTGAAATGCAAATGATCTGTTCAAGTATGTTATTGAAATGTTAGTAAGAAGTAAAAAAAAAAATATTCGCATAAAGAAAATTGTGCTAAATTGTCTAATTCGTCCTTCATCCCCCCCTCCCCCATGAAATATCTAAGGACTATGACTAGCAGTTGACATTATGTAGTTTAAATCAATCCATATGAAACTGGCCTTATAGGGGATACTCTTGCTAATTTAATTATGTACTTTAAATACATTTATGGTGCTCTCAAACAAAATGAATACCTTCCTTTTATCATTTTCTGCAAATAAAAAAAATCCAAAAAAACGAATTACTGTTTATATGAAGTAGTGTTAAAAACGTGCTTCAACAAATCGAACCTATAATTTAATTAACTTATAAAATACAGGCCATTCCAGTTATTCCTCCTTGACAGTCCTCTTAGGTGTCCAGTGAGGTTTCGGATAACAGTGGACTTTTGATCCAGACATTTGATCAATAAATCAGAACGAAGCCTTGCAGCTTAAATTATTTCATTATACTCACATATTTTCCGGCATTCTGGCGAAAAACTAAGTTGTAATATATCTAATAAATTCAAATATATATATCCTTGATATTGTTATATTGTTTGAGGCCTCTATTATTAAATAATTCTGTAAGACGCAGTTTTCTGGAATATAAAATTAAAAAGGAATATAAATCTGTTTAATTTACAATTTGAAAAAGTAATTTACATAACAAATGGGCCTTAAGATTTAAAGTCAGATGCTCTACCGACTGACCAATCCACTATCATACCGTTAATAAAAATATGCCAATCCTTGATTTTTTAACATCTCTGAGCTGAATAAAATTATTTATAACCCATTTTTTGGTCAAATGTTTCTAAACTAGCTACTTTTAAATATTTTAATCTTCTTTATTGGCTCACTACTATCAGGAGAGTTCGGAAACACTTGGAACCTTCTTCATGGATGTTGCATGTCCCCGACTTTATTTATAATATTTGTTGACAAATGTCTGGAATATTGGTCACAAAGATACTGTAAAATGGGCATCCCAATGAAAGATGCACATCTATTTCAGCTACTATTTGCTGGTGAACAAGTAATTATAGCTAAAGATGAATTTGATATTGCATAAGTGTTCAGAAAATTAACAGAACATTATGAGAGATGGATGGGGGCCTAAAGACACTAACACCAACTATACGTCGATAGAAAACGATGTGGTGAGTGACCCAGTATTAACAAAGTCAAGTAGGGTCCGCCAATTCCGCTACCTAGGCATTATGCTCGAAATCCGTGAAAGAGCGACAAAGGAGGTGAAGAAAGGACTTACTGACGGATGGAAAGTTATTAGTATGGATACATAATGTACCAATGTTAAAAAAACAATACTTAAAGCCTTAATAGAAAGCATAATGCTATGCAGCTCAAAAACATGGCCCCTAGAAAAATTGTAAGGCAAAAGATTCCTGGCTGTGAAAACGGATTTCTGGAGGTCAGCCAGAATCCCGAGGATTCAAAGAATCAGAAATGAGATAGCTAAAGAAAGAATAGAAGTAGGAAGGAATGGAGGAAATGGAGAGAAGGGGAGATGGTTCGGCCACACTAAAAGGATTGCTAATCAAAGAATCCCCAAAATAGCTTATGGATGGAAAGCAGAGTAGGAGGAGAGGTATGTCAGGTGGAGAGGTGTGGAGAGGTGTGGATGAAGGTATGGCTGGCCGGGAACTAACGGAAGAAGAAGTGATGCACAGAGAGAAGTGGAGGTACCGACGGAGGGAGGAGTTTTGCTGAAGGAAACTTCGAAGTGTGAAGAAAATCCTTAAAAAGATGAACATCTTTATTTTAGATTTTAATATAATTTCTAACATGCAAAATAATTTATTAAATAATGAATAACAAATAATAAAATTTATCACTAAACCTTTTTTAAATTTCAAAGTTTCTAAATCATTAATTTAGATAATTTAATAAGAATATCTAGGAATTAAATTTATTTACCTCATACTGCGTTTTTCACTTGTTAAAATTCAAAGGAAAAAATATATTAATACTTAATCACCAAAAGTATTTATTTGCTTTGAGTACTATTGTATGTTACACATACTAGTAAAAATAAATTAATATTTTATTCCTTCCCAAATATTAATAATGAGTTTGTTTTGTTTTGTTTTTTTGTTTCAGGATCCAAATCTGACATAAGATGCTTCAATCTACATATAACTATTGCAATATTTTCATTTCCGTCCATTTTTGTGGTGCCTGCCTATGTTTATAACAAGTGGACGATAATAATATAAATATTATATATTTTTTTCTGCTTAAGAAAAATCAAAATTTAGGTGATTACCTTCTATTATCTCCAATATCTAGGATAGGAAATGTTAATCTTTATAGAGGATATAATATTGTTTATCCACTGATTTAACATTAGCACATATATTTATAATACAACATTAATAAATTATTTAGTTGAAGTTTATTTTATTTGCCCTCATTCAAAGATATGAAAAATACATATTTATTAAATCCCGATACTTCAGGACATGTAGATTAAACTTTCCGTCATTGGATCTTTTGTAATTTGTTACACTAAGTACTAGCATAATTGTCTTCGAGGATTAATTAATTGTCTACAGACATCAATACATATTTAAAATTTTATAATGTTTATATTAAGTAGAAAGTTACCCTAAGGATATGATTTATTGCTCTTTGACAGAATGTTTAAATAAACGATTTGGGAAAACATATAGATTCAACAATAAGTATACAGATTATTACTTAAACCTTTGCAAAAAACCATTGACATTACTAATTAATTATTCTAACATAACTGGGTGATTCTCAAACTATGGGCAACCCCTCCTGAGATCTGCTCCAAAATAATAAATAAAATCGTACATTTGCTAGCGTATATGCTTAGTGATGCATTAGTATTATTATTTTTTTTATTTTATTTTTTTTTTAAAACATCTTATAATCCATTTAACTGTAGAATTTTGGGACATTTATTTTATCTTTTATAACTAAACAGCCTATTGATAATTACCATGGTTGTCCTGGAGTTCAATATTCACAATATGTATTAGGTTTTCCTTCGATACCTTAGTTCATATTATCAAACAATAACGGTTATTTTTGTAAAGTAGAAGAATGTAATTTAATTAAACGATTATGGTATTGTGATTATAGTGCCTTAATTTTGATTTAGAATACTAAGTTCGTTGTCTTTAATTATATTTTAACTAACGTGCAAAAAAAGTTCAAACTTTCACTATGTCAATCACATTTATATTATCTTATCACAATATTTGAATTCTTTATCGATACTATATTCGTTATTTGATTGGAAAATTAATTATCATTGGGATAATTGAATTTGAGTCATGAATTGTCATTACCATGGCACGAATAATATTATTATGGGTTTTTAAAAATCAGTAATTTTGTTTTCCCTTTTTAATTAATGATTTTGAGCCTAAAAATCAGCCTTTATTTGCGCAAAAAACTTTTTTATCATTTTAATCTTCAATGTGACGATCAGGTTTTTTTTTCATGAATTTTTGGATCAGGTAATTTTTTGGAAATTCTCCTCCTGTAAGTTGTCATTAGTTTGAGAATCACCCAACTTTGTCATGCTTATATATTCTAGAAATAAGACTAGGCCACTCATAGCAAAATTATCCTAACCATAGTGAATATAGCCGTCACAAATGAATTATCAATTAAATATAGTATACAACAACCAGATTACACTTAAATTGGAGAGTTAACAGAATTGAAACTTTACAAAAAAACATTTTTAGTGACAATATTCCAAGATCTAAATTCTATTCTTAAGGATATTAATATTATAGGAAGAAATCGTTCACCCAAAAAGTAATAATATCAGTGTAACCATCTTTCAGGATCTCTCAGTATGAAGGTGTTTAATGTTTCGCTAAAAAAGCTCAAAAAGTTTGCTTAAGAATTTTACACCCGACATAACTTTGCTAATAAAACAAGAGTTATAAACCGGTCATAAACTGTTTCAAAGTTACTCGTTGGAAATGTAACATTTTTACTAATAATATGTCAACATTGCTATCTTTAAAGTTAAACACGTTTTGAATAACATTGTCAAATAACAAATTTCAATTTTTTTCAATTTTTGATTATTGTAGCAGATATTTGTTTATTATACAAACTTTATAATAGCAACTCTCCTAATAATACTTGTAAAGCACTAATTAACAAAATGTTTTGGGGAATTTAGTTCTCGTCTTCAGGCTCAATAATTTATATATTTTATTAATTGTTATATTAAACATTAATTCAATAGTTACATTATTTATGCTAATTAATAAATTAAAATTTAAAATATTTCATAATATTTTAATTGAAATAGTATTTTTTACATACTAATTAAAATAAATGTATAAATATTAATGATTTAAAATTGTACGAATGGTTTCTTTTTTAGGTGAAAACTCTTTTCCACAGAAATCCTCTTGGACTTATATCCAATCTTTTGGAAAGCATGCCTCTTTTTAAGTTGAAAGTAAAAATTTAATTTATAATAAAAATTGTATAATGTTTGAAGTTACTTTCCGAACCTGAGGTAGGTTTGGCCAATAAAAATGGACGAATATTTTAATAATATTTTTAATAAAGCATCCAGCCTAATTTGTTTAAGCTAAAATTCCTAATAGAGATAGATTGTTAGCATTTAACTAATACATCATTACGTTCCTTCAAATAGATAGAGCGATTAGTAGATAAATTAGTTCAATATGGAATTGTTTTTGAGAAGTTGTCATCACTCTCCTTGAGCTCCTAGATAAATATTCATTTGACGAGGTTAGTTTATGAAGTTATATCTAACGCCTGCGTTTACTTTTGAAAAATTTAGTTTACGTTTACTGAAAATTGATTAATACATTTTTACAGGTATTCATATCCTGTGTAAGTAATATTCTTCATTAACTCTGCATGAAACTAACATTTGTCAAGAAACTATTTTACACATCAATTACATTGGTCAACGAATAAAAATTTCTCCTTTAGAAAGATATTCTTTCATATAAACAAAAATATGTGGATTTAAATCTACTTTTTGTTCTGATATGATGTCTGAATGTTGAACAGGAATTTTTTTGTGAAAGGCATTTAAACTGCGACTTTGTTTCTAAACTCATTATATATATATATATATATATATATATAATATATATATATATATATATATATATATATATATATATATATATAAATATACCTACTCAATCAAGATTATTTAAAACACACCTTACCTAGACTTTCTTTGATGATTTTTTCTGGCATGTCTCCTTTTTATCGCCCCCCCCCCCTCAGCGTATTTATGAATGTCTTTGCTAAGTAGATTCCATCATTTGAGCCCAAAACAAAAAGCCTCAGATTGCTGTTTAAACAAGTTTACCACGTTGAATGCCGGACGACGCATTCAGGGTTGCCCAATCAAGTCCTTCACTCGTCACAGGGCACACACGGGGTTGCCCAACGTCATTTTTAGGAAAGCATTGTTTTTATCGTATGACATGGAGGACAACCCCCGTGTGCGTTCTAAATAGAAACACTTTTTTTGTTTCTTAAAATTCATTGTGTGATTCAACAAAATTCTTTGTGTGTGATGAGAAAAATAAGTTTGTTACACATAATAGCAAGAATACACTGCTTCAAACATGTTCATACCTTTTGCAAGCAAATAGTAAATTGTCAGTTAATCTTATTGGACAATTGTTTGCTCTTATTGCCAATTTTCCAAGGAGGGAGGAAAGTGTATCGATCATCTTTACAATATTTGTTACTTATGTGGTGAAGTGACGTAGAAGAGTCAGAGACGATTTCTTACACAACTAGTAAAAAAAAGTGTTATGAGGAACTAATTCCACACTTAATGCCTGGAATACAACAGCAGCTGTCGTTTATTCCGATAAATTTTGTTGGTGATGATAACCATAAAAATGACATTCGCTGTGGTTGCTTTCAAAATGTCAAGCCTGGCAGAAACTCCAGAAAATTCTTCATGAACATATTAATTATATCAAGGACTACAAAGCTGCTGTTGAGTCTGTTCCCAGAGATCTACAAGATTTCCAGGTAGTTATCAGTACTGACAAAAAAGCCTTCAAATGTTCACTGAGGACGGTACAATACCCCTACCACTAACGAAGTTGCTGTCTTGATCGTTAGCCAGGTTTTTGAAAAGGGAGACACTGTTCTCCTTAGTAGGGACAAGAAACAGATAAGAATTTAAGAGAGTTAAGAGCGCATGATTCTCTTCAGTATCGCCTCATGTTCTGCCATGGGGAAGGTGGGTACAGAATTAACATCCCTCTGCGTGACCCAAACACCAATACACCACTTAAGAAAACTGTTCCTGCAGCTGATTTTTACGCCTATATGTTGATGGAGCAAGAAGGCGAAGGACCTTATTTACTTTAGTTCCGTAATCTCCTCAACCAATTTATGCTTGATATATACAGAAAAATAGAAACAAAAAGACTAAATTTTATTCGAAAAAAAAAAAAAGTTGAGAAGTAGAAACTAATAGTGCGTATAAAAAAGAAAATGACCGTATTATCAAATTTCAGAGTTCAAAAGTCTGTAAATATTTTTACAGTAAATTATTACCAATACTTAATAATCCCTTTAGAGCATTCCATAAGCTTATTTCTAACACTGGACTTCTTAAAAAAAAAAAACCTCAGTTCAGTTATTTATTTCAAAAAAGAAACATGTCAGTGTCCCACGAAATTCTCGTAATTTTAAGACGCTGGAAAAAAAAAAAAAACTTCACAGCCGCTGAAGCAACTCGTGAAATTATTAAATATGAAGGGGAAGGTGTCCTTGAAGAGCGCACTGTGCGGCGTTGGTTTGAAAAAATTTTAAGTGGAGATACGACGTTGGAAAAGAAGAAGGGCTCCGAGTGGCCATTAATGGATATTGATGAGGTTCTGGAGGAAGCTATTGAGTCAAATCCGTCCACAAGTACTCGCGAACTTGCCAGGGAGTGTGGTGTGTAGAAAGATACTGTTAGTCGCCATCTTCTCTCCATGGGGAAGGTGAAAAAGACCTCTAGACTGGTCCCTCACGAACTTACTCCTCAACAATTTTACAAAAGTTAAGAAAAGTTTACAAATCTTCGTGGGTTTGAACTCCTGCCTCGTCTACCATATAGTCCAGACCTCGCACCTTCGGATTACTACTTGTTTTGATCCATGGCACATTTTCTTCAAGGGAAAAACTTTAATAAATTTGCAGAAGTTGAAAATGCTGTCCAAGATTTCTTTGACAGCCATACCAAGGAATGGTATCAGCGTGGCATCGAGCAATTGGCTATTAGATGTGTAATGCCGGCAGATAACAATGAACTATACATGGAGTATTAACTGTATTTTATATCAAAGAAATAATAATACAAATATTTGTTTAAAAACGGTCATTTTTTTTTATAGACCCCATTATATTCACATGAAGGATGCCATAAGAAACATTAATAGTCTGGTATCGGAGCTGGGTAAGATGGTAGTGTTACCTCGAATTTTCACTGGAGGAATGTTCAAAAAAAAAAAAAAAAAAAAAATAACTTTTGCATATTGTCAAATTTAATTATTGAAATTATTCTGACAATGGAATTCCTTAGCTTAATTTAAGTAATAATAATTATCAACGTTAAGCTAAACTTTTACGAATTTAAGTTGTCCTTAATCCTAAAGATATTAAACCGTAGCGGAGCACTGATACTTTCAGCTAGTCAACTTATATTTTGTGAATGTAAGTAGCAACTCAAACAATTCTGACCTTACACTGAAGCAATCTGAGAAATGTTGCCTCTACAATGTGGGTACCCTTAAATGGGGGAAAACCTGGGGGTTAAGCGTGATTTAGGCCAAATCTCCTCATTTCACAACCGTGGGCTTAGTAACAGTTAATCCTTAACTAGGTGCTAAACCCAAGACCCAATTTTTTTTTACTATAGAATATATTATTGATGAGACTAAGCTGCATGAAAATTCTTTATAAAGTCTCAAAGACTATTTCCCCGCCATCTGATGCAGAGCGAAGCGGAAGGCGTGGAAGAAAATAGCTATCAGTAGCTACGTGCTGACTGGCCACGTGGCAGAGCATATGCCTCGCAACAGGCAGCATATGCCATCTCAGCGGGACGTCGCTCTATTGTCCAGAGCTGTTGTAATACACTTCGGATCTTCTACAACAGGGCAACTAAGCTCTTCAGAGTATATTAGTTGTGTTTGTACAACTTTTAATATTGTTTGCGGTATGATCCAAATAGTCAATGTTTTAACTTACTTTCATATTTGTTTTTTAATTGTCTTAAGCGGTTCGTCCGTAGCACAGATTTTCACGACTGATAACTAGATGATTGAATAACAGAATAGACTAAATAAAATATTTTAATTGAAAACCATATCGACTAACTGATTGGTGATTGGAGAAACAACATAAATCATAGTATAAACGTAAAGACTTATGTTATTTCTCGAATCAGTAATTCAACTGTTCATATATTGGTATTAAAGATTACTTCAACATTTACTAGACGAACGTTCAAGCCAATTAATTACAAAAGACTCATGACTGTGATTAAACCTATTTGGACGTACGGAGTTGAGCTTTGGGGGCTCCACTAAACCATGCAATTTTTCTCGTATTCAATTCTTACAATCCAAAATCCTTCGAAAAATCCTCAATGCTCCTTACTTTGTCACCAATAAACTTATCCATAAAGATCTTAATGTTCCATATGTTTCTGATTTAGCCCAAACCAGATACCTATCCTTTCATAGTAAGCTCCATAACCACTCAAATCCGTTAGTTTCTCAACTTGCTTCCAACTCCATTCCTGATAATCCTCCGAGGTGTCTGAAACGAAGATGGCCTTGAGACCTTCAAGTGTAGAATTTTTAATGAAGTGCTACTGATGAGTAGGTCTATATTTTAAATATAATGTATATATTTTGTACTGTTGTAAATTTCAATAAATGTTTATTTAAAAAAAAAAAAATAGTACTTGTACACCTAGCAAGAATATTATCGACCAGTATAACTGCCAAAGATAGGCATCATTCTATAATGTAAATTATTGAAAAGTTGAAGTGATTTCATAGTTATTTCAATTATGCACCTTCGTTATTTTCAAAATTTTGTATATTGACCTAATCGAAAAGCTGTTTTACTTATCCTCTTATTTTCTTATGTTTGTTAGTTACATTGATATATTAAATTTAGTAGATGTTTATACGGAGGATTATCAGCAAAGTCTTTAATATCATTCAGAAATTCTTCTTCAACGTGTACCCGACGACATCGCTGCTGTGCGTAGAAAGGCGGAGTAGTCTCTCTTCTTCATTTTCTAACAATCTTTCGACACAAGCGTTTTCACTCAAGGCTATAAGTCGCTCTATTCTTTCATCTTTAGACTCTTGACACCGAATATTTTTTGCAAGTTTTCATCCAGTTTTGTTGTACGGAAAGCTTTGATATGATCTATCATATGTTGCAAAAACATAGACCTTTGTTCTCTGACTTCGAGAGCAGTGTATTGCTCTCGTATTCGGTGTCTTTCTGTAGACTGCTCGTTCGTTTTCAGATTCAAGCGATTTGCGCGTGCTCTCTCATTTTCTGAACACGTACGGCTCGTTTATCTTCAATTCAAGGTAACGCGCGATTTGCGCGTGCTCCCTCATCTTCTGAACACGCACGGCTCGTTTATTTTCAGATTCAAGGTAACGCGCGATTTACAAATCTGAAAACCAATGAGCCGTAAGTGTTCAGGAAATGAGAGAACACGCGCAAATCGCACGTTGCCTTGAATCTCAAAACGAACGAGCCGTAAGTGTTCAGGAAATGAGAGAACACGCGCAAATCGCACGTTGCCTTGAATCTCAAAACGGACGAGCCGTACGTGTTCAGAAAATGAGAGAGCACGCGCAAATCGCACGTTCCCTTAAATCTGAAAACGAACGAGCCGTACGTGTTCAGAAAATAAGGGAGCACGCGCAAATCGCACGTTCCCTTGAATCTGAAGATAAACGAGCCGTACGTGTTCAGAAAATGAGAGAGCACGCGCAAATCGCACTTCAGGATATAACTACTATCTGATAGTTTGTAGTTTTCATTTACAGATTAATTTGATAGAACTAAGGTTTCGAGAAAAATGTGGAATTATGTTACAATTAGGTATATTACGGTTTTGATAATATTTTTGTAGTTAAGGCATAATCAGACTTAACAATGAATGAAATTTTCTGGTATTGTTTTTCATTATGAAAAATATCGAGGAAATAGCTCTTTCATTGCCATCTCGATTTGCTAGGTTATTAAACGAATATTAATAGTTTACTGAATTACCTGCAGAATTGACACATTCCAAACATTAAGTTCAACCCGACTTGATAGTTCGCGAGGAAGGAGACAGCAGCAACACTCTCCAGTTGATTAAATGAATCTTTTTCAAGTGCCCTCGTATGAACAAAAAATATTTCAAAATAAGTGAACCGTTGATGTCTGGGCTATCAGAAGGTAGAGGCGTTTCTTTAAAAATAATGTCAATGAAAAATAATTTTGAATGTTTATTTTAACGATAATTGAAAATTGGATATAAACCAGATGTGAAAAAAATAAAAAAAGTATTAGGTAAATATTAAATTTTAAACATGTTTAATCTTGGGGCCAAATAGAACTGAATATCGGATCGGTTCGAAACGGAACGATTTTTCATATTTTACGCATTAACATCACAAATAAAAATTAAATCAAATTTAAGTTGACAACATAAAATATTTTATGGAACCATTTAAAGTCGAAGCAATATATATATATTTTTTTTTTTTCCGAATACGCTTAGCATTATTGGAAATAAATTTTCTATAATCCTAAAGTAAAGCTTTTTATAAATGTCTTCTTTCTGTTTAAAGAAACGTATTCTACTTTAATTTTCTACAATTAAAATTTCGCTGTAATATTAACACACGAGTAATGTCTTAGTATCCATTTTCCAAAACTTTTTAATTTAAAAGCTTTCTAGAAATTAATAAAATTAAAAAAAAAACAAAAAAAAATTTATTACAAATTATTAATGCAATAGGATTTGTATACCAAGTAACTATGTCTGATAGATAGGACGATGAGAAATGTGTTCAATTTAATACTATGATGACAAAAAGCAGATTCTCATGACAACTTACTGTCATCAGTTCACGAATCTATTCCCCTTAAGCCTAATATTTATAGTTATTGGTTGTGACTTAACTTATGTACTCCAACTAGGTTAGGAAGGATGGGAAGGATGGGTTATCCTACAGGCTAGGACTGCGGACCTGTTATCACCACAGTCGGAAGGTCGAAATTCATATTCGGGTCCGCCATAAAGTAAAGTTCAAACCTCTGCGGCGTCGGATCCAAGAATGTCAATGTACCTGAAATTCCAACACTCTTGGTCACCAACGTCTTCAAATATGAAGATAACGAACAAACAAATATGAATCTCACTCCATTTTCTAAATCCTATCGATGATAGGATTTAGAAAATCGAAGATAGACATTTAAGAAACCGTTGAACAAAAAAAAAAATAAGAATAATTATCTAGCTTGTCAGCAGTATAAGTAGCAAAAAATAAGCTAGAAAAGGGCCGGGAGAAGCAAAGCAATGGTTTTTCTTTGTACAGAGGTAATATAAGTGGATATCACAATCCTCTATTTATGGAAAACATGAGTGTATTGGGAACGGCATTTTTTTTTTTTTTTAGTGATGTACCGTAGTTTTTCTGTCCGTAGGTTTTATCTATTTACAAGGCTATCTCGATGCTCTTTGTGCAATCTCGTTTATTAATGGTGATACATCTGTATTTTAGTTCAATTTCAGGTTATTTTTCTTTTTATATTCTGTTGAAGAACTTACTTACTTAATGATGTTTTTAACATTGACAGGTGTAACTTGTATAAACTGGATAAAGATATATAAAGGAAATATTTAAATACTAAAAGAAGAGGATTATGATTAGAAGCAGGGCTATGGAAGTGCTGCTTGAACATAATAGCCTCCAAAAGCGATTGAATTAAAGGCCGAACCATTGTCGACATGGATCCATTGTGGCCAGATCGATTAGCGGCTATAGAGTGACATCGAGTGGATGAAGATAGGGACGGAGCTAAATATAAATAGAGAGGGTGTTGGAGTGCTATCTTGTAGTGCCCTCCCTGCACCTGCCTCTCTGCTGAGTCATCTTGTCCCCAAGCAGGTGTTGGTGGTTCTTCCTTGTCTTCTGCCAGGACCCAACGACATTGGCGGAAGGAATGCCGTGATTATGTGCTCTCAACAATAGCCAACGTTATTCCATACCTTCGATTTTGATGATGTCCGTATACCATAAGAGCAGGAAATATTAAGGAAACCCTATAAAAAGATTTAGCACAAACACAAACTGCAACTCCTATTAATATTCATACGAAGCACGTAATCAAATGTTATTATTACATCATAAATTGTTTGCATTTCTAATACATTTGCACTATGTAAAGTATTGCAATAATTTTGTCAATCTTTTATCATACCTCAAGAATTCACCAACGATGGTCGGCTAGGCTCTATGTGTCCAGCCAGTGAATTGCGGAGGTTTCCGTTAATTCAATTGCGGTCCTGAAACTATTAGGATGACAGAGTTCTTCTTACATAAAATGAAATGTCAAATCTTTTACAACATCAACGGGAAAGATTGATTCTTTCATTTTTTTGAAGTTACCAAACTATTAAAATATATTCAAAGTATTTTATGTTTCAATATTTAAGGCATAAAGGTATACATCTATTAATTACATAAAACTAGACACTCCAATAAAACATAAAAAGTGGTATTCAACATTATACTTCCCGTACTTACTGAAAACTTTTACGTAATGTTAACAAAACTTTCTATTGGATAAGGTCCCAGTGAATGAAGAGATGTGAATATAAATGACTAGACCAGTTTGAGCTAATTACTATTACTAGTCTATAAATTCTATATTTAACCAAAATTGAGTGATTGTTTCAAAATAAATTAAAAAGTTTACATTGTTTAAAGAGTTATTATGAGCAAAATATCATAAATTTATATTGATGAGGAATTTGTTGACAGTGAATCTAATGAAGATGTAGAAAGTTGGGGTATGCAGTTATGGAATCACAATTAAAATATAAATTTTAATTCATTGTGCCGACGTACAGCCGATAAATGGTCGATTTAGGTGGAAAAAATTCTGAAACTTGTCCATATTTTCCCTTTGGGTCCCAGATTAAGGAAAAATAATTTAAAAAATCGAATTAATTTTTTGACACGATTGGCGAGCGCACAGTAGTCAAAAATAAAATTTATTTGCTAAAATCTAAAACTCCTACATTTAACGTTTGAAGTCCCAGAATACGGGATAAATAATACAACAAATCTAATTATCGGCTCGGAGTGGCGTAAACCTGCTAATAGATGTATTTTAAATCATTTAGGAAACTCTTCAAATTATAGATTGTAAAACTTTTATTTGTTTTTTTAATAATCAATGTACATTAAATAGAATTTAAATCAACTATAGAAATAAAATTAGGCATAATTTATAATAATTAATAAACGTAATTAAGCACTGGCAAATAAATATTTCAAAAAATTATGAATATTAAACAACTAATTATCTTCTTCACTTGTATCATAATATGATGACCCAGATTGATCTGATAACTCTGGCTCTGACATGTCATCATTTGGTTTCTCAAGATTTAAGTTTGATTAGATTATTGTTCATTCGGAATACAGCAAATATAGAATATAGGAACTTTAGTAAATATAGCACATCTGAATCTAACGGTATTTTTTTTATTTATTTTTTTTTTTTTTGACAGGTTTTCGTAGTGAAGTAACAATAGGGTCCGATGAAACAAATAGCATTGTATACAAATCATCACAACTTCTTGATTATTGATATGAGGGAAAGTAAGAATAAATTACAGCATGTGATCTTGGTGGGTTTTATTTGGGAAACCTAACCCACTTTTCAAAAAATCTCCCCCTCGTGATTCGGAGTGTTGTGTATGAAAAAAATTATGTATCACCCAAAACGCAAAAAATCGCAAAAATTCTTTGCAACATTTAAAGACTAGAAGGTTTGATGAAACAAATCCTACAAACGAATCCTTGAGGTAACTTGGGGGTTACATAGTTTTTCGTTATTGAATAGAGGCATACATTTACAAATTGCTAAATCAACTCTACAGGTAGATTGTAATGTATATCCAATAACAAGTGTGGAATTATAATATCTTACCTGCCTCACTAAATATAATAAATTATAGGAAATATAATATCTTACCTGCCTCACTAAATATAATAAATTATAGGAAATATAATATCTTACCTGCCTCACTAAATATAATAAATTATAGGAAATATAATATCTTACCTGCCTCAGTAATGTCCATTGTTAAATAAAAGCAAAAAGACTTTGCGCTACACACACCTTGAACATCATAAATGCAATCGAATAAAGATAATCCCACTGTTGGTTATTAGGAACGTGTATAAACAGGAATAATTTACTCATTTACTATTTATTTGTAAACACGGTATAGCGGAAATTATTAGTATTAAGCTTCTTACCAACTAATAAAGCCGGCTCCACACATTCGTGTTATGTTATAACAAGCAACACGAAACAGATATGCTCGTCAAAGATTGGCGAATGTGTGGATGGGCACTCGGCTCGTGTTATGTGTTATGATATTGTTTCAGATCCTGTTATAGCCGTATAGCCAGCTCCACACATTCGTGTTATGTCATAACACGCAATATGATACAGACATGCTCGTTGAAGATGCCGAATGTATGGATGGGCACTCGGCTCGTGTTATGTGTTATAAATTTGTTTCTGCTCGCGTTATGGGTGTATCGCTATAGGAGGCGGTTTTTTTAAACACATGTCAAAGGAAATTTGTTTCTCCATAACACAAGCTGAAACAATGACAATCGCTTATCGCTCGGCTGAAGCCCAGTTAATTATTGTTATCAATAATAACTGTTTTAAAATGAAAAATTATCAAATTTTATAATAAATAACATTAAGTAATGAATTGAACTAGACTATATTCGGTATAATTTTTTTACAGTAGCATTTGTAATGAGAAACTACGTTGTTGACAGAGTTTTTTGTGTCTATTCAATTAGTAAAGAAGAGATTTTCGTAGCTCATCTTTACTTTTGCTCTTAGTTCAGTCTGAAAGTAGACAGATCATGGTGTAAATAAAGCTTACGCAAAATTTATTAACACATGAGACAATGTGATAAAGAAATAATAAGAGCTGACTGTAAGGAGATTAAGTAGTCTCGCATTAAAAAAATGGTATTTGAGAGAGTCCTGAAACAGTGGCAAAATAAAATATAAGATATAAGAAAGGGGAGAGAACGAAGGATTAAACTCAATTTCTCCTAAACAGGGAAAAGCAATAGATCATACATACAACCAGTCGATTTATACATCAAAGGATACCAGCCTAAAATACATGTTTTTAAATATAGCAATAGATAGTTGTACATGTTTTTAAATTAAAAGAGAAGCAGGTAGATTCCTGCCAATTCTCTCACTCATTTTTAAAACCAGCTATGCAATTTTTTTCCTCAAATCCGATTTTGTAATCTTTTCCCGTTTCTAAAAAAAAGTTGACCTACAGGTACAGTTTAGATATCAAATTAAAGCTAATTAAATTTCCTTTTAATTCTTTCTTGAAGAAATGTTTGTGAAACCAATACTTTTGTTAGAATGCGGCCGAGAACTTGATTCGACGGAAAAATTTCAAATATTGTGAAAAATCACTAATTTTTGGAGAATTGTATTTCCGCAACCAATTAATCTACATACCTGTGGTTAGAATTAAATTGTCACACATTTAGTACTCTTTAATATTGTAAATGCTATTTCAAGCAAATTTACATATTTTAGAGATATAAATAAAAAACGAAAATAGTGCTAAAATTCCGCGGTTTATCGAGTACTACGAACATCCCACCTGGTTTTGAGGTTTGAAAACTTGGATTTTAACTATCCTTATGGGTCCTAACAACATAATAAAAAATAGTTTCGTGTTATGTGTTATGTCATAACAGAGAACTGTTTCGTGTTATGTGTTATGCCTTAACAGAGAACTGTTTCGTGTTATGTGTTATGCCATAACAGAGAACTGTTTCGTGTTATATGTCATGCCATAACAGAGAACTGTTTCGTCGTTTCGTGTTATGTGTTAAGCCATAACTGTTTCGTCGTTAATTCGTGTTATGTGTTATTTGTTATGACATAATAAAATAATAATAAAAAAATATTTATTTATCTAACCTTTCTTAGAACAATTTCTAATACGTTATGACAATGAACCAAAGCTTTGATATATATATATGCAAAATAATATAATGTAACACATACCATACATGTAGTATGTCTGTAATGGCAAGGAACATGTAAAACATTAATAAACGGTCCTTTTATGGGGTTACCATAAGAGAAAAAATAAATAAATATATAATATATATATATATATATATATATATATAGATATATATATATATATATAGATATATATTGTTCGCGCCAATCGGCGCTTTTGTGAGGGGGGAAAGGAGAAAAACTTTAATATACTGTTCATTGACGCACTCTATGGATCTCTGGGCAACTAGCCCTTATCTGCGTTAATCCCCACATGAATATTCCTCTTTCTTCTAGCATCTGCGCTCCAGCACGCACCTATTTAAATTGCCCAAGACCTCATGGTCTTCCATCACTTTTTTGCCCAAGACAAAATAGTCCTCCAGTACCCTATTCCTCTTTTAAAAGTGATCTTATTTCCTGTGCCAGTCAGTTATGATTTAGTTATACTCTTAATGAGTGGTGATACAAGAGGAGGAGAGCCTGAACAAATTTTGCAGCCTGGGAGAAGTATTCGCCTGCCCAAAACGACTCTGGAGGCCTCCGTATAGACCGTCGGCGGCAATAACAAGGTGAGAAGTTTCTTATGTATTATTTGTTTATGCTACCTTCTCAATAATATCTCCCAAAAGGTGCGAAACCTCGTTTTGATATTTTCCCATACAGTCCATTTTCTCGAGGCCGAGGCGAGTTTTTCGCATCGGACATTATCATTCTTTTCCTATACAATATATATATATATATTGTATAGGAAAAGAATGATATACAATATATATCTATATTGTATAGGAAAAGAATGATAATGTCCGATGCGAAAAACTCGCCTATATATATATATATATATATATATATATATATATATATATATATATATATATATATATATATATATATATATATAAATGTATGATACATACCTTAAATGTATATAAAAAAAAAATATCTAACAAGATATAGAATCAATAATAAAATAATATAAGAAGAAATACATAAAATAAAATAAAGGCAAAAATTTACACTATACACAGTGAGCAGAAAAAGTTCCTAACTCACGAAGGAAAAATGTCCAATAATTAAAACCCCAAAATATGGGTAACATGCATTTACGTTATAGCCATGATTAGCATCAAATTACTGTATTTAATCCCTTATACTAAGAAATTAAATATATCTCTAGCTATGATCAGTTACTTCACAGTCAGTGTTTTGTAAACAGCCATGGTCCAAAATTCAGTAAATGCATACTTCTATTGAACAACGGTTGTCCTCAGAGAACAGGAATATTCGTACAGCCATATTAGTTCGATGACTAATATTTTTCATTCAGCGGTCCAATAAATAGGGTTGGGTGATAGTCGATAGTTACTATCGATATAATCGATAGATCATGTCTATCGATGGTCACTATCGATAGTGTCGACTATCGATAGATCTTTTTTACCCTCAAGTTTTGAAACTCTCGGAATTAACCTGATCTGTCTCTGTCCAGTGTCGAGTTCTTTAGAAATTGAATTCGGAATTCCTAGAGCTCAGGGGTTCTCTCAAAGATTAAGCCAAAGGAAAGCAGTTTTTTGAGGGGGAAAATATGTGGCTCAAGTAGCACACTTGACTCTTGAAATTAACTGTTTCGTTATTTTTCGTTTCTGAAGATTTGATTTGTTCGTTATTATTGTAACCACGTAAATTGTACATACTTTTTTTTCTCTCATCTTTATGACATAATCTATTTAATTTATAATCCTGCAAATTTCAAATAGTAAGTAGATAATTGAATTTAATTAAATTATTTGAAATTCTTTATTGAAAAAAAGGAAGCAACTATCGAAAAACTATCGATAACAATCGATAATTCTCAACCGATAGTATCGGCCTATCGATAGTGCTAACTATCGACTATCGCCCAACCCTACCAATAAATAATCAAAAGATATAAAAATGACAAAAGCTAGACGATAAAGACCGTTTGGGACGCCGTAATTTTTCCGAGATGAGAGAGTTGCATATACATAGGATGGCTGTGTCTTCAGTAAATGTATATGCATCATAAGTATTGGGGAGATCTGCGGTATCTGAACATGAAATAGAGGACTGGATCCAGAACACTACCTTGTGGAACACCGGTCTTGACAAAATGGGTGAAGTGGTAGAATAATTATCAGTATGAATAAGACAAAATATAGAATAGAATAGAATAGAAAGAAAACTTTATTCTGGGACAAAATCCCTTAAGAATAACATTAAATAATACAAAGTAAGATCATAACTGGCCGAGAGGCTGTTAAAAATAAAATAACATAGGTAAATTTAAATACAAATATGTATGAAAAAAAAAATACAGAGAAAAACTAGAAAAAGAAAAAAACTATTAATAAAAAGAGAGTGAAAAAATAAATATACAAAAAGAGGTTAATATTGTAAACAAAATTGCAGAAGAGAAAAAAACCAACAGAAACTTAAAGAAAAATAAAAGATAGAAAATCAAAAATTATCATTACAAGAAATCAAAACATTATCATAGTCAAACTATAATTTTTGCTAATGTTTTATGTCTGACGGTCTTAGTAATTAAATTAGACGATTACATACAAAGTAAATACATCCTTATAATTAGAGAGCGTCGGGTTGGAGGGAAAGAAGATGGTGAAAGAGTAGTGTTTTGAATGTTCCAAGGGAAGAAGCATTGCGGATATAGGGGGGGAGGGAATTCCAAAGAGTAGAGGATCGGACAAGGAAGGAACGTTGGAATGCAGTACTTCTGTGGGATGGAGTATAGAGATCGGAAAAACGAGATCTTGTATGCAGTGATTTGATAGCAGACTTGAATTTCAGGTTACTGTAAATAAAGGGAGGGTGACGGGTGTTGATAACTTGGAATAGGTAGGTGCCTAGGAAGTATTTTCTGCGGAAGGAGGGGAAAAACCAATTTAACTCAGTGTAGAGATGCGAAACATGGGAACGTCTCGAAGTTCCGAAGACAAACCTAATGAAGCAATTCATGATGCGTTTTAATCTGTCTTCAAGAACCGTCGAGAGCCCGCCATAAATCACGCAACCATAGTCAAATTGGGGGAAGATAAGGGAGGATACTAGAAGTTTGCGTGTGGGTAGAGGAAGGAGGTGACGAGAGCGGTGAAATAGTTTTAGGATACCGATTGACGTTCGGGAGATTTGTGCAATATGGGATTTCCAGGAGAGGGTTTGATCAATGGTTAGACCTAAATTTTTAACAAAGGAATAGAAAGTTATTGGATGACCATTAAGGAATAATGTGGGAAAGTTGGCATTTGAATGGAGAAGGGAATGTGATCCTATGGCAATTGCTTGAGTTTTAGCTGCGTTTAACGTTAATTTGTTCAGATTTGCCCAGGCACAGATTTCGTCTAGGTCTTCCTGAATTTTAGCAAATGCAGCTAACATTTCGGATGGAGGAAAGGAGAAGTAAATTTGGAAGTCATCGGCATAAAGATGGTGGGAACAATGGTGAATTGAATGGGGAAGATCATTGATGTAGGAATTAAACAGTAGAGGGGAAATGCTCGAACCTTGAGCTACTCCTGACTGTAGAGTGAGGAAAGAGGATAGGCCCTGGTTAGGAGTGGCGACTGCTTGGGTGCGGTGGGAAAGGAAAGATTGAAACCAAAGGAGGGAGCTGTAGGAAAAGTTCAATGATTTCAATTTGGAAAAAAGGATATTATGGTCTAAGGAATCGAATGCTTTAGAGAAATCAAGGAGGATAAGGATGGTCAGTTCTTTTTTGTCCATCGCTGTTTGGATGTCAGTGATAATTTTAATCAGGGCAGATTGTGTTGAGAAGCCGGGACGGAAACCAGATTGGAAAGGATCAAGTAAATTGGAATCTTCTAGGAAATTGGAAATTTGGGATTGCACCAATCTTTCTAGGGGCTTAGAAAGGTTGGAAAGTATGGATATAGGGCGGAAGTCCTTTGGGGATATAGGGTTTGGGTTCTTGTTGATGGGATGAATTAAGGCCTTTTTCCAGGAAGTGGGAAATACAGAGTTTTGGAGGGAAAAAATTATATATGAAGAGGAGAACCGGAAGGATTTCAGGAAGGCATAATTTCAATAATTTAACAGGAATGCCGTCTAAACCAGATGAGTTGGATTGAGACTTCATAATTGAGTTAATTAGCTCAGAGGGAGTGATATAAGAAAAGTAAAAATTATTGTCGTTAAATGCTGGCGGAGGTAAGGGCTGGGAGGGTCGAGAAGGAGCAGATGAAGTGGAAGAAACGAAATAGGAGTTTAACTCATCCGGAGTGACAGGAAAGACTCCCGAGGGAGAGGAACTAGGAGGATCACACAAGGAAAGTTTGCGGAGGAGCAGCCATTTGGATTTAGGATCGGGTGCAGATAAAAGGGCTTCGTGGAAGAAATAGGATTTAGTTCGCCGGATCGTGGATTGTGTTAAATTTCTAAGAAATTTAAACGCTTGATAGTCATCTTCAAGCCTGGTGCGTCTGAAGCGTCTTCGGGCAGCCTCGCGTCTTCTTTGTAAATCTTTAATATCTTGGTTCATCCAAGGAGCAGGGCGACGCCGGCGAAATGTTGAGGTTTTAAGAGGAGCATGGGTATCAAGGATGGATAGGAGATTGGTGGTGAGTAATTCAACCATGGTATCAATTGAGGAGCAGGAGTAGATTGGATTCCAATCTATGGTTTCGAGATCGGATAAAATCTTATCTCGGGTGAGAGAGTGTATGTTACGGAAGGAACCGAGGTGTTGGGATATCATATAATATTTGTATCAGGTCATGAGAGGATAGGAAAGAAACAGGGCGTTGACTTGAGAAAAGAAGGTTTTTTGGAGAATCTATGACATGCAGGTCCAACCATGTGTCGGACCCGCGGGAGTGGTGGGTGGATTGAATGGTACAATAAAAAGGTGAAGGAAAAAAAAGGTTTTCAAGGTAGATTTTGTCATAGGAGTCAGATAGGAGATTGGCATTCAAGTCACCGGAGATGATTATATTGGAGTAGAGAGGAACATAATGGTAAAGGTTAGATTCGAATGATTGGTCAAAGGGAACATGTGGGGGACGGTAAACCACTACATACAGGAGAGGATGGGCATTAATGGATATTTCTACAAATATGGACTCAATGTTTGGGAGATTTAAAGGTGGTGAAAGAAAAAGGATACGAGACTTCAGGCAATCATGGACATAAAGCGCTACTCCACCGCCGGTCCGGTTAACCCGGTCATGACGAATGATGGAGTAGTTAGGGAGAGAAACCGAGGAAGAAGGAATGTAGGGTTTAAGCCAGGTTTCAGAGACTGCAATGATGTGGTAAAAATTTTGGGTGAAAAATCCTAGGAACTCATCGTAATGGGCTAATAGGGATTGTGAGTTTATGTGACAGGCGGTTAGGATGTTAGTCATATTGGGAAGTATAGGACAGTAAAAAAAAGGATGACGCTATGATGAATGAGATTAGGTTGTAGATGCCGTGAGAAAGAATAGCATATTAATAATAGGAGGTTAACTAAATATGATAATGTAGTAAATATATATAAATACCTAAATGCATATAATATAAAATTAAAATATGAGTGGTGATTAGCAGATGAATAATTATAATAGAAAATTAGGAAATTATAGATATGTAAATGAGTGATAAATGAAAGTAAACAAATAAGAAGAATAAACATTAAACAATTGAGTATGGTAGAATAGTTATATTGCTGGGCAAAAAAATGAAAGCTTTCTTCAAAATGGGACATGACATAAAAGGAACAAATAGAAACAAAAAACACTTTGAATTCAATGACAAAAAGCAAAAAAAAAAGACTGTGGAGGCACGGGTAGGTGATGAGTACCGAGAGGTCAGCCGAAGACATCCAGGTCCAGAGGCTGGTCTATGTAGATCACGGGCTGGCCATCATCCTCCGGCAGCGAACTCTTCTCCTCCCGCGAACCACACGTACTTCAGTTTGCCGGCTGATCTCTTCTGTCGGGCGAGCCAGTACAGATGCCTGTTGGTCGGGGGTCATCTCCTCGCTAAGATATATCCGGTGAGAGTCATTCTCCTGCCAGCCTATATCGCGCGTAGAGAAGTCCCTCTTGACTTTTCTCCTCTGTACTAATTCGTCCTTATAGATTGCCGAACGAAGCGCGCTATCACGGGCGGAGGTCGCGGGTCATCTTTCTGGCCCTTCGGCGTTCTACCAGGTCAAAGTCTTCGACACTGAGCTTAACGCCGAGACCGGCACCCACACATGTCACCAGGGCTGCGGGGGTCTCCCCCGGGCGTACAGGGATGCCGCGAATTTCCAATGATCTATTTAATAGACCCTGTTCTGCTTTATTTAATCTTACCTCCATCTGGCCTACTTTAGCTTTTAAAGTTTTATTTTCATTGATTAGGTCTTCAATGAATTTATTTTGACCCTCAAGGTGGTTCTCAATTTTAGTAAGTCTTTCACTTAGCTCAAAGTTGAGGTCCCCGCATTTGTCTAGTGAATTTTTTATTATCTTTATTTCCTCTCCCAGTCGGTTAACAGCCGCGAGAATTTCAGTTCCCGATGGCTCAGGAGATTTTTTCATGGCTTTGACTGTACTTTTTGGATATATCACAGTTGTGACATATCCATGGTTTGTTAGCTTTCTTTATTGCCTCTAATTCCTTCTCCTGAAGATCGAAACACCGGGCGTGAAATAATATTTTATATTTATAACATGAAATATTATTCTTATCATCTCTGGAAATATTTTGATTACATTTTGGGCACTGAACCATTTTGTATACTGTTAAATTACTCGTAAATGACGGTAGGAAATGTTTATTTACTTACGTAGGTAGTAAACAAGAGTTAATGGCCTGAGGATTACACTTCTGATAGGCTGTGTGACCTTAAAATGTTTCACAATTGATTTAAAGTTATCAATGAAGCTTTCACTGTTTCACTGAACTGATTATACTGTTTAAATAAATTAAAACGGAAACGAACAAAAAAAAAAAACTGAGAAAATTAACGAAAGAAAAGTGCTAAATAGAAGATAAATAACAAAGCTGCTCACTGCTTGCCGTCTCTGGCCAGACTGACAATATCTTATAGGTAATATCTTATAATAATAGACAATAAATCTTAAAGGTTTCGTAATATTTTAAGAATAATCACGAAATGGGGAAATGGAAGAGAGGAGGATGCGAAAAGGAGAGGGAAGACTGGACTTTCGGCATTGAATTGCAGAATTATTCGGAAAATATATAGAGGGCGATGGGAATGGGTATTGTAAAAAAGGAAGCAAGGAAGTGTCTCAGAGGATACTCGTTGCAGTATTGTGTATGTGGCAGTTTACAGTATCCCGAAAATAAATCTTATGATACATTAAAATGATTCATTATTTTAACTTTAAGCCTCACATTTATAATGGATCTTTCATTATGAGTAAGGCAATCAACAAAGAGGATTGTACATTTTTTTACAACCGGTTTTAATTTGGAGTCGACACTATTGAAAAACATTCGAGAAATATACAAATTGCTAAAGGTTTTTTTTGTTATTCATATTTTCTATGATTGTTTTTTTTTTAGACGAAAACCTAACATTAATTTTTATAGAAAAATTAGAAATAATATTTTACCATCATGAATCTCTACCCATAAACATCATACTTATACTTATATCATACTTATTAACATCATAGTCTGGTCAGAGACGGCAAACAGTCAACATCTCGTTACTCTTTTCTTACTTCTTTATTTTGTGTTAGTTTTCTTAGTTTTTTTTTTTGTTGTTCTTCTATCTACATATTTATCTATCTAATTAGTGAAGTGTCGCATCGTAACTGCAGGAGATACCCTGACCAACAGGCATCTGTATTGGCTCGCGCCATTCAGAAGAGATCAGCCGAAATTAAAATATTTGTTCTCTGGAGGGCGTAATGCGTGCCCGTAAAGAAGCCGGCCATCCATTAATCTTCATAGACCGCCTCAGACCTGGATGTCCTTCGCCTGACCTTCAGGAATTCGTTTCCTAGCCTGCACTTCCTTGGTCTAACACCCCTTTGCTAATGAACCAGTGTACTCGTTATTTTGTTTTTTTGTTTTCCCATTATTTATCCTTGCAATTGTTTTCGTTTTTAATTTATTGGTGTCACCATGAGAGTTACTTTTAATCAGTTAACGCTCATTTTCCTTTCGATTTTCACTTGTTTATGTATCTTTATCTTGTATTTTATTTATTATTTTTTCATCTCGTCTTAACCACTCATCGCCCTTTCGTCTAACTATCCTTATAATATTCACCTGCTACTACTTTTTATTTTCCATTATTATCAATAGTTCTACTTCTATATATACTTTTTATCTAACATTTTACGTTTGTTCTTATTATCGATATGTATTGTTTCTTCTTTAGCGTTTACTACTGTTTCTCATTATCACTTCATCCTTTACCGCTACTGTCCCTATGTTTCCCTAACTACTTCCTTTCCCATTAGACAACATCTAACCGCCTGTCCCACTCAACTCACAATCCCTACCCTCCCATTTACGTGAGTTCCTATAATTTTTCACCCAAATTTTACCAATCATTGCATCGTCTGAAACCTGGCTAAACCCTACATACCGCTTCCTCGGTTCTCTCCCTAACTACTCCATCTTCGTCCATGACCGGTTTAACCGGAACCGGTGGTTGGAGTTGCGCTATACCGTCATGATTGCTGAAGTCTCGATTCCTTTTTTTCATTCACCCTCCTTCAAATCTCCCTAACATGCGTCCTAAATATTTGTTGAAAGCTCCATTATTTCTCCCTTCTCCTCTGTATGTATGTTTACCGTCCCTCCCCATGTTTTCCTTTTGACCAAATCATTCGAATCTCAAACCTTTACCCTTATGTTCCTCTCTACTTCCAATATAATCAGCTCCGGTGACTTAAATACCAAATCTCCTGTCTGACGCCTAGGGGACAAAATCTACTTTGAAAACTTTTTTTCCCTCCACCTTTTCCTTGTACCATTCACTACCACCCACCACTCCCGCGGCCCGACACATGGTTGGACCTGCATGTCATGATTTCTCCAAAAAAAAAATCTGTCGTTCCTCAAGTCAAACGACCTGTTTTCATTCCTATCCTCTCCTGACCTGATACAATATCTTAATGCTAAGATTAAGATTTCAAAGAGACGCAGGCTTGCCCGGAGACGCTTGCAGGCGAACAAAAGGATTGAAGAGACTATCAAGCGTTTAAGTTTCTTAGAAATTTAACCTCTCAATCCACGATCCGGCTAACTAATCCATTTCTTTTCTCTTTCCACAATCCCTTTCTCGGCACCCGATCCTAAATCCAACTGTCTGCTCCTCCCGCAAACTTTTCCTTGTGTGCTCCTCCGAGTTCCTCTCCCTCGGGAGACCTTCCTGTCACTCTCCGATGAGTTAAACCTCCTATTTCGTTTTCTTCCACTTCATCTGCCGCCCTTCCTAAAACCCCACCATCCTTAACCCCTCCGGCCAGATGGCAGTTACCATTCCTGGTAGTACCCAAATTTCCAATTTCCCTAAACATTCCAGTTACTGCGATCCCTTCCAATCCCTGGTTTCCGTCCCGGCTTCTCACCACAATCCCACGTCATTAAATTATCACTGACACCAACACAGCGATGGACAAAAAGAACTGACCATGCCTTATCATTTCTCTAAGCATGCGATTCCTTAGAGAAATCTTGAACTTTCCTCACCGCTCCCTCCTTTGGTTTCAATCGGAGTAGCTCAAGGTTCGAAATACAAATTCACCATCTGATGTTATAACCTGTCCTGGGCAAAGCTGAACAAATTAAACGTTAAACGGCAGTTAATTGATGCCCACTACATCTTAATGGTCATTTTCCTCCTACTAGTCAACCGCTCCCGTCAACCTCCTCCCCATCCCCCAACGCAAACTTCTAGTCTCCTCCTCTTATCTTCCCCCAATTTACTATGGTTTCGTGATATATCACCTGCTCTCGACTTGAGGAACAGATTAAAACTTTGCTTCACTTCGGAAACATCGAGACGCTCACATTTAGCACCTACCTAAAGGATCTTTCAGGAACCTTAAGTCTGAGTAAGGCAATCATCCAAGAGTACTGCATTCCAACGTTCCTTCCTTGTCCCGTCCTCTGAATTTTTGGAATTTCCCTCCCCCCCTGGTACATGCTTCCTCCCTGAACATCCAACACTAACTCTTTTCATCATTCACCATCTTCTTTCCCCCCACCCCCGACGCTTTTATAAGGATTATGTACTATGTACCGTAATTGGTCTAATTTATTTGGAGTCGACACTATTGAAAAACATTCGAGAAATATACAAATTGCTAAAGGTTTTTTTTTTTCGTTATTCATATTTTCTATGATTGTTTTTAGACGAAAACCTAACATTAATTTTGTATAGAAAAATTAGAAATAATATTTTACCCTCAGTGCACATCATGAATCTCTACCCATTAACATCATACTTTAAGATGTCATATACAATACATGTAATATAAATTATTTTTAATGAACAGATGAGAATGTTTGAGATTGTATATCTTTTTCTTTTTTGACAAAGTTGGCATATTTATAACTACGTGGTTATTTATAGTATTTTTCGTGTTGTAACTGGTTATGAAGCGATCTTTGGGACAACAAATTACTCAAATATTATTTGCCATTAAAATCAAACATCCATTTCAAAACAATCACCGTAATCAAAGAGCCATATTTAATAAAGCTGAGAGAAGACAAAAGAATTGCACCCACCTGCGGCCAGTCCCCGATCAAGATCCACCATAGCGAACCACTTGCCATTGACAGACAAGTTGGGGGTGTGCACCCCCTTATTATTGTCGGGGGGCCCCCACCACAAACTAATATATAATGAGCCGCCAATGGCGGGGGCGGCAGTCAGAGATGGCTGTGGTTGCTGCAGAGAACATCCCTCCTGGTGCAACCTCCGCCCACCTTTCTCTATCTCGGATCACGTCTTCCGGGACATCCCTTGACAAGGTCAGTACATCAATGACATAGTTTTACTTATTATTCACATCATGGTACTTGATCGGATAAATCATTAACAAGTTTCTTAGCCTTGGTCTTAACGAAATTTAGTGAAAAAATTGATAATTACTAACTATAAAGAAAAGTCATAAAACAAGAAAATTCAAACAAACCTCCTTCATGGTTTGATTTTTTACCACGTGTCATCAATTTTATATTAATGCCTGCAATTCATTAACAAATGGAAAATTATACTAATATTTTCAGAAAAGTAGAAAAATTATTTTGTAACAGTTGTACAATATATTAAATATCATTAAATGAAAAAATAACTTCTTTATATAAAGGACCTATAACCCGAATATTGTAAAATAGTTATTTATATAATTTCTAAGGGTCGACAAAATATAATTTTGATTATTCTTATATTCCAACTATATATATTCCAATAATTTTTAGGTGTACACTACACTTTAGTGGTCTCAATCAATAGCAGGTTATATAAAAATAATATATATTTAATTGTTTTGTTTTATATTTAATTTCTTATAGGTTTTTTTTGTTTTCAGATTTCGCTTCGGATGGGGGAAAATGGACTTCTTATTTCTTCAGACGACCGTCAGCTCCTTCATAGCCTTCCACTCTCGGAAGACTTTCATAGTTGCAATGCCATCTTGGAGAGGGGCCTCCTGGAGGACACAGTTTTCATTCAGATGACGAGGGCAGTCAAGAAGGGAGAAAGAATAAACTTGTGGTTCTCTACTAGTATGCAAGCAGTGATTGGAATACCCTTCCTCACACCCAGCAACATATTAGGTATGATTGATTTATATTATTTCACCCTCACATATCTTACCTCAATTAGTTCAATTAATTAATATTCAGAAAATAATATGCATACTAAATTAAATGTATTGTACAAATCAAAAATCAAAATTATTTATTATGTTTACTTTCTTCTATCAATGTCCCACTTCTGAATATTACTTTGAAAAAAAGATTTGGTCAAACAATATTTTGGCAAAAAAGCTATTTCATCAATTGATTATAATTTATAAAATAAAAATATTATTAGTGTATTAATAAAGCTTTTTAAAATCAACAGGAGAGAAGAATTACGTGTGCCACTACTGCGGCGAATGCTTTGAGTACCCGAATCCATTGAAGATTCACTTGGCCCTCGATTGTGGACGATTAAGAATGATGGATCTTTGGCAGAGGTTAAAGTCGCCTGACACGACCAATAATAATTCCGAAAACATCGTTTGACCTCTCCGCTATGTCTCTCAAGAAGAGCCCTCCCTCCCCGTCACACAGCTGCTACTCCAGCCCTAGCCCACAGCCGAAGCGGGACGGTAGCCTCGAAGACAGACCTTCCTCGGAACCACCCCACTCCGCCTTCAGACCTTACCTGAAAAACGAAAATGGAGAAGCTATCCTCAACAGTAGAGCGGCGGAGATTGAGGCTTTTGTAAGCAGCCTTGGCCAATCCAAACAGGGCCATCTTTGTCTTTATTGCGGCAAGCTCTACTCCCGGAAGTACGGTCTCAAAATACATATCAGGTATTCTATCTGTCTACTACTCCTATGATTTATATATGTATTTATTTATATACTTTGATAATGTTTATTTATTGGATTGAACTTCTTATAATTTGGAATAGGTAAGTCAAAGACTGCTTATTACTTAGGCCCAATAGGTTGGGCAATGTGGCAGGTGCGTGCTGACCAATAATTGTTTCGAGAATTTTCGTTAGGATTCGTCTCTAGAGAGAAATTGTACAAAGAACTCGAGGAGCAGTTACTCGGTACTGGCAGAATTTCGAAAATCTGGCGACACCCAGGGCACTGAAAGGGGGAGGCAAAATCCCATGGGCCCGGGCTAAGGTGACTACTGTAAGGAGTTCGGGGGGGGGTTTTTAAAATGCCTTAAAAGGACAAGATTTGTCCAGGGGCCCGGTTTGGCTCTCGGCGGCCCTAGCGACACCTAATAGTTTAAATCCATACTGGTCTTACTATTCTTTTTAGAAAATCGAGAATCTTTTCTACAGTCACAGAAATTCTGAACATTTTGCAAATTTTATTAGGTATTGTAATGGACCTTCACATTTTCAATTTTCCGTTATGTCAATACAAAATATTTTTTATTTGCAGCATACAATGGAAACATCTAACGTCTAATTAAAGTAGCCATACTAAATAGGGAAAGGAAAAAGTAATCAACAAACTGACTATCCAGGATCATGAATCTTAGAAAAGAAAAAGTGAATGCTTTATTTCTATGGACTAGTGGAAAACCGTGGAGTGAACCAACAGTAGAGTGAATCAACATCGAGGCACACTCTTATTAAATATAATTTAAACAGAAAAATAAAAAATCTTTACAACTAGGACTCGTGAATGATCAAATACCCAAATTATAGAAGCTGGATAGGCTACAAGAGGGTCTCAGAACCCCTGAGTACATCCAGGTTGGAATGATAGAAAATAAATCTTGCAATGCTGGATTGTAAGGTGGAAATGGGGGTTAGGAATCCAGAGGTTTGATTTTTGTTTTACTTTGTTATCATTAATATTTTAAAACATTCTCTTAAAACTTAGAACTTTGGGTGAATTGGTGTTTTAATTAAATAGCGATACTATTTCACTCATTTTGAACAATTAATATATCATTTATAAGATAAAATCACATATCATCTATATTTAGTTAAAATAGAACTTTCAATCATGATACTATTCATTAAATTGAATTGATTGATTATAAATTTACAGAACACACACAGGCTTCAAACCACTAAAATGTAAATACTGCTTGCGGCCCTTTGGAGATCCTAGCAACCTCAACAAACATGTTAGGCTACATGCAGAAGGAGACACTCCCTACAGGTAAATAAAATGACCCTCAAGAAAGCAACAATCATGTTGCAATGAAATCGTTAATACTTCATTGTAAAAATTATTTAACATTAACCCATCCTTAGGTGTGAACTGTGTGGGAAAATGCTGGTTAGAAGAAGAGATCTTGACAGGCATATGAAAGCAAGACACAGTCTTCAGGAATGTGCTCAATATCCTATAAACAATATTTAAAATTTAGATCAAGTATCCTATTTAGTTATTATCTAAATAATAACTACAATTATCTAGTCAAGAAGTCTGAATACTAGTCATTAAATTTGTACATATTTCTTAACGAAAAGGATTCTTTATGAAATTAAATTGTTATATCTTTATTAATTTTAATTATTGTTTCAAATAAAAATTTTAAATACAAAGCTATTTATGAAAAGTATTGTTCATATTTTTATATATTTAACCAAAAACAATGTAAATACTATGATCTAATTTGAACTTTGACAGTAAATTATGCTACTTTTTTCAATTATACTTTTAACAAAAAAACAACTATTAGTAACAGTAATTCATCTAAATAATTTTTCAGATAGTATATAACTTTGATGATTTAGGTTTAGTAAAATGTTAATTTTAAATCAAATTGTATTTTATTATTAGATCTCATCAAATGCTGTACTTTAATATAAGTATAAACCATTTTTTTTATTGGGGCTAAACATCTTTATGTACTCCACCCTAGGGATGGGTCATTCCACTTTTTGAAAGGAATTGCTCCAATCGTTCTATTCCAGCTGAAAACTATTCCATTCCATTCTTGTTCTTTTGATTAATTTTTTTTTTTTTTTTTTTTTTTTTAGTAAAAACTTTTTATTGAAATAAATGTACAATCTTCCTCAGTTAAGGGCAATAAGTAACAGTGCTAAAGAGAATTCATTTGTACCATATATACAAGTTCTCATCCATACACAATTATTAATAATAAGAGATAAAATAAAACAAATAGTCATAATACAAATAAAGCAAAGAGTCATAATTAAAAAAAAAAAAAAAAAAAAAAAAAGGAAAACTAATAGTTACTTACAAGCATCTATAATTAAATGAATAATAAAATTATTTTAAAATAGGAAAAAAAAAAATTAAAATACATTCATACTATATGTACAATACAGAAACACTCAGCCTGGGGAGCCCCGAATCGAGCCTGTTCCCCCACTTATTGGGAGTCAAGGCCAGACCCGAAGAGATCCCAGCGCTGCTTTCCCAGCTCCATCACTTGTATTGTTTTGTAAATTAGGAGTTTGTTATCAATTAAAAGATGAGAATTGCTTTTGATTAATTTTCATATCAATATGATAGCAACACAATGAAAATATGAAATAATGCAGACTCTATACACAATAAAATATTAAAAAATAGAATATAAACACATATAAAATTGAGTCAATAATTCAAAAAAAATAATTAATTAATAATAATGATTTCTTAAAACAGAACAAAATTGTATTATCGAAGACACATGACAGTAATAAAATTTCAAACATTGAGCTTCAGTCAAGGAAGTACAATGTAATAATATAGGTATATTTATTATGATAAAGGCATAATACAAAGTCAAAAATAATACAGATTGGTGTATTGGTTGAAAAGGAGATTAATGACATTAGGACAATGATTGCAATATTATCTCCTAAAAAATATAAATATAATTTGAGGTAGTATACAGGGTGTCCCGAATTTAATTGGCAAAACTTCAGGAACTTATAGGGGACCGAAAAACTAAGACAAAAAGTCCTGTAGAGATTTGCTCGTTTTTGCTTAGTTTTAGAGAAAATCGCAAAAAAAGAGACAAAACAAAAATGTTACAGGTAGCGATAATCACCTTTCAAAGTTCGTCAGGCTAGGCAGTGAGATATCTAAACACTTAATGTTATCCTTAACATTCTTTTATTTGTTTACATTTTACATTTTTTACTTCCTTCTAGGATTATAATTCCTAAATCAGTCTTCAGTCAGTTACTCAGATATTTTTGTGTGAATAGCATCAGCCACAATGCCGCATACATATTCTAATGTTGAATACGTTTGTGTATGGTTTCAGTAACGGTAATGCTTTAGAAGCGGTGCGGGAGTATGCGCGCCGATTTCCAAATAGAAGAGTGCCTAATCGGCGAGTCTTTTCGTTAACTTTTAATAGACTGTGAGAGACTGGGTCATTCTTAATACGTAATGAAGGCGACCAATGCCAGGCAGCAATAAGAGCAGATTATCGGAGAAGAAATTGTGTCCAACGCCACTTCGATAACAATCCTGAGACTAGCATCCAAAGAGCATCTGCTGCATTAGCAATATGGGGAACTTTTAAAAGTGCTAATCGCTACCCATACCATCTTCAAAAAGTTCAGAATTTATTACCTCAAGATTATGTCAAGAGATTGAATTTTAGTAGCTGGTTTCTTGACAAAATTCGCGATAATTTATTTCCATTAAAAATTATATGGACCGATGAAGCTACCTTTACAAGAGAAGGAATTGTCAATCAAAGAAATAATCATGTATGGGCTCTTGAAAATCCCAGAGCTATTAGAGAGAATAGGTTTCAACATGAATTTGCTATTAACGTTTGGCTTGGAATTTGGAACAGATTACTTGTGGGACCATATTTTTTACATGAAAGATTGAATGGTATCACATTTACACATTTTTTGGAGAACGACTTTTCTAATTATTTAGATGACATTCCCTTACAGCAGTGGATTGAAATGCGGTTCCAACTTGATGGATGTCCAGCTCATTATAGCAGAGTTGCTCCAGCTTGGCTGGATATAAATTATCCACAACGATGGATTGGACGTGGAGGAGTAGTACCTTGGCCACCCAGATCACTTGATATGACACCCATGGATTTCTTCGTATGGGGAACCTTGAAGCAGAAAGTTTATTCGGTGTCAATCAACTCAAGAGAGCAATTAAGAGACTGAATCATAGATGCAGTGCACCAAATATCATCAGAACAATGTTTAGCTGCAATTTATCAAGTGAGTGCTAGATGTAATGCTTGCATTGGTGCAGGAGGACAACATTTTGAGCAATATTTACATTAAAAAGAACATAACATAAATATAAATAAATAAGGATAAAAATGAAAACTTGTTTTGTGATTTTCTCTAAAACTAAGCAAAAACGAGCAAATCTCTAAAGGACTTTTGGTCTTAGTTTTTCGGCCCCCTATAAGTTCCTGAAGTTTTGCCATTTAAATTCGGGACACCCTATATATTAATAATATTAATATATATTTATTTATAAATTATTATTTTTAGTGTTGTAATAGTCATAACCTAGTTTTTTGTAGTTTGAATTCTATGTTATGAGGCCATGAAACTGCCCAGTTATATAATTTAAAATTTTTTTTTTTTTGATAAATAAATATTTTAAGGAGATAATATTGCAATCATTATCTTAATATCGGGAGGTATGGTTAAGGCGCTCAGTGGCTGAGGCGCTTGACTACCATGCTCCTGGGCCAGAGTTATGTTCCGGTAATGGTTATAGCAATAAAAAGTTAAGGCATAAAACGTGCCATGAAAAAATTACTACATATTATTGTAAATAAGTTTGCATCATATATTGTTAAGATAATTAATGGTTATTGAAAATTTTTTATTTAAAGAATAAAGAAAACTTTACAACAAAACATTTGCCCTGAATACGTGGTGAAATTAGCATTGGTTTGGATAATATTTCAATAATATTTTCCTTTTTGCCACTATTATTAATACCTTTATTGTTAATATACATAAATAAATCATTAAATTAGAAATAAAATAAGCATTTTGGACAATATTCAAAACAGAAAAAAAAAAATTAAATATCTAGATATTTAGGGTATACAGTCATAGATACACAGCAATTAAAACTAAATATGAAAAAAATAAACTGTATGAGAATAAAGACAATAACATAAATGTAATATATAAAAACCACGAAGACAATACATAAAGACTATTGAATTAACAATTGAATTGAAGAGAAATTAAAATGAGATTTAATTACTTAAAAGTTAATGAGTAAATACTTAAATATTAAATTAATTGCTAAACATAAAAAAAGAAATTCAATTAATAAGTGGATACAAAGTAAATAATTTAGTGAGGTTAAGTTATAGTGGTATAAGTAAATACAAATGATAAACAACAATAGTTGAAAGTTGACAATATAGTTGAAGTATAGCAATAAGTACATAGCATTTTAATTGCTGTGTATCTAAGACTGCATACCCCAACTATCTTCATCTTTAAATACTTCTTAAACAACAAATACTCCATCAACAAAAAAAAACAAAAAAAAACTATCATTAATGATATATACACAAATAACAACGACAAAAATGTAGATGATTTAAAGAACACATTAAATCTGATAATAATCAAATAAGTAATTATGAAGAATCTAAAATACATTTACTTAGCAAAAACTTAGTAGACCAATAAAAATAAATAAATTGAAAAATCCAGCACAGTTTTTCTCATTACTGTTATTGTACATTATAGTTATCTCAATAAGTGTGGGTAACATAAAACATCTAATATCATTTTAAGAGAAGTTATAAGAAAACATAAATTATTACATAGTACTAATAGAGCAATTAATAAAACTAAATTAATTATCCCCGTCAATATATATCATTAGAAGATAACTGTTGTTGAAATATCAATAATAAGAAACACAAATTAAATAAAGATATTATTAGACTGTCTGAAAATCTAATTCGAGTAGCATGTCGGTTATTTTTGTGTATCAGGGGTAGTCATTTATTATTCTCATGCATGTTTTGCACCCTTTCAATTTTTTTATAGTTTGAGTCACAAGTGTAGCTCCATACGGGAGAGGTGTAGGTCAATAATGGTCTTATGACTGATTTATACAGAATGATTTTGTTTTTGATTGACAGTGGGGATTTTCTTCTGAAATATGGAGCCATAGTACTTAAAAGTTTTTTGGCTTTGTCGCATTTGTTATTTATATGAGGTGTGAATGTCAATCGTTTAACTAGTTCTAGACCACTATTTTTTTTTTTTTTTTTTTTTTTTATAACGTTTATTAAACAATTAAATTATTTAACAGTCAGACAATTAAACAATTTATTCACACACAGACCAGAAACTTTTTCAACTCTACAAACAGTTCAGGAAATCCTATAATTCAAACAATAGGCAATTATAACAAGCAATCCTTAAGAAGATACATACACAAACGCAGAAACCACATACTACTATAACAATATTTGCTAATAAGACATCCAAAAGTTATTGTCTCAGCTTGGAATTAAATTTATTGGAACACAAATAATGTTTAAGTTAATTATCCAAAATGTTGCTTAACTTAACGTACAAAAGCTAATGAATTATGCATTTTAGTTTAGTAAATTTTATTATGTATTTGCTTTTATCAATCTCTTTTTTTCCTTATTTTGTAGGTTTTTTTCAGTATTTTTCCTACAGTTAAAATAAATGCATTCCAAATTATACCCATTTTAGCTAAGCTCAGCTGAATATGTAGTGTAAATTGTTTTATTACCAAAAGATGTATTAATATTTAATATGCGCAATTGTAAACTGGTTAATCATTTGAATAAAACTTTTATTATTATATATATATTAGACTGATTGCATTGGGAACAATTATAGACAATGATAATACTGCAGATAATCATAAAAATAGTTTGAAAAACAACATTACTATTTCTCATCTATATAAATAAAATTCCTAACATACATATACAATGCTGTCCTCCGTACCACATATTTTCCTGACTCCTGGAAATTATCTATAGTTAAGATGATCCCAAAACCCAAAAAGCCACCTGAGTTCCCATCCTCATACCGTCCTATTTCACTTCTGCCAATCATGGGTAAAATCCTTGAAAAACTAATTTTAAAACGTTTGTATCCTATCCTAGATTCCCACCATGTAATCCCAGACCACCAGTTTGGATTCCGAACATCACACTCCACAATCCAGCAATGTCATCGTGTGGTGGAAGTTGTCTCCTCTGCATTGGAGCGCGGAATTTACTGTACGGGAGCCTTTCTTGACGTGGAACAAGCTTTGGACCGAGTCTGGCACCCAGGACTACTTTACAAACTCCTTAGATTCCTTCCTTCTACATACTTCCTAATTATCCGTTCCTATCTTAGCGATAGAACCTTCAAAGTTAATCATAACTTTTCCTATTCTTCTCTCTTTACCCAATCTGCCGGTGTTCCTCAAGGTAGTATCCTAGGTCCTATCCTCTACACAGTGTATACAGCTGACATCCCAACTCATCCTACCACTGTCCTCACTACTTACGCTGATGACACATGTGTGTTATCAGTAAACAATGATCCCTTCATTGCCTCTCAAACACTCCAATCCCATATCCTAAACCTTCAAGAAAGGTGTCAAAAATGGAGAATCAAAATAAATCCAAACAAAACAAAATCCCACCAAATAACCTTTACCCTTCGTCGTAAACCTACTACCTCCTGTCCTACAGTATCCTTTAATGATATTCCACTAATCCCTGTTGAACAGATACGCTACCTAGGACTCCACTTGGACAAACGACTAACTTGGAATCCACATACAAGACTAAAACGACAAGAAACTGCCCGTCGTTTCAGACTACTTCAACATTTACTAGACAAACGTTTAAAGCTCCCAATTTATTACAAAAGACTCATATACATGACTGTGATTAGACCTGTTTGGACGTATGGAGTTGAGCTTTGGGGCTCCACTAAACCATCCAATTCATCGCGTATTCAATCCTTACAATCCAAAATCCTTCGTAAAATCCTCAATGCTCCTTACTTAGTCACCAATAAACTTATCCATAAAGACCTTAATGTGCCATATGTTGCTGATTTAGCCCACACCAGATACCTATCCTTTCATAGTAAGCTCCATAATCACTCAAATCCGTTAGTTTCTCAACTTGCTTCCCACTTCATTCCTGATAATCCTCTGAGGTGTCTGAAACGAAGATGGCCTAGAGACCTTCTAGTGTAGAAGTTTTAATAAAGTGCTACTGATGAGTGGTTCTTTCCAAGTTTTAACATGTTATTATAATCGTTGTCAATACATTTACTTGATGTATATATTCTGTACAGTTGTAAATTTCAATAAATGTATAAAAAAAAAAAAATATATACTATATATAAATAAAAAAATTGTAATAACTTATCTAAAATTGATATCTTAATTAATAAAAACATAAATGATTTAAATCTTTTCATAAAAAAAATCCAGACATTATATTTGTTAGATCAGGCAAAACCAATCAATTAGCTATCATGTGTAAAGAAGAATGTGATGAACGAGAAACCGGTCTTGGTTCGTTCCAATAGGGAGAAGACCACAGTGGTGGAGCAAACGAGAAACCAGTCTTGATTCGTTCCGAAAGAGGGAAGACCTACAGAGGTGGAAGAACGAGAAACCGGTCTTCGTTCATTCCAATCGGAACTAGAAAATCAAAACTTTTGTTCAAACCCAAACCATTCCCAAACAAAAGACCGATCTTCAAAACATCTTATAACCATCCTAAACACCAACTAAGGCAGAAAGGATGGATCTTACAGGTTGCCAACTTATTCCAGCCAAGGTGGTAACAGTCAAGATTCTTTTTTCAGAAATAAATTTTAACCCTCTCAGGTAGGATTTGAACCTACGACCTTAGTTAGGCCATCGAGTCCCTTTATAAACAATTTAAATAAAAATATTAATTCATATTCATTCTTGTTCATTGAAATTTATACTTTTAGATTATAAACATTTATATTGAGATAACAAAAAAAATAAAATAAATGAAAAATTTCGTTGAACAATATTATAAAAAATACCAATACCTACTCTTGTAATTTATTAAACTGATAATGAGAATTATGATTGCTTATAGTGAAACTGATGAGAAGTTTGGCTACAAATTAGACTCTTATAAAGTGTTGTTTTAATTCATTTTCAACTATCATTTCTAAGCTACTAAATACAAAATTTTTGAATAAATATTGGGTGGTTATGTTGTTCAATATATTTTCTACATTACTGTTGGACCATAATGTATTAGAGTATTTTTATAGTCCAGATTGATCATTATTTTATTTATTTTTTTTTTTTAAATGATTTTAACAACCATATTGTTAAAGCCAGATTAAAAAAAAAAAAAAAAAAAAAAAAAAACAGATTTAACTTGTATATGATAAATTTTATAATCACTAACTGGCCTTTTATTTTCAATATACTCTCCAATGACTTTTTAACCAAAATTTCAACACTTTCTTTTTTTTATTTTACTTTTCATCTTTCAAACCTTTAGAAATGCCATTGTTACCATAAAAACATGAAAAAATAAAGTATTGTTGAACCAATTATTATATACTAGACTGTTCTCTCTTAAATCCAACAAACTTGGTAACATTCATAAAAACACATAGGGGATTCGAATGGGATCCGATTTATGTTTTAACATATTTCCTTCCTATCCTAGATTAACTTCCATATAAATTTGTTTTATACTATTTTTTATTTTACATATTTAGAGAGTATAGCAGATTATATTTTAAATTATATATTCTGGTACATCTTAAGTTAAAAAAAATATAAATATTGAAACCTAAAAAACAAAACAAAAACCAAGTCAATTCTCCTAAGCCTCAGCCTAGTCGAAGTACATTTGCTTATTTTTCAGCATAACTTTTCAAGATATTTGTTCCCTCTCTTAAATTTGTGTAAAAAATGGGTTAAAGACTATCCTGAAAATATTAATTAATAGAAATTAACTTGAAGCCAACAATTGCCCTATCTTTTAAAATTTAGTGGATAGACTGGTGGACAGCAAAACAAAACCATTTATTTTTTCCTCCCAATACTAATACTGCACATGGTGCTCATCAAAAGCTTAATACGAATCAGTGTATACTTGGAAATTTGTTTTATGTATTTAGTTACAAATAAGGATGTATATCCAAGATTATAATTCACAAACAAATCCAGCAACTAGTGATATACACCATATAGTGTATATTATAGTGTATGCACCACTTATACAGTATATAATACACAGTATACAGCATGATTAATACACTATAATCAACTAACAACCGTTTCTTTAAAAGGGCAAAAACAAAAATACTTTTATTACAGAACAGGACCTATCTTAACTAGTCTGAGAGGAACATCTTTAGCTCAGAATCTACTTCTCAGTCCACCCCCTTGTGCATTTATCCAATGGCTCAAAATGACCTTATTTGGAATTCTGTTGTTATAAATTCCAACAACTTTACATACCTATTGTAATAGTCTCACTACCATTAAATTAACTATTTTTGCTCGATAAAGCTCCTATCCTGCAATTATGAAGCCTTCTTAATTATCCAATATTCATCCTTCATTGAGCAAAATATTCTACGGAGTACTTTTGAGCAAAATTTCAAAAAGATTAAGATGTGAGTACAACTAATATTATTGTATAAGTTCCTATAAATGCATTTGAGGAGGGCACATCATTAAAAATTTATTTATTTCTGAGTTCTCCTTTCTATGAATTGTTAATTTTTATCTGATTAGTATCTGCAGTAACAGGAAAATGGTTATTAACTTGCATTTTAACTTTTTAGGGTGGAACTCGAGCTCAACCTATGGCAAAAATAAGAAATGATAATAATAAAAAGACTAACAGCAAGAAAGAGTATGAGAGCAAATTATTGCTCTAGTGTGTTGAAAACTAGGGAGATGATCAGTTACTAATTTTCGCAATTTCTCGATCTAACAACTTATCACAGATGTAAAGCCTAACTTTTCTCCAAAATTTTACCAGCTGTCAAACAGTGGTTTTAAAATATGAGTTTCATTTGGAAAAGACATTGTGTTCCTAATTCACTCAATATTATTTATTATAACTGGGCAAGAAAAGAACAAAAACAGCATAAAATCTCCTCATTTATAGGAATTCTGTTCCAACAAAACTGAATTTCAACAGAAAATATCCATTAATGATAGATAGAAATATACTGGCTTGGAAGCAATGGAGCAACTAAATTCATTAACAAACCTTCACCACTTATACCCTTCAAAATTAACAAATTATTCACCTAAAATCTCGTTTTCGTTTAATTCGGATTTATTAGTTATATATCCATATACTAAAAGAGAGAAAAGCAAAGAAATCATCTTGGTTTATCAGTCAAAGGAAAATATTAGAAATTTATAAAACAATTTACAATAATAAAAACCTTGTTTATTTGGGTCTAATAGATTAAATAAAGGTTAGAAGGAAAATACTACATAAGGATTTTATAAATTGACTATTTATTCATTAAATAATTAGCAAAAGAATTAAAAAGCTCTGAACTAACAATTTGCTGATATATGTTTACTATCACCGAACATCAATGGTCTATCTAAGGAGATTGATACATAGTAGAAACCAGCAAAAAGTATGGATTGGACATGAATATAGCAAAAACAAAAAATAATGACTAATTCCATTGAAATTCCAATTTAATCAAATAATAATCAGATAGAATATGTACAAGAGTACATATATTTAGGACAAAAAATTACATTCGGGGAAAAAATTAATACAGAAATAGATAGAATATAGATACTCAGTTGGTGTTAATATTGGTCACTCAAAAACATTTTTAAAAGCAACCTAGCAATAGCACTTAAAGCCAAGGTCCTTACAACATGCGTATACCCTACAGTTCTTCTCTACAGGGCCTAAATTTGGACATTAACAAAAAAACATGAACATAGATTAAATGTCATGCAGATGAAACTTTTAAGGAGCCTAATGGCAATAACGAAGAAAGAGAAGATTAAAAATGAATATATATTCTTCGTAAAGTTAATGTTAAAAGCCCTAGGGTCGAAGCTCATCAGCTGAAATGGAATTGGGCAGGACATTTGGCAAGGAAGAAGGATGAAAGATGGTCCAAGGCATGCACCGAGACTAGAGTCTATATCCCAGTTTTCGGAGGCGGACTAGGAAGGTGGAGTGGGAGGCAATCGGGTTCATTCGGGAGATGTCGGCGGTCATCGGCTTCGGCATGCCTTATTGTTCTTGCCTTTCCGTTGTCAGCACTCCTTGAGTTAGGTTATTTGTTTTTGCTGCGACATGGATAAATGGTCTTGTAAGATTTGTGATAAATCATTTCACAAGAGCAATTTAAATCGCCATGTACGGAATGTTTTAAAATATTCTCATGTCCATTTAATTTGATAAGACATTTACGAATTCACAGTGTTGAACTTCAATTTAAATGCCCTACATGCTCAAAGATTTTCCATCGGAAGGATAATCTGTTCAAACATGAAAGGAACGTACATTTTAACAAATCCAAAAAGATTCTAAAGAATTGTCCGATTTGTAATTTCAGCGGGCCAAAAGATTCTTTAAAAGCATTTTCAGATTAGTCATGAAATTAACCTTTGTTGTGACATATTTTCATTTGATAGGGAATTTTTTTTTATTTGTTGATATAGGTTTGCAGTATAACCACAAATAATATCAATTGTATAATAAAGCCCCTAATTTTTTTATTTTTTATGAACTTTCAAAGAATCAGTCTTTATTTTTAAATCGTTCATTTTGTCTTTCAATAGCAATTGGACTGGAGAATAAAGCCTGAAAGTTACACTAATTGTAGTTCTTACGTGCATGTTTCAAGAGAATAAAGAAACATGTATTTCACTAAGAAAAAAGTTGAAAGAGTTGACTGTAGTTTGTTCAAAAACTTCAGTGACGACAAAGACGCAAGTGCCGATGACCGCCGACAACTTCCGAATGAACCCGATGGCCCCCCACTCCACCTACCTAGTCCGCCTCCGAAAACTGAGATATAGACTCTAGTTGCACCGAGTGGATCCCGAGAGAAGACTGCAGGAAAAGGAGTCATCTTAGATGGAGACGAAATGACACAATTTGTAGGCAACAACTGGTGGCATGTGGCGAGGGACAGAACCAGGTGGAAGAAAGTTATCAGCAATATTTAGTTTCTTGTTCTGTTTTATAAGGTTTTTGTTTATTTGATTATGTTTTTTTGGTTTGATTTGTATATATAATTTCTTGTTCTGTTGGCTGTAGCCGACTTTCAAGTTCCTCCTATGGGAGAGGGCTTTTGTCTTAACAGATGCCAATAAAGCTTATTATATTATTATCAATAATAATGTGCTATTTAATTATTTAATTAAACCAATAATTGATTACTTGAAATTTCAAAAAAAATACTTATTCATGTTAATTTTTTTTCAAGCAATAATATACAGAATGGACATCCCTAAAATATAGCCAGCTATATATATTATTAAATTTAAGATGACTTTAAATGGACAATAAAGATCTAACAAGGGGACGTTTGCAGTTGTAACTCACAGATTTGAATGCCGATTTTTGTGTGGGTAGTAGGGACCTATAATAGTGCAAAACTAGAGTTATAGCCGCCAATGGGCATAAGGAGCCGAGAAAAAAAAAAAAATATGAAAATCACGTTTTATTTTTTTTCTTAGCTCTTAATCAAGATAGAGAAATGATTCTTTCACGTTCAATTGCAGTTGCGTATGTTATTTTTAATAAAAATAATTTTGTTATGCTCAAGACAATACCTTTTAGGGTGCTCAAAAACTCCAAAAAAATGACAAAATTCCAAGGAAATCCGCTGTAAGTCAGTGGAAACTTTTTTTCATGAGCAACTGACCTCACATTTCGATTTAACGTACCATAAAACCCTTATATGTGAAATTTCATCAAAATCAAAAAATATTAGTTTTTTTACCCCTTTCGAGGAGGTTCAAATTTTGAAGTTGAGATTTCATCAACAATTTCTACCGGCCACAACAACTGCTGTGTTCAACCGATTACAATAGTAATAGAATCACAAGAATCGGCATACATTCTGCTTTTTATGCATGCATAATACATTGGATTTACTCCAGATTTTAGTGGACAAAAACTGATGTGAATGAAAAAATCTGAGGTCAGCTATAACTTGAGATATCTCAATAAGGGGAAATCCTGCGACCTCCGGATTTGGGCTAAACTATGCAGTTTTACGTCTTCTAGATGACCTTAAAATTTGGTCATAATCGGTGGCGAAATATGTGAGATAGCGCAAATTATTTACATTTCTTCGGAAATTGACAGCCCCTTTACTAAAATCCTACACAATTTTAAAGGTAAAAAAAATTATTTTTGAATTCGACAAAATTAAGTTTCTACATGTTTTTTGAGATGAGGAAGTTAAAAGTAATATCAATTTTTAGTTTAAAAATTTTCCTCACCTATATTATATAAATAAGACGTTTTAAAATGACATATTTTAATTTCAAATTGCATAGAAATCCTAAGATTGATGAATAATAAAATCTTAATATCAGGTTTTGGTTAAAAAATACTTTTTTTTTTTTTTTTTAATTGGACTTATTTGAAATTTATCTAGTAAAAACTAAAATAATAATAGAAATAGATCATTTTAAAACGTCTTATTTATATAATATAGGTGAGGAAAACTTTTAAACTAAAAATTGATATTATTTTCAAATTCCTCATCTCAAAAAACATGTAGAAACTTAATTTTGTCGAAATCAAAAATAATTTTTTTTTACCTTTAAAATTGTGTAGGATTTTAGTAGGCAATGGGCTGTAAATTTCTGAAGAAATGTAAATAATTTGCGCTATCTCACGTATTTCGCCACCGATTAAGACCAAATTTTAAGGTCATTTAGAAGATGTAAAACTGCATAGTTTAGCCCAAATCCGGAGGTCGCAGGATTTCCCCTTATTGAGATATCTCAAGTTATAGCTGACCTCAGATTTTTTCATTCACATCAGTTTTTGTCCACTAAAATCTGGAGTAAGTCCAATGTAATATGCATGCATGGGGGGCAAATGGGTAGGGCAACGGGAGGGCTAGAGAAGGAGATAGGTGCGGGGATCTCCTGACCTCTAAGCGAATCATGCAAGCAATAGTGCCCTACTCACTGCAAGCCTGATTCCAGCTCTCCTTATCCCTATCAACGCCTACTGTCACCTCCGAGTGGTGCCCCTGGAGAATCCGATGGGATTCACGAACGACAGAGGCGGGGTCTCTGACTTTTGTCAGGGGCCTCAAAGTCACCCAAGTCAGGTGGAGGGAGCTCGAGCTGAGACTGAATGGCAGAGGGTGCATAAAAATATACTGTCTTCTATCGACCCACTTGGGGCACCAGGCGAAACCCCAAGGTAGTAGGGAAACCTACATAGCCCGCTGCAGGGATAGGGAGCTTACTTGCAGTGTAATTTAAACGCTCCCATACTCGTGGGAACAAAATGCAGTCTCCTAATAAACCTAAAAATAAACCTTTTAAACTCATCCGAGGATGATCACTCATCCTCGGAACATCTTGATATTGTTTCAGGTCCCGACCTAGACATTCTGGATGAGGAGTCGGTGAGTTCTTTGATGCTCTCACTGACTCAGGAAGTAAGCGGACTAAATGTGGACCTCGGCTCGGGGGATGTGGACGCCAGTTCGTTCAGCCCTCTAGCAATGGAGGCACAGGAGGTAAGCCTACTCCAAAATACTAGTATTAATATAATATAGCTTCCGGCAGCTCGAGGGTTGAGGAATCAGCAACTCCGTCGCAAGACGTTGTAGCTGAGGATCCTCCCTTCAAAAACTGTTAGGAAGCGGTTTAGAAAGAGGGCGAAGTCGTCGAAATCTGGCAAGGTTCCGGTCGAAAAACCCCACCAAGGCGGTGAGACGGAGGTGGCTGGGCTCCCAAGGGTGAGTCGGCTGCCAAAGTCGAAGGCGCTGAGGTGTCATCGGTGCCCGCAATTGAGGCCGCTGGGCTCCCTTCGGGTGAGTCGGCGACTAAGGGAGCGAGCGCCGGTGTAGCCAAGGCTCCTACTGGCCGGGCCGCAGGGCAGCCTTCGGGCAAGCCGGGGGGACTAAGGCTGGGCCAGTAAAACCGAGCCTGCCGGACAAAAAACGACATCGCAACTCACCAGGGTTTTCTGCGCCTTCAGCAAAGAAAATCAGGGGTAGCGAAGGGAAAACCAAGCTATGCCCAAGCAGTAGGTGAGGGGTATATGACTGCGGTTATTCCTAATGAATATCCGCATATACAGCTCACCAGAGAACAGAGTGGTCGCATACAGGATGCAGTCGTCGATATGATTGACGATCTTGTAGACGACGGCTCTGTAGAACCTAAGTTTAATGGTGCTAGTTTCAAATTTGGGGCTAGCATATTTAACTGCGTTGATGATGAGACCAAGCGATGGCTCGGGGATATCATCCGACCCATTGGCGATGCGGAGGGCATTCCCCTCCGTATTGTCGATGCTAAGGAGGTACTCTCGGCCGTCAGATTGGGAGGTTTCTTTCCAGGGAAGCGGCTGGAAGACGACCAATTAGAGAAAAGGATCCGCGTCCAAAACAAAAAGATTCCTGGAGCAGACTACTGGACACTGGCGGGAGTAACGAGAGACGAGAAGGGTTGCTACGCCGTCCTGACTCTACCCAGGAATAGCCTAGCACACCTGAGGGAACGCAATATGTTGGTACATTACGGCCTCCATAGGGTGACCCTAAGGGAAATTAAAAAGCCAGCTCGGAAGGAGGAGGGAGCTGGCACAAGTAAGACAAAATGCCCAAAGGTAGCAATACCTGAGGGACCAAAGACACGGGGACTCCTAGGGCCGAACCAAAGGGGGCGGCGAGGGATGTGGCGCCCAGGGATCCGAGAAAGGTCTCTGGGGGCGGCGGCTCCCTCGAAATGTCCTCCGGAGGGGAAACCCAAAGGAGCCCCTGGCTAACCAAAACATTACCAGATGCTAAGGCTGCTGCAAATTAATCTTCACCACTGCATAGCAGCGTGTGGAGTATTGCAGCAATACGTGAAAGGTAAGAATATTGACATTGTATTAATACAAGAACCTTACCTTGTAAATGGCATGCCAGGGGGTATCAGAATGGGGGGCTATGAAATAGTCTCCTCATCGGATAACCCCAGGGCATGCATCCTGTATAAGAGGAATTTAAAACTGCTGCCACTGTGGCATTTCTGTTCCAGAGACTTTGCAGCAGCCAGAATAAGCCTCACTACGAGGACACAGAGGATGGAGATCTGCATCGCAGCAATCTACCTCCCCTATGAAGACGCACCGAAGGTGACCATGGAGCTCATGGAGAAAGCCGGGGACAACACCATCCTAGCCCTGGATGCAAACGCCCACCACGTGACGTGGGGGAGCTCAAACTCCAACCAAAGAGGTGAGCAACTACTTGACCTTATTATAGGTAATAATCTTGATATTCTAAACAGGGGGAAAAACCGACCTTTGTTAATAAGAATAGGCAAGAAGTAATAGATATAACCCTTGCGACCCATGAGATCAGCCACAGGGTGGGAAACTGGCATGTCTCGAACGAAGAGACATGCTCAGACCATAAATACATTAGATTTGATCTAATAACTGACCCCATACAAGCGTCGAGCTACAGAAATCCCAGGAAAACAAACTGGGAAGGATATAGCACTATGCTGGAGGGGGAAATAACAAACCTCCCAAGAAGGATTGCCAATAAATGGCAACTAGAGGTACTCAACACTGCACTAACATCGGCCATAACTAAATGTTACGAGTCCAATAACGTTAGGAGCAGTGCTGAAAACGCAAGAAACACCAAATGGTGGAATAAAGATCTTAGCAATCAAAGGAAAGCTCTGAGAAAGAAATTTAACATTGCTAAGAGAAAACTGGCAGATGGGAAGATTACAGAGCGCACTTGACGATCTACCATAAATCTGTCAGGAAAACGAAAATACAGGCCTGGGTTAAGTTCTGTCAAGAGGTTGAATCCACAGCAGAAGCTGGAAGGATCAACAAAATATTATCTCAACAGAAGCAGACGGATAACTTGGGCTCTCTATGGGATGGAGAGAGGTATACCATGAATAGCATGGAGACACTCGAAGTCCTAGCGAGGGTCCACTTCCCTGGATGCAATGTTAGAAGCAACTTAGGCTCAACCCCAAGAAGCGATGCACCCCCTATAAAGGTGGGTTGGGACAGAGCAAATGAGATAATAACCGGCAAGAAAATTGCATGGGCAATAAACAGCTTCTCACCGTATAAAGCAGCTGGAGTGGACGGCATCTTTCCTGCGCTACTGCAGAAAGGACTACCTCTACTTAGACCACACCTCCTAGAACTATTAAGAGGCAGTTTGGCACTAGGACACATACCAAGCAAATGGAAAGTGTCCAAAGTCATTTACATACCTAAACCTGGGAAGGAGAATTACATCAATCCCAAGGCATTTAGGCCCATATGTCTGACGTCCTTCTTGATGAAAACCATGGAGAAGATTCTGGACAGGCATATTAGGGACAACATACTACTGCAGAGACCATTACATCATCTGCAGTATGCCTATCAAGCAGGTAAATCCTGCGAGGTGGCCTTGCAACACCTAACATCCAAGATTGAAAAGTCATTGGACCATAAGGAAATCATGGCGGGCATCTTCGTTGACATAGAAGGTGCCTTCGACAGAACCCCCTATTTGACGATAGAGAGATCCATGAAGGAGAAGCTGATTGACCCTATCATTCTCCAGTGGATATGCTCGATGTTAAAGGGAAGAATAATATACTCCGAACTAGGAGACTAGGGCAGAACCCGTTGGTGGCTGCCCACACAAACTATGGGCAGAACCCGTTGGTGATATCGCTATGCCCACAAGGGGGGGTTCTATCACCGTTGTGCACTTTACAAATAGGTGGTCATATAAACGAGGTGATAAAAGTTAGACGCAAGTCAAGCACCTCTGCTAAGTTAAAACCCTAAGGAGCATGGGCCTGTAAAAAGAGCAGTGAAGCAGGGGATGAAACCGAAGTGGTACATTGGATCTACACCATGGTGATCAGAGGAATGATACTATAGCGGGTATGATATCCAGCCAACTAAATAAGGTACAAAGATTGGCATGCCTTCTGATAACGGGAGCCATGAGAACCACCCCAACAGCGGCAATGGAGGTTATACTAAACCTCAGGCCGCTACAGCTGGAGGTAGAAGCGAAAGCTATGCTTTCCATTTATAAACTTGCTAAGCAAGGTTTGCTCTATGAACCATCCAGAAGAGAGGGTCATAAGAAGCTTATACAAAATGGAGGCCATAGAGGGCCTTAGCATGAACTCAGACCTCCAGACAAAGAAACATATCGAGATTAATTTCAATGTGGATATAAACATCAGGAAGCAACACCAGAAATGTAATGGTATTAATTGCTATACTGATGGCTCCCTAACCAAGAAAGGTTCAGGGGCAGGAATATGGAGACTGAGTGGAACAAGAAGGGCACATCTCTCCCCCTAGGGAAGTACACCTCAGTATTCCAGGCTGAGGTAATGGCAATCTGTTACTGTGCACAACAACTAATAGAGGACAATACACAGAACAGAACCATTAAAATTTACTCGGATAGCCAAGCTGCCCTTGGGGGGCTCTGAGGAATACTACAACCAGATCGAAGCTAGTCGAGGATTGTAAAACATACTCAAACAGGCTAGCTGTGAACAACAACATCTGGGTAGAATGGGGTTCAAAGGCCACTTTAAAAAACATTGCAGGGAACGAGAAGGCTGACGAAACTGGCCAGACAGGGATCGGACCAGCAAACCTATTGCCTCCCGAACCTGTCTGTGGAATATCCTGGAGCCTAGCAAAAAATGAAATAGCTAAGCTCCTACAACAGCATCGCCTCTCGGAACTGGCACATGGAAAAACTGAGACAGTCAAAACTGTTTCTGGGAGGGCACTGCAAGAAAAGGGGCACTCAACTCCTTAATCTTGACAGAGCCAAACTCAAATACCTGACAGAAATGTACACAGGGCATTGCAGATTGAACAAAACCTCTCTGCACAATGAAAATCAAGACCTCACCCAAATATGCAGATTCTGCAACAGGGAGGATGAGACGCCTTACCATATCATATGCGAATGCGAGATACTGGCAAGGAGGAGGTTTCTCCACTTTGGGGAAGAAATCATCCGAGACCCTAGTGTGGACATTGACCCTATCAGTATCATAGGGTACATGAAAACACTAGGACTGTACTAGAACAGTACAGGACTCACGGCATAGGCACAATGAGCCTCACAGGCTGAGGGTGCCACCAAGAAAAAATTAATATTTTTTGTGATTCTTTGATGAAATTTCACATATAACCTCCTCGGGTTTTATGGTACGTTGAAATCGAAATGTGAGGTCAGTTGCTCATGAAAAAAAGTTTCCACTGACTTACAGCGGATTTCCTTGGAATTTTGTCATTTTTTTTTGGAGTTTTTGAGCACCCTAAAGCCAGGTAGTGTCTTGAGCATAACAAAATTATTTTTATTAAAAATAACATACACAACTGCAATTGAACGTGAAAGAATCATTTCTCTATCTTGATTAAGAGCTAAGAAAAAAAATAAAACGTGATTTTCATATTTTATTTTTTTTCTCGGCTCCTTATGCCCATTGGCGGCTATAACTCTAGTTTTGCACTATTATAGGTCCCTACTACCCACACAAAAATCGGCATTCAAATCTGTGAGTTACAACTGCAAACGTCCCCTTGTAAGTAAGATGAATATAAGAGGTAAAAATAAAAATAAATGGTACTTTTTTCAAACTTTTATATTTTTTAAAAAGAAAATTACAACACCAGGCTTGATTAGCTAGATGCGCCCTTTGCTGCAAGCCTCTTATCTCTCTCTTCAGCAATACTGAGTTTCACACCCTTGCCCTTGGGTAATGAAACATAAGCTTTGCTACCCTTTCCTAATGATGAACACATTGTTCAATCTGCAAAACAACAGAAAGTAATTTTATTAATAAGAATATAAATATAATATTAATACTGGCTTTGAAAAATATACTGTTAAGGAAAAAAAAAAAAAAAAAAAACTTTAAAAAAAGCTTGTAATATGTCTTGAATGCCAAGAGTTGAAATACATTGACCAAAAATGGTAAAAAGCATGAATGTCATCAAATTTTCTATTTCGATGGTTTCATAAAAGTTTGTACCATTTACCATATATGTTGTGATGTATGTATAGATATCATAACAACAAAAACAATAGAAAATGAGACAATTCAATATAGGCCCTAAACTTTGCTGCAAGTACAATCTGTGACAAGCGCTTGGATCGAGGCCTTTAGTTGCACTTAAATTTATAGGTGCTCTAGCGTAAGTAACCCTAGTAGCACTAGGTGTGACTTGTAGGAGTCAACAGCTGTGGGATCTAGATAAAACTAAAATAATGTAAAAAAAACAAAAAAAAAAAACAATGAAAATAAAACACGGGTTTGGTGTTATTAAACATTATTATAATTTTAGGTGGATAACAGCCGCCAAATTTTGTTTAAGAAAGGCAAGATAAAAATTTAGTGGATATATGTCAGGGGAGGTAAGATACATAAATATAATTAATCAGTTCATAGATAACTAGAACTGACAGCACTGCTTAATATTGTTGAGGTAAATTAACTTACTTCTGGAAAGAAACCACACAAATTAAAGAATTTTATAGTTTAATATTAATCAAGCAGGTGAAAATAACTCAAGGTATGAATTACACTTTTTAAAATTATATATGCAATAGATTCAAATAGAATAACCTCATAATAGCAGCCAGCATGAGCAGCAAATGTCTCACACCGTGGGTAGTACTGAGTCATTACAAAACAACCCAGTGACCATATCAGTAGACTTTAATATTGGCCCCAATTTGACCATAAAATCTATGTAATAAAAATATTATGGCTTCGATAAGGGCCACTTAAATAATTACTGAATCATAAAAGCAAAAAGTATTTTTCTCTTAAGATATTCAAGTCTAAAACACTTTTTTTTTCCTTTTTTTTTTTTTGTTTACCCTAAGACATATAAGCAAAATAAGAAAAACCTCTAATTTCTTAATTTAAAAAAAAAAATAAAAAAAAATTGATTAAAATGTGCTAGTGCACATTACTCAGAGCAGAGTGCATTAGAGTAGATTTTCCAACAGTATAGATTACACAGGTTATATAGGGACAATGCACACTAGTGCATTTTCCTATCCAACCAACTCCAAAATTCTATCCTGATCTGTCAGTAGTTGAAGAGAGAAAGAACAACTAGGCTAATATAACAAATCTGGTCAATTACTATTTTCATTAATATAAATCTACATAATTCACTATAGAAAACAATACATCTTAAAAACTCATAGAAAAATTCGTTATGTAAACAATTTCTGATACCTTCTTAATTTTTTTTTAAATTTCCACATGCAATTCACCAATAATTACTATTAAGTAAATTAACTAAATTTAGAAGTATGAGCTGTTCTTATGTGTTTCTTGTTTTCATAAGTATTCCAAACCAACTATTTTGTCATTAGAAATAATAAATGTCCATGTCTCACACCGTGGGTAGTACTGAATCATTACAAAATCATCCAGTGACCATATCAGTGGACTTAGATATAGGCCCCACTTTGACTGTATATATTATAAAAATATTACAGCTTCGATAAGGGCCCCAAAACATAGAATTCCTTTACATAGGAATTATAATTTAGCCAACCTGCCCTATTCACTTGACACTGCTCCTTCAGTTTACCAATTATTCCAGTAGATGCAGTCAAGAGAACAATTTACTCCTCATGAAAGCATCAAAATTTGGCTTGTTAATTTTGTTGCCTAAAAATACCAGGCCTTTTCCAGTCAAGTAATCCGGAAATTGCCTTCAAGATAAACATAATTCTTTCATTCAGTTAAGAAGTAAATGTCTTGAGGTACGCATTGACATAGAAGGGCGGATTCACATGTTCACAATCCTAAGAAGTTTCAAATACATTATTTTACTGTTTCTTTACTGTTGAGAAAGGTCAAGCTTTACAATATGCTTCATTTTAGATATATATTTAGGTATCAGAATAACTATTAGGTGTCAAGAGAATCAAAATTGATGGTATGGCACTTGAAAGATTGTTGTAATAACGGTAGACAACTTTAACTACACACCTTTTAATAGTTTCTTTCCAATTGAGAAAGGTTGAATTTAGCAATCTGATTAATTAAAGAAATATTATAAGAAATATATAAAGACAGAAGTAGTTCTAATAATAACATGATAATTAAGTAAACATTTCAAAACAATATGAAGTAAAAAATCAAAATATGTCTCACACCGTGGGTAATACTGAATTATTATAAAATCATCCAGTGACCAAAGCAGTGGACATTAATATAGGCCCTATTTTGACTGTAAATATTATAAGAATATTACAGCTTCGATAAGGGCCTCAAAAATTAGAATTCCTTTACATAGGAATTATAATCAACAATATAAATCTTTAAGTACAAACAAATTTTTAAGGAATGTGTTACATGACACCAGTTTATACATGTTAACAGCCTTTATCTGTGTAAAAGAGACAGCAATCTATTTGAACTAATGCAGAATGACATATGATTAGCAGAATCACAACCATTTAACATGTAGTACCAATTGTAAATTAAATTCAACAGTACACCTATTCCCTCGTGTAATGTTATAAATAATATTGCAAACTTCGACCCTTAATAGTATTAATGAACTATTAGATAGGTCTACTGTTGCTCCTAGGTACAAACTGCTACTTAATCATAACAATACAAGAGAATGTTTTAAACTATTAATGAAGACCTAAATGGATAATGGATAACCATAACAATGTTGAAATAAAGATCTCTTATAATAATGAAAATAACAAATAACTAACATCCCATTAAATGTTATGAGGAGTGGAACATTATTAACCCTGAATCAGAAAGTATAAGTATGCAGCATAAGAGTTATTTTATCATGGATCAAAAAAGGAATAAGACCTTAATTAAAATTTATTATTACCAATAACAATGGTTAAATTATAAAATTTGGACTATGTTACATCTTTCCTTCCAACACAACACTCCACAGATAATAAGAAATTATCTAAATTTGTAACATCATAAATGAATCATGCTAGAATAACCTTTCTACTTATATTTTTCATTTTATTTAGAATTTTAATTTTGTTTTATCATGCATTCGTCTTTAATATAAACTTGATATTTGGATATTGGTGAACTAATATAAAGTGTATAAATATAATATAACACATGGATGATGATTTCTATAAAATCCACTTTTAAAACTTTGAAGAACAAATTCTGTTTTAAAACAATTTTTGACTTATGTCAGGTAGGATATTGTATCACGCCGTGGGTAGTACTGAACCATTACTGTAACAAACTGAATCAGTGACCATTGCAGCTGAGATTAATATTGGCCAAATTATGACTGTAATATCTGAATTAGCTAATATTACAGCTTCGATAATGGCCACTAAATGAATAAAATAAAAAAAATTATCTTTATCCTCGGACACATTGCTGCCTACGAATAATGCTAAGTACAATGCAATGGTAATATAGTCTGTATGGCTGCATTTATTTCAGATTGAGGGTTTATTTACTACGTAAAAAAAAACTATTATAGAATCTCAAGGCAAAAGTGACATCAGATAAATCTATGTGCAAATTTTCAGCTAGCTGTAAAAATTAATCTGCATGTACATTCCACAACATTCTAAATGACACCTATTGAGGGTATAAAAATTGCTGTTTGCTTTTATTATTTGGCTTATGGTTAAAGGAAGTGGTCTTAGCAGTTTTAAAAGAGTTAAAAGACAGCAGATAGTTAATTAAGCCCACTTAACAATAGTTTTAGCAGTAGAAAGAGAGCAACCAAATCCTGCAATAATGTTTTCAACCTTAAAATAGAGCTCCAATCCTTAAATGAAAAGTGAACTACTTAAACCAAAATTATGTTTGAAGCATGTTTTGAGTACAGTTATATGAGTTTAATAATATCAATGGTATCACAAAATTGCCAATCATCTGTCTTTACAAATATAATTAATCCAATTCGAGGAACTCTTAAGTTAAATGAATGCCTTAAATAAACAATATCTTACCAAAAAGAACATTTTCAAAACAGTAATATAAATAATATATAGTCACATACCGTGTGGCGAAGGTGTGCCCACTAGCATCCTTGACATGAACAATATCAAAAGAGCCAGGATGTCTCTCCCTGTTCACAACAGTACCAACTCTTCCCAAGTTACGACCTCCAGTAATCATGCATAGGTTACCTGAAAAAATAGAAAAAAAGAAAACATTAGTTGAGTTGAATCTTACCTAATTATGAACATGATTTCATAGACTGTATGGGTGATGGTCATGAAGAAGTGGATTAGTCTAATTCTCATAAAATGAGTTGAATATTAAACATTAAAGCAGGATGTCTCATATCTACATTTTGAAAAATTGGTTAAATTGTGCTTCTTAACAAGGCCTTAAAATATATATTTCAACACAAATGGTACTATATAGAGTAGTTACTGGATTTTAGAAATAATAAAAAAGTAACCTATTAACATAAAATGGGCACAATATTGAATTATCCACTTTGCAACAGCCAGCAATATAATATCAAAGCATGCAATAATCATCTCACATGATAATTACATTAAAACGCCTTATAGCATACTGAATAAATTTTTTTGCATCCCTTCATCAGATGAGTAAGGAAGATTAATTAATCATTTATAGATAAACTAATATCAAATGCCATAATGTCTTTCATCACTTGAAGAGAGTATATTAAATTAATACCAAGATTAGCAGTTATATGGCTTAAGAAATTAAAAAACAAAATAAATAATAAACTAATCATTAATAATATTATTTACTAAAGTTTCCTCGTAATGCAATGAATTAAAATAATTACATGTAAAATAGAATGCCCTAATAGGAAATTCAGGTGGGTAGCCGCCCTCAACCAATGTATGTAGAGCTACAGATCTGAATGTAAATAGACAGCTTTAGCAGAACAATTATTTATTTTAACTTATAATAATTAATCTATATCATATTTCAAAACATAAAATATCATACTTTAAGATATTTTAATGATTATACCACTTAATACTAAATAATAAATTATTTATATTGAATCTTTCTATGAAATAATAGAAGTTACACACTTTAACTCTAAAGGCATGAATTCCTTCCTACATAAGAACAATATAATAACTAAGCTTGACACCAGTACTTTTTTTTGGTATAACTAGGGAAGACGGTATGGTACTGGCCTCAGTACGAGAGCCCGCAACACATTACCTCTTTTCCTGCCCTTCAGCCCGAGATGCTCGCATCCCTAACCTTTCACAACCTTCCAGTAATACCAATTTCTTGTCACCCCCACCCCACAACCACATTCCTTTAAATTTATTGGGAAATTAATAACCGTTTTTTTCTCACTTCAACGTATATCACTGAGTTGGATACATCGATTGTTTATTCCTTCGCTCAAGTAACAGTTTTCATCATCGCAATATTCCTTATACATTATATTTCATTTTAATAATCACAACATTATATTAAATTTTAATATGAATTGTCTAGTTTATCGGATCTGGTTCAATTATAACCAATTTTAACTTTTATATTTTTCAGTCTTTCATTTTTTAATTTTTATAATTTAAACACAATTAACTCTAATTATACTCTGATCCACGTGGATTAAAAGTTAAGACAAAGGAATAAAAGAAAACAACAAGATTTTTATCAGAGTAAGGAACAAATTATAGATGAAGTATTGAATATTAGTAAAAAAACACAATAGAAATAATGATGAGATTAACTAATATAAATATACAGAAAACTTACAATAGGGTAAAATATACTTCAACACTAACGAGACAAATAATAAGGAAATTAAATGATGAGAATTATGACCAAATTTGACTAAGGTTAGGATATACTATAAATTTTTGATATTTTCCTTTGCTAATATGTTAGTTTAGGTCAAATAAAGTTAAAACAGAAAAAAAATAAGTTAAAAGAAGAAGAAATTGAAGTGAATTTAGCTTACGTCTTTTGATATTAACAGAAATACTTATTTAAAATTAAACAGTTTACTCTAAAAATAGTAAACTCATTTTTGATGTCATTGTAGATGTTAAGGGAAATCTCACTTTATGCTTATGGAAATCGTACTTCTATTCATTCATAATTTTATTTTCAAGTGTCCAATATTGAAAAAAGGAATGAATATAAGTGTTAAAATTTAGTATTTTTATGAAAAATCTCTACATGAAACAACGAGAAATTTATAATAAAAGGAAAACTAAAAAGTCTGAGAAGGAAGTAATAAATAAGTTGCAAGGTATGAGAATAATATAATTGTAAACTAATAATACAATGTTATAATTAATAGAATAATATTATGTTGTTAATAGTAGCAGAAACTACAAGTGTAGTTAATGACGGTAGCTGGATAAATAATATATAACATATTGATTTCATGTTTAAAAATTATTAAGAATAATAAATCAACATTCTGCGACGAGTTCGTGAAGAGCGGTGGTGGATTTTGAACTACTGAGAAATTTAAAGTAGAGATTTCTCCACCTTAGGTAGGTAGGTATGGTGGGAGGAGGAGAAGAGAAACTCTCCCTCCTAAAGATGCGATAACTGACGTCAAAAGATCGGAGGAAGGTTAGAATTAGGTGACAAGTGTATTCTGCGCGGGAGCCAGGGAAAGTACTGTTTTCCCTAGGAATAACTTTTTTTTTTTATAACTATTACACCGAAACATTCCATGCAATTGCAATAATATTTACAATAACATTAACTGACCCAAACAATGTACGAAAATAGAAAACTATGAAGTGAACGCAGCAATGAAGAAGAAATCGCACAAATTAAAATAACTATAGATAGATAAAATCATATTGCATGAGCAAAACAAACAAATGAACCAGAATCATAATAAAATGAATTCAATATAGCAAAACAATATCCAACCTGACTCCATTCTGATAATATCAATGATTTTGCCAGTGGCGATATCCAATTGAATGGTATCGTGAACTTTGACAAGTGGATCTGGATACCTGATGGTTCTAGCGTCATGTGTCACTAAATATGGTATTCCCTTGGGCCCAGTCTGTACTCTTTTGACTTTGCAAAGTTTGTACTAAAACAAAATATAAAATTTGCTAAATAAACAAACCAGAATAAAAAGATATGACTAATAAATAAATTCTGTATATCAATGTCACTAATCAAGTTACTAAACAATAATAAAATGTTACTTGTTAACTTACATCAAAACAAATTTGAACAAATATTTGAAATAATTAACTATAATACAATAATCAATACAATTAAATAACCAAATATTAGTAAGTATGTATACATTTAAACAACATACATTATAAGAATGGAAGATAACTTGACTAACATAAATTACTAACCTTAGCCTCATCACCAGTAATCCTGTGAATAGCATATCTTCCTTTAACATCGTAGATTAGACGGAAAAATTCTCCTGTTTTCTCAATGCTGATAACATCTACAATAACAATAACAATTAATAAACAACAAAAAATAATCAATTAATAAGAACTAATAGATAGTTTTAAAACAATATTCACCCATGAAACCAGCAGGATAGTTAGGGTCTGTCCTTACTTTGCCATCAATTTTAATTAACCTTTGCATAACAATTTTTGTTACTTCAGTATTAGTTAAAGCATATTTTAGTCTGTTACGAAGAAAAATAACCAAGGGCAAGGATTCCCTCAGTTTGTGTGGACCAGAGCTGGGTCTTGGGGCAAAAAAAAACCACCAAGCTTGTCCAACATCCATGACTTAGGAGCATTTAAACGCTTCAAATGCTTTTTGGGACCACGAGCCTAAAAAATAAACAGCATTAATCAAAGCTAGAGGAAATGCTTAATATAAATAATAGTAAAAAACAACACTCAATAAAACGTTTATAGGTTATGATACGGTTACAACTTAATAACATTTAATCAAGGGATATTAATAACTAACATCTAATAAAATACAATTTCAAAAGAATTTAAGTAATTGAGAAAAGCAATAAAGAACTTGAGTAGAATTGTTGACGTATGAATCGACATACAACGTGGACTAGATTACTTATAGAAGTTACAGTAAGTAACAAATAAATGGAAATCAACTAAAAGAATCTTTATAAGATAATATCACTAATTCACACTATCACAATTACCATATTTAAACGGATGAATTGAAATAATAAATAATCTACGTGAGTGTGCCTACCATCGTATAACACGGGTGAGAAAGGACTTCACGAGGCTCGTTCAACTGCCATATGAATCAGCTTCCATTTTTCTCCAAAAATGATTACTAAATATTCGTCCCTTTTAAACCATATACTATTTGTAAAATTATTATAACTTTTTCCTTTATTCATTAAAATAGATTTATAAAAGCTCTTTTTTCTACATGTAAATGTATAATGAAATAATAAAATTGTCGGCAAGAAAGAAATTTTCAATAACATAGTAGATATGGGATTTAAACTTCATAAGGACGTTCAAGCGCAAAATTTTTCCAAATACTACCGCTTAACAATTTTTTTGAATGAATAGAATATTTTCAAGGTTTTTTGGGTGATCCAAAAAATCATTGAATAGGAAAAAAAATCATTTATACTTATCAACTAAGTGAAAAAGCATAAAAATAAAAATAAAATTCATATTAATAATAAAATCAATACATACAATAAAATAAAAATATACAAACCATAGACTGTAGAACCACTTCTAATTATTATGCAGATAATGATTAGACTGTTCAAAAAATTTGACAGCATATTTGTTGAAATTTTACTGTAAGTTTTAAATAAATTTCACTTTGCAAGTATGTGATTTGTATAGTGACCCTCACTTTTCATTATGATATTAGGATTAGGAGGATACCTGTGGAGAAGTAGATTAAATGTATTTTTTAATTTTAGAATTATTTCCAGCCAGAGGTATTGGGCTAAACAGGACTAACCAGGTTTATAAATTCATCTAGAAAACTCCAATTAAAGTTAATAAAACTGTTATAGAGCATCTTATAATTCTGATAAGACTTAGAGGGCTTAAGGATTTTAATAGGGTAAATTAAGAAAGTGGGATTGGTGAAATTTAGAATTGTTGCTGAATAGGTAACTAGTATATTCCTTTGATTGTGTTTTTACTCGAATATCCGAATAGCCATTCCTAGAGAGAGCAGAAGATACTTATTGCAAAAAAAATACTTGCTGCATAGGAGAGAATTAATAATATATTAAGAGTACATCAACCCTTTTTTCTTTTTTGACCCTTAAGTTAAATTAGCTCTATATTGTAAAGGAGGAGAGATACATTAGCACCACTTTGACAGTTTAAGGTTGAAGAAATTTCGGATTGGGTACTTCTAGGTCAAAATAAAATCACCTATATATATTGGGGACTCAATGGCCGAGTGAGTTGGGGCGAGGGTCTCAGTGCACTCGAAACCAGAATGTCGTGGGTTCGAATCCCACCTGGGCGGGTTAAAATGTATTTTGTGGCAGACCCATGAAATGAATCTTGCTTGACCTTCCCACCCAGGCCAGTATAGGACTTCAATGGAAGTCTTGGGCCCCAAAAAAACAAAAACAACTATGAACTATTTGACCCTTTGCTTTTAATGATAACTAATTTTTCTCCAACATAGCTTACATGAAATTTTGTGGTGAACATGGGTTGCAGAGTTAGGGATTGTTAGCAATTAGCAAAGAAGCTTTTAAATGAAGTGAGTATAGCTCTGATTGGTATTAGTTAAAAATAATATATTTTTTACCTCAGAACTTCAAGAGCTTAATATTTAATACTTTTAGGAGCCCTTAGTACTTGGGCAGAATATGTAACCATATTAATTTAATTTATTTAAGACAATAAAATTACAATATTGCTCTTTATTTTTACTGTGCAGTGTGGGATTGCCATTTGTTGAGTTTGGATTGTCCTTTTCTTTCACCATCTCTCTCATCCTGCACCAGTCCAGTCCTCATTTCCTAAACCCCTACACACCTCACACCTTTCACCCAAACAATATGGGGTCTTCTTTCCTCCACTAATGATTCTTATTTGATCCTTGGTATTTTATCATCATTCCGAGAAGGTGCCCAAAATAACTTAATTTATTTTCATCTAAGGTGGTTTCTGCTGGTTCCACTTCGAGCTTTGACATAATAGTCAAGTTGATCTTGTTTTTTTTGAGTCATGCCCTCAATTCTTATCTCCTTTATCTGGATCTGATGGCTGTGTTTCCAAGTGAGGATCCATAACTCGGGGGAATGAATAACAACGAGCAAGAATCTTGCCTAGTAGACGGCAATCTTTGTTTTCTTAATAACTTCTCTTTTTTTGGGGAAAACAACTTGGATCAAGTGGAACCTTCTTCCATCTCCTTCGAGTATTTCTGTGAAATTCCCTTCAATATTTCCACTTTCATTTAGTGAGGTACCCATATACTTAAAATCTTGTACTTGTTCTAAGAATTTCCCTTTCAACCTCAGGATTTTCATTAACCCTTCAGGGTTTTTATGCATTTTGTTTTTTTCCAGGTTAATGTCCATGTTGATACTAGAAGTGGATGTGCTCTTCTTGTAAGATGTTAACATTGAAAGTCCTGGTCATAAGCAGACATCATGGATTGGTCATCAATTAATGTGAGCAAAGATGGAAATTTGGGTATAGCTTTCTTCAGTGCTCTGTCCGAATCCAATATAAAAATATTGGTTTTGGTTCATTACGTTGATATTATTGGTTATACATATTTTGATATTAATTTTATAACCTTCAATCTCATAATTTTTATAAATTTAATATTATTTCCTGATGGAAAGTTAATTAATTCAGTAACTTATCATTACAAAATTGCTGAGTAAGGTGAAAATAGTAGAAACTGAGTTACAAACATAAGTTATAAATGTCTTTTTTTACACATTAAGTATTCATAAACTTAAAATTAATTTTACAAACAATTACATCCATAGGTTTGGGGGCGTATCTTGGGAAGTAGTAACAATTTACATTACTAAAATTGTAACCTTTTATAAAAAAAAAAATTATGGAAAGTTTAACATAATATGCAAAACTTTGATGCCTGAAAAACTGAGTTGCATTTACAGTGAGTCTCAGTGAAAATAATGTATATATTTTTGGAATAGAATTACCTGTTTTTAAAACTACAATTTAATCCATTTCTACTGAAACTTATGTACAAACTTAGCTGAAACAATGAATTTATATTAAACACAATTTTCAGTTGCTTAAAAACAAATAGTTGAATTTTAATTTAATAATTAAAAATAAAATAAATAAAAAGCCCTCACAATGCAAATGTGGCAAAAAAACAAAAACAAAAAAAAAAAACACTGTATTAATTTTGGAATTTTGGAATAGTCAATATTTAGTGAGAAGTCTTTTATTAATTAACACTTGCTTCAAAAAATCTGGCATAGATGCAACTAACTTTTCAGTGTATCCAGGCTGGATCTTCTCCTATTCACATAAAAGCTTTTTTCAACCCTTTCTTCTTTGTAAAGTCTTCTTTTTGCTCTTCCATTTTCAGTACTCTCCACTGACTTTCTTTAACATCCAAAGCAGTAGATTGAGAGTGCGTTTTTATTGTTTTCTGACAATTATATAAGCATTATTCTTTTTCTAAATATGAAAAATACCTTTGGGTCATTGTACTGATAAAATACCCTAATAAAATTAATAAAATATATTAAATTAATCCCCGGTTTGATTGCACTTTCTTTGAGATTCTTTTTAAGGATGTCTAAATAAACACATTTGTCCATTGTACCTTCAAATAAAATGGAAATTTCCTGTACCAGAGGTGGCCATGCACCTCCCCCCCCCCAATCCATGACATCACGCCTCCATGCTTGATTGTTGGGCGAAGATTCTTTTCCCAAACCTCTACATTGGTCTGTCTCCATACAAAGCCTCTTCCATCAAATCTAAATGTATTAAATTTTGATTTGTCTGAAAATACAACACCTTTCCATAAGCCCATATCCTTCTTCAAATACTCCTTTAAAAATTCAACTCTGGTATCTTGCATTCTTTTATTAATGTATAAAAATAGGTAATCTTCTTTCTCCCTACTCTTCTATGAAATAGGTGCTTTCTTAGTACTCTTTGTACAGTTTCTGCACACACGTTTTAATTTAAATGTTTTTCAACCAATACTGCCAATTTCAGAGCACTGAGTTTAGGATTTATTTTAATTTCACCTAGAATCCACTGTCCATCATTACCAGTAAAACTTTTTTTAGCACTTACTCTGGCTTTACTTATGAGTTGATTTAACCATTTGAAATGTTCAATAATATGCTGGACTGTTACATGGCTCCTCCCAATAAATGAGGCAATTTCACTTCACTTCCTCCTTTTTTTAAAATGCGCAATGATGATTTCTCTGTGCTACAATGTGGTATGGATGCCCGTGTTTAAAACAAATGGAACTTATGCACTTTAGACGAAGTTCTATTTATTTATCCTTTATTTAGAGGATTTAATTTAAATTTTAATACCATTATAATTAATACTTTGTTTGGTCTAAAATTTTGAAAAATTGTATTGGAAATTTATTACAATTTATTAGTCAAAATTGTTATCTATAAATTCAAAACCCTTTGTATCATTTTCAGGGTGACTTAATTACTATATTAACAGTTGGATTAAGATTCTAAATAAACAAAAGAGTTGCCAAAGAAAGATTTTTTATAACTTCCCTAAACAACTAATTATAATCTTCTTCCATTATTCCTGAGCTAAATCTCATTGAGGATTCTGTCACTGATAAATCTAGAGGAAAATACTAATAAACTACATTTTGAAAATTTAAAAATGGTAGTTGATAAGTTCAAGATATAAATCACTGAAATTGATAATAGATTTTTGTAAACAGTTATGTAATCGTCAAAAAATCAAACCAAATATTAAATATATGTTATATATTTTTCCCTTTAAGTACTTTTCAGTCTTCAACATATCGGAGAACAATCACAAGTCAAAGGGACGAAGGAAGGAAATAATTCATAACAAAACAGTTTTATTAATGCATAGTAAGGAATAGATAATTGGTGAGCAAATAAGGTATATTAAGATTATTCAAAAAGAATTTAAAATTACTTATTTACATTTGTTCCAAGGACACAGCTTTTGTGAGATATTGATATAGAAAAGTTTCTCATGCAAATAATTTCAGATAGAACGCTTTATATGGTTATAAAACTATTAGGTATAGATAGATATACAAGCATAGATAACTAAACAACTATTTTGGTCCAAAACATAAACATGAAAAATTCATTAAGTGGTTTGAAAAACACACTTCATTATGATTGATTTTATATATATATATATATATGTGTGTGAATAAATTTCTTGACTGTTAATATTATATGTTAAGTAAAGTTCTTGAGGTTCAGTCAATAAATAAAAACAAATATTTTGGCAACATTTCAAGACTATATTGTTCTCATAATCATGCCCTACAGTGAAAAAACAGGTTACAATAAAATTATATAAGTTATACAAGTTATTTCAAAACATAAAGTTAGCTACAATATAAGTATATAACAACATGTGTTAGAATAATTAAATATATATAATTACAGAATATGGAGGAGTATGAAACTACTTACAATGTTACTTGTGGATATGGTATCGACTACCTAAATTCTAACATTTCTAATACACAACTGAGCTGGGGAATTTTTGAAAAACAGTTAAAAGATTGGGAGCGATTTTCCAAAACTGGTGGTATTCCCAAGATGCAGGTACAAAATAGTTGTTTTTATTTATTGATTAAACCTCAAGAACTGTACTTAACACCACACACACACACAGAACACACTGACACACACAGACACACACACACACACACACACACACACACACACACACACACACACACACACACACACACACACACACACACACACACACACACACACACACACACACACACACACACACACACACACACACACACACACACACACACACACACACACACACACACACACACACACACACACACACACACACACACACACACAGACACACACAGACACACACACACACACACACACACACACACACACACACACACACACACACACACACACACACACACACACACACACACACATTTTTTTAAATGCAACACCTTAACCTCAACATTTTTTTAGATTTTTAGGGAGTCTAATCTGGTAGGAATAAGTTTTAAATTATGAGATTAGTTATGTAAAGAAGATTAGGAATTTCGAACAATTGTATCACTCATAACATAACTCTGTTACTCACTATTTGTCAACAAAGTGTTACGCATTTGTCTTATAATTTGAATTATTTTTTAATGTGTTTTTATGATTAGTCTGCACTGTATGGTATTTCCACTCTTACATCTTTCTACTTGTTTTATCTTTCTGATGAAGAGCCATTCAAACCATAATGATTCAGTAAGAATAATGATGGTAATTTACTCATGAAAAAGAGAAATCTATGAATAACATTGCTTATCACTATGGTTTTCATGGACTCTACGTTTATAGTCACTCAAAACTACTAAATTCTGGACATCCAAAAGTCATTGATCCATTATTGACCTTTTTATTAAATTTCATGAGCTCGAGAATTGAATTTCAACCTGCATCTATCATTAAAGTTGCAACAGTTAGGAGGTAACAATCTCAGAGTCAATCATTAGAAGGAAACTGAGAGAGAAAGCCTGTAAAATGGCCTCTTCTTACCTGGCCTCTACTACAAACAAAGAGTAAGATCTGTAAAAAAACAGAAATCTTGGGACTGAAGAAGGGTGGAATCACTTTTTCATTAATTGAGATGAAAGTGATTCTTAACAATCCAGATGGCGATGGGAGAGAAGACCTGTAGAGTGTCCAGTGGCATTCAGAGCATGCTCATGACTGGTACTTCATAGAAGGAACATACCGAGTTGTCACTAAAGGAGGGCTTTGTATTCTATAAGATGTCTGAGGGTGATTTCACAAGATCATATAGGGCCATACATGTCTTTTTTTGGCACTGACTTATAGTTGCGTGTGGCACATAAGGAAACAAATGCTTCTGAATATCTGAATACAACAGATATATCTAATCTGTAATTTAGAGTAGAATAATTGTTTTTTTAATTCGTGAGCATATTGGAGTAAATGTAAAATATGCTGCTTTCTCGAACTTCAAATATGTCTAGGTGTTGCAATTTTTTCGACAGTGAGAAATTGTATATAATTTGTTTTAATTAGAGTTTAAATAACAATATATTTTTGGAGTATATAGCATAATAGAAATCTAAAGAAATAGTTATAGTTCATTTGAATACAAATACACATAGAGAGGAATGATGGAATTTAATACTGTTTTAAAAACATTTAGTATTTTCCCTGTCAATTATATACATTGTTTACATATCTCTCAGGCTATTCCATATATAAATGAATTAGATTAAGAAATATTTAAATAAAATTTTAGAAAGTAATTGAAAATTTATTTTTTCACAAATACATGTTTTTTAACTATTCTCTTCATGGAAACCAGGAGCAGGATGCCACACTGCATCAATAGTCAAATAGTCCCTCAAGAGCATTGAATCCTTCTTTTCATCTGGTGACCCTTCATTAGCAGTGAACACTTCCTTTACAATCCTGGATAGCCGACTCAAGTTGCTCACAACGTGCCTAACTTCACGATCCTTTACCTTTCCCTCTTTGACTGAACTTGAAGGTCTCTTCCAGCCACTGTGTTCCTTGACCAGCAGAGGATAAATTCTAACCCAATCACCAGACTCTTTCACTCCACTCCGCCAGTCTACTCCATTACCCCACTTATAGCCAGGTTGGTTTTCATCCATTTGGTAACTGCTTGAGTCATCAGAATCACTTTTGCCCCTTAAACGACTATTATCTAGTAACATAAAAAATATTTGTTATTAAAAAGTATTTTGCTCTTATTCTGATACTGCATTATTTATTGGATATTCCAATGAAAGTAATTAATTATATATTAAAACAATAATTAAACAGAAATAAAATTTAGTATATATAATCCATTTAATTAATAAAAAAACAAAACAACAACTAAATATAAAAAAGAAAGAAAATCATAATGTATAATAATTCAGGAAGGAGTTTTGATCCATTAATAATAATAATAAAATAGTAATAAAAATTATAAAAAGATAGCTTTTAACTTATTAATTTTTCAAATTTTATAAAGAACAATAGTAAAAAATAGTCATTTTATTACTTTTATTTTGTTTTAGGATTAACTATGCAATATTATTGATCTATAATTATGATACTAATTAACCATAAAATTTTATGAGGAATTAAAATAACCTTTATGGGTGGCAGTGCATGAAGAAACATTTTTTATAGGAACTTGTTGCCTTTTACTTCGTTTTTTTTCTTCTTGAGATAATGTACTTTTATAGTTCTGGCTTCTAAGAGGCCTTGCTTTAAATCTTCCTTTTCTCAACTGAAAAAAAATAAAATATGCTCATTATATGAATAATAACAGAAATAATCAAGCTAAGAAAAGTAAGTGTTAAAATAATAACAATTGTCTGTAGTAACCCTAATTGATGAGAGAATGAAGAAACGTTTTGAGGCATTAGATAAAAGATAATGAAGGTTTATGGAACCAAGATTAGTGGGTGAAAACAATAGAGTCGGCTAAAGAAGATCTCCCAAATGGTCTGATGAATAGTTAAAAAGTTTAAAATAAGAACCTTAAAATATTAAATTATTTACATCATGTTTCAAGACAGTCATAAAAAATTCAATAGTCCTTGAGTTCAGCCACACAACGCTGATGAAAGAAAAGTGTAATCTGTAGTCAAGAGAGTACACTATAACTTTTAATAGGTATAGTTTAGGCTGTAAGCGCTTTGATAAGATTTCTCCTGGTGTTTTTTTTTTTTTTTTTTTTTTTTTCTTGAAATGTAACTAAACACTTGAAGGTTTTCAGACATTGTAAATATAACTGGATAGTGCACTGAATGAGCAGCCTAGAAGTCAAAATGGTCAGCTAGCTACTTGCCATTTCTGATCTCATGAGAAGAGAGAGTTTCTTTGTGCTTTACAATACATTTATGTCTAACTCTAATACTTTAATAGTTATTGCTGTTTCAAATAGATATCACATTTATTGATAGATAATTAATATTGGTTATTATTAGTGATGCCCATAAGTTTATTAGTTATATCAAGATGTCTACTACAATTTTCTTAACAGTAGTTTTGACCATTCATCAGTTTTCCCAGAGATTCAAGCTTACAGAAAAATATATTATAACAACAAAAATGAAAAACTTCTCAGTCAATTATATTTGTAATAAAAACTTAATTACTAATCAGAACCAATTATGATTAAGCTGTAATTATGAGCTACATAAACCTGATGTAGTTACTACTGTATTCAAGCTAACGTATAATCTTCCAGTATATGTTGTAAAAAAAAAAAAAAAAAAAAAAAAAAAAAGTGAAATTACTAAAACATAATTGCTGTGTAACTAAGTGAGTAGGTACTTTTTCATTCTATAATGAAAAAAATAGGGTAATTAATGATGTTATACTAACATTTAATCAAATCCAATGTATGTAAAACAAAAAAAACTGAAGAAATTTAGGCCCCAAATAATACTAGTTCTTATAAGATGCATACAAAATTGTATGAATAGGTGTTGATGTTTGAACTATCTTGTGATCCCCATTCAATTTAAGGTAACCATACAATTCTTAAAACCACTTCAGATTCCCTGTTACCCTCTATATATATTATAATATTTGTTTAAATATAGACAAAATTAGAATTTATTATTATTTATCCAATAGGTAAGTACCTCCGAGAAGATGTTATTTTAACTATACTGCTATGTAAGTAACCGTTTTTTTTTTTTTTTCCTTTTAAATTTGAAGAAATCTTTCCAGAATAATGTTGAAGAAGGCTTACCAGCAGATTATCATTGACTCTTTCCAAGTCCAAATAAATTACAAAGACCTCTGATTTGTCTGTATTAATTTGTAGTTAAAGATTATATCAGTATCAATTGAAGAACTGGATAAAAATAAGTTTAATATTAGTTTCTTTATTTCTTAATAGAGTATGGAAAGCATATTTACAGCAAATCGATTATTATTTTGCTCTACATTATGTATACAACAAGTAAAATATATTACAGTTCGATAAATTTCAGTAATTATTAAAGTAAACATTAAATCATGAAAAGAATGAAAAAGATTTATTTTAAAAAAAAATTGAACTATAAAATGATATTACATTGTGGGTAGAGAGGTGATTTTTCCATTTGCATGCCATTGCAACAACATTAGCAGCAGTTTTTGCATTATTAATTGGTTGGAAGTCATCATCTGAAAAATCATCTGTTTCATCACCCTTTGGAATTCTGCTCAGGCTCTCAAAGAGACAAAGACCTGTGTTGCATACAGGTAGGCCTAAGAGGTCAAATAGATCATGGAGCATCGGCTTCTTTACAGCAGGATCTATATCACAATCTGTTCCCAGGGCTGGACTTAAATTTACCTGAGCAACAAAAGTTTTCTCTTTTAATATGACAAGCTAATTCAATTCTAAATGGTATGATTATATATACTTTAATTACCAATAATTACTTTACAAATTTAGGAGGGCCATAAGTCACAACATAAAATTTCATCAAATTTATTATATGTCTTCTAAATTTCAAAGTTCAAGGGTTCCAAAAAAATTTAGATACAGATTTTTAATGAGAGGATAAATAACAGTACCAGGTATGCAAGTTTAAAATGTCGTTTATTTCTTAAAATATATACACAGTAATTTAAAAAAAAGTATAATATATTTTATTCAAAGTACTGACCCTCGCTTTCTACACATTTTGTCCATCTCTCGGGCAATATATGGATACCATTCTAATAAAGATTGCAATTCGAAGTCCTCAAACTTTTTTGGTCGATTTTCTCGTTTTTGATCAGTAACATCAAAATCACCACGTTTGAAACTTTGAAACCAACGTTCACATGTCCTGACGGTTGGAGCAACATCGCCATAAGTCTCAACAAGAATTTGATGACATTCAGATGCCTTTTTCTTTTGATTAAATAAGAAAATCATGACATGCCGCAAATGCTCTTTATTTGGCTTAAAATTAGACATTTTTAACACCAAAGAAAGGTATGATACGTCCACGAACGACTTAAAAACAACGGACTTTTGTAAAAAAATGACTAACAAACAAAATATCGTTTAGAGATAAGCAAATCCTTCAATAGGCTAAGAGCGCATTCTATTGGAATTAAAACGACATTTTAAACTTGCATACCTGGTAATTATGTTTTTCAAAAACCTTTGGTGTTGATATGCTTGAAAATTACTGAATAATAGCCAAAACATAGCAGGCATTAATATTATGTAGCTATATTAATTTTATATTAAGCCTTTTAATGATATATATACATGTGTGTGTGTGTGTGTGTGTGTGTGTGTGTGTGTGTGTATGGAAAACTAATAATTATCAATTAAGCTACCTCAAGGAGCCAAGGCTTCAAATCCTGATCTATCAGAATATCAAAGCCATAAAATTCAAAACAGTTTTTTGAAGTTGGTATCCCCCTAATCTGGCTTGCTATTGTCAGAACAATGAGAGATGCTATGCGTTGCCACACTAGCCAATCATCAATTCCATTCTGATTCAAGTAGTGTCTTAGCTGTCTTAAGGTCCATTTACATCCTGCAAATTTTAACATTTGGCTGAAATGAATGACAAAATATGGGCTAATTATTTTCACCATGTTTTTTTGAGCGACAGGCCAAAATCAATTAGAGAAAAGTTTGGATAAAATTTCCAATGAGGAAAATTTTTGCATTTTTATCAGAATGTTTATAATTTTTTCTTAAAATATTGCTTTTTGAAGTGTTCTCCATTAATTTAATTAAAATTAAAAAAAAAAAAGCTTTTCTTTTTTTTAGTTGTTATAAAGACATGTCTTTAAATTTAATTGAGAATAATACATTTCATTGCTTAAAATTATTTACTGTATTGAGATATAGAGTGAGTATAAATGAATAAATAATGAGGATAAATGCAGAATAAAAATATTTGTTTTTAATAAATAGTTGCTTACCAGCCCCTACTTTATCCTTCATTTCCATATACCCTGGGCCCTGCTTGTTGATAGCACAGTTAGTAAGGTGTGCATATTTATTAGTAATATCCTTCATGGAGAACTTGTTAGTGCTGAACCTGGCAAGGCCTTCACGGTACACATATACAGTTAGAGGATGAAAGCAGGGTACACATACATAAATCCGGAGATCAAATTTATAGCCACCAATTAAGAGAGGATTATTCACATATCTTTGTACCACAGAGTTTGTATCATAAGTCAATTCACTTACATTCTGAAACAAATTATTTTACAATAAATCTATATATACGGTGGAGCTTCAATTATCGGAAAGTTCAATCTAATTACTTATATTGTTAAAATTATTTTCATTTAAAAATTAAATTAAATGAAAAACAAAATGATTATTTCCATGAATGTGTATATAAGGGTAGCTCAAGAACCTTATTAAATATGTATATATATTAATTCTAAAGTGAAAAAAAAATTTAAAATTGAAGCTTGCTGTTAATTGAACCACTGATATTGATTGAAATATTTCATACTAAATATTTAACACTTTCTTTAGTCATACTGATCACTTAATATAATTGTACAACCAGATCAGAATGAATTCATTGACTACTTGATTAAATAATACATGATGTTGGATACTGATGGTAGTTTCTGATTTATGATTGATTTATCTCATTAATTTGTGTATCAGGGCATAGTTTAAGAATACTTCTAATTGTGATACTACTATCAAACAGCATAATTTTTACCCTGAATAATGAAATCCCCCTTCCTTGACTCTGGCCAACTGGTTTACAGATCCAGACTAAGTTGTTATTGCTTTCAGTTTGTAACTTGATTCTACTGCAATGTTCAACCAACTTGGAGTAGTCCAAAGGCAGAATGAAAGCTTCTGGGCTGTGAACAGAGAAAATAATTTTAAATATGATTTCAGATAGTTACATACATTTACCTTTATAATATTATTTAATGCAATCTTTATAATAATTATTACTACTATCATAGGATTAATATTTATTTTGCATTGTCATTTTACTAAAGTAGCTTACAAGTCTTAAGTCTCATAGAAGTTAAGTTCTTGATTTTAGTTAGATTTACTAGATTTAGATTTGATTTTAGATTTACATTTAACATTTTATAAGGTTGGGGGGGGGGGGGGGGGGGGACCTGTACCACTTACAACCAATGGGTTCAGTACTTAGGGTAAAGTAAACAGGGTTCAGTAAAGGGTGTTATTGAGCCAACGGTTGTGAAAGGAGGTGATTTGGCTAGGATTCACGCTCAGCTATCAGTTTTTTTCCCCAATTAAGGGTACCCCCCTTTAAAGAGGCTGGGTATGCCTAGGAAGGTCTCCCAACCTCAAAACCGTTCCACGGCTGAATTGACAGAATATAAATTTTCTGCCATCAGACGGACTCGAGTTCGGGCCCAGGATCATGCTAGTCAAGCGCTTTACCCAATGAGCTACTTCGACACCCTAAAATATTGGAAAGAGAGGAAATAATAGCTTTAAAGTTTAATAACTAATTTCAAATAATTAACCTTCGGATAGCTTTACTGTTAATATAATTAATTATTTGACTCACAAAATATTTAATCATATTTCATAACATTTCTGTGTCTGATTGTTGAATTTATGTTGTGTTATTAATAAGAGTAAGTTAGAAAAGAATGCATTTAAAAAAAACTTTCTTGTGGATTTTATAGAGAACAATATAGAACTTCAACATCGAGAAGTATATTGATGGATTGCTGTTTCTTGTTTACAATTTTTTATTTATTTATTTTCATATTTTTAAATGAATGCTTCATGTTAAGATTAGGTGATAACACCCATTCCTTGAAAACACGTTTTTTTAAGGCAAATTTTCAGGGGATCTGTCTCACTTATTGAAGATTTAAAACTGTTTCAATGTATGTAATTGTTTGTGAATAAGAAATATACATTGTAAATAGCTCAAGTAGAAAAAAAAACAACTTTAATTCGGCCAGTCCTGGCGTATGGAATTTCTAATGTGGTTTAGTTGATAATTAATTTCGTTTCATAATTATTCATTTAATTCAATTGGAAAATTTATAATTAATACTAAAAATACCCATATTTTCGTCTAAGATAATGATTATAACTTTTTTAAGGGTGGTTATATCGTCTCTCTTTTGTTTCAATTTAAAAAAAAAATTCAATTCCAACTTCCTATTTAAAAAGAAAAAAATATGCATTTCTTGATAGGGTATATTCATTAAAAAAGTGTATAAAAATTTTTTTCTCCTTGCATTTGACGATAATGTTGAATCATATTGAACTTGGTTTGGTAATCTTTAGGCGGCCGTGGGTAAACATAAATTTGTCATCAAAGATAGCGATCGCTGAGTTAATGGCTTTTGTATTTTTTAAATTTTCTTTAAAATTGTTGGATCTATATCACACTTTTATCACGTCTCTTGAATTAAATAAAAGTCCTAAATAAGAGATCAAAGTACCTTAATTTAATTTTTTTTTTTTGAAGTACGATTAAAACAAATTTGTCAGACCCGCATACCACTGACCTTTTGATTTCACTCCATTTCGAGTTTCACATTCATAGATATGTCCTTTTTATAATTATACCTTTAGGAATTGAATTATTGTGAACGTAGTTAAATTGGTTGATGTACTTATCCACACAATATAATTTATAGTATATAATAAAAATTCTAAAGTGTAAGACAGCAAAATATGTAACAAAGTAAGACCTGAGAGAGTAATAAATATAGTCATGATGGAAGGAATGATTGTCAGAAAGTATGGATGTGGCACGTCCTGCTCTGCCCTCTATGTTATGCTTGGGTTAAATACAGAGTTGTAGTTGAACCTTCAATGTGTGTGTTTCGGTTGTGAGCCGGTTGTTTCTTTTTTTCCCTGAGTCAGAAAAACTGACAGGTTATGGGCCCAGATCATTGCCCAGTTAATTACTCTGGTTAATTAGTGTTAAGAGTGAAATGTGTTGAAATTGAAATTTGGGGATTTAAAGCATTAAAGTCACTAGTAGAAAATGGCTGTCAACAATTCAATAGTTTACCCGCAGCTTCATGATACAAATTTTAAAACCTGGAAGTTTCGTTTAAACTCATTGCTGAATGAGTTAGAAGTTAAAGAAACTATTGAAGATGGATGGGCATCGGAGACCGATGAGGCCAAGAGAAAAGACAAGAAGGCGATGAATATTATCATCAATTGTGTTGCCGACCGCCATATTGATTACATTAGCAGCGCAAAATCGGCCAAGGAAATGATGGCATCGTTAACTAATGTTTTTGAGAGGAAGAGCATCTCGAAACTTCTTACGAGAAAAAAAGCTATTAACTCTGAAATGCACGACAAGTTTGCAGGAGCATTTCAATAAATTTGACGCCATAGTCAGAGACATTGAATCCATGGGATCCAAGATGGAGGAAGATGATCGCGTCTGTCATCTTTTGTTAAGTCTCCCTCATAAATTTGAGCAAATTGTGACAACGTTTGAAGCTATGGATAATGACTTTACATTGGATTTTGTAAAGTCACGGCTTTTAGATGCAGAAATCGAAAGAAGATCCCAATGAAGAATTGAAAGTGGAACCAACTCTCGAAGAATTCCCAGAGAAAGAAATTGAAGAAGAATGTGAGGTTAGATTAACCAATTCTTGGAATACTATAGAGAAAGAAGTACCAGGGATAGAAGAACTACCTGTAAATGAAACAATTAAGAAAAATATTAAGGTAAATAATAAGCATGGAACAAGTGAAAATAATAATTGTGAAACAAAAAGTAAGAGATTTTATGAAAAAGTAAAATACTGTAAAGGGTCTAAAATTTTGTCTATTTTCATATGGAAATTTTAAATAATTCAAAATAAATAAATTTAAGAAAATTATTTAGTAAATTAAATTTGTTTAAATAATGAAAAATGGTTGCATATAACTGAGTTAACTGTTATATAATTTTTGTTTTATAATTAATTTTATATATAATTGTGGGTAAGAATAATGTAAATTATATTGATAACATCTAAAGAAAAAGTGTAATTTGTAAAATTCGTTTAAAATTTAATTTGTACAATAAATTTAGTTGGCAATACATAGAATAGGGGAGTGGGGGGACAGTGTTTTGGAGGGAACAGGATGTGTGGGGCCACATGGTGTGTGCAGCAGTTATAGTGAAAACATGTTTGTGATAATAAGATGAATGTTTTTTTTTTATATGTTGATTGAAATGTACTTAAAGTTAGTTTATGAGAAGAATTGGTGATGTATTTAACAAGACAATTTAATAATTATTATTTTTATTGTGATTAAGAGGTATGTTTGTACATTTTGTATTAAGATTCTTTGGACAGGGAGTTGATTAAATTTGAATTATATAAAAAATAGCTTATTTAAATATTAAATTTTTGTGTGTAAACTTTACTTTAACTAATTTTGGATTGAAATTGTATTTTTTTTAATTATATCATTTTATGAAAAGCCATTTTTCATTAATTATATTACGGCGCCCGGACAAAATAAAGTAAAATTAATTATATGTTCCCCTTATTATTAATAATTGTAAAAATAACCTTACAATACATTGAAGATCTTTATAAAGAAGAACTAGGGAAAATGTTCAAAAGAGGGAAGGAAATTACAAGAAAGCTATAAGTAGACGAAATAATAAAAAGGAATTATTTCACAAATGGAAATTACTGGACTCCCATAGATATACGTAATTATCTGAGGGGGAAGGTCAAGAAAAAAATTATAATCTTTGGCAATGCCTATTGCAAATTTGGTACCGATCCTGATAATGTTTATGGAAAAAGACTATTTTTTAGAGATGAAATTCAGAAAAGATTTGTAAAAATTGTATATGTTCCTAGTAATGAGCAGTTGGCTGATATATTAACTAAAAGTTTAGAGCTATATAAATTTGTTAAATTTAGAGATCTTTTAGTTTATTTTATAGAATCTAATTCATTTTTGTTTTAATGTATACATGTAAAAATATGCATTTGTATTGAGACAATTTCAACTATAATGATAGAAAATATCTTGAAATTGAAGGGGAGTGTCAGAAAGTATGGATGTGGCACGTCCTGCTCTGCCCTCTATGTTATGCTTGGGTTAAATACAGAGTTGTAGTTGAACCTTCAATGTGTGTGTTTCGGTAGTGAGCCGGTTGTTTCTTTTTTTTCCTGAGTCAGAAAAACTGACAATGATAAAAAGCAAGAAACTATTATTATCCTTAAGATAATAGTATAATCAACAAGGGTTCTTTTTTAAGGCTGGATAAATAAGGCTCGAATGTAATAATTGTATATTGTTTACTTTATGTTAAGATATGAAAATGCAATGATAAGGCCTAATTGATTAATATTGTCTCATAAATTTTACTGAAAACCGTGAGTGTAGCTGATCAGGCTGATTTTATTTTAAAAGTTAATAGCTAAGTAATGACAAATTTGAAAAAATGTAGTTTCTCCTCTAGGGTGGGAAAAAAAAAGGAGAGTAAGTAAACCACCGCATTGCTAAGCCCTTTTATCTGGGTCTCAATTACCGTCCAACAACGAAAAGGTTATAACCTACGCGTAGCTTTATCTTTTGTTGTATATTGCATGAATGTATGTATCTTTATTAAATATTTGTATTTATATATTGACCTAAACATGGCACAAGCTGTTTTAGTTTAACGTTTTAGGAAAAGACATAATTTCTACGACCTAATTTAAAGATTTGGAGTCACGTCGATGTTAAATTTAGAGTCACTCTCAATCCACTGAAATGCAAAGCAAACAAAAATATTGTATACTTTTGGAACATGTTATAAGAGAAGGTAAAATATTTCCAGATACAGACAAAACTAAGGCAATCCTTCACAAGATCACAAGCCTGCAAAACATTACAACATATATACACAAATACTAGGTATCGTACATTACCTAACGAAATTAATTTCAAATCTAGGCGATATCACGACACCTTGAAGAGTATTTGGGACCACTATCAAAAGTCAGCCTTGAATAACGTTAAAAAAGAGACTACAGTAGCATCTATTCCGGTAGGACTTGAGACATGATAATGGCAGATGCATCAAAAAATTGTACTTTATACACTATTCACAGGTATCATGTATATATGCATACCTTTCATTAGCAACTAGTGATAAGATAGGCTCAAATTGAGAAGGAAGCGTTGAAAGGTGAGACATGAGCCTGTTAGCGATTTTTGCTCTATATTCTGTAAAAAGAATTCGTGCTACTTACCGATCACAAGCCATCGATGTCATTACTAGGAAGTAAGCCCATTTCAGAATTATAAGCTTGACAGCAAAGATTTAGAATGAGTTTACAGAATTTCAATTTTATTATTCAGTATTTCCTAGGGAAAGTATTTTTCACACTTGGTGTTTTCTGTAGAAACCCCTTGCCGAATTCAAAAAAAATATTTCCAAAGGTCTTGAAAGATAGGTACATGCAGGAATGCTGACAGGGGGGGGGGGGGGGGGGGGTAGGAGGGCAAAATCCCTGAACCCTGGGCTGAGGGAACCACTTTTGTGAAGATAGGGATCAGGGTGCCTGGGCAATTGTATTTGCCTCGGGGCTTGGTTTGGCTCTCGGTGGCTCTGGCAACATGGAACAGTTTATCGTTGATACATTATTATATTTTAACAAATTAATGCAAATTAGGAATTTTCAAGGGGAAGACTTTTGCTGCAAAAAAAAAAATCATAGAATACATTCATAAAAATAAGTGGGATCAGAGCTTCAACTATTTTAAATACATGTGAAGGACTGATATTGTGGGGCTCAAGAGTGCTTATACCGAAATTATTGTGAGGGGAAATATTAACAGCAACATATGGGAGGAAAAATGGGGTTGGAAAAGTGAAGGCGAAAAGTAAATATGGTGGCCGGAAACGTTAAAAAACATTGAAATATTAGTCATTAAATGTAGAATATGCGTTCATCTGATCAATAAAATAAGAGAAAAAGTCAGGATACCTCATCTAAGAAAATATGGGAAAGTACAGAGTAGACAAGGTAGAAATTATGACATTGAATCGGGGAAGGAGAGACTAAGGGGAAACGCACTCGGTGGTACCAGTAAAAGAAATTGACGATTTCATGGAAGAATAGGGGCCAATGAGGAAAGTAAAAAGAAAAAGGAAGAAGCGTAACCACCTAAGGAAGAAGGCTAGAGGAAAGGAAAGGGGGAGAACAGGAAGAAAAAGATGTTGGCCTTAGGGAAGTGATTGCGCCCTAAGAGTTAGATGATAAGGTAACCCAGGAGACAGCAGCTGACCTAGAACAGTTGACTGTACTAAAGGATCGACGAGCTAGGAAAATAAAGATTCCAAGTTGTTATAGTGATTTTGACTTTTGACTGAAAACTTAAAGATCACACGGTTACTCTAGGCACCAATATTTTGAAAAGTGAAACAAAATTATAATTAACAGTATAATAAAATTTACATTTAAAGGCTTCAAAGAAGAGGGTATTGAAATTGCAAAACTGGTTAGTAAACAATATCATCTGTTTGAATTAAAAAAAAAAATAATATAACCACATTACTACACAAATTTTGATATTGTTATAGAAAATTTACTAGCATCAACTAGACAAAATGAGGTTTAATGATTTGAATTTAATAACGTAATTTCAAGTTATTATTTTTTTAATCTTTAAAGCATGGTGCAACAGCTGTTATTTTTAGTTATAAGTTAATAGTTTCCTTATCAAAAGTAATATTTCTCTAAAGCAAGAAAGCTAAAAAGATAGCATAGTCATAACTGTGATTGCCAAATAGCAGCGGTCAACAATTATTAAAAGGTATTACTTCTTATTTCGTTATTTTGATTAAATATCCGGTATTTCTTTGATGAAGATTTTTCGGTATTGAAAATGAATATTTTGACAAAATGTATAGCTTTTTTCAACCAATTTCATAATTTTTTCAAACAATTTCATAATTTTAGCAATCAAATTCATATTTTTTTCAATCAATTTCATAATTTTTTCAACCAAATCAATAATTTGTAAGATATCTTGTTGTTTGTAAGTTTGTGTCAAATCAAGTGTTCGAATCACGTCATACATAATTCTATTTCCTTTACATTGTGATTTTTCAAAAAAGGTAAGTTCAATTCTTGTTTTTTTTGCATTGAGGTATATGTTTCCCAAATAGTTCAGAGATCCATTTGTTTTGTAATGCAAGTGGAATTGCTAATCTTAAATGAAACTCAAAAGTCTATTCCCCTCATTTCTATTTCCCAATACAAAAAAAGGGCAAATAAAATAAGATAAAAAAAGTATCTTATATATGTATTTATATATATATATTAATCTACTATATATATATTTATTACGTTAATCTAATGTTCGCTTTCAAAGTTTAAATAAATATTATAACCTCATAATTTTTTTAATTTATTCTTTCAAGTTAGCTTTTTTCAGTGAATTTCATAATTTTTTCAACCAATTTCAAAATTTTTTCAACCAATTTCATAATTTTTTCAATCAATTTCATACTTTTTTCAACCAATTTCATAATTTTTTCAACCAATTTCATAATTTTACCAATCAAATTCATAATCTTTTTAACCGATTTCATCAAAAAATCGCCAGGTCCTAGCAGATCTGAAAAACAGTATCCTTATAGCAGTATCCTTAAACTGTTTTTTTCAGATCTGCCGATTTTTTTAGGCCGTTTATATTTAAAAATATATAATATTTTACATATATTTAACAATAGATAACCGTTTATATTTTACATATAGATAACAATACTTCATAGGATTATGTGTATAACATTGTTTTAAAAAATTATGAAATCGGTTGAAAAAATCATGAATTTGATTGGTAAAATTATGAAATTGGTCGAAAAAATTATGAAATCGGTTGAAAAAAGTATGAAATTGATTGAAAAAATTATGAAATTGGTTGAAAAAATTATGAAATTTACTGAATAAAGCTAACTTGAAAGAATAAATTAAAATAATTAAGACATTATAATATTTATTTAAACTTTGAAATCGAACATAAGATTACATATACAGGATGTCCCGAATTTAAATGGCAAAAGATCAGGAACTATAGGGGACCGAAAAACTATGACAAAAAGTCAAAAATGTTACAGGTAGCGATTATCACCTTTCAAAGTTCGTCAGGCTAGGCAGTGAGATATGTAAACACTTAATGTTATCCTTTACATTCTTTTATTTGTTTACATTTTGGCTTACTTCTAGGATTATTCCTAAATCAGTCTTCAGTCAGTTACTCAGATATTTTTGTGTGAATAGCATCAGCCACAAAGCCGCATACATATTCTAATGTTGAATACGCTGATATGATTTTTGTGTATGGTTTCAGTTACGGTAATGCTTTAGACGCGGTGCGGGAGTATGCGCGCCGATTTCCAAATAGAAGAGTTCCTAATCGACGAGTCTTTTCGCTAACTTTTAATAGACTACGAGAGACTGGGTCATTCTTAATACGTAATGAAGGCGACCAATTCCTGGCAGCAATAAAAGCAGATTATCGGAGAAGAAATTGTGTCCAACGCCACTTCGATAACAATCCTGAGACTAGCATCCGAAGAGCATCTGCTCCATTAGCAATATCGCGGCAAGCAATATGGCGAACTTCTAAAGGTGCTAATCGCTACCCATACCATCTTCAAAAAGTTCAGAATTTATTACCTCAAGATTATGTCAAGAGATTGAATTTTAGTAGCTGCTTTCTTGACAAAATTCGCGATGATAATTTATTTCCATTAAAAAGTATATGGACCGATGAAGCTACCTTTACAAGAGAAGGAATTGTTAATCAAAGAAATTATCATGTATGGGCTCTTGAAAATCCCAGAGCTATTAGAGAGAATAGGTTTCAACATGAATTTGCTATTAACGTTTGGCTTGGAATTTGGAACGGATTACTGGTGGGACCATATTTTTTACCTGGAAGATTGAATGGTATCACATTTACACATTTTTTGGAGAACGACTTTTCTAATTATTTAGATGACATTCGCTTACAGCAGCGGATTGAAATGTGGTTCCAACTTGATGGGTGTCCAGCTCATTATAGCAGAGTTGCTCGAGCTTGGCTGGATATAAATTACCCACAACGATGGATTGGACGTGGAGGAGTAGTACCTTGGCCACCTAGATCACTTGATATAACACCCATGGATTTCTTCGTATGGGGAACCTTGAAGCAGAAAGTTTATTCGGTGTCAATCAACTCAAGAGAGCAATTAAGAGACCGAATCATAGATGCAGTGCACCAAATATCATCAGAACAATGTTTAGCTACAATTTATCTAGTGAGTGCTAGATGTAATGCTTGCATTGGTGCAAGAAAACAACATTATGAGCAATATTTACATTAAAAAGAACATAACATAAATACAAATGTAAATAAATAAGTATAAAAATGAAAACTTGTTTTATTTCTTTTTTGCGATTTTTCTAAAACTAAGCAAAAACGAGCAAATCTCTAAAGGACTTTTTGTCTTAGTTTTTCGGTCCCCTATAAAATCCTGAAGTTTTGCCATTTAAATTCGGGACACCCTGTATATGTAATCTAATGTTCGATGTCAACTTTAAATAAATATTATAATGTTTAAATAAATATTATTATGTCTTAATTTTTTTTTAATTTATTCTTTCAAGTTAGCTTTTTTCAGTAAATTTCATAATTTCTTCAACCAATTTCATAATTTTTTCAATCAATTTCATACTTTTTTCAACCGATTTCATAATTTTTTCAACCAATTTCATAATTTTACCAACCAAATTCATGATTTTTTCAACCGATTTCATAATTTTTTCAAACAATGTTATATACATAATCCTATGAAGTATTGTTATCTATATGTAAAATATAAACGGTTATCTATTGTTAAATATATGTAAAATATTATATATTTTTAAATATAAACGGCCTCAAAAAATCGTCAGATCTGAAAAACAGTTTAAGGATACTGCTATAAGGATACTGTTTTTCAGATCTGCCAGGATCTGAAGATTTTTTGATGAAATCGGTTGAAAAAATTATGAATTTGATTGGTAAAATTATGAAATTGGTTGAAAAAATTATGAAATTGGTTGAAAAAATTATGAAATTCACTGAAAAAGGCTAACTTGAAAGAATAAATTAAAAAAATTATGAGGTTATAATATTTATTTAAACTTTGAAAGCGAACATTAGATTAACGTAATAAATATTATATATAGTAGATTAATATATATAAATAGTAAATACATATATAAGATACTTTTTTTTATCTTATTTTATTTGCTCTTTTTTTGTATTGGGAAATAGAAATGAGGGGAATAGACTTTTGAGTTTCATTTAAGATTAGCAATTCCACTTGCATTACAAAACAAATGGATCTCTGAACTATTTGGGAAACATATACCTCAATGCAAAGAAAATAGATTATGTTTAAAGAAAAAATAATGAAATTCACCAAAAAATGCTATAATGTTCGTAGATTTATAATTATCTTAATAACCTCATATCAAATTTGAAGCAATATGTTGCCGTTCCAGATTTGTTTGTTTTTTAACAACTTATTTACAACTGGTTTCATATTGATATGAAATTAAAAAAAAAAAGAATTTAACAAGATAATATGATTTATACTTTGACAAACTGATTTGAATTTGTCATTAAATACACATATACACCTAAAATATTTTGTTTTAATTACTTTCTGGTAGCTAGTATATGTTATTTAATATATTAATTTAATTACGCAAATAAACTAATCATATATTTTAATGTATCATTGTTAACACAAGTGAAACAATGTTAATGTTTTAATAGCAGATAGGTGCAATAACTGCTGGAGCATTTGAACTGTTGTAATGGTGTCCAGGCCCCCTCATACCATCCCGTTCAGCAGTGGGCGATTGATGTTTGAGGAAAAAGCAAAAAAACTAGCAATGGTAAATGTATCCTTTTCTCATCCCTCCCTTATTCTCCAAAGCGTGCACTAATAGATAACTAATACATCTTAAAAAGATACTTAGATTATATTAAATTTTGTTCTTAAATTATATTCTTGAATATATGTTTATAAAATTTTACTCACATTAATTCTCTTTAAAAGTAGAGTATCAATTTAATTTGTATTCTCAGATGATTGTTGTGTCATAGATTCAAAAAGACATACCATTGACTCAGGAAGTAATAAAATACATCATTGGAGAAGAAACTTATGGTGACTTGCAATCAGATGAGGTTTCGGAAAATGTAATCGATGTACCAGCCAGGACTGAATTTTTTGAAGAAGAAGCAGATGAATCAGCGAAGAGGTCCTTCTCTGAAAAGAGACCTACAGCAGGCAGAGGAGGAAAATTATCACAAATATTGGAGATGATTGCGAATAAAGAAGATCTCGAAGAAATTAAAGAAGACACTGATAAAGTTAGGACAAGGCATCTTGTAGTTCTGACAGAAGAATCATCATCAGAAGAAGAAGAAGCAGAAGTAGTGTCAGAAGAAGAGAAGCCATTTTACGATCTCGATGAGAGGTGCAGAGAATTGACAGAACAAGAAGAAGAGAACAACAAGTACATTCAAGAACTAAGCAATAATGCCGATATCATGTATTCAAAGTATAAAGAAATGAGGAAATTAACTAGCAGAGAAATTAGGAACTTGTTAGAAGGATTAAGAATATACGACGATGAAGAACTGGAGGAGGATCTTAGGGAACCCATAGAAGAAATACTTGATGAAGAAGATATAAGCCCACTAGATTCATTGGATGATGAAGAAGAATAAAATTATTTATACACAACATTCCAGAACATTCCATTCTTACTTCATATGTTCTTGATTAGAGATAATCTGTTATGTTACAGATTCAAAGAGTTTTTTTTTTAATGTGTTAGCTATTGGTCATTTTGACATAAAAGTAGCTCATTTCATTGATCTACTTGGACTAAATGTTGTGATTCTAACCTACCCTTCCGCCCATCAAATTTCCATCCTTTATCATCATAAATTTAAAATTTAACAATATCATAAATATATTAAAAAAAAAAAAAAAAAAAAAAAAAAAAAATCATAACGCCGTTAAAGGCAAAAAGAGGTCTTTTTGTATGATGATCTTTTGTAAATAAATTCTCGAGTAATCACTCTTTGAATCTATGAAGAAAGTATCCTGTTGCGATTATTTCCATTCACTTTATATGCTTTAAAAAAAAAAAAAGTATATATATATATATATATATATATATATATATATATATATATATATTTATATTTAGTGAAACTACTTTTTTTAACATCACCAACCCGATACTAAATGCTAATGAATATAAAATCAGAAATTAATATTATTCGTACATAAGACCGACTTGTGGCAGTCACTGGTTGAAGACCAATATAATAATATAAGCCCCAAATGAAAAGTTAACAAAGGATTAAATGCTCTCAGGATTCAATTTGTCTTTAGATTTCTTCGAATATTCTTGCATTTATAGAAGTTAAAAGTATTTATCTATGACCCAATAATTCTATCTACACGTAATATAAAAGATAGATTTGTCAATTGCTTTTGTCAAGAATCTTGGGCAGCAGGCTACAACAACTTTCCTCAAGCTCATCAACCTAACATGGAATAAGCGAGTCCCCCACTTGAATTGACTTCACTGATAAAAAATAGAAAGCTAGCTAATGAACTGAATAGCTACCGTCCCATCTCACTTACCAGTGTATGCTGCCAAGGTGCCGAAATGATGGTTGAGCGCAGACTGCGAGAATATCTAGAAGTGAACAATGCCATTAACGACCGTCAAACAGGCTTCCGGAAACACAGATCTACGAGTTAAGATTGCTTCCATAGGAAGCAATCCACCGCTGCTATACTGGTCGACTTCAAAGCTGCTTATGATAAGATCTGGCGGAATTTGCTCCTCCACAAGCTAAAGAAGTTGGGAATTAACGGGAACATGATTAATTGGATGAAATGTTGTCTTTCACAGCGCAATATTTGGTGCAAGTATTTCGACTCTACCTCCCCCTACAAGCTGCTCCGTCAGAGGCTGTATCAAGCGGCTGTTTTAAGCTGTTTACTTTTCAATGTAATGATTAATGACCTAAGTGAAGCCTTAGAGAGTATACCAGAAGTAACATGTCTCTTCTATGCTGATGATATCATTATATGGTTCAGTGGAAGAAAAATCTCCTGGAGGGAGAGGGAGAGGGCGAAAGAGTGGGAGCTGGAGAGAGAGAGAGAGAGTGAGAGAGAAATGCTGTCTTCAGATCCAAGGCACAATAGAAATGATTTCCTCGGTTCCTATTCTTTTCCACAATTAACAGTTGAGAGGTCCATGGTCTGTCTTTTGGGTCAGAAAGCAGCTTACTCTTGTAATTTGGCGTCATCATGATTATAAACAACTAATGAGTGATAGATAGGCCGATAGTTGTCATACTCGCTAGTTATCTTTCTCGTGAGTTAGGATGATAACATATTTCCATTCTCTGGAAACTCAAATTTTATTCCAGAATGTTTTGTAAAAACGCCTGAAAATTTACCTCCTACTTTATTTTGACTTTATTAATTTAGGAAATCCATTCCTCCTGGCTTTACTAACTACACTATGACCAGTGCTCATTCTATTTCAACCTGTTAAACGTAGTCATCGATATTCTCAAATGTTACTTAGGGCATTATTCTCCTTAACCCAGATTATACTTATGTTGGCACGTCTTATTAATAAATTCTCTCCTCCTAATAATTTATCCATATTTCTGGAATTTTTTGCCCATAGTTTCTTTGGAATGAATTAAGAATCAGCCTTTTTCTTTTCCTCAGCTACTAGCTTTGCTTTATGTATGGATTCTGTTATAAATTTTAGTCTAAATTCCTTCGAGGTTAATCTTTTTGTGCATTGACCTGGTTCCATATTTGGTGATGCTGCTAGAAATGCATTGTTTATTGCAAAGCAACAAACTAACTGACTAGGTATCCAAAATCATCCTGGCAATAGTTCAACATTAGGCCAGCCTGTGATTATGTGTTCAGCTCTTGAGTACCTGCTGGAAAGGAGCTTGTGCTTCATTTCTAGAATAGGTTGGTAACCTATAGGATAAACCGTCCTTCCTGCCCTAGTTGGAGTACATAAGAACGTAAAGCCCACCGCCCCAAAAAAAAATAAAAAATAAAAACTTCAAATGAAATGGTGGAAAATAGATTAGAAGGAAGATATTCTTGTAGTTAGCAATACCTCTGCGAGATTTCAGCGCAAAGGAGTAAAAATAAAGAGAGTAACCCCAATATCCCGTTTGGCCCGCATTTCCCTATTCTTTTTCATTTTTGAGGGGACTTCTTGATACTACGATAGACGATTTCCTGAAACAAAGAAGGACAGCACGAAAGAGACCTAGAGATATATTAAGCTCAGAGAAATCAATTGGCCTATTCTGATACTTCCGAAAATAGAGGTGATCACTCTCTTGCTAAAACTGCGCCACGACATGCACAGTCGAGAGGACTGTCTAAGGGCTTGTTTTATAACAATAATATATTTCATAACAATTGACGCCAAAACGTTTTTCCTCTAAGGTACTGTTGTACCTCTCCAAGTAAGTATAAACGGCACTATTTATTATTTGATATGGTTGGAAAGCCATTTCGAAGAAAAAAAATAAATATAACTTATAACATAGAAACCAAGGATCTTACCAATTTAGCTTTATCATCACTAAACTAGTTTTCAATATCATGATTCTCCATATTCCATCTAGTAGTAAAATATATGTATTTGTTTGATAAAAGTTCAGCTCCATACACTTGGATGCTATTGTCATATGATTAACTAATCTTCAATTTAATAAATTAAAGCTACAAAGTTCGAGGCTTGGGTATGTTTAGATATAATTTTGAAAAAGATATTTGTAAATTATTATGATTAATACGTGTATCTTATGTAGTATGAGGTATTTATGTTTACCAAAAAAGGCAAGAAATTGGTTCCATTTAATAGAAATTACACTGTGGGAAATGTAAATCATCGGATTTTAAAATTTATAATTAATTTCATAAAATCTTTTATATTGACATTTGAATTTTTTAAAATAAATAAATTAATATTTTGGGAGAGTGTCTGTAGTTTAAATCATGGCTCTTAGTCTGCTGGGCACAGGGGTTACCAATTTTAGTCAAAGAAATTGGATATCTCGATCGATTATTCGAGGATACGCTGGCCTCATCATGATTTTGAATTTTACAAGATCCCACATGTTCTGAAGATGTTCATATCTTGGTTTTGTGGAAGTGGTTTAATTAAAAGTAAAGGCACTAAATTTGGGAATCAGAATTGTGAGTTTTGGGTCATTATCCAAATAAACAATCAAACTTACTCTTCAATCCGAAACTTTCAAAATCTTTTTTAAAGTTTGTTGTTACGAAAGTATACTTGCGTATAATTTTCTATAAACAAAAGTCAACTCTTTAACATCTACAGCTGACATCAACAAACAAAATTACTTCACCCTCATTTTTAAAATATTTGGAAAATTATTATTAGTAGTACCTAATAACACACATTTCAAAACTTTTTCTAAGAAACCAATTGTTCTTCTCTTAATTTATTACTTTCCATCGATTCAAAACCGCGAATTTTTCCAAGAAATACGGATGTCGTATTTCTTTAGTTACTGACTGTATATGTTGTTACAGCATTATTCAAATCTAGTATTTATTTTATTCATTTAAAACATATTTATTTTATAAACATTAAACTGTAATACATAATGAACAAAAATAATAAATAAATAATTTCCTTCTTACCTGAAATCGTAAATATGACCATAAGTATTCTTCATCACCTTGAGGTATCTGGAAAGGTTGTCCTTCTTGCATATGCAGGAACCCCTTGGTACATGATTGGTGAACTAAAATGAAAAAAAAAAAAAAAAAATTAACTTAAAGTTAAAAATGTAATTACGTACAATGTTTGTTTATTCGAGTTATTGTCTTTACATATTCTAAAACCTGGATGGAAGGTTACCTACTAGTCCAATCGTACAAAGATATGTAACACACATTTCACCTTTCAATAATTTTGGTCTTAGCATTTAGTATTTATTTGTAGTTGAGATGCTAACAATAATATAAAACTAAATTTTCTTAAAGTTATGAGGATAAATATTCTATGGGTCTTAAACCACGAATTTTCTCCGTGACTTTTTTAAAATTTGTCGATGATATCTTGCATATATCTGTTCAAGAAACTAGAATGATGATCTTAGTAAGATGATATTTGCCTAGACTAAAATTATAAATTATTTACCTTGTAATCATTATAATTTTCGTAAACGGGTGACGAGAAATAAAACTGCTAAGTAATCTAAAACGTTAATAGAAATTAAGACTCGCTAAACAAGGATTAAACCATGAGATTTTTTTTCAATATCTTCAATATATCACACCGGTTTTTTTAAAACAATAGTTAAATTCCTATACCTTTCAGTCTTTTTAAATATTTTGAGTCATTTTCATGGCTTAATATTGAAACATTGTAAAAATATATCTGTTTTTTTTAAATTTCGCTCACTCAGATTCACTGCGGGCACCACCTTTATTTACTGAGAGAGTAAATTAATTATAATTAAGACCTCCAAGACTTTGCTTTTGTGGAATTAATTTGTATTGTAAAACTGTAAAAGGCATATACAGTCTGATTTTTGGATTTAACACTCGAAGAGAAATTTTTACATACTTAAACCCTAATTCAATATTGTCTTTTGATTTCTTTATTGTTTTTTCTGTTTCTAGTTTGTAACACAAGCACTTGATACGATCAACATCGAACGGCTTAAAATGGACTTATTTATTATTATTATTAATTTTTTTTAATAATATATATTTTCTACTCTTTTAACCAGATTATTATCCAGTTCGTCGTGTAATGTTGACAGGCACGTCAGAGAGATCTAGAAGTGCTCAGATAGTAGAACATTGATACTAATACTGCTCCCTGAGATACTCCTATGATAATAAGTCCCATATTGGTGCAATAATCTATGTTGGAATGCGAAATATATCTCCCTTAGAAATGTGATAAGAAAGTATAAGTATATGGGATGGTTTGCATTTTTGACATAATGTTGTGTTAAACACGTGTGAATAAAATCCTATTTTTAATTTCGATCATATTGAATTTGGAACACGATTGATGTACTTAAAAAGATTCATTTAAGTTTTGAAAATAAAATGAAAACATTTTGGTATTATCGAGGAAGCCTCGATTATCTGGCTCCTAAAAATTGTGGTTGGTAAATATTAAACTCACCTGCCAGCCACGGAGAGTCTTATACTGTGACAAGCTGAAACCAGAAGTCCTCCACCAGATATTCCACCTGTCTTTAGGGGTGTTTTCGTCACTGTGTTCCTGCCAGCCCCGCTCTAGGCAAACCTGCAACACAGTTCGGAATAATACTGATACATAATAAATAACCTTCAAATGCATATCTAAAGAGTTATACTCTTACTTTAAAAGAGTTTAAGAGTTTTAGCTCTTACTGGGCTGTACCCAGTTCGAAATAGATAATGTGTGGAGAATACATGTTGTTATGGTAATATTGCGGGAGTGGAAAATATAAATATCAATCCATCTAAAAAGTATATCTGTCTTATATACCCTTATTACTACTTGATTTAGGCTTCTATTTGAAGTGTGCTCGTTTCAGTTGACATTGAAAATGATAAAATATAAATCACAGGTAGAAACAGAATTCATTTTCCTGGGAAGGGCCCTTTTTTAATGCTCGAAGCAAATAAATTTATCTTTTTATTTTCTTATTTTTTAATTATTCTTCTGTATGTATGAGTTGATGATTTACCTAGAATATTCAATGGCGGCATTAGGGGGGTGGTGAGGACAACCACCCAGGGTCTCGCTCTTGCAGTTTTTGCTTTGCTGAACCCGAGTACAAAAAAGTTATAACATTTAAGACATTTTTTATTCCTGGTTACTAGTTAAAACAAAAAATATAAATTTATTTATTTATTTATAAATTTTATTTTTATCAGTCATCAATAATACCTGCTTTCAATTCGTATCTATATTTTTGGTCCTCGAAAATAAATACCGCTATAGTATGGATTATAATATTGTATTAAATGGATTTACTTTCAAAATATTTTTAATTGTTTTATATTCTTATCCATTGAAATTCTATAAGAGAACAATGGTTTACCATAAACATGTCTTAATGTATCACTAAAGCCAGTTATGCATAGTGTCATTCCACTTTCGGCAGGATATACACAATCGAATCATAAATTTATAAGTGTCAGCTACTAGTAGCGATACAATTACTACCTATGATTGTGCTCATTTTGCTTTTAAAGAACATAGCACCTTTGTATTGACAAAACGTTGTCCATCAATCCTATTATCAGCCTACTGCAGCAGGGCGTGGAGGGATGTAAAAAACATATGAATTATTGACAGTTGCTGGAGTAGATTGATCGGCCGGCAGAGTGGGCTATTGTCGATATCAGCTCCAGCTATTGTGTTCCTGCTCCTGAAAGGACTTTTGGTTTTTTTATTCATTTTGATGCTAGCTATTCACATGACACGTAGCCAATCACCTTGATTCCTTTTATCCGTCTCTTTTGCACAAAGGTCAATGCTACACTAAATGAATATTCTGTAGCGATTCATCGATTCTATAATGTTAATTGTTTCAATATATACATACATAGATCATTGTTAATATTTTTATCATTTTATAATATATGAGAGTTTGCCTCCATTTAATGTTCAATGCGAACCTACTTAGCTCTTCCCATAAAGAATTACTTTAATAACTGAGTATGCTAGTGATTAGTACCTTTGAAAAGTACTTTACAGACAAAGGACAAGACTTTCCACATATTGACGAATTTAAAATGAGTATGGAAAGCCTGGAAGATACTTACCTTCAATAAAAAGTAATAGTCGTATAATATTGTAGAGAAGTATAGGAAATCACAATTTTATGTTTCCAAATCATATAATGTTTCGGAAAACGTCATCTTTCACATTTAATGTTACTGAAAACTTTTTTACTTTTAACTATTTTATAAATTATTATTTGAGATAACCGGACTACTTAGCGAGGTCAGTATGTACCAGGTACTGAGGTGTAGCCCTGCTCTTTTATGAAAATTTTATATTGAATTGGTTAATAGAAGGAGGGCCATATATGTACTGAAGATACTTGCAGGAGATAGAGAACAAGATTGATAGATCATAGATTGATGATGACGCAGATAGGCTGCAATATTAAGGCGAGTATCCACTATGTTCGCGAACCTCCAGAATCCAACTCCTTCTTCGTCTAGGTTTTGCCGTCCGATTCGATTCCGATTTGTAAAAGAAACAACGGACATAATTAAGGAAGAGATGAAATATGTGCAGGAGTCCATTAAGCAACTAAACAAAACAGTTGTTACGTTGAATGAAGAGGAGTTTTCGTTCGGGCACCAACTCAAAATGAGTATGATTGATGGAAAGGTGTGCAATGCAGCCACAGACACAAAGTCAACATCCCAGTGCTACATCTGTGGAGCTACTTCGAAAACCTTTAATGATCTATCGAGAGAAAAATAGTGTAAACCCTCACGCTTTGGAATTCGGCTTGTCAGTATTACACGCCCGGATCCGCATTTTCGAAAGTATTATACACCTTTCGTATAAACTTCCAGTAAAAAAATACAGGGAAAGAAAAACTGAAGAAGACAAGATATTAGAAGCCCAAAAGAAGTTGGAAATTCAGGAGAGGTTTCGAAATGAAACCGGCTTGCTCATCGACATGCCAGTTCCGAGCGTGTAGCAGTTAGTGAACATTCTAGAGCGCTCCGAAGGGCTGTTGGTGTTTTGTGCGAACTCAAGTAGAGCGCTCTGTATACTCTTGAGCGGCATGGGGACCACGTTGATATTAAGTATCACTCGTATAACATTGACCAAAAACGGCGGTAATTTGATCTATCCATTGTCGTTGAAAATATGTTTAAATCGAATTTTGAATTGAACATGCGTTAATGTTTGTTGTTGTTTATTAATGTATTTTAAGTAAATTTGTCAGTTTATTATTATTTTATTAGTTTAGTTTAATTTATTATTATATATTATTTAGTTTCATAGTTACTGAAACTTAGCCTTAACAATTTGCAGTAAAGTTTGATTTGTTTAAATAAAATAAATGTTTGTCTTTTTACTTATTTTTATGTTGTCTTTTAATGCAGATATGGTGGCTTCAAAAACGTTAGGACCGAATTCGCTGATTGCTTGCTTCGAAATTTTGAACAAATACTGCTAGTTAGTAAACCTATCATCAGTAACCAAAAATCGTAATATCAAGGCAAGCTTATCCAGTACCGATATACTCTTCCGAGTCTTTTTTTTTTTTTTTGAATAGACGGTGCACCGAATTTTTAAAGATTTTCGAACTTTGATGAAGACATTCGCAAAAAAAAAATCTTAAGTGCCCACTAGATTATCGAGACCTGCGTTTCAACAGTCAGTTATCTTTAGCTCTCTCTTCATAAAAATTTGCTCGCCATAAACGTGGAAATCTTCTATACTTCTTAATCAAGTAATTAATAAAATATAGGTTTCACTTGTCACTGATTCGGAAAACATGTTCCTTCAAAAATGTTCGCAAATCCTGTCCCCGTTGCTAGGGTTACACGTGGAGCGCTGGTAGTTCGCGAACATAGTGGACACCCTCCTTTACATTAAAGAAACGAATGCCTAATATTGTATTATACAGTGATAAATGTCCATCAAATGGATTACAGTGTCATCGAATGGAAATATCGAAAAATAAATTTTTTATGAATATCGGTTATATTTCAACACTGGCCATGGAGAGAATGGGTTCAATTTCTGTTTACAAATATTAAGTTAAAGTAACGAAAATAGTTCTAACTCTCCATCACTGATTCAGTTGAAATTAAATTGTTATTCATTTATTTATTTATTCATTTATAGTATTGGTTATTATTTGTAAGGTTAATACCATATATATAAAAAACCAGAGGTCATAGATTTTATACAATATTTTTTTCGAAATCAGCAACACAAAATATATAGGAAATGATGATACTTTTGGTCGGCTAGACCTACAAGTTACCTTTCTGTGCGTTGGTGTTCCATATTGGTGTTTTTTATTGAACTCATTCAATTGAAAAATTCAATAATTTTTTGTACCCATCACTTTTATATAAAATCAGTAAAAGTACTAAAGCTTTTTGATTTGGATATTAAAAAAGTAAATATTATTAACTCCGTATTATGTCACAAACAAACGTATCCATAGAAATCTTAATATTTCATATGTAACCGATATGGTCTAAACCAGGTACGTATTCTTTCATAATAAGTAAGAGTATGAACAAAACACAATAATTCCACACTCGAATCCACTAGGCTCCCAACTTGCCTCACTCTCAATTCCCGGTAATATTTCGAGGTGTCTGAAAAGAAGATGGCCAAGAGCCTTCTAATGTAGAAGTGCTACTTGTGAATAGCTCTTTACATGTAATCATTACATTGACCTGTAATTTTAATCATTTTCCTCAAATTGACCTGTCCTATGTAGTGAATACAGTTGTGAATATCAATAAATAGTTTTAAAAAAAAAGAAGTTTTTCTTTTAGATGTTACAATTACAAGAAAATAATCTTTATATAAAATAATAACCACTGATAGATAAAAAAGATAATACTAACCACACTACATCAAACATAAATGAACGCCCAAACTAATGATACAATCCAAGCTTCTGTAAATAGATCGACTATTGCAAGATGCGATAAATAGATCTTGACGATGGTGATAGGAGTGATAAAAGAGTCAACAGCGGAATTAACAATTTTTAAGCTTCCGTAATTTCAGAAAAGAAAAAAAACAAACTTGGGAATGATGGTACCAACTGACAACCATTTTATGTTGGAAGGAATTGGTGTAATTTTAGCTTTAAAGCACCACGCAAGGCAAAAGTTGCGTTGTTCCCTTGCAAAGCATTATGCGGCAAGTTGCCGGTAATTTCAATGCGGTCCCCCATTATTTATTTTGCTTTTTTAGCGAACCAATTAAAATAAATTTATCTAATATTTTTCCCAGGAAGAACATAAAGAAACAGCTATATCTCATGAATCTTAGCTCCACTCATTAATGGTCATGGATAATTATAAGTTTGCATATATTTCTCTGAGAATAATTGTTTACAAAGAAACCGATAATGGTTATTGAATTTTATACTCTCATCTACAAATAACTAATAATATAAATAAATATTTTTGAACTCGGAATATAATTTAAAATCTTTGAGCTCCCAACAAAGGAAGGAACTCAAAGAGCATGCTATAGGAAATATAAACTTTTTCCGGCACATCCAGCCATCCTACGAAATAAAGCTGTATAGAGTTTTGGCTTGCTATCAAGAAATAAACCCCGCTGATAAGTCACATCTCCGTTGAGAGATTGTTTAATTCTTGTGCGTTAGGATTGCCAAAAGATTTACTAAGTTCTTTGCATATGCCACATACAAATTAAGAGTGAAACAACTGGAATAAGAAGAAAACACAAATAACATTTTTGTATCACCTCCAAAACAAAGATCATAAAGGCCTTTCTGGATATCAACAAAAACTTTGATATTTGCGAATAATTCGAACATTGATGGTAAAGTTAAGAAAGGGGCATATCGATATATTTTCAAGTCATTACATGTCAGAAAAATCGATAGGGTATGAGCCATGCGGGTCTACTTTTGGCTGGTCTAACGGACTGACAGTTAAATCCTTACTTAAATTACCACCATTCAGGTTTACATGAATCATCTTGTTGGTTCTAACAGGTAATAAACTTACCAATAATTTACCAAGATTCATTATCAATAATAATCATAGAAGTTCAAGCTGATTCAAATTTATATTCTGAATACATCTTGGGATACTTAGCGTTTTTATTTATGCTTTTACTAAAGGTGTCCTAAGAAACTGCTTTGACAGAAACTATATTACGTTGAAAATATTAAAATTAAGTTATTTCCAAAGTACTGATAGACTAAAGGTCTTTGCCTTGGCAGTAATTCATTGAAATGGCAAAGGAGCAGCTATATATCTGTTCCACATTGCGTTTTTAACTATAAATAGGTGGACAGGTACCTGATAACTGCCTCGCTCGCCACCGAACACAAAGCACCCTGAAGGACGACTTATAAAATATAACTATGGATGGAGAGTCTGAATACATTCAGAATACATAAAAATGAAATATATTTAATGTATTTTATACAGCCAGCCTGGGCCCCGATTTTCATCCTGATTAATTTCCAAATAGCACGCGAACTGATATTAAATAGGATATGGCCTTCGCGAAGTTCTGCCGCTTCGATGATTGGTTTTTACAACGATCATTAAGAGTTATAGATCAAGTTAAGAAGTGAAAAATATCCCTGATCTTATCATTCATTACAATTATTTTAATAGTCTAGTGATAAGACTATTTGAAAAAAAAAAAAAAAAAAACGAGTTGTTAACATGCCAATTTCAATAGCAAGTTATTTTCATCAGTGTAATGTACAAATCACAACGAAAATAAACATGAAATGTATTATTGAAAATTCGTACATAGTTAAAGATAAGCTAAAACCGAATGCAAAAATATTGTTTCCAATTGCAAATACCATATACGGTGATTCATAAATTCAATGATGCGTTATATCAGGAAGTACTCGAAATGGCAGTGGTGATTGAAGCAAACTATTTGGATTTGGATAAGGAAATGGTGATTCATTAATTAAATAATGTGTTATTACCGGAAATAATAGAATTGGCAGTCGTGATTGAAGCAAATCATTTGGGTTTTTATAGTAATTACATACATCATATATTACAACACGACGAAGAAACGATTAAAAGATTTCATCTGATTTTCTTAGGCAGCCTAAATTCTAACATTGAATCTAAGAAGACTATGTTTGTTACCCCTGAGTTTACCAGATAAAGACGAGTTGACAAAAATAAATAAATACAATTATTATATATTATGAATAGTTGAGAAGAACGATGATCCATTGAAGATTAGGGAAAATAAAAATCTTCTCCTATTATAGCTAAAATCAGAAGTTATTTTAAAACCTACTTGAATATGATTTAGCCCCGTGGAATGCTGATAAGTGGGATGGGTCAGCACCTGTTTTAGCATACCTGAGTTTTGATGACCTTGTTCTCAGAATAATGTACCCTTTCTGTTTTCCTGGTGGTGGTCCAGCACATTTCCTTTTGGATTAATTTCTATCTCTGGTTCATCTGGTGAAGGAAATACTACTTTATAGCAGTGGAAGATTAAGATGTTAATTTTTATATATTGACTTTATTCAGAAATAATTATGTATATGTGTTTTATATCGGTTTCTGCAAATTTTCGCAGAGGACCTTCTTTTATGCTTCTAATGGATAGCTTCTTCATATTGAAGGAGAATGTTGAAATCCTTGACTTGAGGAAGAAGGAAGATTCTTAAGGTAAGTTACTTGGTGATTGCTACGCGATACAGTATTGGTAAGTCCACTGTCGGCACAAAAACAATGCGATTAAGATTGAAACATTCGTAGACACAACAGAACGAGATCCCGGTGATCGTAACTCATAAACAGCCAACCCGTAGGAAGACAATGCTGTTTTAATCTGGTTCATTCAGCATGTTGAAGATGAATGTTTACATTCGAAACTAGCTTCTTAATCACTCCAAAAAAAAAAAGTGACAATTAATTTATCTATCCTAATTGTATTGAGCCTTCTATACCATCATAGCAAACTCTCAACCTGAAACTTCATTGTGCTGAGAAAACATTATTAATTTAAGTAGCGACGTTATACTGCTCTTTCGTATGGGGTCGTGTCTTTGAATCCCATTTGCAGAATACAATTCAATAAAAATAATAGAATTTAATTGTACTTAAAATAATACATACCTCTATTTCATTTTACGTACACATTTATTTATGTTGCTACAACATGTATATATATATATATATATATATATATATATATATATATATATATATATATTGTAGAGACGACCGAAATGATATATAAATAAAAACTCAGTATTTTATTTTATTCAGTATTTTATTGCCTGATATGGATCCCAGATGCTAGGAATTTTCTTCGGATGTAGAAGTCCTACGTTACCTAACGTTCTCAATCCTGGAATCATCTTCCTTATCATCCTTCCTTATTATCCTAATCATCGGCCAAAGACCTTATTGCCATACCAAGGTCGTAGAGGAGTCTTAGCAGCCCAGGGTGACCTTTCCTCTCCAGGTATGATCTCCAGGTCCTAACGAGGTGGCCTCTCAACCTTCTACTACAGCCCATTATTTCATGGAATGATTAAGTTAATATTATTAATTATTCGCATTATTAGTAATTAGATTAGGTTATACTCGATACAGAGTAGCTTTAATGACAGAATGTACTTTAATCTCAAAATGTAAACATTGTTCAACATCTATTTTCATATTCTATTTACTTTTTGTTCTTTTTTGTAATTCCAACTGTAACCAAAATGTTTAGACCAATTTGTATTTGCATTATTTTTTTTTAATTTTCTGAATGGACCTTTGTCTCAGGATAAGTATTTTGTATTTTGTTTTACGTTTCATTATTTTTTGTTTTTAAAAAATATATTATACTTCCGTTCCCAAAGGTATTTCTTTCCATATTGATTCTCGGTTGAAGAACAATATAAATAAAAGGTGTTTAACGATTTTTGGCATTCTAACCAACGCAATATACAGTTGATTATCTAGAGAGGAAAGGTCAAGATTTATTCAACGCTCCTGCCGTGAAACGAAATTTCATTCTTTCCTAATCGAATTGCTTCAATAATTATCACAATAAATAACAAATTCTCCATTCATCAAAAAAAGAGACATCGTCCTTCTCCTCACAAGTGTGGTTCGGTGGCCCTGAAGAAGACCTGCAACGCAGATCGAAACGTTGGCACGTATTAAAGAATTTCTTCTTACACGTAAGTAACAAATATTTGGATAATATTTAATTTTAATTGAACTGACTAGCTCTCATATATGTCAATTTAATTGTCTTATTTCAAAGACCGTAAAATCAGCATTGCCTACTTGGTCTGTAATGATGGAAATATTTTATGGGAGGAAAAAATTCAACCTCGACGTTGATTCAATGAATATAAAAGTTTCTGTTTGCTTTCAAGCCCGGTTTCGTTATTTAGCTTTCTCTGTGTTTTTCAGTATCTTGATACAATGATATAAAAAAATGGATGGAAGCAAATAGTTCTATTCTCATGATGTTCCCTTGCCAACAGTGAACAGCTGGTAATTTATTAAACTGATTTAAAAAATAAAAAAGGTATTTTCTGATATTAGGTCGTATTCATAAAAAAAAGATGATAAAGTTATACTAGCATAGCTTGAAGTAAATCCTTCCACTTGCATGTATCATAAATTGAAGTAAAACCTTTACGAATACAAGTTTATCCTCCACAAAGTATATAAATTTACTTTATATTGAAGAAAATGGAAATTCATAACCTACACCTTTTACTTGAAATATAAATCATATCTTCGAAAATTCTGAGGTCAGTAGCAGACTTACCTCTGTAGAGAAAGGGTGTTTAAGCGATTTTTAGCGCGGTGGCAGATGTTGCGAATGTGAGGGATGTGAAACATTACAAGCTCCGCTTACTTACTACCGTTCGAAATTTTTAAAGTGAAGAAGAAAATCTACCATGTCTTGTGGACAGATTTTTAGGCCCAAGCGAAGAAACTGGGAGAGGTCTTCTGTAAACCTTTTAATTCAATTAGCATACCAATCGTATCTTCGTGTATGTGTATATATATATATATATATATATATATATATATATATATATATATATATATATATATATATATATATATATATATATATATGTATATATATATGTATATGTATATGTATATATGAGTTCTGCAGTGTCCTCGTCCTTTCTCCTTTTTGTTTGCTACCTGGGATTTCTCCGAAATCATAGGAGCGGCGACGATTTCTTCAATTATCAAATGTAATTCATTGCTAACATTTCCTACATTTTCACTGCTACATTCACTGACTGAATGCACCTCCACTAAAAAACTTACTATGATCAATTTGAAGAACCGAATGATATGTCAACAAAGTTAAGGAATCAGATACACCAGGTTGGGACTCCCAGCATGTTGCTCAGGTCTCAAATTACTTGTATTTGGAAGATTTCCTCCCAATCACAAGTAAAATGTTGGAGCATATCCTCGCAAGGATTGAATATGGAAAAGAGGAAATGCTTATACATACTTCAACCTTTGACTTTAAAGCTTAACCCTTTAATGCACTTCAAGCTTATGCTTAGGGGGATATTCATCATTTTTATGAATACGACCAATGGGTATCCTTATTATTATAAGGATATAATAATATAACGATATTAATCGGCCAGAATGTTTTGTTTGGCAATTATTTCTCTTTGTAATTTTACAAAATCAAACCATATACTACTAACACCTGCCTTAGAAATGTTAAATTTATTATTGTAATAAATACTAGCATGACTACAGAAGAAGATAATGACCTGTTTAATGTTATTCCCTTTAAGGAAAGTAGGGTATTCCCTCCCATTTTCCCATTATGAGATTCATCAGAACAGTTAGTGAAGTGGTCATTAGCCTCCAAGGTTCAGTATTGAGCCCAATCTTTCCTACTGCCATTGCTTCCTACTGCTAAGGTGGGATTACAATACTAGGATAGGAAACCTTTTTAGAATATTGGATCATTTGTAGATAATCTTTAATAATAAATATTTAAACATGAGGAAAAATCATCAACTTCAGTGCGATTCTTCATATATTCATCTTCTTTGTTTAATCGTGCTTAATAATTAAAGGGAGTCTCTTGTCCCTTTGGCCGTGCATTATTTATTTTTTATTATTTTATTTGGCTCCACTACTTTAAATAAAGTAATACCTTTGAATCCTTCCCTCATACAATACTTTCAACAAAACGAACAAACCAACAGAAACGTCAGGATTCCATAGATCATACATCATACATAAGAAGTTCCTTTCCACGATTAACTTAACTTCTCTTGCACTTAGATCCACTAGCACGTAACTTTGCTTTCATGTCAATGCCCGACAATCTTAATGTATAAAAATAATTTTTATTATAATGTAAAATTTACCCATCTATCCCTAAAGTTATTTTAAAGCCATATTATCCAAGACATGTTTCTATGGAAAACAGTAAAGCTTTTTCATCATCTTAACCTTGGCAGTTGTGAAGTGCATTGTCACGGTGAATATCCTTTCTAATTGACTGGTCATAATGTTGATAATAAAAAAATGAATTTAAAAAAACAATAATTTTTCTTATAATATCATATAACAGGTTCTTTTCCTTAGGAAATTCAAAATCAGGTAACTTTTTTAGATAATAGTTGATCAAGTGAAGCCTCTTTGACACATCATGACTTATTTGGTAGAGATTTGATGAGATTTATGATTGTTATTTTATTCATTCAATTACTGGAACTAACCCATTGGTTGTAGATTAACATTTAGCTACTGAATTCCCTATTTATTATTTTTAATAATAAGTGCAAATCTACCATCTAAAAGATTTATTATATTCACTTAAGGAAGTAATAATACATCAGTAAAGAAGAAACAATAAAAAAGTATATTTCTGATTGGAATGAAATTGAAGATGGAAGACCAAATAGGTACATAAAATTTAGAGCCGATTTTTAAATGGACGATTTAATTTGGCCTAAACCAAGAGTTAGTTATTCCAAGAAAACAAAATCATTGGGAAGTTTTAGTCATTTTTAAATTTTATTGACTCAGAAAAGGTCTGTAGAAATCGCCTGTAGTTCTGCAGTGTACAATGTTGAATATGAGAGTAACTCATATTTATTGGGTGCCTCATTCATAATTGTTGCGAAACCTACATATTATATATCTTTACTTATCAGTCAATAGTACACATCCAAAAATTTTAACATGTACCAATTCGATGTCGGGAATTCAAAGTATAGCAAACTTTTACAAGACAGGTTAGACAATAAACAAAATCCGCAAAGTAAACATGTTAAAAAATCAGAAAAAAAAAAAAAAAAAAACGTTACTTTTCTATGGACCCCTGGACACTCCAGAATTCTTGGTAGTGAAGCAGTGGATAAAGCTGCCAAAGAAGCTGCTATGATTAATATCCCTCTACTTCAAATATATGAATCCGAACGATGTAAAGGCCTTTTAAAAAACAGAGTTAGGAAAAATCCATGTTGGTTGAAACTCCACTGACTAATAAACTTAGATATATAAAAAAGTATTAAACAGTGGACAAGGGGCATAAGAGAAGATAGAAGAGAGGATGTGGTTCGGTTATTCCAACCTGACTCATGCTAATTTAATTACAAAAGAGGCCCAACCACTTTGTGAAACTTGTCAATCTCCAACAACTATTCAGCACATAATAGAAGATTGTACATTACTGCAACAAGTCTTTGAAAATAATAAAATAATCCAATCCACAGAAGTTGCTCCAGAAGACTGAAAAAAGTTCAATAGACAAAATAAAAAAACCTTTTAAAGAAATTCATCAATACCATAAAATATAATACAGAAATAATGTGTATACAAGTCAATGAAAATTAGAAATTAAAATGCCAGAAGTAATGTGCAAAGCGCGTAGTAACCTAGATGTTGATTGCCCGAAAAAAAATCACAATCCATCTTGACTCAGAATAACACCATTAATTTTAAAACAGTGCTATAAATGTATTACGGAAACTAACTAGCTTCATTTCTCTTTCAAAATTATAATATGATTTGTGTATTTATGGTGTCGAAATAGGAGAATTAAAATAAATCCAAGCAAATCCCATCAAATAACTTTTACCCTTCGTCGTCAACCTACGACTTCTTATCCTATCCTTTAAGTATCCTTTAATAAGATCCCACTGATCCCTGTTGAACAAATCCGCTATATAGGACTCCAACTGGACAAACGTTTAACTTGAAATCCGCATACAAGACTGAAACGACAGGAAACTGCTCATTTACTTGACAGTTATCAGAACTATTTGGACATATAGAGTTGAGCTTTAGGGCTCAACTCAATCTTCTTATTCTTCCCGTATCCAATCCTTACAATCCAAAATCCTCAATGCTCCTTACTTTGTTACAAATAAACTAATCCATAAATACCTTAATGTCCGATATGTTGCTGATTTAGCCCAAACCATTATATTCCCGATAACCCTCCGAGGCGTCTGAAAATAAGATAAAAAAGAAACCTAGAGACATTATAATGTAGAATTTTTATTGAAGTGCTACTGATGAGTAGTTCTTTTCAAGTTTTGACATGTTATTGTAATAATTATCAACACGTTTACTAGATATATATATATATATATATATATATATATATATATATATATATATATATATATATATATATATATATCTTGTACAGTTGTAAGTTTCAATAAAGGAAAAAACTTAAATAAAGGAAAAATTTGTGTTTTTTTTTTTCACTTTCACTTTTTTTATTTTTATATTTAACATTGTGACTAATACTTAATGTGAAATTCTACTCTTGACTCTGTTATTTATTTCAGTTTAGGAAAAATATAAATTCATAGTTTTTCTTATTTAACCTTCCGGAATAGAGAATTGGTAAGTTTTTTTGGTAAGAGTTTATATAGCGGCTTTCTATTTCCGAGGGCATTTTAATTTAGTGTTATGAAAAACGTTTTAATTTCCTCTAGCAAACAGATAAATACTCACTACATTCTACCAAACTAACGGTTATACATGAATTTAGAAGGGCTCAGCAGCTCACTAAAAATAACAAAGGTTACTAATTATGTACTTGAGAACAAGAAAAAGAGATAGGCTGGAAGGTGAACTGGACGCCTCCCCTCATAATCTCTTTAACACCAAACCTTCCATGACGGGTCAAATGACCCCTTTTGGACTTTGTGTCAGAAGTTCTTGAAAACACCAGTACTTCGATTTTTGACTTAACTGCTCTTATTAAAAGATATATCAAAAAAGTATTTTCAATATCTACTTCTCTCTTATTATTGTTTTTTACCGAGTAATTTTGGTGTAAATAGGTATACATGAAATATCAGTAGTTTTAGTCAACTTGAATGTCATGAAAGAGTCACAACTGGGTGTTCATTCGGTATTCTTCCTTATATATTATCCCATTTTCATTTATATCACTTTTATCATGCTTTCTGCTGATTTTTAATGAGTACTTCTAATAGTTTAGGGACAATAGATTAAATTTTTAAACGCTACATAATTAAGTCATTAAGAAATGATTTTTCTTTCCTCCTCCACCTTCTTAATGTTTATTTTTACTTGCAATCTGTTAAATATTCTGAGAATTATTGACCTGCTTACACGTAATAAGTATCTATCCACCTCATTGATACTCTATGGTAATCGACAAGCATTTCCTGAACAGCGCTTGAGATAAACTGGAATCCCCCACCATCGCTAATATACTTGTCCGATGACAGCTTTCCTTTGGCAGACATGGAGCTGTTCTTGTCAGTGTTGGTTGTCCTCTGTGGATCGGCCCTAGCTAAACCTTTGGAAGGTCGGTGGGTCTTCCCCGATGAACTGGATGCCTTGACCAAGGTGACTTGAATTTACAGTTGATTTTATACTTAAATAATTTTGGAGATGTAGATAGTTGGGGTAGGCAGTCATAGATACACAGGAGATTAAAATAAAATTGTTTTTATTTTAATTGTTAAATTAAAATTAAACAATTAAAATAAAAACAATATTATTTTGATCTGCTGAGTATCTATGACTGCCTACCCCAACTATCTACATCTCCCATACTTCACAGTAAACTATACCTTATGAATTTAAATAAATTTATTTCGTGCACATCCATCTCTTCTATAAATTCAACACGTGACAAAGTTTATCAACTCAAACATTTCAGTCATCTAATTATAATTTCTTATTTTGTTTAGCTACTACGTGAATGAAACACAACACCTTTTAACAATGTCTTGAAGAAATTATCGTTATTTTCCATTCGTTAATCACTCAATTTTGTTTTCCTCATCTTATAATGTATCTAAAGATTTTTTTTAAAAACAGATATTATACGCTCCAAAAACGTACTGAATTTTTTTTTAATTAAAAATATATATACGGTTGTCAATAACATATCATGTCTGTATTGATTAATTCATTGTAAATCAACAACAAATATTTTTCAATATGTTATTACGTTCTGAGGAAGGAGTCAGGTTCTTTATTTTGATAAATATATAAGGCAGTGCGCAAATGGAGACTCAATTTTGACTTCTGCCAAAACCTTTACCTAAGTACTCTAAGTACTAAGCCCAAAGTCATACTTCCAACTACTAATCGAAGAATCCTTCGGTTGTCGGTATTAACTATCTAGTGTGGTGGATTGAATCTTATCCAGCCAAATAATATCGTCTTTTTTTTTTAATATGATAACTAATCAGCGAATCTTAAAAAAATTTTAACTAGAAAAAAAAAATAGTTTATCAATAATGAATTATTGGAATCGGTTTTACGAAATGAAGTATAACCTAGTAACGATCATAATAGTAACATGAATTCATAAACAAATAAATAAATGCAAAATCATATGGATTGATTAATTGTAAATATAATAAAAAAAATACATATAACCAATTTTTTTTTTGGACCCGTCGAGCAATTGATTTCAATATTGGATATGGGATTTACAATTATTCTTATATGTTCATTCTTCATAGTTTTGTACCTATATATAATAATTGTATACAATAAATATAATTTTATAAGTACATATTAGAATACTAACACAGTTGCGTAAATAAGCAATTTAAAACGAAATAGTCTTAAATGTCACGCTACATTATTTAAACAAAAAAAAAAAAAAAAAAACGGATATATTTTCTGTTTCACAGTTTCAACCCAGCCGTGATGTTATGCAAGTGTACTGGACCGTTGTGAATATGCATGCTAAATTCGATTTCAATCGGGAATATGGTTGAGAAATCCAGATTTTTGACATTTTGCACTATCGAAAACTAACAGGAATACGTTCAATTAACTAGCATTTATATAGGATTTAGATTGGAAAGAATATTGGAATTATTCTCTTTTATTAGTAAATCATTAATGAAAGATAAATCGAACCAAGTAATGTGAGTGATAAGTTCCGCAAGCTGCTTGCTTGCTGCAAAGTCGGTCTTAAACGAGTATTTTCGAAGGTTTAAAATTTTAAAGCAAGTTATTGAAAAATTGGTCTGCCGAATGTGACAGATTATAATATCTACTTTTTAATTATCAACATTGTTTCCAATTCTAAATCCAAAGCTTTTGCCAACGAAACATTTTTAACTAAATACTGTTTCCATATAAAAGTCATGTAATTTTTTTCCTCAATTTGATTTTCCGACAGTAGTAATATTTTTTATTGATCAAGACATTAAAAAGTACGACTACTTGATTTCAAATGGCGAAAGAATAAACTTATCGGAAACATACTTGAACGAAAATGAAATTAAATTACTTTCCTCTAATATGAGATGTTCGTCATAATTTTGGTATTTTATTTATTATTGTTAATTTATAGGTGTCATTAAAAATTTAAGGATGTTTAAGTTTAATCGATTTCGCGAACCAGCATAAGTACTTAAGTACATAATTACATAAGTAATTTTTTTTTTAAATGAATTGTTTTACTGTATAAATATTACAACCTGCCTCTTAAAGGGCAATTAGTGATATGGATGACAAAGAATTCATTCGTACAATATGTACGATTAAATAAATGAAGAAAAAAAATCCTCAAAAAAAAAAAAATGTAAACTATACAAAACATTATATAAATAAATCAGAAAATGAAACAATGTAAACAATAGTAATTATAAAGGAGCAAACAAAAAAAAAAAAAAAAAAAAAAAAAAAATATATATAATATAAAATATATATATATATATATATATATATATATATATACAGGGTTTCAGAAGATCGTTGGCCAAAAAGATATCTCGGGTAAGGAGGTTCATTTTGAACCTATTTAAGGTCACTTACCTATACAGGGTGAGTATCTCCTAGTGTAAAAAAAAAAATGGGTGAAACTAGATCAAAAATGTAGCAAAATGCTATATACCTTACCTTTCTATTCCAATCCGTTGCAGATGTACGATAAATCAAAGACTTTTTTGAGGAAACCACGTTTTTTTTTTTCATAAAAGCTGTAATATCTCCACTTTGTTTAAATATTTTTCAAATTTTGACCACATTTTCGGATTAAGCATTAAATTTTCTATAATAGCTGAGTACCTGTAACCTTTAATTTTACAAACTTGGTATCTAAACAGCTTGATATTCACCTTATTTGGAGAAGTCACAATGTCGTATTTACTTCAACGCTCACCGTTTTCGAAAAAACTGTTCACAAAATGTCAAATTTCACAAAAACTTGAAAATTTAATTAGCTTTCGAATGATATGTTAAACGTATTGATTTTGTTTCAATTTCATGGAGAAATTTACTTTCGAAACCGAAAAAACATGGTGTTCTCATTTGTCATACAAATCAGTTCCTTGTGTAAATAAAACATTATGACAATCACTTAATGGAAATGTGCATTTTAAACATAATAAACTCTTCATTGGAATAAAAAGCAAAGAAAAAAATTATTGTTTAATAGAAAATAAAGGAAAACTATCAATAAAGCGACACCAGATCAGAGGATCTTATGTTATTACATTTATTTATTTTATTAGATTTTCAATGTAATGTTTAAAACTCAATGATAATGAACGTAAACCTCAATTTTGGTATTAGCTTCTGAATGCAGATGATATTAAAGAATACCATTTTTGCGGTGAATTTATGGCTAGATGGGTCTGTTTTTACAGGGGAAGGCATTTCTGTCGTTACATCGTTGGTTTATTCATATTTGTATTGCTGTCGAATAGTGTTGAAAAATCATAGTTTGCCCAACAGATTGAATGATGAGATTACTAAGATTTGTTACAAAACATCCTACCACAACTTCGTCACGATATTACACCTGAAGTTCGGCAAAATATGATTTTCCAACACCATGCTGCTCCTCCACATTATTCGAAAGCAATACAAATATAAACCAATGATGCCTGTGATACTCTACAAATTAAATTTATGAATAATTTAAAATTTGCTTAATTTTGTTCCCTGATTTTTGTTTACAAACATGTAGTTAAAGTTTTCTTTGATAATATCCACATTCCGAGAAAGAAAGAGAAAATATGCAGTTTAACCTATGCTACAAAGAAACACAATATTTTTTACGTTTTGCATAAAAAATATGATTCGATTTATTATTATTGTCAGTGTGCGCTGGTGGCACCCTTTTGTTACTTTATCAAAAATAAAAAAATAGATGTACTGCGTGCCTGCAAATGGTATTTTTTTAAAGAGTATCAACTAGAGAAGTTTTTAAAACAATTTCGAATTGGCTGTTGTGTTTACTTTTTTTTTTTTGAACCTACACTTGAAGTTCATAATTTTTTTTTTTTTGCCTTTAGCAAGATTTAACGATCTCCCGTTTTTTTCGTATTTGTTATTTGCACCATATCTTTTTTTTTTATATGGACAATGTATTAGTAATTACAGGGGGGGGGGGGGGGAATGGTGTTGATATATCAGTAAACAACGGAGTTATAAGGCATAAATGTTCGGATTTGGCCATTTTCACAAAAAAATTCATTAAAAAAAAAAAACCGTAGACTTTGTTTATAGGTAAGGGACCTTAAATAGGTTCAAAATGAACCTCCTTACCCAAGATATCTTTTTGGCCAACGATCTTCCGAATACCCTGTATATATAAAGGTGAGATGTCCCATTTAGAAGTCTATACAATTGGCTGAAGCGTCTGTTAAGTTCTTGCCTTTTAAGTCTTGTGTGAGGGTTCCATGTAAGTCTTTTGTCTAAGTAGAAGCCAAGATACCGTACTGTGTCAGCTATGGCTAATGGAATATGATTGACATAAACAGGAGGGCAGGATGTCACATGCACCAATCCTCTATTTGTGTCAAGTGACTTAGGAGATGAAGGGAAGCCATTTCAGGATCGAGATGGGATGATAGGATACCTGTGTCATCAGAAAATGTTGCTAGGAAGGTTTCAGGAGTAGTAGGAATATCAGCAGTGTAAAGGAGAAATAGGACTGGACCAAGAACGCTGCCTTGTGAAACACCTGCCTCGATTGAGTAGCAGTTAAGAGTATTCTATTCCGCAGCGAACCGAAAGGAACGGTTAGAGAGGTAGGATCGAATAACTAGGAAGAGGGATTGAGGTAGATGGGTTTTGAGCTTGAAAAGCAAATCGGCATGCCATACTCGGTCAAAAGCTTGCTCGATGTCTAGAAATGCGCCGGAGGAATACTGTTTGCTTTCAAGAGTGGACGAAATGTAGTCAACAACTCTAAGACCTTGTTGAACAGTGGAGTGGCTAGAACGGAATCCAATCTGATGTGAGGGAATATTTTGGAATTCAAGGATGGGTAGGAGGCGTTTGAGGAGGAGTTTTTCAAAACTTTTTGAAAGGATTGGGAGAAGACATCAATCACCCTATATGGTGAAGGGACGTTGGGAGGTTTACCCGGCTTTAGAGAAAGGATAATAGTGGAATGTTTCCATTGTAAGGAGAAAGGATGCTATTGTATAAGTATGTTAGGAATATTATAACTTTTTAAGGAAGTTGTCTGAGGATTTGTGAGCCAAGGAGATTATAAGCAGGAGATTTGCGGGATTTTTTTAAAAAGGAATTTGACCTCAGATAGGTTTATTGCTTCAGGAGGTAAGGAGAGAGGAATGGGTGAGTAAAGAATTCATCAACTGTTGCTGTGGGGGGGGGGGGGGATTGGATTTAGGATGTGGAGCAAATATACTGGAAAATTCTTCGGCTTTAATCTCATCATAAGCCGCCTATGAGCCATCTCCATACCGGATGGGAGGGAAATGAGTTGGTATTTTAGGACTTTTTTTGGTAGTGATCCAGAGGGGGTTGTCTGAAACAGAAAGTGAGGAAAAAAAGGAATTATAGGATTTGGATCTGAAACAAAAGTAATTAATTTTTTTTTTTTTTTTTTCATGGCTGCCATAACAAAATTAATATCCGAAAATTTCCAATCTTTTGAATTAACCATTACATCAACATTAAAAAAATATAATAATAAATAAAGGATATAGGTTCTATGTATGAATAATAATAATAAATTTATAAAATTATATATATTATTTCATCCTCCCCTCATATGTCGTTTTAATAATTTAATTTGAACGTGGATCTTGCAACTGGAGTAGACCCAAGACGTCATCGGTGATATCTAATGGCACCGTAAATTTTTAATTTTAAAATGTCATTTCTGATTAATTTTTTATTTATTTAAGATTATTTGTTAATATCTAGTATAATTTTGTTTCAACAATTTCAATTTCGATTGTATTTTTTATTACAAATTTTATGTAAATATTCTAAATATAGTATTGAAAAAAAAAATAAACTATAATATAATAATAATTTAGCACATATTATTGTTGCAATAAATATGTTCAAAAATTATTAGGACAATGATAATTATGGAGGAAATTAAAGTATATCTTTAAGAAGTATAGCAGACATTTTTATAATTAGACATAACAAGCCTATTAACAAGGAACAAATAACTTGCTTAAATGGTCTTAGTGGTCAAACACCTTCCATTTTGTATTGATGAGTATTATTTTCAAGAAATGACCAGTTAGGCTGACGGAGATTTCTACTCAAGAACCAGTTTGGATCTGGCACAAAACTATCTTTTTATTTATTCGACCTTCCTTGTTCTTTGGAATTCCCTCCATTAGTGCAGAGTAGAAATACTCGCGGATTCCTTAATTCTTTCAGCTGTCTAATAACAAGTACCAAGCAAAAATTTAGTCTTGATGAACATATTCAATGTATAACCTGATTTTACTAGATATTCAGTGCATGTTTATGCACTCATCATAAGTAAACATAATCATTATTGTGTTTACAAAATTTTGCAGTTTCCAGATTGGAAATTTAATGGATAATATTTTTATAATTTCTCCAAAAAAATTTCTTTTGATGGCTTTCTTTTGATTAATATAAATGCAACATTCGATGAACTAAACCCTATTTGAAAAGTTGGAAAATCCAAAATACATTTTTTTTTTCACTAAACCAGATAGCAAGATTAAACCAAATGCATTTCAAGCGTATTACCATCCTATATTTTGAGTAAAAATTTTTATTTTTCTATTTTGATGAAATTTCATACTCAAGTGTTCTTTTGAGTGCTAAATTATAATCAGACGTATTTATTTGTGTAAAAAAGATCCATAAAGGTAGTTTGCTTAAAAATTATATCATTATTTAAAATTGAATTGACCAAAACAAAAATCAATGAAGCGGCTGTATTCTTCCTTATATTTGTAATCAAAAATAAAAAAATTGGGGCTAGAGTCATGTCGATATCATTTTTTAAACTCGAGATATAAATTTGTTAAACACTATTAAAAGTTGGATAGTTAAAAAAAATAAAAAATAAATCTCTTCCTGCGATCAAATTACTTAAATTTATATTTAAATTAAATCAACAATGAATGATTACTCGAAATAAACAAAGTTGAGAGAAAATACTGGTTTCAAACGTGGCTTCTTTCTTTCAAACCACTATAGTTAAGGTGCTATATTTTCGGTAGTTCCTAGAGACAAAAGTTTTATAACAAGAAGTATTCCCCATTATATTTCTGGTAAGAAACTAAAGTCAAATTTTCTCGGAGCTGACATTTCTTAGAGTGTGTCAATATGTTACATTTTTGGGGGTGAAAAAAACGTTACAACGTGGCTTTTTTCATTCGAGCAAACATAACTCCTAAACGATAATTCCTAGCGACAAACGTTATATAATAAAAATATTATCTGACACAATTTCAACGATAACTTCAGGAGGCAATCTAATAATTTCTCCAAGCTTGGCTCTTTCAATAGCACGGCCCTCAAAATATTGAAGAAGCATATAGTCTCTTGCACGGATCAGTTGTTCTTCTGGCACTGCATGATGAGCACCAACGTACCTGAGATCTGACCTTAGCACCCAGACAGACACCCTGCACAAGAACTCCAGATATTTGAAGAAAAGGAAGAATTTCTGCTTCAGTAACACCAAGTACTTCAGCAGCTACAGATGTCTTAATACATTTAACTCGCACTAAAAGTTCAGCAACCCTCTGTGTTAAGCCGCCAGATACCTCAATGTTATTCAATGAACTATCTCTTTTCGGAATGCTGTCCAAGTAATCCACTGAAGAGAGAGGTGTTCGTCCTTCCATAAGGGCTTTTGAAAGCCTCTGCCTTTCAACCTGTGTCAGAGTTGAACTAGGGCCATGGTATTCCGTGTGGTACCAAGGCTCTTCTGCAGACTTTTGACAATAGTATCAATAACTCTGCTTTCTTGCTTTTTTAGATTTTTCTGTTTCAACTTTTGAAAACTGAACACGTACCATTTTTGCTTCTTCTTCAGTAACACCAGCTTGACTTTCATCAGTTTTAGAACCAAGGTGAGAAAGGCTAGGTGCAAGTGAAACAGCACCTTTTAATGGAGTCAATATAAGAGAGCCATGAACCATAGTTCCTACAGCTAACTTTCTAGATCAACTTCTGCTTTCTTTGATTCAAGCCTCAAATGATCCATACATTTTGACGGAAATGATTTGGCAGAGCCTTGTTTATCTTTGTCAGCATTTTTTTTTTTTTTTTTTTTTTAATAAACGAATTTTGAATTACGGTTGATACGGTTAAACGCATCAATCTCATATTTTTACTCAAAATATAGGGTGGTAATACGCTTGAAATGCATTTGGTTTAATCTTGCTATCTGGTTTAGTGAAAAATGTATTTTGGATTTTGCATTTATATTAATCAAAAGAAAGCCGAGACTCTCCTCATTTTTGCGATACCAATCAAGATGAGTTGTAACAAAGTAATGGCGATTTAAGTAGAAGTTACGAATGATCGGTTTAGAAATTTCATCCCCCTTGAGGAGGGTGAAAAAAATGACATTTTTTTTTAATAAACGTTTTTTAATATTCGTACGATGCTGAATTATAATCTATCGTTATTTTTTGTGTAAAAATCTATAAAGGTAGTTTACTTGAAGATCTAATAATTTTTTTAGAATTTAACTAACCTGAACCAAAATCTATGAAACGGCTGTATTTTTTTTTTTACATCTGCTCTTAAAAATAAAAATTTAGGTTAAAGAATCATGTGGATATCATGTTTTAAACTCGAGACATAAAATAAATTAGTTTAACGCTATTTCATTATTTTCCCCGGCTTCTGGGGCACATTAGTCGGAACGGCGAAATACGTGTCTAATAATTCTTAACCAGGAACCTCCAAAAGAAATTGCCAACGAGATCCGTGAGAGGGACTCATTGGCCGAGTGAGTTGGGACCAAGCAGTAAAATAGTGCAATAATTTTCAATTTAATTTCTTGTATAATAGCTAAGAGAGAAAAGACACAGGTTTATTAGTTATATATGAAACTGCTACAGAAAGCAGTTTTCCTTCTCTCAATAATCAGCCATTCGTAGAAATACTATTGCATCGCTAGTTGTTAAGAAGAGGAATTAGGTTTTGTAATGAATAATTGTTCTAGAGAAAATTTTATAATGTAAGAATATATCCCTGACGTGAGGAAGTGGTTAAGTCGAAATTGTGCACTTTTCAGTAGGGCATTTTCGATCGTTTTCCAAAATTCTGTAATTAATCTGAAAGTACTCTTAGGGCCCTAAATAGATACTTTCAAGTTATTTTGAGAAGCACAACTTAATAAGTTTTTTATAATGCAGCTCCTAAGAAATCTTCTTTGAAGGTGTCTGACTATTTTAATAGTTAACTTATAACTAACTATAGGGGTGCGCAGCCATTTTAACTAGTGGGTAAAAGCTGGGGGTCACCCCAGAAATAAGCACGCACTAAAATGAATAGCTATGTTTAATTGATTTCAAAATGGGTAGAATCTTTTAAATATTTAAATACAATCATAGATAGTAGACTAACATTTAATATGCATGCTGAATGCATTCTTAAAAAAAGGCAACAAATTGGGACTCTAGATTAAGATTTTAACGAAAGAACACAAAAATATGATTATAGAACAGTTTACTGCTACTTCATTTTAATTACTGCAATACGCTCTTATAAATAACTCGTATTTGAATAAATTTCAGTTCATTAGGGTGTGCCAGTGGACCTCTGGAACAGCACGTGTGCACGCCTTTGCTTGTAAGGTGATATGAATTGTCCACTACTCCACGACAACCACCGATATAGATGAATCAAATCATAAGTTATATATGAACGTATCATGAGGTAGGTATAGATTGACACAGAATTTATTGGATTGGGTAGGTCGGCTGTTTGTGGGCCCCTCGCCTGTCGATATTTAGCGTTCCAGTGGGAGGGGATGTCAATCCGGGAGCCTAATGACTAGGGACCAAAGGCGGTCACGAAACAGCAGAGGACCCGACCAGGACTATTTACTAAAACAGCACGATCCGGGAACCAAGAATAGATTAGATCAGAACAGTAAGTCGTCACGTCACAACGCAGCTACCGCAATTTATTTTCTAATCTGCGGTAACCCGATAGGCTATAGGTCATCAGATTGCTTCTGGAAGTGGGCATTTCATTCCAAGCTAAAACATCAATTTGGGAAAGAAATAGGCCTCTAAATTTGCGTGACAATAGGCAGTGCCGCCATGATTTTTATAATTCTTACATAACGTTTATTAATGAAAACACGGAAGGTCCCTGAGAAGGAATTTTCTGTGGAAGGTATTTGACAACTTTGATCTTTTGGTAGGAAATTCTATGATAGAGCAGAGGGGATTGATCCAATATTTTTCATTGAAAAATTCTCTAAATTGTGTGGGCTAAGTGTTGTAGACGAACAATATGTACATCCTTGAATATCTAAGACAGCTAAATTGAAGTCGGTTAAATTCTGATTTTTAAAACTACAGTTATTTTAAAAATTATAATGCCATCCCATATCCAAAAAAAAATAATCAATGCATAGTTATGTCACCATTACTGTGGTCCCAGAATTCTAAGAAGTGTTTGGTAGAGTTTAAGACACTTGTTGTAATGTGTAAGGGAAACTTCATTTGCTTTAGAAACACTGAATTCTATAAGAAAAAATAATAATAAAAAATAAAAAATCAGGAGGTGATTTTTAATGATATAAAAACGATATAAAGGGTTTCAAAAAAGAAAGAAAATAAGATTAGAACGTTTAAAATGTTGGAATGGATATTTCAAGAAAAATTCAGCACGTTCAAAAACCATTTATGCAATGCTTTTTCTTGCTTCTTTGTTTATTTCTTAGAATTCCTTGATCAATTTTATTTGTTGTGATGTTTATTGCATTGTTGATCTTATTAGTGTAGGTAATTGGAAGCGGGTGATTTATAGTGGAAAAGTGAAATTTGTAATATTTATTGTGGATTTGTTTACGGTAGGTAAATTCATGTAACGAAAATAAATTAATGAAAAGTTGGCCATAAAACTGTGTAAGATTTAATTTTAAATGAACGAATTTGTAAGCGATCAGGGATTAGTTGTTATTGTTTGTTGGCGCTACAACTCGTGAAGAGTCAAGGCCTCCCTCAGTCTGAGCCACCAAACGTCTCTGTTTTGTGTTACTGCTTTCCAAATTCTTATTCTCATAATCCAACCACCAGGCGAGGTCTTCCCACTTTTCTACGTCCAAATATCTTTTCATCTAGGAGTATTTTGGGTATTTCATCATCGCACATTTTGGCAACATACCCTGCCCCTCTCAGAGGTTCGGATTTTACATACTGCAAAATATCCAGATCTTTATAGAGATCCATGAGATCAGCGTTTTTTTCTCAATCTCCATACCCCGTTGTCACACACAGGTCCAGAAATCCTTCTCAGAAACCTCCATTCAAAATCTCACCAAGGATGGTTCTAGAACTTTCGTCATCGTCCAGCATTCTGACGAGTATGCGATAATGGGACTGATCAAGGTTTTATATACTTGTATCTTAGTTGTTCTGGAGAGAAATACTTACAAAGTTTCATTCTTTATTGTCATATGACTGTTTTGGAAGGTTTGGGACACTCGTCTGGTCATTAAAGGAAACAGTTTATATGGTATGAAAATAAAATACAGTTTCGTGAAGTTTGTTTTAATTTTAATATGGTTGTATCGGATATTTTCCTAGCATTCTATTTTTACATTCGTATGTAATATTTTATATGCTCACCGCACCCCCTTTCGTAATTTAGTGATAAGAAGAGTATTGTTCAAGCCACTGGCTGTATGTTAATGTGGTCATAATCATTAATCGTAATAGTAGTAGTGCTGAAATGATTTCTGTTTTATGGCTGTTTACAGAAACCGAACAGGTTCGAGTTCTTCAAACCCAACACAACACCAAAGTCATATCACAGACCTGAAGGTAGAAAAATTGATGAAACAATGCCACCACCAGACGTCTTGTTTCACTTACCCAACTGTAAATGCAAGTACCCAACCCAATACAATCCAGTTTGCGGCACTAACAATGTATCGTATGTCAACGCTCAGATGTTGATGTGCGCTCGAGTTTGCGGCGCTGAAGTCGCTATTTCCAGGATGGGAACATGTTCCGGGAGGTTCTCTGTCGATAGGTAACAACTGTTATGGTTTGTGTATCACTTGCACTTATCATCGAAGGATTGACTGTAATATGTGTTAATGAAGGAGAATATCTCAAATATTTTAAATGAATTGCCCTAATCTCGTTATACATGATTGTTAATTTGCAACAATGTACAAAATATAGGGCATGTTGATCTATATTATGTTATGTTAAGGCTGTAAACTAATAATGAAGTGCCCCAAAAGTTAAAAATCTAAATTACATGTCTTTGAAATTTATTCTTTAAGCATGATTTCAGACTATGTATTTTAACTTAATAAATATACCCGATATAGGATCCCTCTGTTATTTTTTTATTATACGATAGACTTTCATTGCAGAAAAGATGTCATCTATTTTGAAAAGAACATTAAATTAAGTTAATTCAAAAACTACTTTGCACTAAAATTTTAGTCACATTGCCAACAAAAGGGATAAAGTAATGCAGTTCATTATTATTCCATTATTGATCATGTTTGGGTCATAATACAAAATAATTATATAATTTTTTTTATATTTTACACTAAAGTCATGAATTACTATGTGTTCCTATTGTAAAAAGCTTATCAAGTTGTATACTTTGCGCCAATCCTAGGAAGTTAACATATTTATTTAGCATTATTTATAGAGCTTTATTTAAAAATATGTAATTAGGTTTAATGTGTATTTTTCTATTGTACTACTAAAATATGAGTGTGAATTTGTAATAAATTATTTAAAATTAAAATGTTTTGTCTATATTCCTCATATTTTTATATATAAATAATTTGACTCTCCACTTAAAACTTAAAATATTCAAAATAATATATTTTTAAAAATATTCTATGTGATTATGAAAGTATCACTTTCAACATATTATCTGATCATTCATTACTCCAATGTTGAACGTCTCCTATTAAACAATTATTCAAGAGAATATTTTGTTTGTATGGCTGCAATTATTTAATTTATGACATAATTAGCATTTTCTTAAGTGAATCACACAATTTAACTGTTTAATAATATAAAGAGAAATAGCTGAATTAATTCGGCCTTAGAATGTTAATTAGGTCAATAATTTAATAATTAATTAAACATAATTTTCTAAAGAATCTGTAATGTTATATTTCAATTAAAACATTTTTTAATGCTTATTTTGCCTAGAGTGCCAAATTTCCCAAAAAACTTTTTTTACAATATTGTATTTTGATTAGTTTTGTTGTAATGTTCCACTCTAAAGCAAATCTCAATTTGGAAACAACAAAAAAGCTCTCTGTATTTTTACTTATCTGTAAAAATTATTCTGGTTCAGTAAAATGTACTCAAAGAACGGTGTATTATTCTGTTTTACTACAGTTTACTGTTTTGCAGGCAAAAAACTTTGCCCAAGCGAAATTAAGAAAAAAATCTGTCATTTATTTATGTTTTGTTAAGGTTTTTTAACTTTATTCCTTTACTAAATCTTATATACTTACTATGTACTAACTTCAATTTGTATTGGTGTTGAATAAACCTTTAAAGCTCACAACTTTGGTGGTCTTATTAATGAAACTTGCTTTTGCTATTCCATACCCCCAGTCCCTCGGCAGGGGGGGGGGGCTGGTTAGGGGTGGCAATGTTAAACTAACTGTTTATCGACAACATTTTTAAGATACAATATTTGATACTATGATAATTGTATGGTATTGAGAAGAAGTTAAAGTAGAGAAGGGTCTAATATTGTATGTTTATAATTGTATGTATTTTTCCAAGCAGTATTATTATATAAAAGGACAAGCCATTTTTCCTTTCTCATCACTAACCATGAAAACTACTAAACCAATCTGTACTAAATTTTAACTATATCATCTTCATAGTTGAAGGTAAGTTTAGCAGTAATAAAATTTGTTGAGTTTGAAATTATTAAGTTGGAAAACTGACCAACAGGCAGCGAGTGTACATCTGTAAGAGAGCTTACTATATAATGGCGCTATCTAGAGCTTGGGATTGGTAACAAAATTTACATATTTTCAATTTAATTGTGAATAAAAAAGAGATAAACACATGGTGCGACATATAGATCACATTGAAGTTTGAAAATCAACTGATATGTTGTTAATAATATGGTAAATAATCTCCACCCATCTGACTTACCAATTTATTCATTAATAAAAAAGAGATAAATACGTGGTGGGACATGTGTATTCCAGTGAAATGTGAATACTAGTAAGTGTGAATGATAATAATATGGTAAATATTCTCTGACCACCTGAATTACCAACTTATTCATTAAAATTAGGAACTGCAATTCCAATTATGCTTTTAAATATTCTTCAACTACCTAATCAGTACAATGCTACCAGGTTAAAAATGACAGCTAGGCGTGTAATATTATTGAGTGTATAATTCTCACTAGAACAGCGACTGAAGAACTCACATTTATAATCATAACACCTAACTAAAGTGAAAACTGCTGTTGAATGATGATGGATAAATCCCTACATTTGAAAATACTTACCATTGTACAATAACATAATCATAGCAGGTGATGATATTCATTGTTCCTTTTCAAATCCATCTCAAAAAATAAATCTCGACTATTAACTCCTGAAAGCATAGATCTTAATGCAACTCGAATTCCAGAGGACTACTCCACTTTCAAACATCTCCGACATGATGGTCTATTATAATTTTATACTGGGTTGAAAATATCTACATCAAGAAAAATTACATAACCTTTCCCTATCAAAGGTGCTTTGCTCCCCCATTCAGTGCTTTAAGAAAATGCATTTTAAAAAGTCAATGAAAAATCTTTTTGAAAGTGAAACCTGCATGATTTTAGGATAGAATGATAGATTTTATCAATTTTTTTCTACATTAATTATTTTACAGTTTAAATTTACTTTAATAATGTATCAATTCATATAGAACTAATTAACTAATCTAATAAGGATTCAGTGAGGCAATAAATAAAAAATTGTGATATATATGTATATAATTAATACATTATACAGCTACAGATGCATGAAATAAATTAAATCATTTACAAACAAGATTGACAATGTATAGTATTCGGAATAGAATGGCCCTTTGAAAACTTCTTTATCTTATTCTAAACTCTCGACAAGACATCCTATCACAATGGTAAGTAATGATTTGCCTTGCAATATAAATGTAAAGGTGAATTCAATCTTTATGCATCCTGTCCTAATCTAACATAATTCTAAATTTTTGTATAACATTCCTTGTAGAAAAGTTTGTACAAAGAAAAGATTTTTTAAATATTGAAACAAGGGATAAAAAATATATATCCAGATAACAAAGATATTTAATTAAAATAATAATAATAATAATAATAACAATAATAATAATAAATAAATAAACATTTGTACCACTATAACCAATAGAGGGTATCTGGTTTAACTCTTGGTAAAAATAGTTTCATAGCCAACAGCTATACAAAGTGATGTAGTCCATAATATTAAATATAAATATAGTTTTAACTTTAAATTTTCAAATCATAATAATGTCGAGCATTATACTATACTTCCGGGACAAATTTATGTTCTTAAATGGCTTATATCATCAAATAGTCTCAAAAATAAGAATAACAATAACTATATACTTCTTCTATACTTTATAATTTTTTCTAAAGATTTAATAGTAAGATGTGGAGTTGATTGACTCTAAAACTAAAATTAGCCTTTACAGATAAAATAATGTAATCCAATAAAGAGATGTAGTTGATAAATAATAGATATATGACATAAAGAATTAATAAATTGTGCTTAATTATAAAAAAAATATACGGTTACATTAATCAGTATAAATACAGATATATTTCACAAACGATAGATGGATATCATATTGATTCTTTTTTAAAATTAAAAAAAAAATTGTTCTTAAATGAAAGACTTTTTGTTCATATTTTGAATGATATGTTAGTTATAAAAAGTCTACTTTAATATTGTTCATCTAAGGATGGGTAATCATACTCTAATCTTATTCACAGTTCTTGATAAAATTTCTATAGCTTATTTTAAAGTTTTCCATAGTTGATTTTAGTCTTCTGTTTAATAGAATTAATCTTGTGCTAAGTTTATATCTTTAGATGTTATTAACAACTTTAATTTTTACCTATTGATAATCAATCTTTTTCAATTAAATTCATACATTCCTATCAAATATGATTTAATGTAGTTTAGATTACAAGGACTTCTGCGAGTAGACTTTGGTTATTTTTACATCCAAGGATTTTTTTTTTAACAAAGGTTGTTTATTTCATATATACAGACAAGAGGTAAATGACTAAAGTATAAGTCACACTCAGTCACTTTTTCTTGATATTCTTATGGAGATCATTGGTTGAACCCATTACTAGGATAAAATATTCTAAGAATACCTTAATTAAGTGACCTCTCAACCTCCCATTATTTCGAGTTCTTTCCATGTTTCATTATACAGAATTGTGTTGAAGATAGCTTCTAGATATAGAATTCCGTAGATACCCTATATCAAGAGGAAGAAAGAACTGTACATAAAATGGCTCTCAAACAAAAATGAGCAAACCCATGAGAAATATAAAAATGCCAACAAAGATACTGGTTAAAAAACAGGCAAAATGTTGATTTTGGAAAAAGGAAGTGTGAACTAATAGATATATACATGCAGGGTCTAAAAAACTATATCGCATGGAAAAGGTTAAATGACATAAAAAAATCAAAAAATAAAACAGATTTGGACATAAGATGAACATCGATATCTGGGTTCAGTATTTTTTAGGATTATTAACAGAACAAAGACCGGTATATATTACCCAGCTGACAAGTAGGATAATAGAATGCTGGGGACAGGAGGGCGTTTGACCAATATTAGTTGAAGTATTAACTCTAGATCTCAAGGGAATGGCGAACAAGTCCTTATAGCATCAGATGCAGAGGATGTTAAATATATATGATGGGAAAGCTCAAGCTGGGGACTAGAAGTCAATAAGGAGAAAGTGGTATATGTGCATTTAATAGCCAAGGCAAATACCCCTCCATAGACTCATGTGTTTTAAAACCTGAGTCTCGATTTTAATACCTAGGGAACTAGATTAGTTATGTAGGAACGACAGATAAGGACATTGAAAAAGCATCTACAATGATAGAATAATAATTAAAATATTATTCCGTACTATGCAGCAAGTTGATATCCTTAAGAACAAAAACAAATAGGTTTGAGCATGATTCGGATGGCAGAGGAACGATGGCCAAAAAGAATTTTTGAAAGGAGCCCGGAAATATAACGGAAAAAAGGTCGTCCTAGAAGACGTTCGGTTGAGGGCGTCATGGAAGGAATGATGAATAGAAGAATAAATGTGTGAGGGAGACTGGCTGGACAAAAAAAAAAAATGGAACAAACTTTTTTTTGGCAAAGACAAATAGCCTATAGTTGTAAAAAAAAAAAAAAAAAAAAAAAAAAAAAAAAAAAAAAAAAAAAAAAAAAAAAAAAAATGGAACAAACTTTTTTTTGGCAAAGACAAATAGCCTATAGTTGTAAAAAACTCTTTAATAAAAGAAAAAATATATCCTATGCCTTTTACTGAAAATTCATTGATCACATTAGTAATATAGCCTTTGCCACATCTCTATATGTGTACTATATATATTTGATGTATACAATTATGCCATATCTTGTCAAATATCCATTTCAAGAAAAAAAAATCGTTTTTAGGTTTTATTATGTCCTGTATCATTTAAAAAAAAAAATCATTATTATACTGTACTGTTTCATTTCTCATTATTTTTATGATTGTTCCATTGAGTACTTATACGTCAAGAATATTATTTATCTGCTTTTCTCTATATCGGTATTTTACAGTTACTACAATACAATTAATTTTTGGCATTTGTAGAACAAATATCTTATTAGCCATTTCATATGATTTAAATGAATAAAAATGTTACTGATTCCAGTTTTTGTGATATATGAAATGAATAATGTCGATAAGTCATGGATTTAAAATGGTTAATTAGGAGGAAAATGAGTTTATTAAAATCTTTCAACAAATAATTTCTCCACAGGCTACATCCAATCGATTTATCACAGTATTCGCTGCCAATCGTCTAGCAATTAGTCACTCAGAAACAGAAGCACAAGACGTCCTTGTTTCAAGGCTAAGGATCCAGTTCATTTAGAAGCGAGGGGCATTCGATGACGTAGGCCGAGAGCAGGTGAGGATAGCCGCCTGATGACGTCAGTAGTTGTTCCATATATTGACTTGCTCGGTGGAGTTGATTGACAAAATTTAGTTACTAATAGGAATTGATAAAATTAAAAACCAATATTATCAACACCTTTTAAGTTAGAAAAATTAACAAATTTCCTCCACGAATTATCGATAAATTGTATTTGAATATGAAATAAAATTATCGTTGCCAAATGTAATTTATTCATATTCACAACATGTAATTGAAAATTTCAAATCCAGCAGAGTTGGGAATATTAAAATATTAATCTACGAAGTAAGTTCACTGCAAGATTTTTTTCAATGATAGCTACAACTTCCCACTCCAATGTCAAGTCGACGATAAATGTGAGTACATTGCGTTGTGTTGAACCAAGATAAATCGATTTTTTCGAACCTAATTAACGCAAAGTTTTTAATGAATTCATCACGATAGGAGATCTAACAAAGGAATCTAACTTTGTTTTATTACATTATAAAAACATGCTGTATTATCTGGTTTTCACAGCAGTGACGCAGCTGAGAGACCAACGATGGAATCTCTCTCGCAGTCTTGGTTCAGGGATCTCAAGCTGAGTGCATATAGTGTATGATTGTATTTTTATTGCCCTTGGTTGTGACCAATTTACCATAGTAAATGTGTTATTTATAACATAGTGCATTTAAAAAAATAATAAATAAATTAAATTAAATAAACAAATTTCTGGTGAAGATAAATTTTGATTTTCAACCGACTTCAAAAAAGAAGAGGTATTCAATAAGTCTGTATTTTTTTAGTTAATTTTTTTTTTTGTATGTTTGTTTCGTGATTACACCGTCAACTATAAATCGATTTTGATAATTCTTTTTTGATCGGTAGGGCATACTTCAGAGATGGTCCCATAATAATTTTATTGAAATTAACTCAGTGGTTTTTTTTTTTTAGAAAAATCAGAAAAAAATTAACAAGAAATCACCGTTTAACCTTCCACTATAAATATATTTCTCCATGGTATCTAAATCTAAATTATTAATTTGCATATACAGTCAACTCTCAATGTGTCAAATTACACGTCAATTTCATTTCAATAAGTCGATTTTAGACACAAAACGTGAAAAATTGTGTAAATATGTCAAACTGAAAAAAGGAGTCAAAAGAAGGGACTTCTAGGACCTCTATGAATCGAACTATTGGAAGACATCATCTCTCATGATTTCAACTCCGAGTTTGTATTTATTTTTACCAATTACGTAACAATAAGTCGAATGATAACTTCGATAAGTCGTTGTTCAATAAGTCGAACTATTTTTCAGGGTCCCTTGAAGATCGACTAATCGAGAGTCGATTGTATAAATAAAAATACCCTCATTTGCCACTAAAAAGTAAAAAATAAAAATAATTTTTAGAAAAAAAACAAAAACCGACTTTAAGATTAAATCTTGAAAACTTTAAAGATTAAACTTGAACTAAAAAGAAAAAAAAAAAATTTAATCTCTTTGATGCAAAGAGAATTAAATGACAAACAACGAAATTATCGATACTTATAATCATTTACAATTAATGATTAGTTATTGTTTGAGTCGGTGCCAACCAAGACAAACAGAATTCGAAAAAACCCCGATAATTGTAAAGATCACCGCACTATTTTATCACTGTCATATCGCTATCTCGTGCCATTCGAAAGCTGCTTGCAAAGGAAGGATTAAACTGCCCTTCTTGGCTGGCATCGGCTACATTAATTGTGAATAGTTTCGTTGACAGTCATATAATTCTCTTTGTTTCGAAAAATTTTTATTCATATTATTATTCCAAATTTTATGGATTTAACTTTCTGTCTTATATTGCGAATGTTGACTACAGAAAATAATTTTCTTTTCCATTAAAACACAAAATTATTTTGAAACATTTTTACTAACAAATTTTAGTTAAGTTTCTTAATTTATAAATTTATAACATTAGTTTTAAATTTAAATAAATCCTTGAGCAAAATTCACTGATGAAGTTTGATAGGAAATGAGAAAATTCATTAAATGGAAGAAACTGAAAGGACAAAAAACAACTAATAGCATGAAATAAAACTGTTGATCTTCACTGAATACATAGTTCTTCAACACTGATTGATTCCGATATAGCATATTAAAATCAAAGTTTATTTTAATATCTTCTCTTATGTGAAAATTGTATACAAACTTTCATAAAACCCATATACGAGGTGTGATAAAAAAGTTCCAGGACTGAATTTTTATACATTTATTCATACAACATATAGGTTATTCAAATTTGTCTCCTTCGAAGTATTCCCCTTGGGAAGCTGCACACTTTTCCCACCGGTGTTTCCACTGATCAAAGGCAGAAAACTCTTTTTTGTAAAGGTGTTTAGCAGCTCCGTTGTTTTTCTTTAATTTCGTCAACTATTTGAAATCTTCGTCCTTTCAGGTGTCTCTTGAGCTTCGGGAAAAGAAAAAAGTCGGCTGGAGCCAGGTCAGGTGAGTAGGGGGGCTGAGGAATGACAGCCATTGCGTTTTTTACACAAAAGTTACGGATAACTAACTGCCACAGCTCAGGTCTCTTTTTTCTCACAGCATTACGTAATTTTCTGAGGGTTTCAAGATAAACAAAAACGATTAATTGTTTGACCTTGTGGAAGGAATTCATAGTAGACAACACCTTTATAGTCAAAGAAAACCGTAAGCATGACCTTCACATTTGATTTGACTTGGCGAGCTTTCTTGGGTCTTGGAGAACCTTTTGATGTCCATTGTGATGATTGGGCTTTTGTTTCCACATCGTAACCAAAAACCCATGTCTCGTCTCCCGTAATGACATGTTTCAAGAAGCTTTCGTCGTCATTTGCCTTTTGAAGAAGTTCCTTAGAAACATAAGTTCGGTGTTGTTTTTGGTCTTCAGTCAACAGTTTTGGCACAAACTTTGCTGCAACACGACGCATTTGAAATTTTTCAGTTAAAATTTCCTGACATGACCCAAATGAAATGTTATACTCTTCTGCCATTTCACGGATTGTTAGTCGACGGTCTGATGGTACGAGAGCGTTCACTTTAGCAACATTGTCATCATTGATTGACGTTGAAGGGCGTCCGGAACGAGCATCGTCGTCTGTGGATGTTCGGCCATCTTTAAACCTCTTGAACCACTGATGGCAGCATGATCGGCTTAGACATTCTTCACCAAAAGCCTCTTGTAACATCAAAAAGGTTTCAGAAAACGTTTTGTTCAGCTTCACACAAAACTTCACACAAACACGCTGCTCTTCTTTCACATTCATTTTTATAAAATAGCCAAACTCTATAAAACTAACCTCAAACAAACTGTGCTAATGTTACTTTCAGTGATGTTATGATTGATCTGCAAACACAGCTGTGTTCCTGTTGTCAGGCAATACAATGCTGCCAACCGCATCGCTGTGAGACATTGCATTCCCATAGTATATAAAAAGTCCTGGAACTTTTTGATCACACCTCGTATTATCATAAAAAACTTCCCTCTGTGAGGAGTCAACAAAAACTACAAAACATGAAATTAATTTTATTGTTATTCATAAATTTAATTTATTAATTACATTTAATATTCACTGTTTTAATAGAAATACTGACTATATATATATATATATATATATATATATATATATATATATATATATATATATATATATATATATATATATATATATATATATATATAGTCATTGATATATATAATATAAAGTTGATGTACCTTCTCAAATTATCTTACAATGGGACGTTTGCAGTTGTAACACACAGATTTTAATGCCAATTATTTTGTGGGTAGTAGGGAACTATGTTAGTGCAAAACTAGAGTTATAGCTGCCAATGGGCATTAGGAGCCGAGTAAAAAAATAAAATATGAAAACCACGTTTTATTTTTTTTGTCAGCTCAAGATAGAGTCAAGATAGAGAAATGATTCTTTCGCGTTTAATTGTAGTTATGTTTGCTATTTTAAATAAAAATACTTTCGTTATGCTCAAAACACTACCCGGCTTTAGAGTGCTCAAAACCTCCAAAAAAATGACAAAATTCCAAGGAACTCCGCTGTAAATCAGTGGAAACTTTTTTTCATGAACAACTGACCTCAAATATTGATTTAGCGCACCATAAAACCCTTATATGTGAAATTTTATCAAAATCAAAAAATATTGATTTTTTACCCCTTTCGAGGAGGTTAGAATTTTGAAGTTGAGATTTCATCAACATTTTCTACCGGTTATAACTGCTGTCAACCGATTACAACAATAATAGCATCACTAGAATCAGCATACATTCTGCTTTTTATCCATGCGTAAAACATTGGATTTTCTCGATATTTTTGTGGACAAAAACTGATGTGAATGAAAAAATCCAAGGTCAGCTATAACTTGAGATATTTCAATAAGGGGAAATCCTGCGACCTCTGGACTTGGGCTAAACTATGCAGTCTTAAGGCTTCTAGATGACCTTAAAATTTTGTCTTAATCGGTTGCGAAATATGTGAGATAGCGCAAATTATTTACATGTTTTCAGAAATTGACAGCCCCTTCCTTCTAAAATCCTACCAAATTTTAAAGGTAAAAAAAAAATTATTTTTGATTTCGACAAAATTAAGTTTCTACATGTTTTTTGAGATGAGGAATCTGGAAATAATTTCAGTTTTTTGTTTAAAATTTTTCCTCACCTATATTATATAAATAAGACGTTTTAAAATGATCTATTATTATTTTAGTTTTTACACAATAAATTTCAAATAAGACCATTAAAAAAACAAAAAAAAACATATTTTTTAACCAAAATCTGATATTAATTTTATATTATTCATCAATCTTAGGATTTCTATGCAATTTGAAATAAAAATATGTCTCGCTGGGTAAGCTTTTCTTGTTATTCTCTATCTCACAATTATATGTGTCTAAAGATTATACATTATTCGGTATTGGGTTAATAATGAATGCTTTCATACGAAAACGCTGTCTTTTAGATTTTAATTTCTTCACGCAAACATATTTTCGCATGATTACTCATACCCTAGGAATGTGATGTGGAATTATTTAGTCAGTTGAGCAAGATTCAGCTAAATAGAGAAATTTACAAAGTTAACTGATAACAAATAGATATCTATTAAAACAAAATATAAATTTCTGTGTATTCTCTAATTTTTCAAATCGTGCAGCCCCTTAGTTAAAATAAGATATTTTACAAATAACTATTAGCCTCAATGAATATGAGAATAACAATTTTCAATTACAAAGAGCCTAACGCAAAAAGCAAAATATTCTGAATCAAATCCAACTTTAGAAACGTAATGTTTTTTATTTATTTATTATATTTCAATGTGAGCCTGATAATTGGAATTACCTATTTAATAGATTATTTAAATTAGGTTTCAGTATCTTTGAAAATATAATAAGTTAAAATAATCTGACTTTTAATCATTGTACTAAAAGGTCAAATATTATCTTATCGGGACTACTTTCAAATTCCCCGGGCTGAACAACATACCAACTTTTCCTCCTTGTGTGTCAATTTGATTTCCAATGACGAAGGATATATATATAAAAAAAAATTAAATTACGATAAATATCCGAAAACTCTTTAATTCCCATACTTTCTCACAAATAAACTTATCCTTAGAGATCTCAATGTTCCATATGTTGCTAATTTAGTCCAAATGAGATACCTGTCATTTCACTGAAAACTCCACAACCTCTTAAATATTCTAGTCTCTCAAACTACTTCCCATTCTATTCCCCACAAACCTCTAGGGGTCAGAAAAGAAGATGGCCTCGGAATCTTCTAATATAAGAATAGAGCTTTTATTGAAGTGCTACTAATGAGTAGTAATTTTACAAGTCATTGTCATGTCATTGTTATCATTTTCCACACATATACTTGATGTACGTATTGTATACAGTTGCATAAATAAAAAAATAAAAAGATAGAAAAGATGGAAATAAATTTCTCCATTCATCAATATTTCACGAGCTACTAGAAGAAAACAATGCCTCGTTCTGAAGGTGAAAGTTCATTAAGTAATAGGTTTTACAATCGACGTATAACAGTGAATTGGCTCATTGTGATTTTGACCTATTGATTTTTTTCATTTTTAAAATTTTAATTATATGATGATTACATTGTAAAAATAAGAAATAAAATAAAATAAAACAAATTAAATAACACTGTTAGCCTACCGCGTTTTTGGAAATAAAACTTCTATAATATATAAACTCTGTTTACAGTTTGAAGTTGAAATTCTCAATTCTCGACTTTCAATTAATTTACTGTAACTTTACTGATGATTTCATTTTGTGTATGTGTATATATATATATATATATATATATATATTATAATATAAACTAAACGGGGTATATATATACTTATGTATATATTAAGCATGAAAAAGATTTACTCTGCAGAATTACTCTGTTAGCTCTTAATGTAAAAAGGGTGAAATAATCTAAAATAAAAAATAAAAAAATCCTTACAAAATAAATTAACAAAACAACATAACAAAAATTATAAATAAAGGGATATATATATATATAAATCGTCTCAACAACTGCAAAGTATCGAATATGAAAATACGCGGTTTTTGCTTTCAATCTTTATCGATTTGTTACATTGATTTGGCATAATCAAATTGTTTGTATAACTAAACCTTTGACCAGAGCTATTCCTCCACTTTACAGAGTAAATTTAGATTTGAGAATTCGCTAAAACGTATTTCAGGCCAAAAGCAATGATGCTATACAAACTATGTGTTTTTTCACATTCGATACTTTCCAGTTATAGGGACAACAGGTGTAATATTTACATTTAAGTCGAGGGTCCCTCCCAAAACGTGGGAGTTCTCCAGAACTTAAAACACCTAGGACTTCTCACGTGTTCATTTAATTAAGAAAGAAAAATAAATATATAAAATAAAGTAAAAATATCAAAACATGATTTTGCAATATTGTATCGTGAAAACAAACAACATTTAGATGAAATAAAAGTGATATTAATTGTAGAATTAAAATTCACTGAAAAGCATAAACTTCAAATGAAGCTTATCTTAAAAATTTGATTAAGTAGGATTCGTTAGTGCTTGCTTATTACTATAAAATTAATAAATGAATAATAAAATGCATATATTCACAATATTAATAGCTCATTAACCACATTACATGTAATAAATTATTACAACACCGAGAAAACTTAATCATTTTGTGTAATCAAGTGTAACCTTCAATTTATTATTTCGTTGTTGTTTACCTCCACATCAAGTTGTTAATAAAAATTGAACAATTTATGCAAAATTATTTCTTAAAAAATACAAAATGGAAAAAATTACCACAAAATTTCTGGAGAAAACTTATTAGATTCTAACTATGATTCATATTCTAATTATTATTATTTAGTAAATATATAATAAATTTTAAATAGTTTCTAAAGATAACCTGCAAATTTCAAATGATTTTATGAATATGAAAGAGACGGAAGTTAGTTTGCTCTAAGCCTAGTTTCTGGGTTTCCCCGAATAACAGTCCAAGGGCTCGAAATCAGATAGCTCAGTTAAAACGTATAAATGGAAACGAAAAAAATTATTTTATTATTACTATTCTAAAATTATTACTTTATTCTATGTTATTACATAGAAGCCAATACAGCAAACTTCGTACCCATTGAGCCTTTCATTAGCAATATTGCAGCATCAGGCATCTTATGTTATCTGATTTAAGAAGTCTTTAGAGAGACCCATAATGCAATATGCTGAAACGAAATTACATGGAAACAGCAATCAACATTACATAAACATTTTTTTTCTTAATAAGGTCGGGCGGGATTAGTTCTTAGGAAGCTTCTAACTTTTATTTTTTATTTACTTTATTTTTTTTTTTTTTTGCTTTAACTTTCATTTGCTCCTGTAATACAATACTACAATTAGCATATGTAATATAATCATACTGAAAATAAACCATAAATTGTTTGTGTGATTTAGAACGTGTACCAACCCTCCTGATTTGAATAAAAATCAATAATAATTCATTAAAAAATAAGTGAACGATATTTTATTCGTTGTCAGTGACAACAAAAAGAGTTTTAATTCAATTAAATATTAACAAATATTGTAAATAGGAAATGTGAAATATATTTATATTCCTAGATTATTAACATAGATAATAAAGAGTTTTCTGGTTGTTTCAAAAGTCTTGGTCATAAAGATCTGAACAGTTTTTTCGCTGGAACTGTTCAGAGTATCATTTTCAACATAACAAAACTAATGAGTTTAGATAAATAGCTCAGGTACATACTGTTGGATTTTTGTATTTTTTTATTTTTTTATTTATAACTGATTCTTTAATAATAATAATTTAAAAATATAATAGTCATTGTCATAATAGCCTACTTCTAGACATAACGAGAACCCAATCTCAACACAAATATTGAATTAAAATTGATTTCAAATTTTCATATAATATTCAATATATAAAAATATTTTAAGTTGAAGCATTTAATAAATAATACGTATTCAACATATTTATCAGAATTAATTGTTGCTGTTGAAAACCTTAATATAATTATATGAATAAAGAATAGATTATAAAAACGAATGCTTTGTGGTTTGGACAAGTAATTGAGGAAACAACTACCTTGTTATCATGGCCTTTAAAATCTTCTACAAACTTACGGTAATAACATTTTGAAGTTTTTATGCTTACGGAAATGAAATAATTCAATCAGATAACTTCAATCCATGTTTAATTGAAGGGTTTGGTGGATGAAGGGGTTATATCACATTAAAAAAACAAAAACAAACTTCAACCTTGGATACTTTTAATAAATAAATAAAGAGTTGAAGGCAGTTCCATTTAATGTTCACACAGCACTCCGATAACATCTGACCAAAAAATATGTGACGAACAGCTCAGACAAATAAAATACTAATGAAAATGAAAATGTTTGCAAATTTTAAATCGAACTGTAATTAACATGAAAATAACAGGGAAATGTTTTGTGTGCTCCACAGATTGCGGCAGAAGCTATGACACCTAGTTCCAGGGATTCCAGATAATATCCAAGAACTGGTCGGATTAGTGTAGAGAACTCCCCACCACCCCAGGCCGTCGGGGTTTATCAGGGTCCCCGGCCTACTGAAAGCAACCAGTCAGCTTGCGAAAACATGAACTGCTATCTCGTGAACCTCTTCGTCGGCGCAATGATCTTAGCAGCCGTCAGTGCCTCCGTTGTCCACAGGCAGGAGCGCCAAGTTTGGGGCTTCCCGGATGATCCGGTGAGTGTGTTTATATATTCTGTATAGAAAATTAGCTTGAAACATCGTAGTTAGGGTGAGATGATTTATATAAGATTAGTTAAAACAAGATTTAAAAGAATATCGATAGTAAATTGTCGGATTGTATGTGAGTCGTCCTCCTGGTTCAATTACAAGAGAACGTTGTTTTTTTTTTCAAAATGATAGTTTATTTGATTGATGGGCGAGTTATTGTGATATCCCGTCGCATTAACTACTGACTGTACTGTGATGATACAATCAACTGTAATGCAGCAAATTATCATGTATTTTAGATACTATCATTTAGGCATACTACCTATAATTTGATACCAAACTTTTAAAAAAATATTCAATCAAATGGTATGATGTGCTAAAAAATTAAAACTAACTGAAAATGAGGGTATGGTGGATGAAGAGGCTACACCGCATGTTTTAAAAAATACAATCTATGCAAGGTAGCGAAATCTGAATACTTCAAAACAACTAGAAAATGAGTAGTGTAGAAGATGAAGTGGCTAAGTAACACTTTCATGCTAATGGAAAATGTAAAAAAAAAAAAGCAACTAGATTACTCAAAATTGCTTTTTTTTTCTTTTTTTTATCTAACCCCTTCATCCACCAAATCCTTCAATTCTAAAGTTCATATAACTCATAATGAATATATATGTATATATATATATATATATATATATATATATATATATATATAATATATTTATAATATCGTTCAATTAAACTTGAATGGTAGTAAAAATTGATTCCTGTGAATCTCCTATTTTTAATTTTGTCACTAAATATTTTTCAGTTTCAAAGAACCCCTATTCCTCCAGGAATGCCAATGCCTTTCTCCTGTTATTCGTTAAGCGCCTCATAGCTTGGAGTTAATGATTTCTATTGTAAATTTTTTTTTAAATATGTATTTAAAAATAGTTAAATCAATAAGTAATGTAGTTGAATTCCCTTATTTGTAATACTGGAGAGGGGAGGATTGAGAGAAATATTTTTGTAAGCTTTTCTTTTCCGTATTCTGTTATTTTTTTATATTATTTTATTTTATTTTTTTCTGTTGGTAAAAATTATGAGAACATGAATCTCATAAATAATGTTTACAGATTTGTTAGGAAAAAACATGATTCTATATGATTCGCTTAGTGTACAAAATATAATTTTGGAAAAAAAATAGGTGTAATGAGAAATAATGTTAATAGAGGGTTAATAAGAAGTATAGAATAATAGATCTCTAGGTGCCCGCAGGTGTAATTATAAAAATGCTTTATAATGAGAGCTAGTTACTAACAATAGACAAGCACCGCCATCCATATACTACTTACAGGAGCAAAAGCTTGAGAAGCTGGAGAGATCGTTTAGGTACAGCTTGACTTGGTAGTATTAAATATATAAAAAGAGAAAAAAATAAATAATCAGGTTTTGCAATATTTCAACCTTTTAAGACTGCGTCATCGCTTCGGTTTTCCTTGTTGACCGTCTTTAGTAACTTGGCTATGCTTGAAAAGCCTTGGAATTCCGACGGTAGTGGTTCTCTTAGGCTAAACGCTTGGTAATTATAGCATGGGAAAATCCAACTGTGAATAATTTGCATTCGGAAACCGTCGACGTGGTTATCGAAAGGATCGGTATACATAAATAGAAATTTTGTATTTGCATTCAGTCGAGCCTATTTTACTAATTTAAAGATAAGTTTTTTCATATTTAAGGGTAATTTCCTTTATATTTTAGTAAATTATTGATATCATTTCACATGATTAGAAAAAAAATTTTTTTTACAAGTAATTGGAAATTGGAAAATTACCAAATGTTTCTAGAATATTTAACATTCTTGTTTTTATTTTAAATCCACTAAATCATAGGAAATGATTTAATGAGTCATCATAAAATCAAGTATATTATTTTTAAATCAAATATTTATTGACAGTTACAATTAGTTAGCCAAACAGGATACCTCTATATCTTACAGCTTCAGAAATCATTTATGTTATCCACCTTCAGCGATAGAAAGAAATCAATGAACTTAATGTATACAATCCTTTTACTTCAGCAGTTTTTTTTTTTAATTATCTATCAGCTGTTTCTAAAATATGAATCTAATTATAAATAATTCCTAAAATATGTTAGTAACCTTTAGGAAGTTGGGTGTAGGTTCTCTATTTTCTCAGGTCAGTAACGTGTTTTGAAAAATAATGTTCATCAAGACTGAACAATAGGGATAATTGGTATCTTGAGATCTTACTCTGTTTTTTGAGGATTATTCCAACTTGGGAATAAGGATGTCAAGCCCTTAGAGAAATTGTTTATCTTAAGTGGGAAAGACGAGACTTGTTTGGAAAGACGAAGTAAAATTTTCCGACCCAGGTGACAATTCATGATCTTCCGTACTCAGTGCTCTGATACCCTCACCCCAACGCTTTCGGCCATCGTTGTCTCCGTGAGATAATAACATTTCCAATTTCAGCTAAAGATTTTTTATTTCATATGATTTAATCTTAAATTGTATTACTTGTCGCATTCCAAGTGAAGTATGCACTACTAACGAGAAATGCTTATTTTTAAAACATCATTAATTAACTTCTTTTTGACATTGATATGCCTCTTGGCGGGGGGTCTATATTTTTTTCACATTCATTTTGATACGCTCCAGCTCTGCTGGTATTGCTCGGATCGAAAATTTGAATTAATTTAATGGAAAATATTTTTATTACATAAAATTTATTGCTAGGCCCTACCATTTAGGAGCTATAATGTTTATGAAGAAATAAGTCACGTTTCCTAGTTACGTTTTTTAAGTGTTGTGGCTTTTATGACCAGCTCCAGCTCTGTTAGCGTTGCTTGTATCCAATATCTGACGACGATTCCCTCCTCAGAAATTTAATGGGTAACATTTTTGTTATATAACATTCGTCACTAGAACCTGCCGTTCAGGAGTTATATTGGTTTGAATGGTTTGAATTTTACACTGAAAAGTTGGTGTGTATGATCTATTGTTTTTCCCAATCAGAGAGAAATTGATTGTTTTATATATGTTGGGTGTCGTGAGGCATATTTAGTTTTTTTCACTTGTAATATTTGAAATATAATTTTATTTTACCTTTTCCAGGTAACTTCAGTAAACATCCCAGCTCGCCCCGCTACCTCTGCTGCCACCACTAGGCCGACGACCAGAAGAACCACAGCCGCACAACCGACCCCTACCACCGGTTCGACAGCTAGACCGGGAGTGTCAACATCCACCCAGCCCCCAGGGGTCATCTTCCAAGTGAAGGACTGCAACTGCCCAGCTCCTCCGCAGTTCAACCCGGTCTGCGGTACCGATGGTAACACTTACGTTAACAGGCAGAAACTTGTTTGCGCAAGGCGTTGCGGTTTTGACGTTCAGGAGGCCAGGATGGGAGCCTGTTAGGTGGGGGCAAGAAGAGGATAAAATTAAAAATTGATTAAAAAGAGAAGACTGGTCACGAATAATATTTGTTGTAAAATTAAAATTGTAAATAATTAAAATAATAGTAAAAATTAAAATTGTAAATAATATTTTCACTTTAATGTAACCCAATAGTTTGGGAACGCCCTCACAGCTTCAACTGAATCCGCGTTATCTCATTAATAGCATTAAGGACACTAGACTAAAATTTGTTTTATTATAAGTAATTGGTATGTTATTTCAATTAGTTATGTTAACATATGCAGCATCTAGCTAGTGGATAAAGTAGACATTTAAGTACTTTTGTTAAGTTTTAAAATTTTTTTTATCAATATTGGCATACATTTTGTTATATATCAAATTATCAAATGATGATTATAGTATGAATGGAACATTTTTTAAAATGTTTATTTTATGATTGAGAAAATAAGATATATATTAAAAAATTACAATATGTAAAACAAATATGAAATGAATATGAATCTACTAAAGGATTGGCCAAAGGTTGTATCCATGATAAGAACAGAAAAAATTAAAATGTGAGTTGCGACGAAAGAACAGACCTCAATACAAAAATTTATGTGTATCAATGACATTAATGTTCTCTCAAATTATTATTATAATAAAATTGTATATGTTTTTAATTTCTCATAAGTAGTAATTGTTTTAAAACATTCTAGTTTTTGAAGTGTCATATAGATGTATTAACACTTTTTATTATTTATTTTTCCTAATTGATTAAATAGTTTCTTTACAATTTAGTTGCTTGATTAGTTTAGTCGCATGTTAGGAATCCTTAAGTAATATGAGGTGTCCTAATGAAACTAATAAAGCAATTTTTTCATGACTCAAAAATAAAGTTTTATAATCAATAATTACATGAAAGCGTTATTGTTTATATCATGAATTTCCACCACTATTAAATAAAATGTTTTGGGAAACTGGAAAATATACTTATTAAGAATTAACTTTCCTTATCCATTAATATATATATAATGCTAATTAAATACCTATTGTAAAATGGTTATTTCAATTACTGTGAAAAAAAGTAAATATATATTTTTTTAAAAGTAACAAAACCTTATAAAAATGATTTGAATAAGGGATTTTTTAAAATTTTGAATGCAACTTTTCCATTTTCATAAAGGTTAGGTAGGAAATATGTCTCCAGTGTTGCCACTGTTGTTACTTCATTGCTATCACAGTGATTGTTTTCTAAATCAGGGCAAACTATCACACCCGACAAGAAATAAATTAAATGGAAAAATTTTGGGATAGTTATTTTTCCTACAATTCACTGATGGCGATATTTGTGAATTAAATTGCTGACATCATAGTATCGATATTGGACTAAGTATACGTATATCTACTGCCTACAGTTTAATTAATAATAGACTACTTTTAAATTTGAAATTTTGAAGTAATTGTGTTCCCATCTAAATTGTAAAATAGGTAACGACACGGAACCACTTTTTCACCCCTTCTCCCGCCCAAAATATCTTTATATGACAATATATAAAACATTAAATCAATGATGAAAGTAATGTATTTAACTTATGATTAACTATTTCACGTTAGGAAGTGGAAATAACATAATATCAATATATAAAACAGCAAACCCATGCTAAAAGTTATGTTGTTAACTTGTGTTACATCTTCTTACATTGAAGAAGACGAAATAAGAAAATATAAATATAGCACACTAAACAATAAAATCCAACCAACTTAAAACCAAAGAAGGTGAAGTTACAGGAAAAAGCTATCGATAAATGTGAAGCAGCTGAATCGATCTGCAAGACAAATTTGGTGAAGCAGTGTTTCGATGGCGTTACCTAAATTAACTCAAACGATAAAATAAAAAAAAAAAAATCGTAATAACATTACGGTATATATTATATTGTTATCTTTAGCCACCGATATTCAGAGCTCAAAAAATTGTCGATGTGGAATATAGGTTTTTTTTTAAGATATAATATGCAAGATACAACACAGTTCTATTATATACGTCTCGGTCTACCTCTCGAACGTTTACCCGTTGATTCATAGCTATATATGTTTTTAGTACTTCTTTCTTTATTTCAGACCAGTAATATTAATTGTCATGATATTCTTACTTTGCGGGTTTAGATCACCGTAATATCACCTTGTGCAGCAGCTGCCCATGGATTTCGGAAACTTGCGACGTAGATACTGAAGATATTTTTATCAATTGAAATTAATGACATTAAAAAAATCTCTCCTTATCAATACCAAAATCATCTACATATAGACGAGAAACGGGAAGCAAGGCTAAAAAACCGTTCGATTACGCACTACTCAATTTGCATGTAACTGAATTTTAGTGGGAAGCATAGTAACGCTAGCTAGTAACATATACAGCTAGTTCAGAACATAATTTACGAATTATGATTAATTAGTAAATAAACACATGCTGTAAAAATAATTTTTATGTCAATAATTAGGGTACAAAATTAGTTTTTCTTTCCTGGTCCATGATGAAATTATACTATTTCCAAACTCGTGATAGTTTAATATATGAAAAAAAATTGCGCTAGGATTAATTATGACTGATAAAAGTATCAAAAAATCAAAGTATCAAAAAAGGATGCAACGCACAACCTTTACGTTTGTGCATGAACAATGGTTGGAAATTCGCCTGTCGTTAACCTCTTTTTCCAAAAGTACATTAATATGCTATTACGTACCTAGGTTTTCGTTTTGTTTATCATATATGTAAATTCACAGGCCACCTTTGTTGAACAAAAACGGGCGGTTCACTCACCATGAACCCTTGCGGCCAGGGATACTCCTAGTCTTCCAACCTTGGGATCTGGCAGATCCCGCATTTGCATGGCAGGAACAAGGAAGATAAGCGACATTGCAAAAAATACAATGACCTTCAATGTTAAAACCCCTCTATCTTCTTGAATCATTGAATAAATTGTTAAACTGATCACTCATGAAAACATAAGTGTTAAGTGAGAAATAATTATGAGGTCCTTACTCATAATAATCTCATAGACTTAGGACAGCTCGTGCACCCTCCGAGTAACGATTAACTTCCTGTAAGTATGGAATTTTTTAAAGATAAATCATTAAGTATGTTAAGTACGGAAACCACGAGCTGGAGCGGTATTGACCGAGCACCTTACCGTCCCTTATATTTTTTAATGTGTAAAAAAAAATAAATACAAACTAAAACCTGAAAGATGAATCATTAGGTGTACAGTGGACGATTTATTGGGACGTCCGAAAATTAATTTAGTATTTTATTACTATATTATACTAATAAAAGATTATTTCATTGTATGAATCTCTCTCTCCTTTTATCTTCTTCCAAACAAAACTGTTTTTTACTTCAGTAGTATGTCACTGCTTGGATATACCTAATCCAGTTTGTACTAAGATGCCAAAGTACAATTTCATTTTGTGAGTTTACATTTCAAAATAATTCGAAACAGGGCCCAAACGGAAATATCAACGAAGTCTGGACTGATCACAATGTGAGTGATTTGACCACTCAATGGTTGTCTAAAAAATTCCAGGAGGGAGATCTCATACTTGCAGATAAAGAAGGCCGGAAAAGGACTCTGCCCCTTGATGAAGATATCTTAAGAGCTGTTGTCGAAGAACAAATGTTAGATAACTTCCAGATAATCTATTGGTCAGTAAACCGACCGTGGTTGACCAACTCTATGTTGTTAGAAAGTTTAAAAATTAACTGGCGTATGACCCCACGAAAGTTGTATGAGTTTTTTATCAGACTCAGCCTCCCTACCGCCTTTTTCAGACAACTGGGCCACTTTTAAAGAGATAAACAATTTTGTAATCATAAATCAATAGAAAATGCACTTTTAGAGTTTGTTAATTATTTCAGACTTAAACTACTAATACCAGGCAAAGATAAGTTATTAATCGCTGGCAAAAATGTATCGAAATCAATATGGAGTATATTAATTTATAAGGAATGTTTAGGATCACTTATTTTATTTCATATATTTTAAAACCATATGCCTGAATTAATTTTCGAGCAACCCAATAACTCATTTACTATCGATTCGCCAGCCAGGTGCTAATGAAATCATTTGTCAATTTTGTATCCTACTTTGCAATCAATGAACTAAGTCGTACTACAAATTGAGACTTACAACGACAAACTTTGTATATAAATTGTATACACTTTAAAAAATATGAGTAATGATAAGGTGCTTGGCTGACACTTACCAGGTCGTGGTTTCCGTATTTAACATTCTAATGCTTGTCACTAAAAAAAAATTCAATCTTACAAGAAGACTGCTAACCTAATGGTGCCCGAACTCTTGGGCAGGGAACCAACTTCTGTGATATAAAGCTAGCCTCTATAACTCAAACTACTCTGAATTCATACCAAGTACAGCTCAGAGTAACCACGAGTTAGTGCATATGATGATAACCCTCTAAGCCTAGGCCGAAATGATGGCATATTTAAAGAATAGAAATAGCACCTTATTACTTATACATATAACACTTTGAGTAACCCCTCCAAAGCCATCATTATTTATGTTTGCAGTAGATAAATCTTTAACATATCGTCGGCTAAGATGTGATCCCTCGTAAGCGCTAGATGAAAGAACGTGCACATCACACAATAGCCGAAGATGTAGTCCAGTGTCCAGATAATTTGTAAGAGAAAAAATATAGAGTTTTTTCAATTGATATTTATCTTTTATGAGGTGTTGAATCCAAATTTAGAGCGTTAAAAAAAATAATAATATATATATATATATATATATATATATATATATATATATATATATATATATAGGAAAAATATGGTTGGGTTGTGCAGGCATAAACAGTTCAATACAATTAATTTGTTTTTATTTTTAATATATTTTAAATTAATTAATTCTCTGTCATATCTTTTTTTCTTTTATATCGTTTTTCTTCTAGCCTTGATGAAACGTTCGCTTAACTAATTAATGCAATTTTATTGTTGTATTTCTGACTACACACCTTATACATCATCCTTATATAGTACTAGGGTCAATAATATTGTATCATTATAAAACATATATATATATACAAAAACAATACTACATTAAATTTTCTACAAATGATTTTTTATAAGATTTTATATCATGGTCAAATCATTTATTAAGGCGATAGTCAGCGTTGAACTTAAATTTGTGGAATTCAAACTGTCCTTTTCTTTTGACTGTAGTTTAAGAGAGATAGAAATCAACCACATTGAAGTAATAACTGCATTAAATTTAATAGTCATTAATCGTAAGTTTTTTTGTTTTTTTTTGTCGAAGCAACAAGAGTGAAAATAAACGAAAAAAAGGGAGAAAAAAATATAAGCAAGAAAAATAGAATTGAAAGAACATTTAAAAAAGCCTTTAGACTACTGGAATGACGTATTTTTCAATGAGAGTAGAAGGAATCATATTTTAGTGAATTTAGTAGGTGTACGAAAACGTTAGCTGCTCATTGCAGCTACATGTGATTTCGTAAGCAACATATGCTTAAGTATATTTCAATACGCACCGGCACCTAAATAGTTGGTTTAACAAATATATACGAAACCATTATAGAAAATTGTATGTATTTTATTTTTTATATAATTTTTTTATTACTTTAATCCTCAGCATTTTAAATGTACACTGAAATCTGACAAATCAGCAATTTACAATATTTCTTTTTTTCGCTCAAACTTTTCGAAGTGAAAAGTTGAAATTCGTCTTCAATAACCACCAAAAATTTAATATATATTTTGTCTGGATTCACTCATTTTCCCCACCTGGTGACAGTACTTAAACACACATATATATATATGATAGCAGTAAAGATTATAAACATGATGAGAGCATAAACTGAAAAAAATACGACCTCTAGCGTAGCTAGCTGCACAAGGACATCGAAGAGAGGAGCCGAATAGACCCCACAAATCAATCAGAAGTGGAGGAAACACAGGCCTAGCACAACAGATCGAGGCAGGCACGCACCGGCCAAACATTTTCAATATACCTTCGCCCTTCCTCCTTCAATACACGGAACTCCAATCTAGCCTTCTTCTTTCCCAGCTTTATTTCTCTGTCGTGTGAACATTTGAGCTAAGCAACAATCAAGACGAGAAATAATTATTAGAAATGCGGTAAATTGTAACAAAATCTTGGTTCACATATCTTACATAAACTGCAGAATAATGGGCTTGAATATTTGTAAGGGTAGTCGGGAAGATCCGTACAGCAATGTTGGAATTTTCAAATAAAGTTTTAAGTTGCAGAAATACAGTGGGCTTATCTACACGGGTCTTTCCTTCTCCTGCTAAGCTCATTCCATTTGTTGTCCGCATTTAACAAAAATATAGCAAAATAATTCTATAGTATTAGTTTGCCAAAAATTTAGTTTTTATCAACTTATATTGCCATTTTTTTTTTTTTTTTTTTTTTTTTTTTATTAATATCAGCCCGTTTTAACAATGATTCGATTTTATTTATTTCCGATAGGTGTTGTACTCATATTGATAATTAGTAGAATCTCTTATAGACATGCAAAGTTGTACATCTGGTATACAACAGATCGGTTGTAATGAAATTGCTTTGGTTGACTGTTTGATATAATAGTTGAGAAATAGTCAGGGATGCAGTCAGGTATAAATCACACATCTAAGTTTTTTTTTAAATTTAAAAAACATTATATAAGAAATGTCGACGTTTCGATCTGCCTTGCAGGCTTTCTTCAGAGATAAAATAACAAAAAATGGATGTAAGCAAGATAATATAAAATGAACAAAGTACATTACTTTACCAAGGAATTAATAGTTATTTACATAGTTAATAGAATATATGAAGGGTTAATTACAAAATTGAATATGAAATATTATCAAGGTCTAGACCTAAAAATAATAATTTTGAAAATTAATTATTTCATTTTTATCAAAATTATTTTATCCATTGTGTCATTTTAGCCTTGAAGAGGGCCTGCAAGGCAGGTTGAAACGTCGGCACTCCCTATATAAAACAACTTGTATATGTGATTTATACCTGACTCCACCCCTGATCATTTCTCAAAGTTTTGGATCTTGAAGAACCACTGCTCAAAGCATCAAATATTTTAAACTTTTCTACGTTAAACAATAATATCTGCTACGCAGTTGTTCTGAAGAAAGGCATGTTATATTCAAAATGAGAATAGACTAAATTTATTAGAATTTGAGCAGAAATAAGCTCTGTATATGCCTATAATATATTTTTAAAACTATATGTTATATTCTGTAGAAATTATTATTGCTGTACCATGAATTAGACGCTTATAATTTCTTGGGTTATGGATTTTATTTGATGAATAGCATCGAAAGTGGAAGTTAGATATTTACCTTATATTAGAATTTCCCAGATTATTTTACGTTAAAAATACATCTGGAATTGTTTACTTATAAAATATTTATTTAGTGACAGTATTTCTTAATTGTTACACGGATTTAATAACTGGTTTGTATTGAATAATAACAGCTACAAGCTGTAATATTCCAATACTTGGATTTTTACGTGTTTCTAAATTTTTGTTTATTTTGAAATCGATTAGTTCTTATTTTTTTTTTTTTTTAATTTTCGGATTAATTGAATAATTCATGTGTGAAGTCCTTCTGTTTTCTCCAACATTCTTATTTTCTGAGTTCCGTTTAAGACCCAATAAGAATGGGAAAGATTGGTCCGACAAAGTGTACTTCTTCCAGCCTATATTCAATTTGAAAAATAAAGATAGATTAGAAGAATGCACTTTAATTGTTTGGAAACAAAAGCTGAATAATACGCTACGATGAAGCAGGGAAACCCAAAAGAGGTAGTCAGTTTTGAGTAACAATGTTGAGGATAATTTTTACCATTAAAATGTCAAAGCCTCTTGGAAATTGAACAGATGGCATAAAAATTGAAAAAGTCATAATAACATTAGAGAAATTTAAATATCTGGTGTCTATTTTTAATAGAATAGGTACCTCCTTCCTACTAGTTTATTAAACTTCAGAAAATGAGCCCGTTCCTCAGACCTCTACCTAACTCCTTTCAACAAAATCCTTCAAGGTTTGTTGACAATCTTCATTCTCCTTTGCTGCCAGTACGCTCTCATTTGGGAAGAAAATCGTTCTTTTCTTTCTTGGGTCCATTTGGTCCCCGTTCTTCCTTTAGGTTTTTGGCATTCAAAGACCTCTATTTTCTGCATGTGTTTTTTAAACTTTTCTCTGTCTTCGCACAGTTCTTCTGTAATTTTGTACCTATCCAGGAACTGTTTCATTGTTTTACCAAACACATGGTTGCTATTTTTCATGCTCAGGGCTTTAGTATAAATATGTTTCACCCATCTTTGGTTATTCATCCTGATTATGTGTGCATGAAAGTTCAGTTTACGCCTGATTATAGCTGAGTCCATGGTTTCCAAGATTTTATATAGCTCTAACGTCGGTCTCCTTCTGTATCCATCTTCTGTTTTGATTGGGCCGTATATCATTCTTAGGATTCTTTTCTCAATTCGAGCTAAGTTTTTGTTCTCCTTGTTTATAGCCAACGTTTCTGAACCATACAGAACCAGAGGTCTGATTACCGTAGCGTAGTGTCTCATCTTTGCATTCATTGACAAGTTCTTTTTATTGTAGACGTGTCTTACTGTATTGAAAGCTTTTTCCAGCTTCTTGGCTCTCTCCTCAATCGGAATTTTGTCAATGGCATTATTTGTTATTACTTCTCCCCAATACCTGAACCTTTTGACCATTCTAATTTTTTCCGTACTTGGTTTTGATCTCTTTTGATTCATCCTTTGTTACATTATTTGCCATCATTTCTGTTTTTTCGAAGGATATCTGTAGTCCTGATTTTTCCGCGATTTCTTTTAGATCTTCCACTTGTTTCTCGGCCTGTTCCTTAGTTTCTGCCAGAAGAGCTATATCGCCTGCGAAAGCGAAACATGGGAATATTAAGTTATCTTTCTTTACTCCCCATTTTGCGTGTGAGTTGTTCCGCTCCCTAAAAGTTCTCATTATTTTATCAAGAACACAGTTAAAGAGAATTGGTGATAGTCCATCGCCCTGTCTCAAACCCGTTTTGATTTCAAAAGGGCGGCTTAATTTACCTCTGAATTAGTTTGTGACACAGTATTTGTGAGGGTAAGTTGGATCAGCTTTACCGTTTTTCTTGTCAACTCCGAGTTCCTCCAACGTCTTGAGCAGCGTTTCCCTATCTATCGAATCGTAGGCTTTTTTAAAGTCTACAAAAGTAATGTAGAGCCCTTTGTTCCTGAGTTTGTAATATTGCATTAATAGTTTGAGACTTAATATTTGTTCTAGGCATGATCGTCCTTTTCTAAAGCCTCCTTGGTACTCACCTATAAGATAATCCACCTGCGGTTCTAGCCTATTTAGTAACAATTTGGAGAATATTTATAAGTCACTTCCAGGAGTGATATCCCCCTGTAGTTATTAACATCAGTTTTTGAGTTCTTCTTATGGAGTGGGTGTATAAGAGCTGACAACCAATCCTCGGGTATCTCTTCCTTTTCCCAAATACCCTGAAAAAGCTTCACTGTTTCCTTGATGTACCGCTCATCTACAATTTTCCAAATTTCTGCTATGATTCCGCTTTTACCTGATGCCTTGTTATTCTTCAGAGTCTTAATTGCCTCTTCTATCTCCTCCTCATCTGGTGGTTCTCTATTCGGGTTTTGTTGTGTCAATTGGAAAATTAATCTCTCTTTTGGTTCTTTACAGTTAAGTAGTTTTTCAAAGTAATTGGCCAATATTTCGCAGTTATCCTGGTCATCATATGCATTCCTACCACTTTCATCCTGAAAACTCAGACTTGATTCTTGGTATCCTGATATCCTTTTCTTAATTTCTTGGTAAAAAAAAACCCTTGTCCACCTCCTCAATACTAATCCTCTCCGTGCTTCAAGGTCATCAATAGAGTACAACCAAATACCTGTTGGTGTTAATTTGCAAAATTCTGTTGCTTTCTCCATAGTTTAATTTGCCAGGTTCGGCGTTTATTTCTTCGTTAAAGTTGTCACGGAGCCATTACTCTATCTATTCTCGGATTATTTTTTGTGTCTGTTTTGTGTTTTCTTACTGGGATGAAGTTAGTTGATTTGTGCTAATTTATTTTTGATTAGAAGAGCTAGAATTAATATACAGATGCTAGGTAGAATCACGATTGTTCATTGTAATTCAATGGTGGAAGTGTAAAAAATTTATTTTCATTCATTCATTCCTTTCAAGGAATTTAAGAAATAAGAAAACAATATTAAAATGTTTGGGCATGATAAAAGAGTGCCTTGCGAAAGGTTACAGACGATGTTTATGTATATACATTTAGAGAAAAGAAGGTAAAATGGAAGGCGAAGAGTAACATGAAAGGATTTAGTGAAAGAGGGAATAAGAAGAAGCCATGGGGTGAGAAGTTTCGAGTTGTATTTCGTAGATATTTGGGCCAAGATAAACTATATTAGAGAAACATTCAGTATAAAAAAACATCAGTACTCGATAAACTAATACGTTGCCGTCCTTGAATGGAAAAAACCGTTTTGACCAGGTTAGGTTTATCTTCATGATTCACCCATAGAATGAATAGCCAATTGTAAATGAACTAAACCGCAGAGGCGATTTAAATTTTAATGCAAACTGAACTCAATTGAATGGAAATGTATTCACATAGAAGGTTAAATTATTTTAAATTCTAATTATAGATAGTGAAGGTCACACAATTACGTTTTAAAAGTCCTAACTATCAACATTAAATACAATACTAAAAATTTCAGGTTCTATTTATTTATTTTTTAATAAAAGTAAACTTACGATATTCCAAATGTACAAAGTTAGAGGGAAAACAAATTTATTCTGTTTAAAAAATATGAATATCAGTGAGTTAACGGTCTGAAGAAATGTTTTACTAAATCTTGTTTATTGATTTGCTCCCAAAGATTATTACGGTATTTTAAAAAATGAGTATTAATTTGTAAGGGCAGGTGGGTTTTATAAAAAATAAATAAATAAATAAATAAAATTTATATAGGTATATATATATTTTAAAAAAGAAGTGTTACGATTCGTACAACTGTTCTAAGATTAGTTGAGTAAAACGAACTGAAACAAAGAAGAGCTTTTTAGTTATTTAAATTTCCTGAGAACACATTAATCAGCAGTTGCTAGATCATTTTTACCAAGAGACGGTTTTTCACTTTTGCATATAGGTTAATAAAGATTAAAATAAAAAACAAGAAAAGATTTTGGAACCTTGTTTATTATAGACTGCATTTATACACACCAGTTTAAAAAAGAGAGGCAGTGTCAGTCGAGAAATCAAATACTGATTCCATAAATTATTTTTTGTTGGTCAAAAATAAATTGTTTTTTTATATTCTTTATTACCCACCTTTTTTATTTTTTTTTTATTTTTTTTTTTTTTTAGGCAAAGAGGAATTAAGGGACCAATATTTTAAGGTTCTCAAGAAGGCCACTGTATATGCATGAAGGCAACTGTGTATGCATGAATATGTAAATGTATTCATATCCAATTTGACATGGCATTGCCACATAATGGTTCACAATAGTGGATGACATCAAAAAGTGCAAGGGGGAAAAAAATGATAAATTTCTTCACTTTAAAATATATAAAATACTGTTTTTAAGGAATTATAAAAAAATAAATTGAGAGTCAGTTTACATATACTTACTGACTTACACATCCCAACAGTCAGCGAATACAACGGACACACAACAAACGATTCCATCAAAATTTACAAGGACACAGAAATAAGCTAACAGAGGCTAAGGCCATCGCCTGTAGCCTGAATATACAAAAAGGAGATCGAAAAGAAGGTGGATCTGCTTTCTTAACTTTCATCAAGTAAATTAATGCCAAGGAAGAGTTACCGCTGGGTATCGTTTTTCTTCATCCCTTAAATGTCATCTCTTATATATTTTGTTTATCAAGCCAAACGTTCCGTTGATTTTGATAGGTATGGATAAATAAAGTATTAAAAAAAAGTATCAGCAATTTAACTACGTATTTAAGATCGGGGACTTATTTATATTCAAAATACAATATATATACAAAATTTTTAGTATTTTTATTTCAAGGTTTCATTTATTTAATCTTTTTAGAGTTTTAGGAGTCCAAAAAGTCATTCTATATATAAGAAGCTGATTAGTCACTGGTTACATTCCCTTATTTCGATTGAAGGCTATGTACTGCGTCGTGAAATGTTACGATGTTACGATTTTGTTAAAAAATTGTCCAAAAAAACCTTTGAAATAAGCCTGAAATAACTACCAATTATACGAACACAACTTGAGTAAATTAAAAGACATTTTAGAGAAGAACATTTCAACTAATAAACATATAACTCCATATTTATATACAAATCGATTTTATTTAATTTTTTCTTCACTAGTTAGATAGCAAGTTGAATATAAATAGGAAAGAGTAAAAAAACCGAAATAATTATTGCTCCTTTAGAAAGAGTTACAAAATTTCTCATTTTTAGGTAACGAGGTTCTCGCTTAATCGAGTGACGAGATGCTAATATTAATAAGCAGTAATAGTCAGTAGTAGTTATTGTTACGGTAGTTGAGTAGCTGATAAAAAAAAATAATACAACCAAGATTGACTCCTCATCACAATTGAATGGAAAAGCATCCTATTATTCAAACAGCAATGATTTTACTACACACAAAGTTTTAAATATTGAGTCGTGCAAGAAAGTTACAAATCAATATTGTTTAGTTTTGTTATCTGATTTCCTTATTTTAAAAAATAAACCTGTAAATATAAATATAAAATTCAAAAATAAAATACGAAATGTTAGAATTCGTATTAAGAAATAAATAAAAGGAATGGGTAAAGAAAAGCTAAAAACATCTTAAAAATAGAGCCAAAAAAAAAAAGAAAGAAAAAGTAATATTGCTGTTGCCAATTATATAATCTAACTTCATCTATCTGTTCATCTCCAATAATATGAACAGTGAAAAAACAAATTTTAAATATTTCAAACATTCCATTAGATCAAGTTTGGTGGAGGGTAATGCTCGCGCGCACTCACGCACATACAGATACACAAAAACATACACACATAAACACACACACACACACACACACACACACACACACACACACACACACACACACACACACACACACACACACACACACAAACTCACACACACACGCGCACACACACATGTATAAGGAGACAAATATACAGATTGGGCACTGAGGTATAATACAGGTTCTGGAGTAAAAACTTATAAAATCACAGATGGAGTTCCTCAGGGATCCGTTTGAGGGCTGCTGTTATGGAATATTATGTATGAAGCAGTGTTAAGACTACCCATGGAGGAAGGAACGGTTACTTTGGGTTTTGCGGATGATGTTGCTATCATATCTTGTAGAAAACTGCTAGATGAAATTATTTATAGTGTAAACAGTTGTGCCTGTAATCCGCCAATGGTTCCCATTGGTAGATCTCCAGGCTGCTAGTCATAAAACCGTAGCAGAACTCGTCACAAGTAGAAAATTAAGTGAAACGATCAGCTAGACCATTGATGATTTAAACATTTTCCCCTAACTTTCTCTTAGATATCCTAGGGTGCAGATCGGTGCTAGACTAAGGTTTGGTGAACATCTGAAAGAAGATCGAGTCAGGGCTCTAGACCATCAATAGGTTACAGAAAACCTGGTTAAACAGATGACTACAGAGGAGAAAAACTGGAATTCTTTAGCAAATTACGTAGATAACAGCTGCATTAAGCTCCGTAAACAGGAGCAAGAAAGACCATATCGTATTAAATAAAAATACATAGTTTATAAAAAAAAAAAAATGATAAGTAAATTAGAACTATGGATTACCTAAAAACTTATTTAAATTAGATTTGTATTATTAGGGTTTTCGTGAATGCAGTGGCTTTCAATGGCCTCCTTCGATATTCTTTGTCTGATGTCCATTTCTGTCTTAGGCCACGTCCCATCATATATTCTCAATTTCCTACTTCCATGTTTTCCTTGGCATACCTTATTTCCGTCTTCGTTCAATTCTCCACACCTATCCTTCCCTTGGTTACCTTCCATCGGACATTCTTTGTAAATGTCGGTACCATCTTAGAGATTTTTTTCCTCTCTGTTATAGGATATTCTTTCATACCCCTGTTGTTCTCTATTTTTTTTTTTTTTTTTTTTTTAACATTTTCCCTCCTCGATATTCCCAATTCTAAAATTTTAATTATTAAATTATTAGCTTTAGAAATATCTTGTATTCGTATTTGATGAGATGATCCGTTTGTCAATCTTTTATATTTTGATGGATTAATTTAATGGAAATATAGTTTTGATAATATATTTTAAATTATTAAACCTATAATTTATTAATACATGTCTTTAGAATAGTTTTGTATTTTTAAAAATTCAGTAATTGTTGGTGGAGAAGAGTGCTATTAATTATTGGCAAGCGAACGGAGGGGGGGGGGGGGGGGGGGTGTATTTGGAAGGGCTGTAGCGCGGTCGTCATCGAGATCCGTGACCCTCGATAAAGAAGAGCTAGAAATAGACTGATTAATGACCGCCATCATTAAGACTTTATTTAGACTTTGTTAAAAGACCTGGCGAGTTGGAACTGAATTAGCGGAGGGAACTGAATAGCAAGATAATTAAGTTGGCAAACTGGCTGGTGGAATTGAGCCTAGGCCTAGTGTTGGTTGCGTGATTGAGGCACCATCGATCGATCCTATTGCGTTAAAAACTGTGTCAGTCGACCGCCGGCTGTGGCATTTCACCTTCTGCTTCAGCTCCCTCCGTCCAGGCTCTACCTCAACGCACAGCTGGCGGTGCGCTGGAGTCACGAATCCAAATGATTGAACTCTTGGTTCCTCCCACCATCTACTAAACATTTCATGTACTTTAAATACTACTGTGCTTTTTAAAATAGAAAGCACAAAGAAAAGAACTGCAGAGCCCCTCAATATTAAAATGAGTTGTAATTTGTGCCTTTGGTGAACACCAACACCAATGCACAGTTGAACAGGTTTAGATAGTAAAAAAAGAGTTTTTTTATATTGAAGCTGGTTAATTTTCTGGTTAACAATCCTTTTTAAGAAACTGCTTCTATTTACCAAGGGCTTGCTACTCCATATTTTCATCATCTTAGTTCTACAACCAAGTCCTGGTCTACTCCAGCAGCTTTTATCATTGTTGCAGTCTTGGGCGAATCCCATCCAGCACCAATTCCTCATTTCAGGAATACTCCTAGCATCCCTTGTCATGCCAAATTTCATCAATCTAAGGTCCGGCAAACAGATTACAGTATATAGGAAAGGTTACCGTAAGACCTGAACAGGTAAACCGGGGGGTGTTAGCAAGCCACTGCAGGTAAAACACCGGCGTAGCGACCTGTGCAGATGACCGGAAAAGAAATTAAACTCAATTATTTCTACCCGTGCAAGTGCGTAGACCTAAGTATGAGTGTGGTCACTTCAGCAAGCCAGTACATTTTATAGAATAGTTGGAACCAGTACATTTTATAGAATAGTTGGAACTAGTTCCTAGGTGGGTCTGTTCGTGAAAAAAAATATACCTATGTTGTAAATAAAACAACAACAACTAGTTCCTAGGCGGAATTAGAAGAATCTGATGCTACAAAGAAATTTATTATTGAAAAATAAATAATTTGGGTAGCGATGTGAGTAAAGAGCAGAAGAAATACAATTTTTTACGAAAGTATTCATTTCTCTTCGTAAACCAATTTTTACACCAGGCTTTGCATTTCCTCTTTTTTTTACACTTTATAAAAAACCGACTTAAACTATCGCATCGTCTTCTTTATTCGCAAGCTATCTCTGAAGTCAATTAAATATAAAATGTTTTTTACAAAAATCAATTGTTGTTTGTCTAGAAAAAATAGTGGCTATGAAACTAATATTTAAACCCTAATATCTAAATATTAAGCTAATAACGGATCTAAAACTGAATAAACAATTTAAATGGCAATATATTTTATTGTTTAAATAGGGAAGTAAGGCAATTAGAGGTAAGCTGATATGATGATGGTAATGGGAGTTAGCTGATAAGGGGGTTAAAGGAAGGGGTAGAAAGGGAGAATTTGGTTAGAAGTTCTGATCAATCTCCGACATCCTTAATAAGTACAATTTTTTTGGTGGATGACTAATAATCGGAGAATGCCTCAACTGATAGAGGAAAGAAATATAAAATCAGGAAGCCGAATCGGTCAAGGAAACATTTTAGGATAAGGGAAAGAAATGTTTATAACATATCATATCAATTCTAAAATCCCGCCTTCGGGATAAAATATAAGAGAATGAAATTAACAGCAATCTGCATAAATGTGTAAATATATGCTGTCAACCCTTGACTGACAGAGTTAGCAAATAATAATTACCATCTGTTAACTCCCTCCCCCCCCCTCCAACCTTAACAAATACGGCCTTGCCCATCAGGTGTTGATTACAGCCAGTAGCCTAGAGGGCAAAGTATAATTAAAACATATTACAGATAATTTTCGTAATTTTTTTTTTTTTTTAATCATTCATTAAACCACATTAAATTTTAAATTTCTTCTATTCAACATTCTCCCACCAAGTAGTTAGGGAAGCTCAGAGGGTAAAATTCGAAACTTCTAAAGCTGAGGCCTGGCATGCTATGAGATAAAGGCAAGTTGAAGGCTCGGGTATATTCCGAAAAAAAATTAAATGCATCTCTGACCACCAATCAAGGCCCTAAAAAGCCTGAAGGTGAAATTAGTTTAAACCGTTGATTGAAATTAGGGTTTCGTCAACCTCTACTCTCTGACTCAACATGAAAAGATATTCTATTTCTAAAGGTATTAAAATATTTTTTAATATTATATTTACCATAATGTAAAATTTTATAAATTATTTAGCATTATGCAATTTCAATAAACATTTATTTAGAACAAACTGAAATGTTATCAAGTATAAGCTGAAAAATACGAGAAGGATGTAATATATGTATATATAAACACTATTAATTACAATAACATATAAAATAATCTTTAATAACACTTAGTATTTTTTTATATAAAATAATATTAACAAATAATTGTAAACGACTAATTACAGACAACTAAGATGTAGATAGAACTTCGGTTTCGTGGCTGTCAGTCATCCAATAGAAATTGCTTAAACTTCCGACAACAGAAAAATTGAAGAAATACTTTCTAAGATGGATTCTACTACGGCTAGATTGAAATACATAAACATAGTAAGATATAGAAAATCAAGGTTCTCTCACTGACCTGAAGCAATAGGTTGGGGCCAGTTCCGTTGTCGTTGATCTTGAAAATGAACGGTTTTTCGTGCATGTTAAAATTCTTTACTCCTCTACCTGTAATATATTATGATTATTATTAATAGTTTTGATATTACTTCAATTAAATTATTAATGAAAATAGCAACAAATTATGAAAAATCCTCGTGTATATTTTAACATTTGAATTGGTGACGGGAAAACTAATTAGGATAGATTTAAACCTCAATGGGTCTGTTAGTGCAACATACGACATCCCCCCCCAACAATAAAACAATGCTATGGTAACAAAGCTGGTTCGGAACATTTGACAACATACAAAGTTGTTCCATAGTAAAGAGATCCCGATTGGTGATGTGTATCGTAAGGTAGCGCATTCCTTGGAAGAGGAATTGGTTAAATAACCGTGTTAATAGAATTCCAAAACTCTATAAAACGGTTTCATCCGGGAAAAAAACAAAAAAAAACATGAAATCTAACATACACCTTAATGTCATTCCCGCAACCCATTATAGTCCAGCCGATTTGTGCATTCGCAAATGCGAATATATCTACAATTTTTCTATGTGTTGTTTAGACCCATAAGGGTAGTTAATATCCAAGTTTGCAAACAGCAAAACCTCGTGCGATTAGTGTATTACTTGAAAAAACACGAAATTTTAACACTACTTTTGATTATTTGGTTATATTTCGTTAACTATCGGATTATCGTTCATAGAGCATATTTATATTATTAAAGGGGACAAATCTGTTACGATTTAAGCTCAACCGCAGCTCCATGGCTCAATCGGATGCGGAGATTTGTGTAACTCTAAAATTGGTGATTTTTCAATTTTTCTGTTAGTCAAGTTCTCGGTTGCATAATGATAAAAGGAAATTTAATAATCTTTGTTGGCCAAATGATTTTTTTCAGAAATGAAAAAATATTGGAAAATGGAAGAATCTGATTTAGAGGAAATGAAACTTAACATAACAAGTCAAAACTGCTTATAGGAAGTATCATAGATATATTTTATGTTTATGTTTGTACTGTAATTAATTATTAAATCTAGATCAAAAATTAATACTATGGAATATAAGATAATTATATCACTTCATTTATGTTTAATCATTTTTAATTTTATAATTAAACTAAATCGATAATTCGGAATATTTAATTAAGCAAAGGATTTTTTTTTTTTTTTGTATTTTAATGCATTTGGCGTTTATCCAATCAACATTTAATAATAAGGAAGCATTATTGTTTAAAACAAACAAATTATTATTACTACTATTATTATTATTATTATATGGGTCATTCTTATATAGCGGGCAAGTTTTAGGTCTCTAATTCGTACCGGACCTGCAACATTTTTTGTTGATGTTTTGTTGGTCTCATATGCAACTGTATTTCTAGTAAATAGGCGGTATATGTGAGATATAATGACATGAATAAAACTTGTAGAGGAACTACCCATTGGTAGTACTCTAATGTATATGTTTTTAATCACCGTTTTTGGAACTTCCGTCCCTATCTTAGGTTTTTGCCTTCTTCGTTGGTAGATAAATTACTTCTACTTCATTTTCACCCTAAAATAACCATTTTCCTAGTTTGGAAGGCACTGTTGACCTACGATTAAAATAAGTTGTTAAAATAGTGACTATTCCTTGCTTTAAAAAAAATAAAATGAAACTCAGCGGACTTTAAAAATAAACGTGAAATCAAATAAAGGCAGTCAGATTTTGAAACAGGATTTTTAAAAATATTTTTTACAGGTTCAAAATTTTAAATTTTCCGCTCTTAAAATTGCCCGTTATCCGAGAATCACAGCTATATTAAAAGTAGAAGAGTTAGCGGCATCCTTAAGCTTTTAAGGAGCATTAGACAAACAGATTCTCTGTACCCTATTGCGAGCGATGTAAGTTAGTGCCAAATTCTGCTACCTTTAAAATGGGATAAGGAAGGCAGCTAGATCCTTGCAAGGCAAGAAAGAATATACAAAGTTTATAGCGCTGAAGAATGTTAAAAGCTAAACGAGAAAAATGAGGGAAGGCAGGGCTATACTGAGTGAATAAGAGGAATGTGTAGAGGTCTTTGAGAAGATTGAAGAAGAGATTAAGAGGAATAAGGAAGTGGAGGGAGAGCGGGAGACGATAGACCAAGTAGGCGGTAAGATTAAATAACTGCTTAGATTGGCCCATAACATTTAAGTTAAGTAAAAAAATTCAAATAGTGAGTTATACGTTTTAGGATGTGAATTTTGTGCCAGGCCAATAAATTAATTTATAGTAATTTGTCCCACAAGTTCACATTAGTAAATCCATTTATCACTTTTACCAATCGTGACTAGTTGATTATTCAGTAGAAATGAATTTATAACGGGTTACCTTCAAGAAAAGAAGGCTGATAAATCAAAGAGATCAGGTACCAATATTTAGGGCTGTGGTATCTCATTCGGACAAAAGCTGTACTTGTAAAATGTTTGATAAACCCTAAAACTGTTTTGGGTTGGAACATAGCAATATCCATGTTGGATGGAATATAAAGAAAACTATATATATATATATTTTTTTTTTTTTTTTTTTTTTTTATATATATGTGCATGCTTATAAACTAACCAATGGTTTCATTTCTCGCTCGAAATATGAATCATTTCATCTAATGCATTTTTTTTTCCAAACTATTGAGTGCTCAATAATATATAACCTAATAAGGAAATTTTTCGATAGGATTAGTATAGGATTAGACAACGTAAATAAAAATTATATTTTATATCTTCCTCTATTTTCAATGCAGGATTTAAACCTAATTTTCGTAATTCGCTTTCGACTTTGATGGATATTGGGCCGTAATATGGGATAAAAATATATTTTTCGGAGTAACTTTGTACTCTGAGGGTTATAAGTATGTATTATTCATAGGCTTTTTATCGATTAGTTTTTTTTTTTTTTTTTTTTTTAACTTTGCTGATCGTCATTTTAATGTATCTGTTATTTAATATAAAATACGCGAGCCATTGTCATCTTATTTCTCTTCACCTAAAGACAAAATAGACCCTTTCCAGAAAAGTGGTACATATTATCTGAAATGTAATGACTGAGAAGCTAAATACAATAGAAAATCTGAACGATCAGTAAATCAAAGATTAAAAGAACATATGAATGGTGTTGGGCTAGAAGGGGAAATGTCCGGTGACCATAGTTCTAAGTAACTCGCAAAATTAAATTACAAAATCAATATTTTTTCTCATTAGTAACGGGTTCTTAAACTCGAAAACATGTGAAAATCCTCTTTCTAGCCTCCATAGACCACTTTAAGTGACAGTACATGGGACAAGCTAACAGGTGACGAAATCTCGTTTTCGATTTTTTCGAACATTCCCCCTTCTAACCTAATAAACACACTTTATATAAGATCATACATTATGAGACCCGGAATTCCAACTTAGCTATCCTTTTAAATGAAAATAATCTTAAATTCAATAAAGACTAGAGAGTTTCAGCAATACATCAAGTAAAAAATAGTCTAAAACTAAATATTTATGAATATTTTCATATTTTCTAATATTTATGAATCATTAGAAATAATAAAATCGTTCAAAACAAGTCCAGTTTTTTGTTTTAATGACCAAATAAATATTTTCAATAATCCCATTGTAAATTTGTTTTCAATAGGAACGGAAAAAAATCAACCAGCCATAGGAAAATCCCAAAGGTTTAACCTACCTGTCCCTTTCGACCCCTCCTCCTCCCACTCTTCATATCTTTTCGTTTTGTCTCCTTAGGTGAGTACTAATATATTTGATTTCATGTCCTAAATTTTTTATAAATTTAGTATATATATATAATCTTGTAACAAAGTGCTGATGTTTTGAAAACTTGGTGTTTTAGTATAAGTTCACCATTTACATGACATCATCTTTTCCAAATAATTTTTCACTTTATATTGTAATAATTAACAATAAAGATTTTTTTTATTTTGAGTAGGTTTTGTTTTGTATATCGAAGTAACAAATACCCGATACTCTTTTTGGACACCCTGTACTTCTTTGACATCAACTATACATTGTCTAACATTGTATTTATTAAACGTAATAAACACAATAAAAGATTTTTTCAGCTACTCAATATACTGAATATTGAGCAAGTAAACCCCTCCCCCCTCCCGGGAGGGTACTGCTTCTGGCTTACGATGAACTCAATTTTATTCTAACAAACAATAGTCTAGACTAGATATATAAATAGATATAGATATATCTATTTAGACGAAATTCTTTCACATTGTAAAAAAGTAATTCTTCAGAAGATAAAATCATAAATAATTTCAAAAGTATACATTCTGTGCTTAAAGAGTATAATAATACAATATATAGAATTTACTCAGGTATTATACATTCATATACAATATACATTTGTCTAATGAGGAACTAATGATATAATTAGAAATTCGTGTATGCTAAAGGGAACGCTCAATGTTTATGTATGAATAAGTTATCCATCTTCATGATTGTTGTGTTTTTATTCATTGATAATTCAACATTTCTAAACCAAAATTATTATTTCAACCGATTATGCCAGCATGACAACTCTACAATCGTTCAGTCTGAAAATATGGAAAATCAAGCAAACAAAAATAAAAATTAATGAATCCTTTCGAAAGAAAAAAAAAAAGAATAAGAAAACAAACACATGCCAGGGGTAACTATATAAAACTACTATTAAATTCAGTTGCATCATTTGAATACACCAGGCCGTTTCAAAAGTCCTTTTTTTTTTTTTTTTTTATTAATTAATTTTCTTACCCTTTTCCAATGTAAACATTATTGTTTACTGTCTTTGAAATCGGGATTATTTTTTAATCCAGTCACTTCTAAACGTTTAAAGAAATATATTAAAACGTCAATTCGGTCAATTTTATTATAATAATTTAAACTTGGCATGAAGGCAACCGAGGCCGCTCGTAAAATATGCTCCGTGTTTAGTGAGAAGGTACTCAATGAGCGTAAAGCTCAATTGTGGTTTTCCAAATTTCGCCAAGGCGATGGAATGCTTGAAGAGGTGCTCTCCCAAGAAGGACTCAAGTTGCCAAAGAACCTGTTCGAGAATTAATTGATTCCGATTCACGTCAAGCATGTGCAAATATTGGTTAACACTTAATATATTTTACAAGCAACAGCCTAGAGATACCTCAAATAGGAAATATATAAAAAAGGATAGATGGATCCCTCACAAGTAATCAGAGGCGAATAAAAGGCCACATACTGCAAAGTTAACTAGGGATAAATTAATGGAAATCGGATACCCACCATTGTCTCCCGACCTTTCTATCCACTGATTATCACATTTTTCAGATCTCAGAAAAACTGCTTCTGGTAGAAATTTTTTGATTACCTGCAAAGTCTAGGATTGGAAATAAATCAGTTTTTTACTAGCAAAGATCAATCATATTTAAAAACGGTATTTGCGGTATTGGATTACGGTGGAATAAAGTTATTGGTTGTAATGGGGATTATTTTAATAAATAAAGTTATTGTATAGCTATGGGTTCAATGAATTTTTTAATTCCCCAAAAAAACTACAAGATCTTCGAAACAACCTGGCAGAAGGTAATAATAAAGATTTATGAGTAAACATTAGAAAATTTCCCCTTGTCAATATATTTTTTCTTTTCTATTTTCATTGGTTCTAAATCAGCTATCTACAAATAGATAACAAAGGAATATGTAAAAAATACAAAAGATAGGCAAATATATTTACGTATTCAGACTAGGGGTAGAGAGAGGAGGCACATAGCGTAGAGAGGAGAGGGACCACTGGGGCGGGCAGACTGAGCCGGGGGCGGTTATATCCCCTGCCCCCCCCCCCCACTACGCCGCCCCCTGTCGTGTTTATTGTCTGTCTGCTCTGTCTTATATTTATCTTTCTTCTTCGTAGAGCTCTGCGCTGACAGCTTACAAATTTTAGATAATCCTATATATTAAGAGACGTCCGCGGTTTATGCCATATATTTTCGTTAAGTTTTTATCCACCAATACCTGTTATAATTATTATAAAATTCAGATCTCAGCCAGATTTATTAAAATAAATGGCTGTATCGGAAAAGTCTGGTTACGATGCCGATTTATGTTGTACTTCAATTCGAGCTGACATACCCTTCCAAATATTAAGCCACTTTAAGTTTAATAACGTGTGTTTGTTTTTTAAAAATATTCTTATTGTTTTTTTTCGTTTTTAAATAGTGTTCTTCCTATGTTTTCCCTTTTAAACTCAATTAGATACTTTAACTTGAGTTTGTACATATGATTATGTATATATTGCAATTTTTTTTTTTTTTCAAAATAATATAGATAGTTCCATATTTTCGGTATTTAATTGGATATTTCATCCAATATATTGGAAAAATTTTCAGTTGTCATAGCGTATAATTCATAGCCCTATTAATTACAAATGCAAAACTTGATTTTCTTTTTTCCTGCTAACTTCTGCTCATGTTTGAAGTTTTTCTTCGAAAAGGTGAAACGGCATTCCAGTCTTATGTTGAAATCTCTTTTTTTTTGTAGCATTAATTTTTAATAGTGAAGCTGAAGACAATCAGCTACTGTGCTGAATACGTAATAAATGAGGCGGCGACGTGTGTACTGAGCCTTTCGGTGTGTACTGCCGTGGCCATGGTTTGTGTTGTTTTTGGGGGGATTTTCATAAAGACTGTCGTAAAATATTCTGTATTTTGTTTTGATGTGTGTTATGGTTTGTGTAAGGCTGTATGTAGTGCTCCATTACTGCCATACCATGAAGATTGTTCAATTAGTCGCAGTGTTTGTAATTGAAATGATTGTAATTTGTAAATGTGTTTTTTTCTGGTAATGAGGCATAAATATGTGATGCATAAGTCCAAATAGGTTTCAGTAAGTGTATGTTTTCAGATGCTGTCTTGCTTTAGGAGAGCATATTTTTTCGTAACTGGTAGAACACAAGATTTAGGCGCTTAGTTAAAGTAAGACGCGTCTATTTAACGTGAGGGGCTATGCCATCCTTCAATCTAATGTTAGACCAAAGTATTTTACTGCGTTGGTCTGCGAATATTGGATTGAAAAGAATTTGATATATTTGAAACAGCTGTTACGTATTTTAAAATGAGCTGAAATTACGGATTAGCTGTTACGCATTTCAAAAAGAGCAGAAATGACGGATTACTCTATTGGTTGCCCAATATTATATCCAGAGCGGAAAAGAAATGTTTTCCGAGGGCCCAACTCAAACCTCGCCTGGCCGGATTCCGAAAAAAAAAAAAAAAAAAAAAAAAAAAAAAAACTGCTAAGAAATGAAATATTGGAATAGGTTAAAAATGCATATGATTTAAGGTCTACTCACACTCAGCAGTGAAGTGACTGTGCTGTGACCGGCACGTGATCCGCCCGGCGAAACTAAAAGAATTCTTCCCAGCATTTGGATGAACTGAAAGAATTCTTCCCAGCATTTGGATGAACTGATTCACACTAGACCGGCACGTGGCTTTCAGTGCTCTCGTACCGTACCGTGGTTATCACATTGTCAACGATATTTTTCGGTTTTCACGGCAGTTTTGTTTTTGTAATTGCGTCAATATTTTGATATATTTGGTCGAAAGCATGGATGATGAAAAACTAATAGGAGTAGTGCGCGCACATCCGACTTTTTTTAATATTACCCCACACTCACCTTAAACCAACTCTTGGTGATAGCTTTTTTCCAGTGCTTATATTGTCTTGCTTTTCTATATCAACTTCCAACATATTAAGTAGTAAGTTAAACGAATTTTCAAACATTCTGAAATATTCAAAAAATTTTGGTCCATCATCTACTAATTCCTTGTAAATTGTTGCGAATTCTACTTCTGTTCATCTCTTTTTCTATGCTTGATGAACCCACTTCCGTTTTCTTCTCGTTTCTTCTTTTTCTTTATCCAGAATCAATTCAATAATTGTTGCTTCACTGTCAGAGCACGAAGAAAATACTGACCAGTGTGAATTGAAAACACTGTGAGATCACATCTGCCAAAATCTCTGTCACGTCACGGCTGAGTGTAAATAGGCCTTGCATAGGCCTTTATATGCTTTGTAACTCGAGAAATTCAACTTTGGTAACAAACTAAAAATAAACTGGTAGATCCATAACGATTTCGGAATGCAAACTTTTTAACATCTTATCCAGCTCTCTTTTAATCAAGATCGGTAAGGTAGTTTTCTCTCGCTAGAGTGCATTCATCCAAAAACTATAACACTTTTCAAGACAAAAAAAACTGTATGTTCGAATCCAGGAGGCGTTAGGATTGAAATTATTTGCATAATAACTAACATTTCTTCAGCGGGTTTGGGATATCCATATTTTTTTTTTCTTAACTACCCGTCTCTGTATAAATGTTGGCGCTAGAAACATAAAACCTTCCTTTATTTGATTATTGGGACCCCTCCAAATACATTTGTTCTCCGACTAGGGAAGAAAGGACGGGTTATTCTACAGGTCAACAACCTTTTATAACCAAAGTACTTAAATTCCTTTTGCGGGATCACCACGAAATAAAATTAAACAACCGAGGTGGATATGGAACCCCTAAGGTAGCATTCTGAGACCCTCGCCTCAACGCTCTTGGCCTCATGGGACTATTTTGTAGTCGATAAATAAAACTAATATAATTTTGTCCGCCAAGTTTCCTTAATCATTGGTCTCCAATGATAAAAGGTTATTTATTATTTTGAAATGAAATTCTTTTGGCAAAAACTATTGTGAGTCAATTGATTTCTTGAGACAGAATTCCAAAAATGTAATATTTCTGCAATGTCTGCCACTTGTCGGGAACCGCTCTAACAACCCAAACTTGAACTCCCGTCCTCACCCCTTATTTTCCTGAACAAATTAAGTAAAAAAATATGTATCTAAAAACAAATTGCATGTCAGGACTCGATGGCTGAGCGAGTTGGAGGAGGGTCTCAGAGCGATCAGTACTGAAGGTCCTGAGTTCGAATCCCACCTGTGTGGATTAAAATTTATTTCGTTGCGTACCCACTAACCTAAGCCTTTAATATTAGACAAAGTATGTACTCCCTTTGTAAAAGAGAGCTCTTATAATTTACATAGCATTTCTATTCACTCTAATTCAGTCAAATGCTTGAAATAGCAAAGGGATTGTGAGAAGCTTACAGGTGTACGGTAGGCCGTGCCTGGTTGTCGTAAATAACACCACCTGCGTGTTAATTATTCCCTCCGTTTCATATTCATCTTTCTCTGGTTTTGCCCGTGGGTATGTTAGTGTGTTTATAAAAGTGTCAAATGGTGACTGATATTGGGAACAAGTCAATATCCTAGAAAACTTCTTCGTAACCAAATATATACCAGAAGGTCAAGTAATATTAGCAAAAAAACAGGCCAAAACATGCCTTATTATTAGAAACCGGGCCTATTAGTCGGTAAAGTCGACTACTTTTATGATTGGCGACTAGCCGGCAATATGTCGGCAAGCGACTAGTCAGTGATTTTATTATTTATTATTATTATTTTTTTTATATTCATTTATTAAAATTTACAACTGTACAAAATATACACATCAAGTAAATGTGTTGATAACGATAACAATAACATGTAAAAACCTGAAAAGGACTACTTATCAGTAGCACTTCAATAAAATTTCTACACTAGAAGGTCTCTAGGCCATCTTCTTGTGCTAAATCTGCAACATTAAGATCTTTATGGAAATTTTATTGGTGACGAAGTAATAACAATTGAGAATTTTCCGAAGGATTTTGGATTGTAAGGATTCGATAGGACATGAATTGGATGGTTTAGTGGAGCCCCAAAGTTCAAATCCGTACGTTCAAATAGGTCTAATCACTGTTATGTAAATGAGTCTTTTGTAATTAATTGGGAGCTTTGAACGTTTGTATAGTGAATGTTGAAGTAGTCTATAACGACGGGCAGTTTCTTGTCGTTTTAATCTTGTATGTGGATTCCAAGTGGAGTTGTACGGAGCCTACCCGAATTCCAACGGAAACAATGATCGGCTTCACCGACTAATCGGCCTTTTTGCCAATCGGCCAAAGGCATAGTCGGCCCATCTCTAATTATTAGTGTTACTTAGATTAAATATATAGATTAGAAAACAGGAACTTAAAATATTAGAGGGTTGGAATCAAACTGACCTTAGCAATTTATTTGTCTTTTTCAACCGATTTTTAGTGTATTTTAATTTGCATAGAAGCCAAAATGAGTCCTAGTTCATATCTGTGGCACCTGTGCATAGTGGGCTAACTGCGAAAATTGCGATTTTAGAAAATCTGAATTGAATGTTTGAGATTTTTTCCAAAATCTTCCAGTTAAAAAAATTCAAATTTGTGGGGCTTAAACTCTTGATAATACATTTTTATTTATGTTGGTAAGGTATGCTTCAATTCTTGCCAATATTCTAATATTTAATACTAATTGTTTAAAAAAATTGAACACTTAGCCCGCATTACACTAATCGATTTTGTGTGAAATGGGCTAAGTGATTAATGTTAACGTGATTTACCTCTGAAAACCAAGTGCTTAACCAATTTTCAGAGTGGAGAGAAATTAGGTATGCATTAAATAATATTTTCACTTTTTAAAAAATTTATTTTTCGACATTTTTTAAATTTTGTTTACATAAAAAAAAAATAGTAGAAAATAAAATAACATACAAAGCATGCCTAAAGAAAAAATAATTATTTTATTAGTAGTTTTAATAACACAATTTTTTTTTTCATTCGTCTTCTTCTTCACCTAAATCTGGGTACACATCCTGCTTAAATGAAGATTTCAGCTTTTCATAGAACAGTCTTAATACTGGAGTTATGTAGGGAAGAAGATCTAACAGATCTTTCTTCTTTTCTGCCGCTATCGGAATTGATTCTACATATATGATTGGTGGCTCTAATTTTTGTAGCCTGCCCTTTTTCAAAAAAACTTACTGTTATTAAATTAACATTTATATCGAGAGTCGACTTGTAGTAGAGTACACCGCAGCTATCTTTGTTATTATAGTAAAGCCATCTTACTTTCCCCGAATGCATAGTGCCTTTTTCATTGTCTTTTTTTTTTCTATTAACAAAGGCAGTTTGACTTGGCTTGACTTGAACTTGAATCGCTTTTTACAAGTAAAAGTTCAAGATTGGAATATCAGCCCACGATTCACAAACGAATATCCTTTAATGCAATGGACAGAACACTTAGCCCGTTAGACAGAAGAAAAGAGAAAAAAAATACGATTCTGGTGATGTAGATAGCTCGATATTCACAAAATTCGACTTAGCCCACTATGCACAAGTGCCACAGATATATCTCTCAATATATAACTCCATCTTTTAGTTACTCACAGAAATTTAAAAATACACTGCCCTCCCAAAACTCTCTTAACAAAATAAGGATAAGAAAGGATCAAAGGTTGTAAGCTGTAGATTTTGGTTAACACTGGTAAGGTGTAATAACATATAGAGAGAGATTGTAATAACACTGGGTGAGGTGGAGAGGAATAATCATAGCAGTTATCCGTGTATTTCAGTTTCTTAGAGGAATGTAGAGCAGCAGCTAAGGCTACGAAAACTTGTTGGGAAGTTAAGAATTCAGAAAATTCGATTCCACTTATTGCAGCTATAGGTAGCATTAATATTTAGGATAAGAGGATAAGCTATAAGAAAGTTGATGGAAAGTTTATGAAGTATTATAATTTTTTTTAAACTGATATGACATGGCTTAATAAACCTAGTTACATATAAAACACCATATTTCATAAATCTTGTGACAACACATTGAAAATTATTTTTATTTTGATAATTCTATTATTTTTAAGAGTTTATTTTACAAAAACCACAATTCATTAAGAATCGAGCTATAAAAGTAGGATAAATATCCCACCTTTACAGAAACATGCAGTACGAATGCAGAAACATGGAAAGGTAAAGACAAAGATCATGATCTACACAGTTCATAACCAAATCGATGAATAGAATAATTAGTTAAAACTAAATATGTATTATTACTTTTCTGTTACAAAACCGCTTTACGTTGCAGGGTCAAACGAGCCCGTTTGGCGTAAGAATCTGACGCCTTAATAGGCAGGAGAGGACAAGCCGGGGAATGGGAGCGAAAGAGATCGGAGAGGCTATTAATAAAAGGACATTGAGGCAATTCGTGCAATGTTATTATTGTTAGAGGAGGTATATATTGCCCTGAATATAATGGAAGGGGCACGCAATGGCCGCATCAGTTAGAGGCGGCAAACCCATTTGTGAGCAGTCCTCGGGGGAGGGACCATTCCTACCTGCCCTCGTTCAACTAAACCCCTCTCCCCTCTCCCAACCTTCCACACTCAGAGCCCCACCTCTAAAGTAACACCGACGTTGTTAGTTAATAATCGAATCTAACACAGGTAATAAAATATACTTAACCCTCCCCCTGCACAAATCAATATTCTATCATTTCATTAGTAATCTTCGAAGAAAAATACTACAGCAAAATTGATGGCAAAGAGTGAGCAGAGCAGAATACCTGAAGACCTTGCAAAGTGCCACCAATATTTAGAGTATCGATGACTACCTTTTTCTCCACGACGAGGACCTACACTCTTTAATTGTGGAAATAGCGGCACTTGGAGTGACACGGAGATAAAAACGACGTACTTCCGTGATTTTATGTTCCAACACTACTTGTAAACAACCTGGCGTCTTGAGGTCTGCTCGGCCTCGGTTAACATTACAATGCATACCAAAACGTACTGTTTTTCTTCAAAACATCCAGGTTTTTAGGAGCCACCTATGAATTATCGGGGGATTTGCACTAAGGAATGTTTCAATTTGTTAGAGACGATTGCATTTAAATCGACTAAATAAAACAAAAAAAAAACGGGTGTAATAGGGGATGGTATGCCGAATAAACAGACGGGGCCAGGAGCGATAATCCGCATTATTGGAACATCAAAAAATTGTGACTGTTAAAAAAAAATGAGCATAAAACAGTATTATTCAAAATATAAAAAAAGACTAAGTAGCTAAAGTATTTTTTATTAGTGTCTTGTGAAGGGTGACTAATGGTGTATTCGCCACTTCCCACTTCCTTTTATTTTTAGATATCCACCTTAATAAAAACAATATTAATCTTATAGTTGTATAACTTACAGCAATAATACCATTATTAATATCACAACCTAGCCTCTGGAAAGGCAAGATTCATCAGCATGAAGGACTACTCGGCCAGGTTTAGAGTTTTCTTAGGGGCAGGCCTAATGGTTAAGCTGTGGTTAAAATTATAAAAACATATTTTTAAAAAATAAAACCAAACAAATATAAAATAATTAAGAGAAAGAAAAAAAGAAAAATAATTAAGGAGCTCCTTAAGCAATGTTGCTCCCCTACCACTCGCCAGCCAGGTGCCATCAGCCAGCGCTCTGACTATAGTTCCGGCCCCACTTAGGGGTAAATCAGCACCGCTTAATATCATAAAAATATTTCAATTATATCTATAAGTCAACCTTATTAGCGAAAAAATACAAATAAAGGGTGTTAAGGCTGGATGAGGGTAATCATAGTTCTGAAAAATCGAAAATATATTTTTTGGGTTTTTTATTATTGGGAACAGGTTCTTCAAACTCCAAAACATGTTAAATATTCTTTCTAGCCTCAATGAGGCCGTTATAAGTGATAGTACATAGGACAAGCTAACAGATGGCAATGAAATTGTACAGTTTTGATTTTTTTGGACATTTCCCCTGATTGCCTAACACCCTTCAAATTATTGACTTCATTGAGGAATGTGGATCAATATTTCACTTTAACCCTTCGAACTTGTCGTTGCTATTACAACGATTAAGTTGTTCGACTTAGTTAGTCATTGTAAATTAAATAAGTAATAGTAATAAGTTTAAAGTTTAATTAGTGTTGTCAGATTGAAACCAATTCCACAAACTCTGTTTGCATGAATCGCATAATCACTTTAACAACAGAATCATTTTTGAACTTCTGTTGTACGAGGTAGCTTGGATGGAGTTTAGGGTCTCCACCAAAAGTTCCCGCAATTCTGTATATCTAGCCATCCAATCGTTTGTACTCAGAAGAAATTGATAATAAAAGGAATGCCTCAGAACACTAATAAAAAATAATAATGCGTAGTTTGAGAAGAAATAGAAGTAAATTCGGCCTTAGGCAAATCTTCATTAACTTGAAATTTCAAAACAAAGTTTGAGAAATTACCTTATGATTTGTAAACAGTAAAATAAAACCCATGTTAAAACTACGATTAGCATCAGAACCAAGGACAAAAAGGAATTTTAATAAAAAAAAAGAACATTTCCATGTTTTCCATATCAAATTTAAGTCTTGTCAAATTAGATGTAACAATTTCCAATTCTAATTTAAAAAGTGCATTGGAGCGCGGAACGTACTGCACGGGAGCCTTTCTCGATGTAGAACAAGCTTTTGACCGAGTCTGGCACCCGGGACTGCTGTACAAACTACGAAAATTCCTACCTCCTACATACTTCCTTATCATCCGTTCCTATCTTAGTGATAGAACCTTCAAAGTTAATCATAACTTTTCCTACTCCTCTCTCTTTACCCAATCTGCAGGTGTTCCTCAAGGAAGTATCCTAGGTCCAATCCTCTACACGGTGTATACAGCTGACATCCCGACGCATCCTAGCACCATCCTCACCACGTATGCTGATGACACGTGTGTGTTATCAGTAAACAATAATCCCTTCATTGCCTCCCAGACACTCCAATCCCATATCATAAAACTTCAAGAATGGTGTCAAAAATGGAGAATCAAAATAAATCCAAATAAATCCCATCAAATAACCTTCACCCTCCGTCGTAAACCCACGACTTCCTGTCCAACAATATCCTTTAACGATGTTCCGCTAATCCCCGTTGAACAGATCCGCTACCTAGGACTCCATCTGGACAAACGTCTTACTTGGAATCCACATACAAGACTAAAACGACAAGAAACTGCCCGTCGCTATCGACTACTTCAACATTTACTTGACAAACGCTCCAACCTTCCAATTAATTACAAAAGACTCATTTACATGACAATAATTAGACCAATTTGGACATACGGAGTTGAGCTTTGGGGCTCCACTAAACCATCCAATTCATCTTGTATCCAATCCTTACAATCCAAAATCCTTAGAAAAATCCTAAATGCTCCTTACTTCGTCACAAATAAACTTATCCACAAAGATCTTAATATACCTTACGTTTCTGACTTAGCTCAAACCAGATATCAATCCTTTAACAGCAAACTCCACAACCATTCAAATCCATTAGTATCACAACTTGCATCTCATTCCATTCCAGATAATCCTCCGAGGCGCCTGAAAAGAAGATGGCCTCGGGACCTTCTAATATAGTGCTTTATCATGTAGAACCTTAATAAGTGCTACCAATGGGTAGTTGCTTTAAAAACAAGTGACGTGTCATTTTTATCTATTTCATCACATTTACTTGATGTATTTTATTTTTTGTATATACAGTTGTAAATTTCAATAAATAATTTAAAAAAAAAAAAAATTTTAAAAGTTTACTCGATGTACTGTTAATTATATCAATTCGTTCACTGAAAGGGATCTCAAAACAAAATTTGACAGATACCTCTCTCTACCTTAGTTAATTGCGGAAGTAAAATCAAGAGAACCGTTTTCATTATATACTTTCAACTAAAATAATTTTTAATCTGATCAGTAAATTTATGTTAGTAGCTCAACATGGCATGCAATATTCTAAGTCCAAGCGTGACTATAGTCGAAATAAACGAACAATTAAGTGTTTCTGCCGTTAACGTAAAAGAACTTTAGAACTATAAACTTCAAGAGTTAGCTTTCATAATTTATATTTGCAGAATATATCGTTATTATAAAGTTCATTACTCATACAGAACCTTGAAAATTCTCCATAAATCCTAGAAATTAGTTATTTATTCTTAGGTTTTATAAGTTATAAGAGCGTGGAAGTAGTAAATTAATTACACTAACGACAAGGGAGCTGAGACAGTTGCTTGTTTGAGGTCGGCCGCGTCCATAACTTGGCTCTGGAGCAGCACAAATCAGGGAGCGGACATCAGAGCAATGACGCACGCGATACTTCACCTGGTTCACTCATCAGTTCTAACCTTGCCTCTAATTTACTGTACCAGTCCTCATCAGGACTAAATAGATTTTAATTTAATTCTAAACAAGGTGGTCCTGATCAACAAACAAAGCAATCGGAGTATGTCCTTGTTTGCACATACAAACTTATTTTAAAATATTTATTTCAAGTACTAACTGCATACTTTTAGCTATATTTTTAGATGGATTTTTTTTTATTATTATTATGATCGATTAATTGATCTTTGACTATCCTTTCCAACATTATTTTCTTTAGTTACCATAGACAGTAGTAGCTGTAATCAAGGCGTGGATTTAAGGACCCCGCCACTATGGGCAGATAATTTTAAGCCACCCCCACGAGCCCCACCCTCTTCCCCGACAACAATAAATTCAGAATAGATGAAATGGAAGGAGGATTCTTCCCCACAGGAACAAAGCCGTGAAGTCCCATTTCCCAAATAAATATAGAAAGTTTCTAGTTGGTTTTAGTAGAGTAGACGACTGAAAAAAAAGTTGCAGGTTTTAGGAAACAGACGTTCTTGAACCTAAAAACCTTCACTTATGCAAACCAGCATTAAAACTTTCGACTAAAATTATGTCTTCCTCCGCGATTTCTTTATTGTAAAATCATGCACCACTTTTTCAAAGTTCAGTTTTCAGTTTCTATCTATGCACATCATGATCAATAAATTAAACTTTTCATCCTGCAGGGCTGCTAGCTTTGCGTTTTTAATTCTGGACAGAACCGAAAAATTAATTTTTTTTTTTTTTTCTCGCCTCCTTCATTCTACGCCACCTGCAGAGTGCGCCGGGGGCAAATCCCCAGTTTTCCCATGAGAAAATCAATGCCTGCTTTTATCCAATTAAGGTATAATATCAGGATGAAATTAGATGCACTGAATTGAACTAGTTCAAGAGGAACAGGATAATAAAGAAATCCAAAGAAAACAAGTGGCTACTTTGGGCATCAAGGGGGAAAGAAATCAAGAGTTACATTGACCCTAAATTTTCACAAAACCTGAAGAAAATTATCAATAAACGAAGAAGACATTATTAAAATATTTTTTCTGAAAATGTATTTAATGAATCAATAACTGAGAAAAGCAAGAAAAATATAATGTAACTATTTAAAAAAAAGTAGAAAAGGCAATGGAGATAAAGCCTGACAAAGCTGTAGGTTTCCATTAAATTTCACCAGATACATTAATTTCACACATCTATTGTTTAATACAGGCTTAGAGGACTGGTTGAGCAGGATTTAGAAGCAAAGAAAACTGACATTGGTCCAGGAAGGCAAACACAAAATGATATTTTTATCTTGAGAATCATTTTATTAAAATTGTGGTAGAGAGATAAAGAAAGACACATATCATGCATTCTTAGACCTCAACTTTTCTTCAGACTCAGTGCCTTTGCAAACATACATGTGGATTCCTTCAATTAAAGGATATCCCTAAAAGCTTTATAGATGTTGAGAAGTCAATTTAATTTAATTTTCAATCAGTAAAACACCTTCTATTAAAAATAGCCCTTTCACAGTGGAAGGCTTTTCACATAATTGTATGATGACATTGATGTAGAATGTAGGACACTTCTATATTATAGGGACAAAAGTAGGCTTTCTTTATTGCACATTTTTTTAAATTTTTATTTATACCTATGTAATATTGTATAAGATTTCATAAATTAGGTAAGATTTTTATGAAAATTGAGGATGGCACAACTTTTTTTTTATATAAAAGAGTGGCAAACATACAAAAAATTTGAAAATCACTTATTTCCATGAAAGCCTAATCCCTCTGCTCTTCATAAAATGAGAAGGGGAGATTCATAAGATTTGCAAAAGAAGAACATTCTAGGTGTTGAACATTCTATGTACCTCTTTATTGATAGTAAAGAGGTACATATCTCAAGACAATCCTTACAAATCCAATTATTTTCAGATATCATGTCATGACATCAAACTGATATTAAAGAAAAACTGTTACAATTGATGACTGACTGTCTGAAAAACATGAGGATCAACACTTCCAACAGCAAAGGACATACGGGTGAGTATCTCTTAGTGTAAAAAAAAAAAAATTGGGTTAAACTAGATCAAAAATGTAGCTAAATGCCTCAAATCTCACCTTTCTATTCCAATCCGTTGCAGATATACGATAAATCAAAGACTTTTTTGAGGAAATCACGTTTTTTCCCATAAAAACTGTAATATCTCCATTTTGTATAAATATTTTTCAAATTTTGGCCACATTTTCAGATTTAGCATTAAATTTACTATAAGAACAGAGTACACGTAACCTTGAATTTTACAAACTTGGTATCTAAAGAACAGCTTGATCTTCACCTTATTTGGGGAAGTCACAATGTCTTATTTACTTCAATGCTCACCGTTTTTCGTAAAAACTATCCACAAAACGTCAAATCTCACAAAAACTTGCAAATTTAATCAGCTTTCGAATGATATGTTATACGTAATGATTTTGTTTCAATTTCATGGAGATATTTACTTTTGAAACCGAAAAAACATGGTGTTCTCATTTTGTATACAAATCAGTTACTTGGGTAAATAAAACATTATGACAATCCCTTAATGGAAATGTGCATTTTAAACATAATAAACTGTTCATTGGAATAAAAAGCAAAGAAAAAAATTATTGTTTAATAGAAAATAAAGGAAAACTGTCAATAAAACGACACCAGATCAGAGGATCTTATGTTATTACATTTATTTATTTATTATGTGATTTATGGCTAGATGAGTCTCATTTTTACAGGGGAAGGCATTTCGACCATTCATAATAACGATATACATGGATTGGTAGAAATGCCATCCCCTGTAAAAACAGACTCATCTGCCCATAAAATTCACTTCAAAAAGTAGTATTCTTAGACACAATCTGCATTCAGAAGCTAACGGCAAAATTAAGGTCTATGTTCATTATCACTGGATTTTAAACATTACATTGAAAATCTAATAAAATAAATCCTTTTTTTTCTTTGCTTTTTATTCCAATGAACAGTTTATTATGTTTGAAATGCACATTTTCCTTAAGGGATTGCCATAATGTTTTATTTACCCAAGTAACTGATTTGTATACAAAATGAGAACACCATGTTTTTTCGGTTTCAAAAGTAAATATCTCCATGAAATTCAAGCTGTTCTTTAGATACCAAGTTTGTAAAATTCAAGGTTACGTGTACTCTGTTCTTATAGCAAATTTAATGCTAAATCTGAAAATGTGGCCAAAATTTGAAAAATATTTATACAAAATGGAGCAATTACAGTTTTTATGGGAAAAAACGTGATTTCCTAAAAAAAGTCTTTGATATCGTATACCTGCAACGGATTGGAATAGAAAGGTGACATTTGAGGCATTTAGCTACATTTTTGATCTAGTTTAACCCAATTTTTTTTTTTTTACACTAAGAGATACTTACCCGTATGTCCTTTGCTGTTGGAAGTATTGATCCTCATGTTTTTCAGACAGTCAGTCATCAATTGTAACAGTTTTTCTTTAATATCAGTTTGATGTCATGACATGATATCTGAAAATAATTGGATTTGTAAGGATTGTCTTGAGATATGTACCTCTTTACTATCAATAAAGAGGTACATAGAATGTTCTTCTTTTGCAAATCTTATGAATCTCCCCTTCTCATTTTATGAAGAGCAGAGGGATTAGGCTTTCATTAAATAACTTCTAATTTTCTAGAAGCTAAATTATTTATTGGTCATTTTATTTGTATTCTGAAACATTAGTATTAAGTGTAAAAAAGCTTGAATTAAAATTTTTTTCTCTGTATAGGAACGTTATTCATTATAGATATATATTATTTACAACTTCCAAATTGATTAGGTGAACATGTGAGGTCCTGAACAATTGGACCCCTATCTTCACGAAAAGGACCTGTTGGGAGTTTGCTGATCTCTTGAGGTAGTAGAGAGCAGAAGTCTACAGATATTAGATATGTACTGCTTTAGTAGCTAATAATCCCACAATGTACTTATAAGGTAATAATTCTCAATGTCTGGCATAAAATGAAATCCAGAAATAATGTCAATATTTGTGAGTACAGACAAACTTTAATTAAAATATTTTTTAATTCAAATTAACATATAGACAATAAAAACAATAACTTTTCTCAGTAAAGATGAAGTTGATTCCAATCAGTCAAAACATGCAGGAACATAATGGACTTGAACCAGTTATTTTTTTCTACTAGAATTCAAGATCCCTGAAAAACAAATTCTATATATAGAAATTTAAGGTAAATGGCAGTTCAATAAATAGAAATTTAAATGAACATACACAAAAAATATATAAAAATAACAGGATTATTAATTATCAACTAAAATATTAGTTTTATTGGTAAACAAAATTTTTAAGAACCTGGGAAGTTCAATAAGACACACTGTTAAAGATAAATGTTTTATTAAAACACAGATTGATCACACATTTCATTTTTCAATTTAAACAGAAGCAAAAAGTATGGATGAAAATGGTGCCAAAAGGCAGACTTATTTATAATTTACAGTAAGGTACATAGATACAACAAATAAGAAAAAAATAATACTTCATGAGCAAACCAAGGAACCAAATTACAATTACATTATATACACATAATGTATAAATATATATATTAAAATAAAGAAAATACCAGATGACATTGTGATCAGATCACAAAATTATAGCAATTTTTCTATTTTAAGATCAAAATAAAGAATACAAAACACTGATATCAATTTTGAATCAGTATATAAGTTTACTAATAATAAATTAAATCTCATATAGTGACTTTTGGAAGTTATTTACATTTCTTACTCCAAATCTGAATAATAAAATAATTTCCAAATTATGAACAAAATAACTTTGGAAATTAAAACAGCTATAATAAAAATGTTTCATAGACAAAATATATATTTACATAAACACTATGAACAGTCTATGATACAAATTATCTAAACACCTTCCCAGAAAACAAATTATTTAGAAGACAGGTGTAGTAGAATAGTAGGCCGCAATCTACACTTCAGTATGTCTGGCTGATGCCGCTCAACTATTAACAAAAGATGTAAATATTAACGAGATAAAGATTTGCCAAAATATTTATGAAAAAGTTTGAAATTGTCATTATGTAGATAAAACAAAATTGCCAGTTTAAAATATGAGGAACAAAAAAAAGTTTTTACTTGAAATAACAATATTTTCAATTCATACCAACCAAGCTAAACTAAAAACTCATGTTTAAACCATAATAGGAACACAAATATCATAAAGTAATTGTATTTTAAAGATTTGTGGTAACCAAAATATAACAAATTTGCTGTTAACCAAAAATAAAATATGAACTTTTATTGGTTTTTCTTTAGCTATTCTTTCATTTATACCAATCAGTAACAGATTTCAACAGTTTTACTTATTACACATGATTATTATAAGTTAATCCTCAAGTAAGTGCAAATCAAAATATAACATAAGCACACACAATGATTTAAAAGATCCAAACAAATTTTAAGTTCTTATTTTTATAATAGCAGATCTCCTAGTTTTAATTTTGCACCAAATATTATTTATCTTTGACCTACCCTATTCTAATTGATGTGCCTCAGGGATCAATATCGCATCACTATTATATAGAACATACTTAATAGATAAATAAAAAGGTTCAATGAATCTGTAGGTGAGATGACGATACCACAAACCTCTGATCACACACCTTCCTCTAACCTACTTCACCAAAACCCAAATGACACAATCCTCCCATTTTCATTTTGATCTACACCTCAGATGTTACCCAAAGGCTCCACTTCCAACGACTGAACTTACAATACCTCTTACAAGGCATATAAGTGAGGTGTAAACTATGGAAAACATGACTAAATCATCAGTAGTCCCAATCCTAACAAATCACATTTACCTAAAAATAAAAGCGTGCCCTCCTGTTTATCATGACAATTTTCCAATTTCCCAAACAGATTAAGTGCAATTCCAAGGACTTACCATCAATGGGAAAAAGATATGGGACCCACATATTAACAAAAAATTATCTTTTGGAGACTTATTAGTTGATTTTAAGAGAGAATATAATTTATACTAATAGGTAACATAAATTTACCCTTTTTGGCTGCTATTAAGAGTGGTGATGACTCCTCCCGGTCCAGGAAGTGTTGTCTTGCCCATCAAGAAGGCATCTACTTCCCTAGCTGCTAATCGACCCTCACTGATTGCCCAGACAACTAGAGATTGGCCTCTTCTGCAGTCTGATGAATTTGTATTAAAAAATTGTTAAATAAATTTAGAAAAAAAATCAGTTGTACTTAATATATCAACACAAATTATAAATTACCTCCAGCAGCAAATACTTTAGGTATTGATGTACAATATTTTCCTGATGGTGTCTCATAGTTAGACCTTGGGTCTAAGTCGAGATCCAATTCATTAGCAATATACTTTTCAGGACCAAGGAAACCCATAGCAAGCAGCACCAACTGGGCTTTGATTATCTGAAATAAAGTTGCAGATAATTACTAATGAAGGAGATAACAATGTAGAGGTTATCTTCCCCTAATATCAATTCTTAAACATCTGTTAATAAGATTTATTAAGGTTTAGAATACAAGACATCAATCTAACAGACTTACTACTTCAGAACCAGGAACTTCTTCCATCTTCCATCGTCCTGTTTCATCCTTGGTCCAGCTTACTTTCACAGTTCTAATTCCAGCTACATTACCATTGCCATCATCAATGAACTCCTGCACAACAATATAAAATAATTCTTTCATCATTATAGATTCTTCAAATAGCAACAAATTCTAATACAATCACATTCAATATTTGTATAAATATATTTATAATAAATTTTGTTTGAACATGGTTGGTAGTACCAACTAATTGTTTAGTCTATATATATATATATATATATATATATATATATATATATATATATATATATATATATATATGTATATATTGCAGCTGAGACAAATAATTTTAGGGAATTGTTGGATTGTAAGAACGAAAAGCTTTCCATACTGTAAATATGTTTCAAAGGGATAGAAAATTTACATGTTCCAGCAGCTCTTGATACCAAAAATAATATAAATAATAATATAGCTTTAACATGATTAGACAGGCTAATAATTTTAACACGTTGATGCTGGCTGTCAAAGGGTGTTCCATTATTTTATTGAAAATGATATGTCCAATTATAATAAAGAAAAGTAAAAACAATATTTAATGATATTTGTAACATTATCCATATTTAGTTCCTGGGGCATAAATGGACTTCTCTTCTTAATGGCGGTTGTCAAAGGGTGTTCGAACAGGGAATTTTTCTAGTGAAAAATTAAAAAATCAGAGAAATTGGTAATGGTCCATCCACATCATTTTATCCAGATCAGATTTTAAAAAAAATCAGGCACAGGAAACGGGTTTGCTTCATACGGCTCAGGTGCCAACGTGTTAAAATGAAATGAAAAACTACATTAGAGCTGATATGAAGATAGCAAGAAAAACCATAAATAATCTAATTGTAATATATTCATTTGGGCTACTGTTTCTGAAAAATAGAAAATGAAAAATAGCCCTTATTATACAAACATTAAAATAAAAAGTTTTATAATTTTTATCATACAACATATATCAATACAGAAAATACAAAAATTAATATTTTATAACTAACTAATATCCCCCCCTATTTTTTATTATTTTTTTTATAATTTCAGAAAACATGGAACACACAGCAAAGTTATACCTTGCTAAGGGTTGAAAATATTCTTGGATCATTGCCGAACTTCACTTTAACTTCTTCATGCCCATAATCAACTTTAAATACCCTAGGATACTGTGGCCAAGGATTGTCCTTTGCCCTCCTTTCGGGTGGCTCAGGAAGTATCTCAAATGTCGTTATTGAAGCAGCTCCCTAAAACCAACAATATGTTACAAATAATCAAACAAAGAAATATTTTGTTTACAATAATTATTTATTATTATAAAAATAGATCAAAATTACCAGCATAGATCAATAATCCTCATTAATATATATATATATTTTTTTTATTGGAGAGTTGTTATATTTAAAAAATAACAAGTGTATCGACTCACCTGCCTCAGTGAGGTGGCAATACAATCACAGCCTGTATCTCCACCTCCAATGACAATCACATCTTTATCTTTGGCCGAGATGGGAGTAATGGAATTGCCCATTTGTTTCTTCTGCCATGACTCTAGGAATGACATGGCAAAGTGGATACCTGAAAGCTGCCTACCAGGAATTGGCAGGTCCCTAGGCCAGGTTGCTCCAGTACATAGTACCACAGAATCATACTCTTCATGAAGTTCCTATTGAGGAGCCATTATTAAAATAACTAAGCATTTAATCTTATAAATAGTAAAGTAATAAAACAACAATTAAGATAAACTAACCTTTGCAGTAATATCTTTCCCAACATTAACGTTCGTCTTGAAATCAACACCTTCTTCTTGGAGAAGCTTCACTCTTCTCTGGACAACTTCTTTAGATAGCTTCATGGTTGGAATACCATACTGCAAGAGACCTCCAGCACGATCATTTCTTTCAAATACTGTAACGGCATGCCCAGCCTAAAAAGAAAATATTGAAGTTATTAACAAAAGTATAATAAATAAACAGAAATTTAAATAATGTAGATGTACTTGACTATTAATAGAAATTACATATATATAGGATGATGATGCAGTTAAAAGAAGAAACACATATTGACAAAGATATTTCATTGTGTGCAGATGTTCCAGACAACATTTATTGACCAGGACAATGATGAAAAGTCCAATATATAAAATTCAGAGTCCTCAGAGAGTAATATTTACCCAAAAGGAGTCCTAAGGTGTAGACCAAAGCAACAGCACACATTGAAATATTTTGATCTCTCATGCTTCTTATTTGACCACACTCCCAACTTGCATCTTTATAACAAAGTAAGTCCAATGTATTGTATGTATTGTTCCAATGTATGTATTGTATTGTCAATAAGTACAAATGATAATGCTTATTATATTGTTGTTGTATAAAACCTTATTGAGCTGATGAGCAGCAGCCAGCCCTGCAGGTCCGGAGCCTACAATGGCGACCTTCTTGCCAGTCCTAAATAGAGGAGGTTGGGCCGTGATCCAGCCCTGCTCAAATGCGTGGTCTATAATGGCACACTCGATGTTCTTGATAGTGACAGGGGGCTCACTAATACCAAGCACGCAGGCACCCTCACATGGTGCAGGGCACACTCTCCCAGTGAACTCTAACAATAACAAAATACATAAATGTATTTATAAAATAGAAAAATATTTTATGGATATGTATAACAAACAGCATATAAGAAAAAAAAAATGTTTTTTAATGTAATGCAAGCATATAATATATTTCATGCAAAATGTTTAGATTCCATCCGATGTTTGAAATGATTCTATTTTTTACAATAAAATTACTTCTGAATTTGCTTTTTAGAGGAGTCAGTCAAATTTGATAAATAAAAATGAAAGCAATTAAACAAAGAACAAATCCTTGAAGCTTTAGCTGCTTAGCTTGTTAAAGTATTAGGGATTCTAATAACCTCTAAAGTATCTGTTCAGCTCTAACCTTAGTAGGTTGACATTTATTTTGTGACTGACTCACAACTGATTGATCATTGATGAACTCACCTTTTCACTCTGGCTAGGATAGGTTGGTAACATGTAGGATCACCTGTCATGCCTGCCCTAGTTATAGTGTATCCACTATGTACATGAACCAGCAGCGCTCCAAGCGAGTAACAAGTGCTACAAGCGCTTGGAGCATGTAACAGTTGACGAACATTCTAGCGGACTGTCCGTTTTTGTACGAAGGGGAGCGATGCAGGTCCGTGGATGCCATTCAGACCAAGTTAACAATGTGTACCACTTATCTAACATCTACCAGTAGTGAATTTGACTTATCTATTAATGTTGAAAAATATGATTAAATATAATTTATAATATTATCGCATGTTAAGCAAATTTTTCAGTTTATTACAATTTTATGATTTTAGTTTAATTTATTACTATATTAGTCCAGTCAATAAACACATTGTAGAGTGCATGGAATATGTGATAATATTTCACTTCATAGCATCGTTTGGAATAGTTAGAAGGTAAACATACTAAAAGTCCCCGCCCCTGGGAGGTGAGCTAACAGTGGTGGGGAGGGGAGAAGTTCAATTATTTTGTTTTTTCAATAATAACTCGAAAACAGTTGACTCTAGAAAAATATGTTTCAAATAAACATAAAAGCTAATTAAATTTCCTATAAAATTGATGATATATAAATTGGTCATAGTTCTAACCGTTTACGAGATATTGTTATAGAAAATCGGCGATTTTCGGGAAAAAAAAATGTCACCTCACTTTTCGTCAAACTTTTGTTTCTAGTACATTCCACAATCGTTTCTCAGAAAAAATGTCAGAATCAAAATTGTAGAGTATTTAATTTACTTTAATTTCATATATACATTTCTGGTATTTGAAGCAAGTGTTTAACAAAACGTGAGGTAAACATTTTGATAATTTCTTACATTATCGATTTTTAATAACTTATATCGCGAAAACTGTTAGAATTTCGACGAATATGTATATAATTAATTTTATAGGAAATTTAATGACCTTTAATTTTGATGCGTAGCATATTTTTCTAGAGTCCACCGTTTTCGAGATATCATCGAAAAACAAATTGGGACGTTCTCCCCTCCCCCCATCCTTAGTCCAGCCCCCAGGGGCGGGGACTTTTAATATGTTTACCTTGTAACTACTCCTAACAAAGCTGTGAAGTCAAAAATTATTGCATATTTCATGCACTCTACACCCCTCATTTCAGCACCCTTTAACTGGGGTCGCACTTCTCAGAGAAAACACGTTTGTTGGTATTCATTCCGAAAATTATAATCGATCCATAATTTCTAGTTTTTATTTGGATGCTCCTTAAATTTACTATCAATCAAATTAAATTTAAAAATACACTCAAATCAGCCCACAAAATTCGTTGATATTGTCATACTTTGCCAAAACACACATATTTAGCGTACGGGTTTGGGTGACATAATCAAAATTTCATATATAGGGCCTGATAGTAAATTTCATCAAATTTTAGTTTAAAAAAATAAATTTCAGATCTGACAAATAGGTTTGTAGTTATGGTGAAAACAATGCCAAAAAAATCTTGGATTTCAAAGTAGTAAGAGGTTATTAACGTGCTGGTATGGGTATTTAATGGAACTTGATCAAAATTTCATATATAGGGACTGATAGTAAATTTAAGGAGCATCCAAATAAAAAATAGAAATTTTGGATCGAACAATTAGTTTCGGAATGAGTACTAACAAACGTGTTTTCTCAAAGAAGTGCGACCCCAGTTAAAGAGTGCTAAAATGAGGGGTGTAAAGTGCATGAAATATGCGATAATTTTTCCCTTCACAGCATTGTTAGGAGTAGTTAGAAGGTTAACATATTAAAAGTCCCCGTCCCTGGAGGGTGAGCTAAGGGTGGGGGGGAGGGGAGAAAGTCTCAATTTTGTTTTTCGATAATATCTCAAAAACGGTGGACCCTAGAAAAATATGCTATGCATCAAAATTAAAGGTCATTAAATTTCCTATAAAATTAATTATATACATATTCGTCGAAATTCTAACAGTTTTCGAGATAGACATTATTAAAAAAGCGATAATGTAAGAAATTATCAAAATGTTTACCTCACTTTTTGTTAAACACTTGCTTCAAATACCAGAAATGTATAAATGAAATTAAAGTAAATTTAATACTCTACAATTTTGATTCTGACATTTTTTCTGAGAAACGATTGTGGAACGTACTAGAAACAAAAGTTTGACAAAAGGTGAGGTGCCTTTTGTTTTTTTCTGAAAATCACCAATTTTCAATAACGAATATCTCGTAAACTGTTAGAACTACGACAGATTTATATATTATCAATTTTATAGGAAATGTAATTAGCTTTTATGTTTATTTGAAACATATTTTTCTAGAGTCAACTGTTTTCGAGATATTATCGAAAAAACAAAATAATTGAACTTCTCCCCTCCCACCTCAGTTAGCTCACCCCCCAATGGTGGGGACTTTTAGTATATTTACCTTCTAACTATCCCTAACAATGCTATGAAGTCAAAAATTATCGCATATTCCATGCACTCTACAGCCCTCATTGACTGGACTATATATTATTTAGTTTCCTAGTTACTGAAACCAAAGTTCTTAGTCTTAACAATTTATAGTTAAGCTTGACTTTTTTAAATAAAAACATTTTTGGCCTTTTTATTTATTTCTATGTTGTCTTTTAATGCATTTTTGATGGCGTCACAAACTGCAGGATTGAATTTGGTGATTGTTTGCTTCAAAACATTGAACAAATACTGCGATACAGTAAAACTATCACCAGTGGTCAGCAATCGTAATGTTAAGGCAAGCTTATCATGAACCAATATAGCCTTTAGGAAGTTAGTGTTTTTTCTTGGAATAGATGGTGCAACCAAGGTTAAAAGATTTTAGAATTTTGAAGAAGACATTCGCAAAAAATATTTTTTAATGCGCACTTAATTATTGAGGCCTGAGGTTTAACAGTAAGATATAGCCTCTTCATATAATTTTGCAAGCCAAAAATGAGAATGTCTTCTACAAAGTGAAGCACTGGTGGTTCGTAAACATAGTAGATACCTGCCTTAACAGCAAATCCTTTAAAATCCATTTTAAAAACAAATCCATCAAAATATGTTTGTTGAACTTTAAAGTTAGTTTGCTAGTATATGAAAGAGAGCATAACAGGCATCCTTTTCTTTCAATGACTTGCTTTCACTGAGAATACTCTGCCACTATGATAGAGGGTTGAGTCTCAATTCCAAGTAACACCAAACACCTAATAATACGCTGTTTGTGTCTTGTGTAATATAAATAATATAATAAATTATTTAAACAGCATGCTATATTTTATAATGTTTATGAGCATCTATGAAGAGTGTACATTCACCATCATAATACCATTGACAAACTCAACATTTCCTGCAGACATAAATTGATTAAGCTATCTTTTTTTAATTAAGGATCAGTAAATAGGGTTTAAAAAAAAACTGCACCCCTTGCATCTGTAGGCTAAAGAAAGAATAACATCGCACATGTTTTATGGGCCCCCTTGCCTGTCAATGATAGTCATATCGTTGGTGAGATTGCCAATTCCATTATGTGCATTTTTTTTTTTTTAGTTACGTTTTTTTAGCAGGTTTCATTTCAAAAATGAAAATCTGCATCTTATGTTAAAACCCGAATATGCAAATTCTGATTGGATCAGGTTTTAACGAAATCACCTTTATGATTTTATATAAATAATTACACATGTGCATCAGAGCAATCTCACGAAGGATATGTTTTCTATTTTTTTTTTTCGCTTACCTGTGATTCAGTTTTCTGTAGGAGATAAATTTTCAAATTAAATAGCTTAATCCTGGTTACCTCTATGGCTATATGTTCTTTATTTATTTATTTATTTTTTTTCACTTACCTGTATTATTGTATTGTCTATTTCCAAAGGAGAGTAATTTTTTTTAAACAAAAGCCAAGAGGGATCAAGCAAGATCGGTGAAATCCAGAATAAATTTTTTTATTTCGAATTAAGAGAAACAGTAAAAAGAAGCTCACTCATTAGTGAGCTAGTTGTATTTAATAGAACGAGAGTTGAGCTCTTGACTGTTTCTACTCTCCTAATATCAAACTAACAATCTGCGCATAACGCCCTCACATTCCCCAAAAAAGTATCGCTTTTGACCAACTAGGTCACAGGTTTTAGCATGTTCCATGTTAAAATAAAAATCCAAATGAAGTGAGTTTTTTCTTCTTAAAAAGATTTTCAAAATCACATTTATGATCTAAGGAATGCACTTACCAGGGAAATTGTTTGTCTGTAAAAGCTGGTTGAGTGCCTCCCTCCAGTTGTTGTTAAAGACGAGATCATTCCACTTGGGGATAATATTACCAAGTGGGCATCCGTGGCTACTCTGGCAGAATGGTACACCACACTCCATACATCTAGCAGCTTGAACCCTGAGACCTTTCCTCACGTGTGGAAAATTATAAATTTCATCCCAGTCTTTAAGCCTCTTCTCAGCAGCCCTGTACAAGCCAGTCTCTCGGGAGTACTTGACAAAACCCCTGAAAACATGTGTTCGATAAGTATTAAACTAGTTGTTTATGGAAATCCAGATTCTTTTAACTTAATACAGACCTAACAGGTTTCTTTAAAAACTACATATACAGACAATTTTTAAAAAATATTGCATGTTAAAACATTCAACCAAATTTTCCTCACCAGTTTTATAAATATGTTAATGTAACACATAGGTATGGCTATTATTGAGAAAAAAAAAAAAAATCTCCCACAATGATTACATTTTTCCTTTAATTTTTATTTAAAACATATGTATGTAACTCCATAAAAATTTCTTTACAATTGTGCTTTAGTCATATTAAGGAACTAGAACTAAATATGACACAACCATTTTGAAAAAATGGTTAGCATGTATTCTAGTACATATTACGTTACATATTGATATAGGTATATCATTCCACAAACTCATAAAAATATAACAACAATAATTATATATCTAAATATATAATCGGAGTAATTGATGTTTATGTATAGCATTTACTCACTCCCTAGGTTGTCACAACTTGAAAATGCTTGCATTTCGAAAATATTTAAGGCCTTCTCTTAAATATTTAAGACAAAGTTTTTTTCTAGTTTGAAAATATGAAGGAGTATTGTTTTCTATTTTTTATCCAAAAATAATTTTGTGATTTACATTTGACCTTTTTAACACGATAAACATCAACATAAATAAATGTCACAATCCTATAGTTCACTCCCTAGATTATTTTTGAAAATCCCTCCAACGCTCTCTAAAAGGAAAATTTGAGGGATGTTTTGCATTGGGCAACACTACTCCTGTTAGACCTGTCTACTGCCATCTGTTTCAAGAAGCTGAGTTCGTTCGTAGACAAGTGAAGGTGTATTGACTCCAATCGTATTTTAATTCATCCTCACTCCCTTGGGTGTATCAACCCATTGAAAACATGATATATATATATATATATTTTTTATATTCAAGATAAATTCAAAGCTCTGCTGAAAAACCAATATATACCATGAAATTATTTCATTATTCATGGCATTCACTCCTCTTTATTATTAATAAATCATGTTACATGTTTCGGGAACAACAATGTCCCATCCTCAGACTTTAAAAATTTTTTCTTGGTGTTAACACACCGTGTCAGTAAATGGAACTGACACGGTGTGTTAACACCAAGAAAAAAATTTTAAAGTCTGAGGATGGGACATTGTTGTTCCCGAAACATGTAACATGATTTATTAATAATAAAGAGGAGTGAATGCCATGAATAATGAAATAATTTCAATATATGTAACTCCTTCATTGAAGAATAGAATTAATATATACCATGTTTTACTTTTCAAATAGGCCATGTGTATAACGTGATACCAACGTTGTTTTGGTTAGAACTCAGCAATTCACTCCGTAGGCATTTAAATGTAAAATGTGAATACTAGGGAGTGAGGATATCATGTTACATTTGAACTTAAATTGATTTAGCGTTTATCTGCTTTTATAAGAGATTTCTTAATTTCTCCCTCTCATACCATGAAATGTGGGAAATTTCTAGGCATTTAGCACTGCCCGACCATCAACATCAGCCCAAGAGGAACCAACAAATTCAATTATTGCTGCTCGTTAATTTTTTATTTTTAAACATACAGCCAAAATTTTTTTTATTTAATTCTTAAACATTATACCCACCTACTTAGTTATAATGAAAGTTCAAGGAACATTATTTTTATCAAAACGTTTTTAATATACTCGTATTTTATTTAATACCTATTGTGATAGTCTTCATTTCGTAGCTTATTGATCATTTACAATCTATTAAGCTTGTATTGTTTAAAAGTTAATAGAACTGTCGTTATTAAGTGCATTTTTATATTATTTTAGTATTTTTAAAGTTTAGTTTGAAGGTTTTAAAGTAGATGTGATAGTACATACCTAAAAGGCTGAAAATGAAATACATGTATACACCCGAAGTTTATAATATACATACCTCGTTAATTTCGCTTTTCTTTTCTTTACTGTAATAAATACCATATTTTTCTCACTCCCTAGATAATAAACTCACTTCCTAGTCGTGTTTTTTTCACTCCCCTGATCCCAATCCACTCCCTAGATTTTAATAGTTATTATATATTAAAATATCTAGAAATATTGTAGATTATGTATGTCCACTTCACAGACTTACTTCACACACTTTAGAGAAATAATTTGTGGGGAAAAAAATCAATTTAAATGTTTTATGTAGTGAACATTTTTTTTATAAAAATAATAGTAATAGGAGCTATAAAAATAACATCTTTATTATAACAATTAATTTATGGATATTATTTTGTAATTTCTTATAAATGAGTGGGATAAATCAAGATATTGACAAATGGTAATATTTATTTGGCCGCGTTGATTGTCATACATGAATAAAACTAATGGAAGTCTTCAATACATTCAATGTGATTTTGGAATCCCATATTCATAATTCTTTGTAGTTTTATACGAGTATTTTTATTTGATTGGCTATAAAACAAAACATTATGAATGGTTAGCTTAAGAGCTTAAAGATGACTGTATCATTTTCAAAATCATTATCTGATTGATAAAGACATGGAGGAGAAACAATTAAAATATTTTAATTATAACGATATCAATTCAACATTATCATGACTACTGACTGAATCCACTTATATTAATTTTTCAATTTTATCCATGGAACAGAATTAAAAATTGACCATAAAATTATCTCTAATATACATAAAACATTTCTCATACAATCACTTTCAATTTAAGTGACCAACAAAATCACAAAAATAATTAAATAAAAATATACCAAAGAATTATATTATTTTAATAAATTTTCTACTCACGGAAGCCATACTATCCTTAACATCACAACGTAAAATAAGAAAGCAAGACTGAAATACTTACAATAAAAGAAACAGTACCTAAATTCACCATTTACCTCTTCTTCCAACCAATTATTTAATAATGACTGGCTTGCTTTATAATAATTATAACTGCTTTATAAAGACAACATTCATTTCAATCATTCACCCTTTAACAATGCCCCACTATTCAATAAAAAGCATTCCAATAAAAAAAAAAAAAATGAACTAATTATGAGGGAAATTATGAACATTCTCAATGATTACATTATATTAAAATTAACTAATTAATGCTATTTTTGTATTCATATTTTTTTTTAATTATTTGATTATTTTCTTTCATATTTTTTTCTATGTATACAAAATTTAGTATATATGAATAATTTAGTTATATATATTAACATGCATGACGTATATTATTATTTATAAAAGTAATTAACACATTACTTGTATGTTGTTTAAAAATTTATAACGTAAGGCTAAACTAAAAGCCTATAAAACCATTATTAGACCCGTCGTTACATATGCGAGTGAAACATGGGTTCTTACAAAAAGATGTGAAAAGCTACTCAGAGTTTGAGAGAGGAACATATTTAGAAAAATACTTGGTTATGTCTAAATAGGGAATGGAAGATAAGAAAAAATGAAAATAGCAATGTGTAGAGAGCCAGATATAGTCGCCCAAATAAACAAGGCAAGGTTTAAGATGGCTGGGACACGATTACCATGAAAATTACTAAAAGAAAAGCCAGAAGGTTTCAGAATTCAAGGGCGACCACGATTGAGATGGCTAAATAATGTAGAGCAAGATCTCTGTCAGGCAGGAGTGAGGATGGCACCGCAAGGCCATGGATTGAGATGGTTGGAGACGACTTATTGAGGAGGTCCTGATTTAAGGACTGTTGTGCCGAATAAATAAATGAAAATTAACATATGTGATTCAATCAGTCTATTACTGTAATATTATCTCTTAATTAGATTATTTTATTAAAATTACAATCATTTGGCGGCCTATGCAGTGGAAGGGCTAGGGAATAGTGTCAGAAATGTAAAAATCAAGTACCAACCTTATTTCTGTACTGATCTTATTTCCAGGACACACAACACTACAGTTATTATTAAAATGACATAAAATAATTTATTTAAACATGTTATGTCGTTCATTGATGCATGATTACAGATAAATGGACATTTAAAATATTAGAACTCAGTGGATTATTATTTTGAGCTTTCAGATAAAAACTATAATTTTTTCTAACCGTAATAGATTTAATAGACAACTAAATATTCTGTACATAATTTCTAATCAACTATACTTACAACAATGTAAGTAATTTTTTCATTTTCAATATTGATGTGAATGAAAACATAAAAATCATACCTGACTTTATCTAATGTCTTTTCTAGTCTCTTTTTCTCTTTTGGTATGTCTGTCACAATTTCTTCAATGTCTGCAATTTGTTGGACATGATTCGCTATTGTTGGGACATCTCCTTCCATCTTCTTCGTATTTGCTTCTTCCCCTAGCTGAGCCAAAGCTCTTTGATACTCATATGGGAACACCTATTAACAATAACCATTAACAAAAATTCAAGAAATAACATAAAAATCATTTACAGGAGTAAGAGAAAATTTTGTACCTTGACGAAATCCTTCGCAGGCTGAGGCCAAGCTTTTAATAAATCTGCAGCAATCAGTGAACATGTCTTTTGCTCAAACTCTCTCAGCAACGATTCAACATAGTCAAGGTCTTCCTGCTTTTCTAAGGGAAGCAGTTCAACCATTTCTTGATTACATTTACTGAAATAACAAAATTTTAAATTATCATCAAAGTTCATAAAATTAAATTATTGATATTAAAAACTAAACAAAAATATATAATTTAATCCCAATATTAGCATTGCTAATTTTATTTATAAAAATATAACAAATGGTTAACATAAGATTTACAGAACTAACAATATAACAAGCTACAAAGCATAAATTTCAATATTCTTATTCAGATTAGAATTTTTTAATCACGAATAAGAATTCTAAATCTAGACCCAAGCTTAAAAATTGTGATTCAAAATAATTTTGTTAAGGCCTCCTTAAAAATTTATTAGAAACATCACTAATTGTTTAAAAAGAAAATCTATGAAAAATTACATACCCTCTGAAAGAGCCATCTATATCTAAGACATAGGCAATGCCACCGGACATACCAGCAGCAAAATTTCTTCCAGTCAGACCCAAAATAACTGCACATCCACCAGTCATATATTCACAGCCATGATCACCCACACCCTAGTTACCAGTAAAATAAAAAAGTAATAGAGAATTCAAAGAACAGCATAAATACTAGTAGAAACTTATGATATTCACCTCAACTACTGTTATAGCCCCAGAATTCCTGACTGAGAATCTTTCTGCAGCAATACCTCTAAAGAAGGCCTTTCCTGAAGTCGCACCATAAAGACAGACATTACCAACAATCACATTTTGACCAGAATCAAAGTCTGATGTTTTGGGTGGGTAAATTACTATTTCACCTCCACACAGTCCCTTTAAAATTCAGATTCATTGAATACAATTAAACAAATATAAAAATACAACAAACCAAGATAAATCGTTAATCAAAAACTGACAATATTATAAACTTAAAAGTAATAGAATTTGGCTGGTCATTGAATGACTAATATATAATACACAGGTGAGAAATTACGTTACCTTTCCAACATAGTCATTAGCATCTCCTTCTAGTGTCACGTGTACACCATTTGTCAAGAATGCACAGAAACTCTGTCCAGCTGATCCTTTGAAACTGAGGTTAATACTGTTAGGAGGCAATCCAGCATCACCGTGTTTACTGTGAAAGAGGCGGATGATTATTATACAAGAAATAAATAAGCTCAGAATATAAAGTGGAAATGTGTGCAAAAATTACATAGAAATATGGTAACTCAATGTTGCACCAAACGAACGACATTCATTATTAATTGTAAGCTCCAAATCAATTCTTTTCTTTTCACCATTGATTACAGGCATACATTGCTCTATTATCGGTTGATCTATTCTCTTCTCAAGTTGGAAGTCCTGCAAATGGAATAAAAAAAAATAATAATAATGTTAAGTTATATAAGGAATGATCAATTTATTTAATTTCATCAGACCCAAAATATTCTTACCTGGGGCACAGAACCCCCAACAATATTAACACCTGGGCGGAGATGTAAGGCATTTTTCAAAAGTGGAGCAAATGAAAGAAGCTTGGCTTTGTGATTCTTGGTGTGTTCTGAAGGTTTAAGAAGATCAGTTCGGCCAATCAACTCTTGAAATTTTTTTATTCCCAATTGAGCCATAATAGTTCTTATCTAATACAAAAATTTATTTGTTGCCAAAGATAAATAGTTAAATGTATAAAATTATAACTTATTACTTAATTTTTAAATTTATTTTATTATACTTATAATAACTCTAGTTGGTAAAGCAGGCCACTAGATTTTAAATGACATTCAAACACAATACTCAAACCATTCAACTCAGTACTATTTTATTTTAAGACTGATTGTGGAATGAGAGCAAGGGAACACTGGAGTTCGAAATGGATTGTATGATTCACAATTCATTCATTAAATTTTAAAATATGACGTTGATTTTTTTAAAATAAATGCTAAGTAGTTTAGATTGAAGTTTAAATATTTAAATTTTATTAAATGACAGGTACGCTTATTATTGGAAGGCATCACTTTATAATAGATAAAGGTATAAAACAGAATAGATGCTTTTATATTACATAACAGTTCATACTGTTTTAGAAAGGGCTAGAAATTGTTTTTTAATTCATGAATTTTAAATTTAAAGTTTGCTTGTATTTATAAATAAATATTTGTGTAGAATATGAGAAAACAATAAAAATAAATTTCTTTATCACTTCTCCCTGTACTTTAAATGAAGACTAACATATAGAACTTTCAACAAAATTAAACTCATATAGAACGCTATAAATCAAACTACTCACTAAGAAGTGAGATTTCATTTTAGAAATACTAAATAAAGCTCAGTTAAACAAAAGAATATTTTTAAAACCTAATAATTTAATTATTAAGAAGAATAAGTCTTAGATGGATGGACAGTGTAGCAGAGGATGCTAGGAGGATCCTGGGAGTCGAGGATTGGAGGAGAATTGCACAACAACGTGCAGACTGGCGGAAGTTAATGGAGGATGTCAGGGACCAATAATGGTCTGTTGAGCAATTGGGAGAAGAAGAATTTACTAAATACTTACTTCTTCAGCTAGCATGAAAAGGTAATTAATAACATGCTCTGGTTTTCCAGTAAATTTTTTTCTTAAGACTGGATCCTGAGTGGCTATTCCAACAGGGCATGTATTAAGATGACATTTCCTCATCATTGTGCATCCCATGACAATAAGCGGAGCTGTACTGAACCCAAACTCATCAGCTCCAAGGAGAGCAGCAACTACTACGTCAAATCCTAAAATAAAATTTTAAGAAAGTTTAAATTTATGATAAAAACTTAATTTTCAATACTTAAATTTCATAATTACCTTAAAATTATTCAGTAGAGTATTTGAAAGTAAAGTAAAAAAAACATATGTTAGTTCTATTACCTGTTCTGATTTGTCCATCAGCTTGCAATACGACTCTAGACCTAAGATTATTTAATACAAGAACTTGGTGGGTTTCTGCAACCCCTAATTCCCATGGCAGGCCTGCATTTTTAATACCAGTCCATGAACTAGCACCAGTGCCACCATCATGGCCAGATATAGTGATGTGCTCAGCTTTACCCTAAAGAAAACATTAAACTAAATCATTTGCTCTTGTGAATTGTAAAAAATAATCTTATGATGTTATTTAACACCTTTCAGTTTAACTTAATATGTTTCAGTTTAATTTTATTTTATTTTACGAAATTAAGGTTAAGAGGTTTTTATAATCAAGATTTGTTTCATAGAATAATTATCAATGAAATAATACATTTTAGACTTTTTCATGGTTCTTTAAATATTTCCTATCAAAATCAAAGCCACCGTAAACAGGATTTATTTTAAACAAATGCGCTTTTAAAGAAAAAATCCTTCTGGCGGGTTCAATTTGCAAGCTAGCATCCTACGATTTGTTCAATAAATTTAACCCTTAAGTGCGCACGCTACTTCTAATATTTGGCTACCTGCAGAGAAGAGGGTTAACCTTTCAGATTTTACTTCAAGGTACCCTCTCAGTATGCTATTGGGACTGTTGTGAATTGTTTTGGTTTAATATTAAAAGTTCCTTTACATAAACTATAGCTATTTTTCTATGTCCGTTCGATTTGGCGCACTTTGTACCTCATCGAACGGTATTATGACTGAGTAAGTAAATTTTTAATTTTTATTTTTATGTTGAAGTTGATGAGCGAGAATCGGAATAAAATGTAGGTAGGATAATAAAAAAAAAAAAAAAAAAAAAAAAAAAGAGAGAGAGAGCTTCCAACAGAATTTCTTCCATAAAAATCCGAAGAAACTGGATCTTATATTTTTGGTTTTAAAAAAGACCTTACCCTTGTTTCACATGCTAAGAAGAAAAATAAGGCAGTCATTTTCTTATCTTCCATGCATTTTGGAAATGAAATCGATGATAAATAAAAGAAGCCAGTTATTATTTTGAACTACAACAAAACAAATGGAGGAGTTGATACAAATGGCCAGATGTGTCAAAATTATACAGTGGCTCGGAGGACAAGAAGATGGACTTTGTCCTTTTTTTTACTATGCTAAATATTGCGGGTGTAAATGCTCAAAATTACAATTTAAGCAAAACTATACAAGGGCCTCAGAAATTCAGGCACATTTTTCTTTAAAATATGGCATGTCAATGCTGAAGGGGTATTCGCAGGAAAGAGCTGATATCATTACATTTCGAGCCGACATTCGAGGAACGCTCAAAAAATTAGGATACACGCCATAGAAAAGGAGTATAGAAGTGGCAGGACCTTGCACGTCGGACAAGCCCCCCAGCAAAAAGGGCGATGTTTGGTATTTGGTAGAGCAAAAAACACTAGTACAATGAAGAAGTGCAGTAAATGTTCTAACTTTTTAAAAATCATTTAATAATAAAACAGGTATGTTTGAAATATGATGAAAATGATAAATTAGAGGAATCATAGTTTTGTGAATTATTTTTGTTAAAATATTATAATCTGATTTGGTTTCTAAAATAAAGTGTTTGCAATAAGATTTCGATGTTTTATTGTTCCTGTAATTGCTGGTTGAAAGGTAAGAAACTGGTAATAAGAATAGCATTGTCCCGAAAAGGTGCGGATTAGCCAGGTGCAAAAAGGGGAGTTCGAGAAAAGGAACCAGTTAAAGAACACGTGACAAAAAGGTAAACCCAAGGTGTAACCATAATAGAAAAATTTCTGACCTAGGTACATAATTTCTTTCAGAGAAATAAGAAAAAATCTTCACTGTTTTATTTTGTTATTGTACAGTTTTAAATAAATATAAAAGTTTTATTAATATATATTTAGTCAATATTAAATAACTACTAGAGGATTAAAAAAACATTAAATACAGTAACTTCCATCATTTACCAGATTAATTTTATACTGAAACCCATTTTTGCATTAAAAATGTGGAGAAAACCTACATTGGGATAAAGTGCGTCAACTTTAATCCACTAGGCGTGTGGACTTAAGGGTTAATTATTATACATAGAATATGTCGCAATTGCGATAAGAGCACATGCTGCCCGTCATTGGCTGCTGTAAGCCTTTTAATGATATCAATGTTAACAGGTGTTTTATAAACATGTTCAAACCTTATCTGGCCTACACATGTGGCAGCAGGATAGTTCAACTTCTTTAGGGGCTACTTTGAATAAGAGAAAAGTACTCCTCTCTCTCTTGTATTCATGATAGCTTGCTCCCACAGCTTGTATTCAAATTGCTCCCACAGGAATTTGAAGCTGAGTTAAGTAGCTATCATTTAGTCCAAGAAAATTTAAAATATCCACAGAAACAATGGCACTGCAGTGTAAAACCTGTTCAAAGTAGCCCCCATTTACAGTATAATGAACATTTCAATAAAAAATTAAAAGCAAATTTTAACAATCACTTTTTATAATTTTGAGAAAAAAATTATTCTAATGTCTTAGTCTTAATATGTATGAAATGTTGTATTTTACCATGAGCTTAACTGCTTTAATATTTTTAAATTATGTACCTTGGCAACACCTGATGCAACAACTCCAACACCAACTTCAGAGACCAATTTAACAGAGATCTTAGCATTTGGGTTAGCACATTTCAAGTCATAAATTAATTCTGCTAAATCTTCTATTGAGTAAATGTCATGATGAGGTGGTGGTGATATCAGGCCGACTCCAGGAACTGAATGCCTAGTCTTGGCTATATCTTTTGTCACCTAAACCAATTCATCAAATGCAATTTATTAAGTATGAGAAAGATTGTAATTGATTATAATGACATTTATAAAAGATATCTAACACATAAATATTTTAACTAAATTTAAAACTATTTTTGTTATGAAAACAAGGTTGCTCATCTTTAAGTTATTTAAAAAAAAATAACCTTATATCCAGGAAGTTCACCACCCTCACCAGGCTTTGCACCCTGTGCCATTTTTATCTGCAAATCATCTGCATGCGCCAGGTATGAGCTTGTCACACCAAATCTTCCAGATGCAACTTGTTTAATAGCTGACCTCATATTTTTTTCAGGATCCTGGTCTAAATAGCGGTCAGAATTTTCACCTACAAAATTCAGACAACTGTATATGAAGTCTTTAAACATTCCATGGATGAAATAACAAATATGTTTTATGCTTATAGCCACTAGAACTCAGGGGATTCTAGTATCTTAACACTAACCATAACCCTCCAAAAGGAATAAATATTGCTAGTAATAACATTTCATTGACTTGATTTTTCAATTATGCCTAGTCCTCTCTCTGTATGCAGTACCTAAGTTAAGTGACCATAGACAATATTTTATTTACCTCCTTCTCCTGTGTTTGACTTTCCTCCCACTTTATTCATTGCAATAGCTAATGTTGTATGAGCCTCTAAAGATATACTACCAAAGCTCATAGCCCCTATAAAAAATTAACACAGATTAATTTTACATTTTAACAATAGCAAAGTCATAAAAGCAATGTTATACATTTAATACCTGTAGCAAATCTCTTAACAATCTCTGCAGCCGGTTCAACTTCCGAAATGTCAATTGGGCTGTCACCATACACTATTTCCAGCTGGCCTCTTAATGTACAATTTCTTATACTCTCAAGAGTTGACTCCTTAAATCTCTCATAAGCATTTTTGTTGTTATTGACAGCGGCTTCCTAAATTGGAAAATTATATAATTAAAATTAAAACATATTAAATGACTCTTTTAAATTTTTGATAAATTCAAAATAGGAGATACCTGGAGATTGGCAATGCTTAATGGGTCATTTATATGCTTCTCTCCACCCATCCTCCAGTGGTAAACACCAGGATTTCTTAGCACAAGATTATCTTTATCTGTGTAGGCAAGATAGTGTCTTTCATAGGTCTCATTGGCTAAAATTTCGAAAGTAGCCCCACCAATTCTTGAAGGAGTACCCTATAAAATATAAAAGTGGTTTAAGAGAACTGAATATGTAAACCAACAGCAACAGAACAAAAATTACATACCTTAAAACATTTATCAATCACTTCTTCAGAAAGACCAACTGCTTCAAAGATTTGGGCTCCTTTATATGATTGTAGTGTAGATATGCCCATCTTGGCCATTACTTTAGCAATACCTCTTTCCATAGCTTCTGAATAGTTCTGGATTTTTTTCAAATCAGAATTAAAATATAAAATGATAAAATTACAAAAAGTTAAGATATGATGGATAAAACTCACAGTATAGAGTATTTGATCAGTAAACGAAGGATCAAAAACACCCTCTTCTCTCAGACTCCTCACCATTTCAAAGACCAAATAAGGACAAATAGCATCAGCCCCATAGCCAAGAAGCACACACATATGGTGAACCTCTCTGCAACATATATTCAGTATTTATTCAGAAATAAAAGAACAGAAATTTTTACTTTTCCAGAAAGAAGCCTTTATTTACCATCTTGTAAGATATCAGGTTGAATGATGACATTCAATTCTTTTCTCAAGTAAAAACAATAACGAGAGAATAAAGGTAAGTTTAAGTAAAGCATCAAAACTTTGTTATTTGGTCATAAAATCTTTGGAGGAACAATTTTGTCCCTTATCTTTTAGTTGAGACTCAAAACTACATGACTACATCCTTTTCATACTAATATCCATTCTATATAATTTTACTTAATACTATAAACTGCCCAAGAGATTAAAAAAAAACAAAAAAAATATATTCCAATCTAATGCCTTTTCACTTTATATTTTTAGGAAATCTAAATATAATAATGATTTCCCTTAAATCTTTTTTAAGACGATGAATTTTTTAATTGAAACTTAAATTTCACATTAAAATTCACAAGGAAATTAAGAGTATAAAACAATGTGACAAACCTTGCTTCTCCAGTCTCCAAAATAAGCCCCACCTTCATTCTCTGTCTAGTCTCGATTAGGTGGTGATGTGTAGCACCAAGAGCTAATAGTGAACTCACAGGTACTCTAAAAACAAATTAAAAATATATTTGATTAACTAAAATGATATAATGCTAAGTATGTTAATACATGAATAAATATCAAATATACTTTTTTTATTTTTTGGTTTTAATTAATTCTTGACTTTAAGTATACAAAATCTCAAATTTTAAAAACAATGTTTAACTTGATTGAGCCAATGCTCATTAGCCAGATAAATTTAATATTCATGGCTAGCTTGCAGAAGAGCTATTGGTTTGTGCAAATAGAAGTATAAAACAAGTCCTAGATCTTTACAAGTTCCAAGTGATGTTCGCTACAATCAAACGAATAGTTTACTAAACACACACAAAGATAAAATTACCACTTTATTAAAGCGATATTTGTGAATTTTGTTCAAAAACAGTAAACACTCTTATTGCCAAGTGCAAGGTAGAATTATGTATAAGATGTTTTCATTCATACCATTAAAAAAAATATATGCTTTATATGTTATTGTTTTTTGTTTTGTTTTTTTGTTTAAGTTTAATAACCATTTGAATAAAACTTTTTAGGTAAGTTAAAAATATCTTAAAAAAAAAAAAAAACTCAAAAAATAGTTTTAGTCTTAGGAAGGATAAAGTATTTAAAATAGGCAAATATTAAAAAAAAAAATAGATACCTCTGAGCTCCCGCAGTTCTATCAGACAAACAGATTAGTTGGTAACCGTCAATAGCTGCATTATTCGCTTCTTCACAAACCCTATTGAGAGTATTTTGTAATCCAGCTGGTCCTTCATCTTTGTCAAAAGTTATGTCAACTACTTTTGTCTACAAAACCATAAAACGATAGTTTAGTTTCATATTACCAATAAAAGAGTACAGTTTAAAAAATTATAATTTTGAATAAAAAGAATTAAAAACTAGTAATCCATATAAAAGAAATAACAAATGGAACACAAGGATGCCTTCATTAAAAAAAAATATATTCTTTGTTCATTCAAAATTCATTGTAGGGTCCTCAAAAAAAAAAATATTATTTTTTAAAATCAAATCCCCCACAAACTACACAATGAAGACCAAAATTTAAACACAAGTATTACTTACATGTTACTAATAAAATAACTAACTTGATAAAGTATGGGAACTAAGTAAAAACAATTATTGACTCAAGTGAACATTGCTACATCACTCAGATGATCCAACATGATCAGCTATTATATCTTTATTACTATTTGCAAGATATAAAATTTATTTTGCAACCTGCAGTAGCAGCTCTCTGATATACGAGTATAATTCTAATTTTAAACATTTTTTTCCAAAAAAAAAAATCTTGGGTGGCTGAAATCTTAGGAAATAATTACTACAATAGGAATCAGATATAGGAAAAAATATAAAGATAATTCGAGCGGAGACACTATATCCATTCTTATCCCCTTGTGGCCTTTATACTATCTGATGCAATTGAAAACTGAGATAAATATAGGCAACAATCATTTAAAGAACAATTACAACACAAACGCATACCATTTGTGACAACAAATTAAAAAGCACTTATCAAAAACTGACCCGGGCACTTACAAAACAAATCCCAGCTAACAATTGCCTAAAATTCTATCTACAAAAAAACTAAGACAAATACAAGTAAAAGTAAATAACTTTGTCCACAAAGTGTCCAACACATTATAAATGATTTTATTTTATTTTTTTGTTTTTCAATATTTAATGATATATGTTAAAGCCTGATAGTTTGATTTTTTTTAATTTTCCTTGCTTCATCTCCTATAGTGAAAAATAAATTATGTTATAATTTATTATAAACACAACACTGTAAATAGGTCTAAATATTTCTGGTTAGTTAGTTTGAATTAATAATGGTTCAAGTTATGTGTATTATTTTTATATTATGTGTATCAAGTTATGCATTAGGTTTATTACGACAGCTGTTATAAAAAACAAAAGAAAAACAAATGAGTGTCGCCAGCGACAGTCGCATAGCAGTCTGAGCCAGACCTCTCTGGAAGAAAGTTAGAAGCGCTACTTACGTACATCCACCTTCTTTACTAACCGATCTTCTCTCATCGAGGGTGATCTTCTTTACTCATCGTCTGGCTGTATCTTCTCTCACCTCTGCACGGTCTTCTCTCACCTCTGCTCGATCGTCTCTCTCCACTGTCTATTTGAGAACCCACCACACTGAAAACCCACCGAAGCTGAGGAGACTTCCATCCACTCGACATCTATCAAGTATTTAAACCCTATTCTTCTACGTAACTTGAACCACATTCTGTCGTAGTTAAATTAGTATTGTCATTTCTTAATTCATTTATTATCAAAATAGTTTAAAATTAGTTTTAATTAATTTCTGTTTAATTTCAATTTCTGCTAATAATCATAAGATATTTTTTTATTCTAGTTTATATCACTTTTCTCACCACCATTTCTATTATTTTTAGGTATATATTTAAATTGTACTCACTATAGGAGATTTATTATTTCTAGTATTATATTTCTTCCTTTTTACTCACCACCTTTCTTTTTATTCTTTTTTTTGTATGTATATATTTAAATCAGTTTTTAAAAACATAATTATTCTACAAGTGTTGTTCCTCTATAACGGTTTTATTTTTCTTTGCATTTTATTGATTTTATTTCAGGTTTCCCAATTTCAATTGCAGTAATTTGGTAAAATTTCTTTTATTTTTCTTCTCTAATTTATAATTGGGCATCATTTGGCTGATAGTAATTTTTTCACCAGCGTTCAGTTTGGGGAGGTGATTGTTTTTCAAAAGAGAAAAGCCCCCTCCCCAACAATATATTTACATCATTGTTCTCCATTATTTTTTATCTATTATCATTACTTTTATTTATTTTTGTTTGATTAGAGTAAAACAACTTTATAAGCTTAAAATTAAAACAAGAATAAATAAAATAAAAAATAAAGTTTTGCTACTAATATACTTGTAGCATGGTGTATCATCTTGGCTTGCAACAAGGAACCAGCTCCAGTATAGGTAGAATTGATTTCATTCTTGGGACAATTTTCGTCATAATAAAATCTTTCTTAGCACTTGGATTAAAGAGTCTTTAAATGGTCCTAAAAAATTAAAGTTGCACTTTTAAGAAGAAATGTTATGTTAATTTTAAAAGTTTTGAAAATTTTTTCTGAAACTTTAAAAACGTGGAGAAGTGCCCTCCTTGCTGCAAGTCTCTCTATAAATAAATACGCATTTCACCTGTAAGACAATTACTGAAGAGACAGAGAGAAAACAATGAAATGAAGATATGCTGAAAATTTAATCTAACAAACAGACTACAGACTACGTACCCTCCATCCTCTATGTGTGTTTTTTTTTAAGACTTCAAGATCAGGAAGAGATATTATTGGGTGAGGAAGAAACAACCTGTGACACTGTACAGCTCCAGGTACAAGAATATTAGCTTCAGGGCCAATCGGGCATAATAGTGACATCACCACTTTTTCCCTGAATGGATCAATTGGTGGGTTTGTAACCTGGTAGGGAGAAAAAATAAACATCATTATTATATAAATCAAGATGAAATATAATTTACGAACTAAACTTCTAGAAAATACTTTTAATTTTATATATATCTTTTTAAACTAATCAGATATCTATACAATTATATAAAAGGACAAGGACAAGCAATTTTTCGTTAGTGATCACTAACCACAACAACTACTGAACCAATTTATACCAAATTTTAACCATATCATCTTTATAGTTCCAGGAAGGTTTAGCAATAATAAAATCTACTGATTTTCAATTTTCAATTAATTTGTTATTTAAAAATCAATAGTATGTGAATAACAGTGAAATTTGAAAATTGGAAAATAGGTGAAGAGCACCATTCTACATGAGAGATTACAAAGGTACAGTGTTAAGTAGAGCTTGAAATAAATAATAAAATTTACCTATATTGAATAAATTATTAAAAAAGAAAACCTATCTGTACCAAATTTTTACTAAATCATTTTCAATGTTCTACAAAGGTTTAGCAATAATATAATTTACAATAATAACAATTTAAATGTACAATGTTGAGTGTTAGAAACGAGAATTTCCAAATACAGTGGAACCTCGATATATCAAACTTCCATTTAGCGAATTCCTTGATAAATCAAAGTTTTTCTATTCACCTTGAATCTGCCTACCATTCCTATGTTATTTTTACCTCTAAATATCAAAGGGTTGGTTAAGAAGACCTTGATATATCAAATTTTCGAAGATTCCTTAGCATACACTGCACCTCTACAAAACGAAGTTTTTATCAGAAAACCTCTATAAATTGAAGTCAATTTGTTAAATAAGTAGAGTTTAGACTGATCTAAGATTCTACGAAGGATTAACTGTACCTCCCATCCTGACATTTGTTTCTGGTTAGTTTTTTTTTTTTGTTTTTAAAGACTCGCTAACACAAGTCCTATATTGCCAATATAGCACTATCTAATTTTATTTAATTTTGTGCCCAGTTGAATTTTCTTTTTCTTTCTCTATTATATGAGAGCTTTGGTTTCAGACAGAAATTTAATTAAATCTTGGGCCTTTACTTTCGTCAAAGTTCTTAAGAATTCAGAGATGTCTTGAACAGTCAGTGTACCCAGCGTTCTTATCCTCTCATTCGCAAACTTTTTGCACTTAAACACGATGTGTCTTGGATCTTCCAGACATTGGCATTTAGAACACATGCCACTTTGAGTTAGGGCCATTAAATTGAGGAATTTGTTGGTTCTGCCATGGTTAATCTTCAGTCTAATAAGTTTACTAAACTTGGGCGTTCGAGATTTAGCCTTTGAGTTACAAACCATGGAGTCAATGCAACCTTTTCTTGTACTGTGTAGTGGTCCTTTCCTTTCAGTGCACTTTCCCATTCGTAAAACCTTTGCCATTCTTCGATCGCATTATATTTGATTTTTCTTATTAGGTCTGTTATTGGAATCTTGATATTTATCCGGTGATGCTGGCGTTGGTTGGCAGTTTTATCTACCGTTTCATTACCTGACAGCCCTACGTGTCCCGGTACCCACTGGTTAGTTTCAATTTCTGATAATACAATTATGTGATACGTTTCATTTTCTGCTGTTCCACAATATATTTTTATTCTCGAAAATGGTAAAGCATAAAACCCTTTCATATGAAGAAAAATTATTGATAATGAAAATTATTCAAGCCATAAATGCCGGGATTAACAGAAAGTGCAATATTGGAGAAAAGTTTGGAATACCAGCGAACACCTTATCCACAATTTTGTAAATTAAAATAGTATGAAAATCAAGTTTTTCATTATTAAAGAGGTTAAAAGGGCCTGAGTTCCAAAATATCGACTTAGACAAAGTGTCCTTTTCAGGTAGACAAACTACTATTTCAGATTTTTTCCAAAGGTCCGCTTAAATTTTTCATGAATTAAATAATTATTCTTTCATAATTATTATTTAAATAAAATATGTACATATCTTCTATAGTTACATTGAGTATTTTATTATAAATCTCCAACCTCGATATATCAAAATCCTCGGTAATTCGAAGTTTTCTCGTTCCCTTTGAGGTTCGTTATATCGAGGTTCCACTGTACTTATATGTTAGAAATTAAAATCTAACCAGATGAAATTAATAAAATTATTTCAGCTGAATAAAAATGATTAAAATTATCAAAGTTCTTTACTTATGAGAACAGGCGAAGCCGTGACAGGGGGATGCTAGATAAAGCCTATATAGAAAAACCAATTCTAATAAGATTTGTGCTCTATGATTTTAGAGGCATACTAAAGATATTAATACAATTAAAAATTAAAAATAAAATAATACAATTAATGCAATAATATGGGAAAAAAACACAATTAATATAGAATATTATTTGTTTTACATTATCTTGCTAATTGAAACTTACTATAGTATCTTTGCTTTTTTCTGATCAGAAATATTGTGTGAAAGCAATACTATTACAACTATCTTAACTGAAGCTTTATATTTTTTCACCTTAATTCGTACAACCAATATTAAGATGGCACTAAACACTAATTACAGGTACTTGGAGTAAAAAAATATAGAATTCAATGGACTATTTATCATTAAGAGTCAAATCTTAATAAAACTTAAAAAATTTACAATGGAATATAGAAATGATGATTAGTAAAAGTATGTTTAGATCAGAAAATAACATTTAACTGGTAAATTAACAGATAGTGTAAAAATAAAAGTTAGCAAATTGGAAAAATACCTGGGCAAATAGCTGCTTGAAATAATCGTACAAAAGAGGTTCAAACTGAGAGAGACAAGCAAATGGAGCATCGTTCCCCATAGAACCAAGAGCTTCTTTCCTGAATAATGACAGAAATTTAAATGATAATAAAAATTAAATTTAAAGAATTAAGGCTCAAATAATATCAGTAATTAAAGTGTTAGTCTGATTATAAAAATATGTTAAAAAGTGTTCTAATCCTGATTCATAAAATTTATAATTAAAGTTCACAACATAGAAAGTTAACTTTGAATATAAATTTAGATCTTCAAAACAAATATTTTAAATCATTTTGGAAAATTAAAATACTTTTAAGTTGACAAAAAGAAAAACAAAATTGAATTTAAAGAAATAAATTAATTAAGTGAAATAGATAAATAAGAAAGAAGAATTTAATTACTGTTAATATTATATATAATTACTTAGCCTGCCACGGTAGCACAGCGGTCCCAAGCCCAACTGTGGTGCCGGTGGCTCGGGTATTGCACTTATTCCCGACGATATTTCACATATTTTTGGGGATGTCTAAAATTAAATGATGAGTTGATACAACAGAAATGAAATGGAGAAACTGTACACAAGATCGTAAAGAACATCTTTACATATGAAGAAATACATATAATAACTAGAATGAAATGATAGAAACATAAATAAATGACTAATTCATGCAACAAATCAGAAAAGGGCTGGATTTTTAATAATTCCTAATAAGTCTGCTCCCCCTCTTGCACTAGATAGCCAAAATGATTTTTAAGAAATAATATTGGAATTAAGAAAAAATGGTAATTTAGAAAGTATATTTTGCTTATAATGCGACGTTAAAAAAAAAAATATAATATATAGTAAGATGCTATGGATTTAAATTACAGTCAAACAGGAAATAAACCATAGCTCAGAGGTAATGCACCAGTAAAAGATTTTGTTACCCTTGTAATGTGATAAATTTAAGATCATAACTTTGAATCCAGCCAGAGGCAGGGAAGGATTAATTTATAATTATCAATTTCCTCTATCCACACTCCCAGTCTTGAAAACCCTGTGTTGCCGAAACAGCAAGGAAGGAGAGAAGGAAAAAAAAAATATATATATTATATTCTACAAATATCAAATTTATTTACCAAATAAAATAAATTTAAATTATGAACTAAAAGAATATGCATACACTATTAAATGAATAATATTTAGCAAAAACCATGTCAAAATGTAAATAAAAATAATTAACATGATCAAAAGGGAGAGCAGTAACCAAATCACAAGCTAAACAATATTATTAATGAATATAACAAAAATATAAATGGCAATGATTAAAAAATAACAAGCAAAACTAAATGATGATTAACTTCAAATAAAATAAAGAGTGAAAAAAAATGAGAATATTTAAATTAAATACAATATGAACATAAATGTTCCAAACCCTTGAAGTAGAAAGATAAACTATATTTTAACCATTTGAATAAAAAAAAAAAAAAGAAAAGAAAAAGGCAAACAGTAAAAAATTAACTTTTATAATAAACTGTGATAGCTTACTTTGTTTTTAACATTGGAAGGATAAGCATCGTGATTGTTTCAATTGTATAACTAAATAGAGAAAGTCTTCTGTCCCCTCCCCAGATCCTACTGATGTCTTGGTCGGAAATTTCTGAAACACAGTTGTTTGTGATGCACCCATTTGGAAGAAAGCCTTCATCAGGTGTTACTTGGATATCTTTTGCAGCCTCACGCAGTTCACTCATAGTAATCTAAACAAGAGCAGTAAAAAATAATAATAATGAACCAATATAACAATAAGATAAATAATGATTATAATACAAATATTTTATATAATAAATTTATTATAAATGTAAATTTAATTTATTTTAAAATTGTAAATTCATTAAAGCAAACAAGAGCATGAGAATTATCAATTCTCTTTCCACAATAAAAATGAACAAATCTATTTGTTAGAATAACTACAAATTCAAATCCACACTAAGAGATCAAAAAACTATTTTATATATATAGCCATTTTTAAAAATAATTTTAAAACAAATTATAAGTGTAGGGAAAGAGGAAGAACTTTCGAAATACATAGAATTAGTAGATACAAATATTTGAGATTACTATTATAAATATATATTTTAATAAGTTTAAAAAAAATTAAACGGCTTGCCTAATATAAATAACAATCATCCTAGTTATTATAGTATTTCTCTTTTCCTCATACTAATATAGTTAAGGTAGGTTATTATATATATATATATATATATATATATATATATATATATATATATATATATATATATATAACATACATAAAACTACAGATTTAATTATATGCATAGAACAAATAAAGAAAATAAGAAATTATATATTTTCCGTCTTTTAAATAAATTTACTAATTATTAATTTAAATTTCATATGAGATACGAGAGCAATCATTCCTTTAGCATCTCTATTGAAAATCGCTAGATAAGAACCCACCAATGAATGATGAATTATTGCTCATTCAAAATAAAGGAATACAAATACAATAATAAACATTTAATTTTATAGATAACATATATTAATAAGTATAAGTAAGGACGAATAAAAAAGTGTTCTTTATAATTTTTATTTGAATCACCACCATTTCTGTTCTAATTATTATAAAACTTAGATCAGAGTATGAAAATATATAAAACTAAGTAGATATACTTACAAATATCAAAACCCAAAAAAGTTTTAATCTTATGTATCTGTCATCCCAGTGAATGAGCAGTTAAGTCAAATTTTGACTAAAATGAGTAAAGTAATAAAAAATGAAATGTTAAGGTAAATTCTTCATGTTGAATAAATGTTTAAGTAAGATCTTCATTTTAAAACGTAGTTATTTAAAATAAACATTGTACTTCAACACTTATTTAACATGAAGAAAACACTACATTTCTTTTTAGTCACTTAACTCATTTTGGTCAAAATTCTACAACTACTTAGTATTGGGATGGCAGATATAATTTATTGAAAAATACAGCATGCAATTGGTTTGAAACAGATACATGTACATATCAATCTATAAGCGTTTATTTAGCAAAGCATCCCGAAACAGATATTTACATGAACACAAATATTTTAGAAATAAAAGCAAAATTATCATTTTATTTCATTTTTTAAATATTAGAAATTAATTTAAAACAACACTAGCACAAAATAAAATATTTCTATTAAAACTGAAAAACAGAAAACTACTGGTTGTAACAAACCAATTTTTAGTAAGATAATTCCTAATGAGTGATAAACTAAACTATTACTTTTATATTCTTAGGGAAAATTATTATTGAAAAATCAAATCAAACTAAACTGAGCCAACATTAGAATGTCTACTTATTAGCTATCAAATAACTTGGACACCAAAACAGATATAAATTAATAAATGGTAAATTGTGAGAATTATTCAAGGAATGAACAAATAAAACGTCAAGGATCAGTCAAAACTGTGTGACAGTGTATATATAACACAACTGATTATAATGTGTTGTTTAGGTTGCTTTCTAAAACTCAATTATACATTCTGATAAGTTCAAAACCAATGTTTTTGCCTCAGATGATTGGAAAAAATGTGCCAAAAAAAGAAAAGAAAAGTTAAATGAAAATGTAGCACACTGTCAAATTTAGGAGAGATACCATTCTAATCGTCTTGGAGTGGAAGATTAAAGGAGTGCATAGCTATATGTAATATATGGTGCAATAAAAAGAAGATATATATTAATAGATCTAGTAACAATAGTGAAAAGCTTGCATAGGTAAAGAAGAGCTGCTTCTCAATGGAATGAGAAGTCCCAAGAAGTATTAAGGTGGATGGAGTTGCGGCTGACACTTTGAACATACTAGGATAGTGTAACTAGATGACAGCTACCACTTTCAATAATGTTAATGGAGGTTTTATTATTTATCTTCAAAATCCAGCATTTTACTCCTTTATTAATCTATTACCACTTTACAACATGATTCAGGAAAACGCCTTTTCCATATCCATAGAGATATCCCATTTCACATAGATTTTTCTATGTTTACACATTGACATAAAATTTAAAACAATTATTCTATTACATTCATTCTATTTGATATTTGTGACTGTATTCTGAATAGAATGAATGCCATAGAAAAATTGTTTTAAACTTCATGACAATGTATTGGTAACACTGAAATATTGGTTCTTACCTGAAGATACGAAAGGTTTTTTCCCAAAACATGAAGTAAAGCATAATACAAAAACAAAAGGAGCAAAATGCTAGAGTTTGAAGATACTTAATGCTAATTAGATTTTAGTAAAACCACAAAATTTAAAAAAGTTAGGGTTATAAAATAGAAGAATATTATTTAACAAAAAAGAAGAATACATGAAAACCAATATCTTGTATAGGCATTTTTCCAGTACACTACAATTCATTGATAGATTTTTTTACAAATTAAATTTTCAAAGTAAAATATTGATATGATTCAAAAGATGCATGCATTTAAACAAAAATAATAAACCTGAATGAAATAATATAGAATGAGGAACTAAAGTGAATAGAAGAAGGACCCAGAAAAAATAAAGTCCTATTAATTCTAAAATAAACTAAATTACTACTAATCCACAAATATAAATGTTAATACTACATATAAAGCAAATAATGTGCAATATTCGAAAAAGAAACAAGTATCTAAAAATAAGAAGAAAACAATTATAACACATAAAACACACAAAAACATTAATAAAATAAATATCTAGTGCAAACACAAATAAGGAAAGGAAAGAAAAAAAAAAAAAAAAAAAAAAAAAAGATTCAAGAAATAAGGAAAAGTAAAAAAAGAAAACCACTCAAATCTAAATACACACATATTTTAAAACCTACAGATTGAGAATCTACTGGGTGCACTGGTGTTCAACTCAAAAATTTAAAACTCACCATCTATGAAGAGATAATTATTGAAGTCCATTCACGAACGCAGAAACACATAAGGAACGAAAACAGACAAGCACAATTAGACAATTTTAAACCTTAAAAAAAGTAATAAATCATATCTCATAAATCTGAAGATCATAAAAGTAATACAGATGACTTCATACATCAATAATATGGCAATAATAATGTCAAAACTAAGACAATCCCAAGCAACTGGGAGGATGGAAATTTCTGCTGAAAAGTCATTCATTGAAAATTTTATTGTTATTTGTAATGTTAAGCAACAAAATTCAAATAGATAATAACAGAAAGATATGTAATAAATCAAACACATTAAAAAAATTATGATAGTTCACTAATCTTGTATGAATAAAGAAGATAGTTCAGAGTGTGCTCAAAAGAACCACACTTATGTATACTTGACTGCACCCTGAAATATCTTCCCTAATATTTAAAAAATATTTATAGATATAGGCTCTCCTTTGCATTTATCATAGCTTTTTCATAATATATTTATTATTTATATATATATATATATATATATATATATATATATATATATATATATATATATATATATATATATATATATATATATATATATATATATATATATGAGAACAATATAGTCTCGAAACGTTGCCAAAATAGTTGTTTTTATTTATTGACTGAAACTCACGAACCTTACTAATTTCAGTCAATAAATAAAAACAACTATTTTGGCGATGTTTCGAGACTATATTGTTCTCATAATCATGTTAATGTTTACTGGTAGATATGGTATCAACTAACTGATCAGTCCAGTAATATTGGCATGATTATGAGAACAATTTAGTCTCGAAACATCGCCAAAATATATATATATATATATATATATATATATATATATATATATATATATATATATATATATATATATATATATATATATAAAAGAAAAAAATGGTATTTAAAGTTAAAACTCATTATTTAATTATTTTTTTTCAATATATATATATATATATATATATATATATATATATATATATATATATATATATACTAAACAGATAGTTCCAACTCTATCTTCAGCTATTTATTTATTTATTTTTTAATTTTCTGCATTTAGTACTGTAGTATTTTTGTTTATTTTGACTACCTCTCTGGATTTAGATCAACTATTGGATCTCTTGCCAAGTTCTATGGCATTCATAGTTATGTAACAACTTGATGGACAGTTTACAGCTACATGCCATGGATGTCTTTATCTTTACCTTCTTCTTGTTTTCTTTTTCTTTTTTTTTTCTTTTTTTCTTGTTTTCCCTCTATTCATTTGTGGGATATTGATTTAAAAGTTTTCTTGAAAATTCATATATCCTACTCCACTTTTGATGGTATCAATCTAGATTGAATACAGTTATCATTTGAAGGAGGTTATACTTTTTTTTTTTTTAAATACCTTAATCCAAATTTCTTGAATGTCAGATACAAAACCTCAAAACTGTATCTTTTCATTTAATAGAATAATAATAGTAAAAGTTTAAATATATTTGAAAAAGCGTTAAATAAATGCGGTTTATCACAAGAGTCAAATACTGTATAATAAAAATTTGTCAGAGGATTCAAAACTACAATGTAATTAATATATCAAATTTTGATCCAATCACAAAAGTTACTCTCCCAAGTACAAAGTAAAAAAAAAGTTATTACCTGCTCCTTCAACCACTGAGAATGATTCCTACTATTAGCAATTCGTTTTTTAATTTCAATATCTTGAATCATTTTTTTTTCTTTGGTATCAACTAACAGCATCCTCCCTGGCTTCAGACGGCTCTAGAACAAATGAATAAAAATTCAAATTGATAGTGAAGTTAATATCAGAGACTCTATTATAATACTAGATTAGTACATTTATTTTAGATGTCTATTACAAAGATCATAACCTTCTCTTTATGCTTCAGCCTATAAAGTATATTTTAGATTAAACTGTACTTACATTCTCCTATACTAACAATAAATGTATTAATATCAATATCAATTAAGATACCTTTAATTTAATGTTAGCTGGATCTGTATCGTAAACACCAACTTCAGATGCCATTACTAAAATGTTGTCCTTTGTTAACCAAAACCTTGAAGGGCGAAGTCCATTCCTGAAGGCATGAAATAAATAAGTAAATATAATGTTGGATGTTTGATCATCAGTTTATCAGTTAATATTAGAATGTGAAAGGGAACTATAGTTCAATGCAGTAATGAAGAGATGAAGAAAACTAAAACTATACCTATCTAAGATTGCCCCAACATATCTGCCATCAGTGAATGTGAGAAGGGCAGGACCATCCCATGGTTCCATCACACATGCTGCCCACTGGTAGAAATCTCTTTTGTCCTGGGACATTGTTGAGTCATTCTGCCAAGCTTCAGGTACCATCGTCATCACAGCCTATGAGAAAATGTCATAATTTTAATGATACTACGGAATAACTTTCAGGTGTTAGTAACCAAATGAATTTATTTTAAACAATTTAGAGATTGGATTCAAGAATAAAACAAGACGAACCTCTGGTAAAGGACGCCCTCCTGCCATAACGAGGAATTCAAGAACACAGTCAAGGCTTCCAGAATCTGAAAGATTAGGTTCTACAACAGGATATATCTCTTTAAGATTTTCAATGTATGGGCTCTTCATAACACCTTCCCTAGCCTTCATGAAGTTAACATTTCCTCTTAGAGTGTTAATTTCCCCATTGTGGGCTAAGCACCTACATAAAAAAAATTTAATGTATAATACTTAACTTTTATCTAATTAATGATCTATTTGAAACTACTTATATTATTTAAAGTTTTTTTTGTTTTGTTTTTAAGCCACAGTTTTAACTAAAATTTGTTCTTGGCCAGTCTATTTCAGGTTCTTATGATTTGATAACCAAAAATTTATTTATAACATATCTATACCTATAGACTTATTTCATCTATGCTATACTTATCTATAAATTCTAATATCTGTAATTAATTATGCTACAACTAAAGGAAGATAGTTAAAACCTTTAAACAATGTTGCTTCTCAAATATGTTGAAACATAGAAGTACATATGTACATACTTTTATATTTAACACTAATAATGCTGTAACAAAACATGTGGAGCATAGAAATGGAAGGAATAAAGATACAACCTGTTAGGAACAGTAGTGCAGGAAAAAATATTATTATAAGAAGCACATTGTAATACTATTATTTTTTATTTAACAAAGAATGATTCACAACTAAGAAGTAATTTTTTTTTTCTTTAGTAATCTATTAATAGTAAATTTCATTTATAAATTGTTACAGGTAGACTTACATCAATACCATTGATCTATTAACAACTCGGAAACAAGTGAAAAAAAATGTAACTACTAACATAAAAATCAATTGAAACTTTTCTTATTTATTTTAAGCATTACCTCAGTGGATGTGCCCTCTCCCAGCTCGGAAATGTATTAGTTGAGAAACGTGTATGTACAAGAGCTAAATATGTCTCAAATTCAGGAGACTAAAATCAGAAGAAATAAAATAATTAATTACATCATATAAATAAATCACTACTAAATGATATTAAATAAATAAATTAATCACTTTTAAATCAGCAAAATATTCCCACAGCTGGTCAGATGTAAACTGCCCCTTGTATACAATAACTGAATTAGACAAGGAACAAATATAAAACCTGATTCCTGGCTTAGGAATAGTGTGTGTGGATTTCTTCCTTAGCATCCAAATCTGAAATTAATATTAAAAAAACATGGTTATAATAACCAAAAATTCCTTTTTACAAAGTGATATGCTTAATTTTCTGTTTAGCAAATACTTACATTTCTTTTAAATGTATCTTCATCTTCAGTTTCACCCGTGATGAAAACCTGCCTCATAAAAGGCTCACTGTTTCTTGCAACTTCCCCAATACCAGCACTAAAGGTCGGTACTGTTCGCCAGCATAATATCTAAACAACACAACATTCTTAATCATTTTTTTGAAATGATATTTATCTACAAAAATTCAAACATAAATATAGCTTCTTAAAATATATTTTGAAATAAGAATAACCAACTGTATTAACACAAGTTCTTCTCTGAGTGGACTAGCAAATTCTTCATATTTATAAACAACATTGTTTTTTCAAACCAAAAATCTAATACATACAACAAAAAGCACAAAATAGAAAAGGAAACTTTTCTAACATATATTTTTTAATTATATACAAATATTATACAAACTTAGACTTTTAGTAACTATTAGATATATAAAAAATATCAAGTAGACATATTTTCAAAGGATATACTTTTATTAACAGAGGTTAGTAATATTACTAAATTTAATATTAATTTAATAAAATTTACTTGCCTTAAGTTTATAACTTTCTGCGATTTTCGCAAATTTTTCTTCACTTTCTGCATGATGAATTTTATCCATGTAAACAATGCCAGTTGCATATTGGCCAAGTGGAGGTAGTTCAACACTTTGCTGTTCCCTATGAGGTGTCACAAAGTAATATTGAGCATGAATAACTAAATTTCTTCATCCATAAAAAAAACAAAAAAAACAGCTATTGTTATTCACCTAAGTTCATGAACATAAAAGGAATGTGGAATAGCCGAGAGTAAACCTGCTCCATCACCGGTGTCATTATCACAGGCACATGCACCTCTATGGTTCATACGCTTAGCCAACTTCTCAGCATCTCGCAGAATCTAAAAAAAAAATATGCAAAATTAAAAGCATAATTTACATAGAACAAATTTAAAAAATATAACAATACAAAAGATATTGTATATTTTTCGGCATTACTGTGTCAACCACTAAGAAAATAATGATGACATTGTATGGGCATGTGAAAAATATGAAAAAAACAAACAAAAAAAAAAAACATTTAATGATGATTTGAGGGAGCATCGAAAGAAAAAAAAAGTCTTCTGTCCTCTGAAATACCCATGCCAGCCCACTGAACATGTTCAAATCATTTTATGCCGAACAAAATATTAAGCATGCTGGCATGGGTATTTCATGAGACTTGATCGAAATTCCATACATGAGGTCTAATAGTAGATTTAACCAGCTTTGAGATGGGAAAAAAAAGTTTCGGATCGGACAAATATTTACGACTGTATAATCATTCCCTAGGGGTACTTTTAGAACGTTTACCTTCTAATTACTTCTAACAGAGCGCTGAAGTAAAAAATTATCACATATTTCATGCACTCTACAACATGTTAATTGACTGGACAACTTCTCTACGTTTCATCTTGAGATGTTTGGATTTGCGTTGTCAAGCAGCAGAGCAGTCTTTTGTTTGCAATTTTTTTTATGAAAATTTGTTTTTCTAGGCAGTAATGGGTTTATGTGAAATATCTGGCACGCATATATCCAGCTTTATTGTCCCACTAAGCTCTTTGGCACTTTTACATAGTTGTGAACCCAATTAATGAGAATTTGGGAAGGGGTTTCTATGTTTATCAGAGAAAGTGGTTTCTTAATTGGTGAGGTCCTAATCTCCAGACCAAAATTTATTTAACCATTGGTAGACTGTTCATTTGTTCAATGTATCTTCACTGAATGCAATATTTAATTTTTGGCAAGCCTCCATCTATGCTTGAGTAAAAATTCATAAAGAAAAATTATACAAAATTTTGAGGTAGTCATAATTTTATTGAAATTAATTTGTCTATATTTTGGTTTATCTTCAGTTAGAAAACTAAGACTGGTAATGAAAATGGATTAAATATTCTTTCAAAGGCTAAGAAAAACAAATTAACATTATTTTTTGTGTACAGATAAGCTAATCCCTAATGAAGATACATAAAAATACTAAACAGTAGAGCAAAACAGAATACTAAACTTCATGAATGGCAATATTTGATAAAATCACCAAAAATTCAATGAGCTTTGTTTCTAAGATGTTGAATCAGGGGATTATTCATAAGAGAAAAAAAAACAAGAAAATTTTACTTAAAAATATTACATAATTGTAAAGAAGCATGATAGTTGACATTAAATTTAATATTCAGGTTATTAAGTACAGTTTACTCTATCTTAATAACTATCAACAAGATATATATATCTATACATCTATGTATAAATAAATATGTGATATAGATATCTGATAATACATTAACAAACGAATGATGAAACAAATAGATAAGGGAATGTTTACTTAAGCTATTTTTCACAATCATGTAACCGGTAAGATATCGATCTGTTGGGTTGAATGAGTTTTAATAAACATATTAATGCAACCCCATTCAAGAGATACGTGCTCCGCCACAATAATCTAGCATCCAGCTCGGTCCTGATTCAAGCTATTTTGGTGTACCGTGATATAATAAATCATGAGAAAAAAAAAATCTTGTGATATAATGGAACTGGCTAGCGGAAAGATTAAAATAAAACAAACACTTTTGACTCGTAAAGAATATAAGTATAAAGATACACTTATTTGTAAGAATTTATAAAATTATTTATAAGAATATGTACAATGTGTAACTATTAAGCCATAAAAGTATGTAAGACTGCTTATTTTATAATAAAAAAAAACAAACTTAAAAGTAAATTTAACTTCAAATGATAAAAAATACTGTATTCTGAACACACTTTATTCATAATAATAAGAAATAGAAGCAATAACAAAATACACTCCTTATAGTTTTACTATACCATTATTATTTTGTTCGGACGAATTCATACATAAATAAATTAAGTGAAATATAACATATCTGTTTATGACATAGTTATTAATTTTTATCATTAAATCATTTATGACCACCTTTGAAACTTAATAACACGACGTAATTTAGCGGCATGGACGACTACATAAAATTCCTTTTCCAGCGTAGTAATTTCGCATAAATAATAACCAAACCTCAACAAACTTGTAAGGGGAGGACACACGCAGTCTCTCACGGATCTTGTTGGCAATCTTTTTAGGAGGTTCCTGGTCTAAAAATATTAGACACGTATTTTGCCGTTCCGACCAATGGGCCTTAGAAGCCGAGAAAAAAAAATAAAATAGCATTAAAATAGTTTATTTTATATCTTGCGTTTAAAAAATGATGTCGAAATAATTCTTGCACCAAGATGTTTAGTTTTGATTGCAAATTTAAGGAAAAATACAGCCACTCCATAGATTTTTGTTTAGATTAATTAAATTCTAAAAAAATTATTAGATTTTCAAGCAAACTACCTCTATAGATTTTTTCACACAAAAATTGAAGAAAAAATGATATTTTTTGATTTTGTTGAATAAGCACACAAAAATTGACAATTTTTTTAGAATTTAATTAATCTAAACAAAAATCTATGGAGTGGCTGTATTTTTCCTTAAATTTGCAATCAAAACTAAACATCTTGGTGCAAGAATTATTTCGACATCATTTTTTAAACGCAAGATATAAAATAAACTATTTTAATGCTATTTTATTTTTTTTTCTCGGCTTCTAAGGCCCATTGGTCGGAACGGCAAAATACGTGTCTAATATTTTTAGACCAGGAACCTCCTTCTTTGATTTTTAGGAGGTTGAAACTGGCAATGCTGACTAAAAAAATTTATCAAGAGACATGATACTTTGTATTTTTTCAACGGACCGCTTTTGTTCCGAAAAATTTAATCAATTCTGTTGGTTAATTGTCCTACATTATGGTCAGTTTTGTTTATTTCTTCTATTGTACTCAATTTTTTACGTACTTAGTTTTATTCCTTATTTGAATTCTAAATATTTTTTGTATGAAAATTGTTCACTGTATAAATATAAGAAAATGATGGAGTTCGGTGTGGAAATAAAACAGTGAGATTTACCGCTATCTTTTGTTCAGAAAAATAATCATCGATTGTTCTACCCACCATTTTTCAAATCAAAACCACTTTTAGGTAATTGAAATTGCTCGTATACAAACCAACTTTTTTCCCTGAGCTTAGATAAATTTATTTTTATTTACATAGAAAATAGTAAATAAATCATTAAACATTATGACAAATTTTCAGCCCGAGAGTATGTTAGGGTTTCAAACATAACTTTTTCATTCAAAACGAACATACCTCCTCAATAGGAATCACGTGGTTAGTGTGAAAAAAGTATTTGTTGAGTGTGGGAAAAATCGTAACACCAAAAAAGTATAGACCCCCCCCCCCCCCCCCCCCAAAAAAGATTTAAAATATAGATATATAAATATAAAAAAAACAAGTATATAATTTTTATAGGTTTCTAAAAAAAATTTATAGAGGAGACAATATTTAGGAAAATATTTTATAGTTTTACCACTGGCCTTAAAGCCAGAAAAAAAAATCAATAGGCATAAAATAGGTTCTAAATCTCGGGATTACTATCCCGGCTTTTAAAATTATGTCGAACATAAGTCTTAGCCCAAGATGTTTCGTTTTGATTTCAAATTTACTGAAAATAAACCTATTAAAAAAATTGGAAAATCCTAAAAATATTTTGATTTTTAGGTATTCCAAAGAACCCTTAAATACGAAATTTCATCCAAATAAAAAAATAAAAATTCGTAAGCTTCAAAATTTGTCTGACCGAATGAATGGTAGGGTGGTACCGAAATATAGGGTGGTAATACGCTTGAAATGTCTTTGGTTTCATCATCATATCTGGCTTCAAACTCAAGCTAAAAATCAAAATATTTTTAGGATTTTCCAATTTTTTTAATAGGTTTATGTTCATCGAAGTTTACATTTATATACATCAAAAGAAAGCTGAGACTCTCTTCTTTCCAGCGATACTAACCAGTGAATTGTGTGACAATGTAATGGCGATTTAAAGGTAAGTAACCTATAATCGGTTTAAAAATTTAATTTTCCTCAAAGAGCGTGAAAAAATGATATTTTTTGATTTTGTTGAATATACGTTTTTCAATGTTTTTTAGGATGCTGAATTAGAATCTGACGTCAATTTTTGAGTGAAAAAAATCTATAGAGGTAGTTTGCTTGAAAATCTAATCATTTATTTATAATTTAATTAATCTAAATCAAAATCTATGGAGTGTATTTTTCCTTAAATTCACAATCAAAACTAAACATATTGGTGCAAAAATTATGTCGATATCATTTTTTAAACCCGAAATATAAAATAAACTATTTTAATGCTATTTTTTTTTTCTCGGCGTCTAGGGCCCATTGGTCGGAACGGCAAAATAAGTGTCTAATATTTTTTGACCAGGAACCTCCAAAAAAATTGCCAACAAGATCCGTGAGAGACTAAGCGTGTCCTCCTCTTGTTGGTATCTGATTTTTTTTAGAAACATCAAAAAATTAAAAGCACTATAACCGCTTGTTTTTTTTTATTTTATTTATATTTCTTATTTATTTTATTTTGTGTTTAAGTTTTTGACATTGTTATGTCTTTTTGCTGGGGGGGGGGGGGGGGGTCTATACTTTTTTGGTGTTACGATTTTTCCCACACTCAACAATGTGTAATACTTTTTTCACACTAACCTTTTAATAAGCTCTGTCCCGTTGCCGATAGTTTTCTGATTAGAAATTTCATGGAGAATATTTTTGTTATTATATAACATTTGTCACTAGGGCTACCATTAAGGAGGTATATTCGTTTGAATGAAAAAGTTATGTTTGAAACCCTAACATACTCTCGCTACTTTGCTTATTAAAAAAAAATTTAATTATTAATTTGAGTAATTTGATTCATAATGTATGAATGATTTATTTACTATTTTCTATGTAAATAAAATAAATAAATGAAGGATCAGAAAAAAAAAGTAATTTGATCTATGATCTAATGTTTTCCCGTCAGGGAAAAATTGAGTTGGTTTGTATTTGGTCGTACGAGCAATCCAGCTTTGCCATAAATTGAGGTTATGCATCCACATAATTGAATTATTCTAATTAAATATTCCATACTCTTTAGGAGTAGTGTTTAGACAAACTTTATAAAAAATTAATTAATTAGAGTTCACATCCCAATGTTCATGTAGTCCCTCCCACACCGTCAATGCTTTCTTTTCGCTAATGCTTCATTATCCTTTCATCAGACAAAAATCCTACCATTACAAACCGAAAATATTAAACTTACTTCCAACAGAAAAAAAATTGCATATCACCAGAGGGTCTTTGCTTTTTATGAACAATATAGCTCAGTCGAGCACCTTTTTTTTTTATTTTTTTTTTTTTATTACAAAAGATAAATTTAGTTGAAAACGTTTGCTTCATCGGCACTATACCTACTTATCTTAAGTCTTTAAGGCTAAATGTCTCCTCAATTAATTTTTTGCGGTTTTAAACCAGTTTATGAATATAGAATATAACACTTATTAAAAAAATATATATATATATATAAAGTTTATGGACATAGAGTATAACACTTATTAAAAAAAAAGAATATATATATATTAGAACACGATTGGAAATAGACGCTTTACCGAAAAGTGGTTTTGATTTGAAAAATGGTGGGTAGAACAATCGATGATTATCTATGAACAGCACTTTATCTGCCAGTATGACTAAGTCAAAAGATAGCTAAAAAAGTAGGACCCTTAAGATCGACGTATACTGAAATCAGTAATATCTCACTGTTTTATTTCCACACCGCAACTCGGCCATCATTTTCTTATATTTATCCACAGTGAACAATTTATACATACAAAAAAATATTTAGAATTCTGATATTAATAACAAGAAAACAGATAAATAAAAAATATTTTTAGGTCCAAAATTGTTTGTCATAAACAGGCTGTCTTAAAAGATCTGTAGAATAAAACTAAGTACGTAAAAAATTGAGTACAACAGAAGAAATAAACAAAACGTCCGAACCATAATTCTGACTACCTCGCGGACAATTAACCAACGGTTCAGAATTGATTAAATTTTTTGGTATTCACTCCTGATTCACAATGAACAAAAACTTTCAGGTCCGTTGAAATCGGCCGGTTTATCTATATTTAACAGACAAAGTATCATGAATACATTGTGAACCCTTCTAAATTGTCGAGGTTTTTCCGTAAGTATAAGCCACTAAATTCCTCAATCGTTAAGAAGGATAATAGGGTTGTAAATTCTAATTATTATGTTTCTAGAGAGTCAGCGTAACTTTGCGGCTAAAAAATAACTAGCGTCCCCCCCTTTAACCAAGCTTTGCCTTTAAAATCTATTTTGATCACAGTAAAGCCTAGATACTGCAATCATGTTTATATTAATACTAACAATATTATGATAGTTTCTACTATTATTTTAGCTATACATATTATTTTCCGATATAATAAATAATATAAGAAAACATAGAGGTGTAGTTACAAGAGCTAGTTAAAAACATCTAATAATTGAAAGGTTGGCTGCAAAAAGGAGGTAGCTCCACTTATCAATTTTTCGTGATAAAAATCAAATAAGTTCGAAAATTGAACAAACCCGCTACAAGCAAACATGAGAAACAGTCCCATCTTATGATTTACTTGATAACTGACAATTGGAGTCATCTAACGAAATAAATACATTATATATATATATATATATATATGTGTGTGTGTGTATGTGTGTGTGTGTATATATGTGTGTGTGTGTGTGTGTGTGTGTGTATGTGTGTGTGTGTGTGTGTGTGTGTGTGTGTGTGTGTGTGTATATATTTTTTTTTTCTTCTTCATCACTTCCTTACCAGCTCTTCATCCGTTCTTTCTCTACTATTCTTATATATTTACCAGTTACTACTTTTACTTTTACTTTGCATTATTGTAAATATTTCTACTTATATATATATATACTTTGTACATATCATTTCACTTCTGTTCTTATCATCGATATGTATTTTTTCTTCCTGGCGTCTACTACTTTATCTCATTTTCAGCGTCATCCTTTTACTTACTGTCCTATGTTTCCCTAACTCCTTCCCAATATGACTAATATCCTAACCGCCTGTCACATAAACTCACAATCCCTACCAGCCCATTACGATGAATTCCTAGAATTTTTCACCCAAAATTTTTACCACATCATTGCAGTCTCTGAAACCTGGCTCAAACCTTATATTCCTTCTTCCTCAATTTCTCTCCCTAACTACTTCATCATCCCTCACGACCGGGTCAACCGGACCGGAGTCGGAGTAGCACTATATGTTCATGGTAGTCTGAAGTCCCGTGTCCTGCATCTTTCTCCTCCCTCAAATCTCCCAAACATTGAATATCTCTTTGATGAAATATCCTTTAATTCCCATTCTCTCCTGTATGTAGTGGCCTATCGTCCCCCTCATGTTCCCTTTGACCAATCATTCGAATCTAACCTTTACTATTATGTTCCTCTCTACTCCAATATAATCATCCCCGGTGACCTGAATACTAATCTCCTATCTGACTTCTATGACAAAATTTATCTTGAAACCCTCTTTTTTTCCCTTCACCTTTTAATTGTACCATTCAATCCCACCCACCACTCCCACGGGTCCGTCACATGGTTGGACCTGCATGCCATAGATTCTCCAAAAAACCTTTCCTCAACTCAACGACCTGTTTCATTCCTATCCTCTCATGACCTGATACAAATATCATATGATGTCCCAACACCTCGGTTCCTTTCTAAAACAATCTCCTTCCGTAACATAGCTCCCTTACCAGATAAAAGATTTTACCTGACATTGAAACCATAGATTGGAATCCAATTTACTCCTGCTCCTCAATTGATACCATGGTTAAATCACACACCACCAATCTCCTATCTATCCTTGATACACATGCTCCTCTTAAAACCTCAACATTACGCCGGCGTTGCCCTGCTCCTTGGATGAACTAAGATATTAAAGATTTACAAAGAAGACGAGAGGCTGCCCGTAGACGCTTCAGACGCACCAGGCTTGAAGATGACTATCAATCGTTTAAGCTTCTTAGAAATTTAACACAATCCACGATCCGGCGAACTAAATCCAATTTCTTCCACGAAGCCCTCTCATCTGCACCCGATCCTAAATCCGAATGGCTGCTCCTCCGCAAATTTTCCTTGTGTGATCCTCCTAGTTCCTCTCCCTCGGGAGTCTTTCCTGTCACTCCGGACGAGTTAAATTCCTATTTCGTTTCTTCCACTTCATCTGCTCCTTCTCGACCCTCCAAGCCCCTACCTCCACCTGCATTTAACGATAATAATTTTTCTTTCTCTTATATCACTCCCTCTGATCTAATTACCTCCATTATGAAGTCTCAATCCAACTCATCTGGTTTAGACGGCATTCCTATTAAATTATTGAAATTATGCCTTCCAGAAATCCTACCGGTTCTCCTCTTCATATATAATTTTACGCTCCAAAACTCTGTATTTCCCACTTCCTGGAAAAAGGCCGTAATTCATCCCATCAACAAGAACCCAAACCCTATATCCCCAAAGGACTACCGCCCTATATCCATACTTTCTAACCTTTCTAAGCCCCTAGAAAGATTGGTGCAATCCCAAATTTCTAATTTCCTAGAAGATTCCAAGTTACTCGGTCCCTTCCAGTCTGGTTTCCGTCCCGGCTTCTCAACACAATCCGCCCTCATCAAAATTATCACTTACATCCAAGCAGCGATGGATAAAAAAGAACTGACCATCCTGATCCTCCTTGATTTCTCTAAAGCATTCCATTCCTTTGACCATAATATCCTTTTTTCCAAATTGAAATCATATAACTTTTCCTACAGCACTCTCCTTTGGTTTCAATCTTTCCTTCCCCACCGCACCAAAGCAGTCGCCAACCCTAACCAAGGCCTATCCTCTTTCCTCACTCTACAATCAGGAGTAGCTCAAGGTTCAAGCATTTCCCCTCTACTGTTTAATTCCTACATCAATGATCTTCCCCATTCAATTCACCATTGTTCCCACCATCTTTACGCTGATGACTTCCTAATGTACTTCTCCTTTTCTCCAACCGAAATGTTAGCTGCGTTTTCCAAAATTCAGGATGACCTAGACCTGGGCAAATCTGAACAAATTAACGTTAAACGCAGCTAAAACTCAAGCAATTGCCATAGGATCACATTCCCTTCTTCATTCAAATGCCAACTTTCCCACATTTTTCCTTAATGGTCATCTTATAACTTTCCATTCCTCTGTTAAAAATTTAGGCTTAACCATTGATCAAACCCTCTCCTGGAAATCCCGTATTGCACAAATCTCCCGAAGGTCAATCGGTATCCTAAAACTATGATTGAATCCACTTTGACTATGATTGCGTGATATATGGCGGGCTCTCGACGGTTCGTGAAGACAGATTAAAACGCATCATGAAATTGCTTTTCCCCTCCTTCCGCATACTAGGTTTTTAAAATGTCGTCTTCGGAACCATTTGTTTAAAAAAGAGACGTTTCCATGTTTAAAAATGTCTAATTTTAAGCCAAATAAAGAGCGATCTTCTTGTTGAGACAACAGGACTGAGATTTAAATTGGAATTGCAATCTTTATTAGACGAAGACAATACCCAAACCCAACAAATGATGGCAGAACAGTTGAATGTCACTTTTGCTTTTACGCCTGGCGATGAAAAATGGATTTATTTTCAGAATCCCAAACGAAAAAAATCATGGGTAACGCCAGGACAACCATCCACATCGAGCAAGACCGGATCGTTTGGGAAGAAGACAATGCTGTGTGTGTGGTGGGATCAGAAGGGAGTAGTCTACTACGAGCTTCTCAAACCCGGCGAAACAGTCAATACCGAGCGCTACCGACAACAAATGATCAATTTGAGTCACGCATTGATCGAAAAAACGCCCAGAATGGGCTCACAGGCTTCCGCTCCTGCACATTCAGCCAGATTGACTAAGGAAACGATTTCTTCGCTTGGTTGGGAACCTACCCCACCCGCCGTATTCACCTGACCTGGCGCAATGTGTAGAAAGCGAGGGTCAGTACTTTGAATAAAATATATTATACTTTTTTTAAATTACTGTGTATATATTTTAAGAAATAAACGACATTTTAAACTTGCATACCTATTCCAAGTTATCAACACCCGTCACCCTCCCTTTATTTACAGTAACCTGAAATTCAAGTCCGCTCTCAAATCACTGGATACAAAATCTCGTCTTTCCGATCTCTATACTCCATCTCACAGAAGTAATGCTTTCCAACGTTCCTTACTTGTCCGATCCTCTTCTCTTTAGAATGCCCTCCCACCCTGTATCAGCAATGCTTCTTCTCTTGGAACATTCAAATCACTATTCTTTCACCACCTTCTTTCCCTCCAACTCGATGCTCTCTAATTGTAAGGATGTATGTACTATGAATGTATCGTCTAATTTAATTACTAAGACCGTCAGACATAAAACATAAGCATAAATTATAGTATGGTTATGATGTTTTAATTGTTTGTAATGATAATTCTTGATTTTCTATCTTTTATTTTTCTTCAAGTTTCTGTTTGTTTTTGTTCTCTTCTGCAATATTATTTACAATATGAACCTCTGTTTTGTATACTCATTTTTTTCACTCTCATTTTATTTAAAGTTTTTTCTTTTTCTAGTTTTTCTCTTTATATTTTTTTCATACATATTTGTATTCAGTTTATCTATGTTATTTTCTTTTTAACAGCCTCTCGGCCAGTTATGATCCTACTTTATGTTATTTAATGTTATTCTTAAGGGACTTTGTCCCAGAATAAAGTTTTCTTTCTATTCATTTATATATATATATATATATATATATATATATATATATATATATATATATATATATATATATATATATACATAAAGATTGTACATAAGCTCCAATCTCCTACTCCAGCTACCTTCTTTTCGTAGCAAACCCTTCGATTCCCTACGAAATGCTACGAAGTAACAAGGAAAAGGGGGCTATATGATTTTATTCCCACTTTAATTGTAATAACTTTATCATTGCAATACTTATATGTAGTTTTGTAGCCTTAAAGAAGGTCAAAAAAGTGGGCCAACCCGACGGCAAACGGTACTCTCTTACAGATTGCTTTATTGTCGTAACCTAACACTTAACTATAATCTATTTTCTTCCCGTTAATCGAACTTATAAAACAATATGCGTTGAATTTATATCAGACCAGTTTGATAGGAATTAGACGGCCTAGAGATGAAAATTAACACCAATTCTGGTGATCTTATCAATAGATTAATCAAATCAACACAAGTATGATAATTACTGAGCAATTGTTTCCAGAATCGTTTTGCATTGGACTCATTTAACAGCGACCTGCTTTGACATGTTTACAAGTTGTATTTGTAAGTGGATAAGTAACAAGAAATTGTATGATTAATAATGAATTAGTGAAGATAGCAATTCGCAAATACCAAAACTATTCATTAAATAATAGTTTTCAAGGTTTGTAATCCTTTGTAAAAGATGGGAGCCAAGCAATAGGAAGATTGGCCGGCAATTGACCGGCTACGCATTTGGCCTCGGCCTTAACTGGGAGCCTCAGGCATTATCTTTTAGTTCGATAATACTTTCTCATTGAGGAATATATTTGCTCTATTAAATCCTAGCCGAAGCAATAACGTTTCAACAATGAATAGAAGAGCTCCTAGTTTGAATTATTATACCTCAAGGTTTTACTATCACTAATTTACATAAGTTATTTTTAGGTAACTTGCACGCAATGTAATCACTAAATTTGTAGAGATGTTCGTTTTATAAACAGAAACAAACAAAACATACTTCAGAACCTAGAGAGTAGTAACCAATCATAATAATTAACTTGATACCTATTTACCCTAGTTTCAAATTTTAAGTTAATATAAATTTGTAATATACACTGGGAGGTAAAAATTCCACCAGATTGATAATTTCATTTTCTTATCTTGAAGTTTTCTCCAAAGCATGTGAAACGTATGAGGGTTTTTAAAAATATTCAATAAAATCAAGCAGTATTTAAAAATGCTAATAAGCTATTTTAAATTTACGAAATTAAATAAATAAGGTTTATGCAGTTAGTGAAACTATCAAACCTCGTAACCACCAAATACAACATTTTACAGGAAATTCAAATTCTCTTTTGTATGCTTGGAACAAAATTTATGCTTCCTTAGTATCTATATTACTCAAAATCTCTTATTGTTTTTTTGAAAAGAATATCTTGTATTGGGTAAAGGAAACCTCAAACTCAAGAGAATCGTTAAAAAAAACCCGTAATATATTATGAATATTATATATTCCTATTATGAATTTTAACACAATATACATTTTTATGTACAGTTGTAAATTTAATAAATATATATAAAAAAAAAAAAAACAACAAACGAGGTATGGTTAGAACGAAATAAAATGAAAATAAATAAAAACTATGATAGAAGTAATGGTTTCTTAGACAGCTAAACATAGGAGGAGGGGGAAAATAAAAAATAAAACATTCTTGCCAAAAATTTGGAGTTGCTTGGTTTGGAAGTTTAACCAACGATATCTGCCCCTTGCATTCAATGGGGTATTGGTATAACGTGATTTTTATAAATCATATCATTTAAACCATTTCTAACTTTAGTTTTCTAAATACACTACTTAATTTTCTTTAATTAACATTTTTAATATTCCTAATAACTTTCATATGCCCTGGTTAAAGTATATGATGACGCAATAACTTAAAAAGAATGAAACTTTTCCCCAGGAAATGAATTAATCAATCAAATAGAATTTTTTTCCTGTTAGTATATTTTTTGTAGAATAGTAATAATATAAACTAGTTGTTTATAATACAGGTGAACCAAGTTTTGATTTTCTTTTCCCCAAGAAAATCACAGTGGAGAAGAAAACAAAATTGTCCAAAACAGGTTCATTAAAAATTAAAAATTGTATTTATACTTCTTTTTAAATATAGCAACTATACCGCTATTTAATGAATATTATAATTATTCTTAAGAGGGCTATAGTTCCAGAATAATGATAGTTTTCATTTCATAACACATCAATCACAATTGTACTTTTAATTGCCAAGCGATTTGATAAACTGCTAAAGAGCTAACAAACTTATTGAAATATCTACAGAAAAATTCTTTTTGGACTTAGACATTAATATAACAGCCCTAATAGGTGTGCTATAAAAAGAACATTCTGTATTAGAAGGTAGAAGGTTTCAGACTTTCAGACTACACAGGTGCCTCAAGCAAGGGATTCAAACATTCCATTATTCAACGAAGGCAAAGAACATTATGTAACAGACTAATATCTAATCATAAATGACAACGTAATTTCCACTCAGACACCCACAATACACTCCGGGACAAAAACAAAAGTGTGCAATTAAGATTTCATAATTTCTCGTCTAATGTAGCTGAGATAATTTTTATCGATAACGTAATTTACTAACATAAGGAGGATCATTATTCTTGTTCTTAAGAGAATAATTCACGATGAAAGATACTAAATTGGGACAAACAAAAGAATACAGTTTCGCTGATTTAGTTTATCAATGTCCTTCCCGTTGTGCCCAGCGAACGCTGATAGTGGAAAGTAACTATAAAATACAAATTAAAAAAAAAATTGTAATATATTTATTTAAGCAAGATATTGAGTGGACTTAGCAACAGAAGTTTGAAGAAACAGAACATTGGCAACACAATAAAAATAGAATTAATAAAAATAAAATTTCCCGGTAAAAAACAGATTTACAATAGCATCAGTTTCAAAGAGTTCGAAGAGATATAGATATAGATAGAGAGCTTCAAAGCTTTAGGTAATTTCCTAACTAAAAGATTTATTAGCGGAGTAAATAGCCAAAAATACTTATCCTTGATTATAGAAAAAGTAAATCCACGAATTAAGTTTAAATTTCGGCGGAAGTTAGTCATTTCTTGATAATTCTCCCAATCAAACAATTTAATGACCGCACGATAAGGGTTTGATTGTTCAAATAACTAATAGTCTAGGAGGCGACGAACTAAACCTGTCATGATAGGTCTCCCAAAAAAACCAATAGACCAATGAACATGTCAAAATTGTGATATTTTACCACAACATACACATTTTGCGTGCTAAATGATAAAAGAATCTAATAACAAATTTAACCATATAACATGAAAGAAAATAATTTTGGATCGGCATATATTTTCGTAGTTATAGCGAAAAAAGTGCTAAAAGAAAACTTGGATTTTACAACAGTACTGTGATTTAGCGCGCTAGCATGTTTATTTTAAGGAACTTGATTAAAACTTCATATGCAGAGTCTTAGGAAATTTAACCAGCTATAGGATGAAAAAAAGAAATTTTTGATCCGACAAATCACTCACTCACTCACTGTTGGGCGCTACAGTCCTTGCAGGACCTAGGCCTCTGCCACCGTTCTTCCCCATGCCTCGCGTTCTCCAGCGAGACTCTTCCAGTTTCCTATTCCCATCCTTCTTATATTCTCCTCCAAGTCCTCAATCCACCGCCGCCTGGGTCTGCCCCTTGTCCTTTTTCCTCCTGGTGCACCAATTAGCATCATTTTAGGCAGCCTACAGGGCTCTATCCTTTCTACATGCTCTAACCATCTAAGCCTGCTCTTCTTAATAACACAGAGGATACCAGGCTCTCCGTACAATTCAGCTAATTCGGCATTGCTTCTGATTCTCCATCTGTGTTCTTCTTTAACGGCTCTAAAGATCTTTCTAAGGACTCTTCTCTCCCAAACCAGTAGAGCTCTTCTGTTTTCCTTGGTAAGAGTCTACGTTTCACTGCCATACATTGCTACTGGCCTAATTATTGTTTTGTATGACAAAAGCTTTGCCTTCCTGGAGAGACTTTTGTATCGGAGAGCTTTTTGCAGAGCATAGAAACATCTGGTTCCTGCTACCATTCTGCCCTTAATTTCAACTTCTAAATTATTGTTCTCCGTCATACCTCCTCCCAGGTATTTAAATGTGCTGCAGCTGTTAAACGTGTTTTCCCCTACATCCACGATATCTCTTCTCTCTCCGGTCTGTCTTGAGGTTTTCATATACTTAGTCTTTTCATGATTTATTTTCAGTCCCAAATCTTGTGCTGCTCTCTTCAATTCTTCTACAGCACCGGCCAGTGCTGTTTTGGTTCTCCCCTGTGATGACTACATCATCAGCATAAGCCATATGTTGTGTGAGCCTATTGTAAATGGTGCCACCCGGGTTTGTTCTAATATTTCTAATGGCAACTTCTAGGGCAAGGTTAAATAGTACCGGTGATAATGGGTCTCCTTGTATTAAATCACTGCTAACCTTAAAGCTATTTGAGATACCCACTTTAGTTTTAATTTTACAACTTGTCCTTTCAAGGGTCATCTTTGTCAATCTTATTAGCTTGCTAGGTATTTCCAGTGTCTGCAATGCCTTTAATAATTTCCCTCTGTCCACACTGTCATACGCCTGCTGGAAGTCAATAAAGAGGTGGTGTAGGTCAACATTGTACTCGTATGTTTTCTCGAGCATTTGTCTAATCGAGAATAGGTGGTCTGTTGTTGACCGTGCAGGGCGAAAACCGCTCTGGTACTCGCCTAGTAGTTGCTCACTCCTTATCCATTATCCTCCTACATATTGCTACCGACAGGATCTTGTAAACTGTCGGCAGGAGCGCTATTCCCCTATAATTTTCACATTTCAGTTTGTTTTCTTTTTTATATATAGAAACTATAATTGCTTCCCCCCAGTCCGCTGGCATTTTTTACTCCATCCATATATCCCATATCACCTTGTAAATCTGCTCCCAAGTGTCTTCCCCTGCGTATTTTATTAATTCTAAAGGGATTTCGTTGGGTCCTGGAGACATTATTTTTCAGGGACAAAATTATGTCCACAATATCATCTCTGTCAGGTGGTACCTCCTCATCCATATCCTCCCCATTGTTAAATTGGTAAGCCTGTTGGAAGTATGCATTGCCTGTCTCCGGATTTAGAATCTCCTTAAAATAATGGATCCACCATTCCTTGATTTGATCAGGCTCCGTGAGAAGATTCCCACATTGATCCAGACACATTTCTGTCTGTTGCGTAAAGCCCTGTCTATGCATTTAGCGCCCTTATAGAATTTTCGGCTTTCTTGCGCTTGAAAATGCTCTTGCATCTCGTCGAGTTTTCTCGCCTCATATGCTCTTTTCTTGCCTCGCATCATTCTTCTGGCATTTCTTCTTATTTCAGTATATGCATCATATGTACTGCGAGTTTTGCTTTGGAGCATCTTCATTCGAGCCTCATTCCTTTTTTGTATAGCCCTCTCACAATCCCCATCAAACCATGGGTTCCTCCTTCCAGTCTTTCTCTCTCCTAGAGCCTCGCTTGCTGAGATCCTTATTGCTTCTCCTAGTCTCCTCCACCCTTCCTCCACACCCAGTTCCTCCACAGTCCACTCCCGGCACCGGTGCTGGAGTCGCTCTTGGTATTTCTGCCTAGTAGCTTCCTCCATCAGCCCCTCCATCTCAAACCTCCATGTTTTTCCTTCCATTGTTATCTTCTTCCGTGCCAGGTATTGGTTATATTTCGCCAGAACTAGGAAGTGGTCCGAGCAGCAGTCCGCTCCTCTGTAGCTTCGTGCGTCCTTACGTGTGAACAGTGCCGTGTATCGACCAGTATGTGGTCCAGCTGTCTTCTGGTTCTGTCACCTGGGCTTATCCACGTTTCTTTGTGAATATTTTTGTGGGAAAACATAGTAGTCGTGACTCTCATATCTTTTGAGGCAGCGAACTCAACAGTTCGGAAGCCATTGTCATTTGTAGTCTCGTGCCTGCTATGCTGCCCGGTAGTGGGTCTATATATTTCTTCCTTGCCTATTCGAGCATTGAAATCTCCAAGTATGATTTTGGTGTCGTACTGCGGCATCTCATCATATATCTTAGTCAGTTGGGCATAGAACTCTTCCTTGTCTATCTCCTCTGCATCTTCACATTGCGGTGCATATGCGCTTACCAGTGATATGTTGCAGAATCTACCCTTCATTCTGATTCCGCAGATCCTGTCATTGATACATTTATATCCCAGCAGTTAATGTCGAATACTTTTTTTTTTTATCATAAACCCGGTTCCCCTACGATTCTCCTTAGAACCACTGTTTATTAATAAATACTTTTCAAGTGACACCATTTCTGTATCACCCCATCGGATTTCCTGTAGCGCCACTAAATCCACTCTATATTGTTCCAGCACTGCTTCCAACGTTCTGCTTGCCCCCAGCTGTAATATACTTTGCACATTCCAGGTACCGATTTTAAGCCCAGGATCCGACAAATAGCAAAAAGAGAACCGCCGATAAATGTGTTTTCGCGGAGAAGTGGAACTGACCCACCTCTACAATGTTCCCGAGAAAAAAATGGAAAAAGAAAAATGGTTCGATTTCGAAAACGTTTTTTTTTTTCATTTCCTAGGTATTGGTTCCAGCTACAATTTACTATATAAAGACATCCTTTGAAAAACCCTTCGTTGTCTGGTCACAGGTATAAAAACAAACACAATAACAGCAATTTTGGACTTTTTTTCGATTTTGGGTATGAAGGCAACGGCTGTCATAGTAGCAAACTTCAGACTCGGTTTCATCATCCTAAAAAACATTGAGATCCATTGAGATAAAAAGTTCAGCAGTTCCCTATAAACGGTATTCTGGAGCCTTATTTTACTTGCTGCCGCTATCTTGACCTGTGTTTGGAAACGGCAGCAGTGGTTTTTCTTACATAAAAATTAATGATCTTTCAGATAAACTTTGGTTTTTGAAAGACCTATCATGATAGATACAGTGTCAAATATGAAACATGCATATTTACATACACTTAGGTTCAGCAAATGTAAATATCTTAAGGGCGCATTCGAATGGAATTCATTCCAAGTTTTACGCAATGGCTGACAAATTAAAAAACATAGATAAAAAACTTAAATGAGTCCAGTCCTAATAATTAATAAGCTTACTTCTCGACCAAGAGCCTATATTTTAAAGACAATAGAATATAAGAAATTTAACCTAAAGTTACAAAAAGTATTAATTGAATGGGTCCGCCGAAAAACGTTCTAAGCGACAAAATTTTGAAGTGACAATTTTAAAGTTTTTTAAATGTATTATAAATAGTACATCATAGTATGATATAGCAATCCATTATGTTATTATACATGTAAGTATAACAAATTACTAGGTGAAAAAAAAATCTAACTTACAAAAGTAACAAGAAATTTAAATTATGATTTTCTTTCACTGATTACTCAAAATTTTGTTTTTCGCTTAGAACGTTTATCGGCGGAGCCATTCAATTGTTAATTCCGGCAATCAAACTGGTACATTACTTGTTAACCCGATCTATACGATTTAAGAATTGTTTTTTTTTTTACGAGGAAATTTGGTTGGGTTTTTCTAATATCTTTGAAATTAAGTCTTACTTAAGAATTAAATTATACATTATATATTTTCCTTCTATTTATTCCCTTTTTACCGCTTAATGTTCATTTAAACATAACATTTATTACATATACATAACAGTCAACTGTGGTGCATTGACCTTCAAACCGGAGTGTTAGTATTCAAAATAAGTATGATAGCGATTACTATCATTACCACTATTCAAATTTCCTATTATTTATTTATTATTTTTTAATTTGTATATTATTATTATATTATTGTCCTCTTGTATGTTTCCATGGTATCAATAAAACTTAAATTAATTATTCAATTCCTAATGTGACATAATGTATATATGATTCTTAATTGTTGTGATAATCTTTAATTGTGATAAACAGAATCTTTAATTTTGATATAGCAGCATATATTAAAATAATCTTCTTATAATGAGATTTATTATTTCAAACATGCTTTTATAAATTTCTGCCAGAGATTCCTCCGGTTCTTATATTGCACATGTATTTCTAAAGCAACACGAATCAAAAACTTGCATTAAAAAAAATGTAAAATTTTAAGTCTTAACATCGAAAACTTACTTGAATTATTGATTAATCCCAACCGCAAATGAGATGTATCAGATGGGATTTGAAGTTAATTCGAAACATTTTTGACATTTCATAAAAGGCGATTGATTGGACTTAAACATGAAGATAAATAAACAACACAGATTTTAGAGTTCTGTCACTTTTGAAATACTTGTGCGATATGACTGCCAAATTGGAATACATTTTATATATGCATATATTTGTTACGATATAATTTAAAGGTCTAAATGTAAAGAACGTTAGAAGTGGGAAAGATGAACGGTTATTTATTATGCAGTATTAAAGGGCAATCATAAATAAAATATCTTTACTAAGTACCAACTTCAAAAACATACAACTGGCCATGGAACAAAAAATACTGATCATTACATTTTCAGAAACTCCAAAACTATTTCTAAAATTATGGATAAAATAAAAAGATCTTATATTTTAAATGTCTCCATATTTTTTTTTTTTTTTTAAAAAAATCAAAAAGTTCATGATTGGCAAAGTGCCATTTTTGTCAACGTTGGCTAACGGGAGAGGGCAGAGCCGAGTACCTGGCGCCTCAAAACCGGATCATTCAGCTAAGGGAGAACTGCACTGAGAAAACCTGGTCCTCCGAGTGGGAGAGGGGCATTCAGCTGACACAGTTGCAATGCGACACTCAAAATTAAAACGGCTGTCTCGTCTCCTCAACACTCAACTTTGTGAATGAACAAATCGGTGGGTGGCGTTTTCACAGCTATGAAGAACTCCGAAAGTTATTGGTACTTCCAAATGTTACAGCTGAGGTGCGTGGAACAGGTTTTATGTAGGTTTTATGTTGCCCCTGCAGATGGCTAGAGGACGTGAGGAAGGCCAGTGGAAGGACCTGTTGAAACACGATGGATCAAGTCACCGAATTAAAAAAACCTCGTTGGGGACAGTCGTAATTGAAGAAAAGTGACGAAAATAACACATTGCCAGTCATGTACTTTTTGATTTTTTTAAAAAAAAATATGGAAACATTTAAAATATAAGATTCTCAAAGTCTGATGACAACACGGTAAAAAATAGTAATAAAACTTTACAGGAAGTATCAAAACAATTATGAGAAAATTCACCTAAAAGACATAAAAGATTCTTTTATGATAATTCTGTAGGAATACCTACCATACAGAATCTTTATCTGCTGTTTTTCTCTTGATCCTTATAAAATTAACATAAATATTATGCTCCTTTAATTTACCAACAGATCTCCTTCTTAGGGCATATTATATATTGGAACCGCCCGTAAAAAGTTTTGGGCAATTTTATTCCAAGGATAATTTCCCAAAATGACACTCATGTTAAAAACACTTTCTGATTTTATTTCTTCTGAAAAAGCTCAGGCTATTTCAGTTCTAAAAAAGAAAAATTGGTTTCACACTGGTATGTAGTTGGTTTCTAGAGGTATTCACCAGAAACTTTAAAATGGAAAAACTTTAAATACACTATTTCAAGTAACAAGTTTTCCATTTTAAATAACCTTTGGTATGAAAACGGACATTTAATGTGAAACGACCCAATAAAACCGCCCATTAAACTATTTCAGTGAGCATATCGTATTTTCAAATTACTGTTTTATCAAATAGTATTTTATGACAAAAGAAATGAAAATAAAAAAGATAAATAAATTAATATTTTTCCAAATCTATATGATCGAACTGCAGCATTAAAAACAAGAAAGGAGTAACTAGTTCGGAGAACTAGAAGATATTTCTGATATCACGCCATACTTGTGGTAATTCATAGGTAGTAGACTCAATCATTCCGTCGTTGTATGATAATCCAATCAAGCAATATCTCAATGAAAATACAAATACTCATTAAATGAAAAGAAAATCAACAACTTCTAAGATAATCTGCACAAGAAATATCACTTTAAGAAAGAATGTTCTTTATTTTCCGGGATTTAAAAAAAAAAAAGGATGAAAAAAAAAAAATTATAAGCCAAACTTACACTTAACGAACCATTCGAGAACAGCTGGTTTATCTACGTATTTTACATTCGTTACAACGACCTCTTTTCGATAAACAGAAAACCTGTTCCTAAGTGCTAAATGAAAAAATGCATGAAATAAATACATATTTTATACATGAGTTGTTGATTTGAGCAGATTCAGCCTAGTATTACTTTATTTCTTCCATAACAACGTTGGTGTTAAAATATAAGTAAGATAATTATTAATAAAAAACAAATAAAATAATGAAAAATAAATACAATTTAAAAAATTGAAGTTAAAGAAGTAAATGAATAATAATATAGAAAATTATATATAAGTTTATGAAAATGAAAGATTATGATGTAATGAAATTAGAATAAATAAGTATGTGGTCGGCACTATGTAAAACTAACGAATGTGAAAATTCGGTTTTTTATGTTCCATTTGTTTAGTGTTATTTTCTACAAGACCTCATGGTAAAATTTCGAATCTGCACTCAGAAGACCGAAATCAGTAACGTCATTTTTACGAATTTCTAGCATTTCAACAAACTTATTGCAGAATACAACGGTAAACGAACGAAACAAAAAAATACTTTTTTTCATATTCGTTAGTTTTGAATAATGGTGACGATATGTAAATTGTTATAATCCTTCGAATGCCCTGATGAAGACCTACAAATTTAGTCGAAACGTAAGCATAATAGAAGTATGAAATACCCAAACGCTTCTATTGACCGCACCCTAACCTAAAGTTATTAAGAAACAGAAAAGGTAAGAAGAGAAATTTAAAATTAGAACTAATATTGGAATAGCCATTTTACACCGTACCAACATTATATTAAATCATTCTCTCTATACTCGGAGCTTCAAACCTGTTGGGAATGCATGTTTCATCTTACAATCTTTCTTGTTCTCGACCAGACGTTCCCATTAAAATTAGTTTAAAAAGGCGAAAAAAAAAAAAAAAAAAAAAAAAAAAAAAAATATATATATATGCATAATGGAAAGTTTTTAGTACATAGGCCAGATTTTTATTCCCAATCGATGTGTTCATTTCTGTAATAATTCTTTATAAGACCAATAAAAATATAAATATAAATTTGTACGCAAACCTACTAGTACGTTTTATCGTATGACCATTGTATCATTCGTTACAATGGACATACGACAAGCACCACCAGATGAATTTGATGTATAAACTAATTTTACAATTAAAAATGAACTATGATTAAATCGTTCTTCCTTTTGCGATTAGTAGGAGTAAGGGGAAACATTTTTTTATAAATAAATTTAATAAAATGTATATAAATATTTATCATACAAAAACATTAATTTATAGGTAAAACTAATCTCGTAGGTCTACATTACAATTTACTGCTGTTTTCAAAAAATAGTATTTTAGCAATCTTTTTAGGTAACGTTTTCTTTTCACGACTTCCAATCTCATCAGTTTCCAATTTTCCTTAGCCAGTAAACATTTGTAATCTTCTGATGGATTTTTTAAATGAACGTTTCTTTGATAGCTAAAGGAATAACCTAACCTGTACATATTTTCTTTTCAGCTCTTCGTACGACATGTATATTATGTTTCTATTTGTATAATCCTTGTTTTAAGTGAACCATAAACAGGGAAAACTGTTATATTATGCAATGATTTCAAGTAAAAATTTTAATGGGAGCTATACCCATTTGTCAAATGACATACGTCATTAGTATTTAATGAGAAATAACAGACAATTGAAGGATAAATAAAATGTTTTATCTTTATCAATTAAAATATGGAATGGTAGCGAACTGAGATTGATAGAAGGTTGAGGTTTCGATCTGTGGGAGCTGACATTTGACTTTTACCGAACTTCACAAAGTGAATCAATAGAATATAATCTAAGATCTAACTTGAACTCTATTACTGGAATAACTACATGTTCCGTTTTACCTAATAAAGTTCAACATAACACAGACCATAAGCCGTTTAGGAGTAAGCCAACACTAAGAACAGCTTTTATAATAAAATCGTACATATAAAAACTAAAAAAACACCGCCGCAAGCCGGTTCCAAGCCCGGGCCCATCCAATATAGAGGGGAAGTGTGGAGGGGGAGGAGTCGCAACCTCGTTAAAAAACCAGGGTTCATCTGGCTCCGGATGATAGTACCCTGTTATAGGGCCCCTGTCTAGGGTTACTAGATGAAAACTGGCCAACGGTCTCAATGGCGGATGAGGAGTTTTTTTTTTCCCAACGGCGGCGAGAGCAGAAGAGCTAACTCCATAGCTTACTACCTTGGTTTCAATATTGGAATCGGAATATTCCGACCCCCATTGAAAATCTAACAATTTATTTATTACGCATTTTGGAAACGTCGTCAAAGATTGACACTACTCCAAGAGGTACGCCTGATGGTAAATCCTCCACTATTTCCAAAAATAGTGCAGAGGGGTCGAAGGATTTTGGAGGACCCCAACCAACATGCTATGTAAATCAAACTCAACTACCATCAAAGAAAAGTTCAAAGCTAAGATTTAAGAAACCAACCTTTTTTGCAACCCTTAACATAAATTCGTTAATTAAAATAGGGAAATTAAAATCTGTAATCCATAAATTCAACCAGAAGATCTTGGTACGTGCCCTTCAGGAGACAAGATATTTAGACCAAAATGTTATGATTATGAAAATTATCGCATATTAAAGGGAAAACCTGGTAAGATTATAATGAAACAATTGTCATGTCTTGGAACAGCATTTTTAGTTCATCATTCCATTTAAAATTCAGTAACACAATTTAAATCCATGTCTGAGAGGCTGCCTGTTTTAGAGATCAAATGTATAAATAAATGATATTCACTGATTAATGCTCATACACCCATTAATGAAGATAATAGAAGAAACTCACAGAAAGTAGAGGAATTGTGGGCACAACTAGAGATGGAACTTGATATGTGCCCTAAGAAGAATATTAATGCAAAAGTGGGCAGAGAGAGGAAGTTTCAAGGAGTTGTAGGTGCTTTTCCTGGGCATAAAAGAACTTTAAAAAATGGAGAGAGGCTAATTAATTTATGTAATTTTTTTGAAATGAAATTAATGACAACAAACTTCAAAAAACTAAATCGGAAAACTAAGACATGGAGATCACCGATCCCAAATTTGGGTGAATTTCAGATAGATCATGTGGCAATCCCATTTCGGTACCAAAGGGAAATTTTAAATACCAAAGTAATGAGAGGACTTGATATTGATTCAGACCATTATTTGACAATGATAAAATTTAGCCAATGCAATTTAGGCGGGAACGAAAAGTTTTTTACAAGATATCAAAACATAATTTGAAAATGTTAAGAGAAAACGATGAAATTAGAAAGACATTTCAAGAAGCATTGTATCAAGAGAAAGAAGGAGTTCGTGAATTAAACAGTGAAACGAACTGGGATGAAATAAAAAATGAAATAATTAAGTTAGCAAACGACAAATGCCCACAAAAGAAAACAAGGAAACATCCATGGTGGGATGATGAATGTGACAGTGCATTAGATAAGAGAAAAAAGGCATGGCAACAATGGAGTTCTACAAAAGATCTACAAGATTTTGAAAATTTTAAAAGACAAAGAAAAGAAACAGCCAACATTTTCCGTAATAAAAAGAGAGAGAAATTTCACTCTGAACTACAACAGCTAGAAGATGATTTTCAAAAACATCAGACAAGAGATTTTTACAAAGTGTTTAAAAAGAATCTAACTAACTAACTAACTAAATACCAACCTCCGAATTTATGCTTCAGGGATGAAAAAAATAATTTAGGATTAACTAATAAAACCAACTGCGGAGAACCCCCAAATGCGGAGGAAATACACAACATAATTCAGAGTCTCAAAAACAACAAAGCTCCAGGAGCGGACTCAATGGAACAAGTTCTCGAATGAAGAAGTAGCGCCGTGATAAAGAAAATGATATTAAGGTTTTCTCTAAGTTAATCCAACTGCTATTACCTTCCTATAAACGAAAATAATCATATCATCAGATTGGAGCCACGTTGTTTTATTTCTCCAATAACAAAAAAACTCCTCTCTTAAGGTACTCACATCTCAATCTTTAAACATGGCTTATTTTAATTAGAAGAAATGAAAGTATATTAATACGTGTTTTTTTAAGGATTTCATTTTTACGTCATAACTGATAATCAAAGCTGAGAAAAATGACTATGGATATTATTATCATTAGCCCACCAATAAGCTGTTTTTATACAGTTTTATCGCTTTGAGCAAGGATTCAGCACTAAACAAATCACTCCAATCAGGATTAATAGGAGGGGAAAATAGAGCTTAAAAAGACATATACTCTAGACTTGGTGATTCATAAACAAACATCACAATATATTTTATGGTGGTATAAAACGATCAATATATTATAAATTCAATTAATTGAATTATAATAAGAATATTCAGTAGGACTGACTACTTAACAAGTCTGAATCAGATCCCTGAGAATCCAAAGAACAAAACGCAAAGCTAAACCTATTTTTCGATAATCATAAAAAAATCCTTTGAATAGCTTTTGTTCCTAAGACATCTTTTCCAAAAAGATGGGGTAGAAGAAGAGGAAACCTAGGCTGGGAGAAATACCGAACCACACCTCTTAAAGCATAGAAAAAAAAGTTATCTTGTTCTGACTTGTTCCTCACAAACTCATGAGCCCTAAACTTTACACTCACTATTCATTATGGTACTTTGGTTAGTTATTAATTACAAGTACAAATTACTAATTATTTTAATATTTAACCGACTATGTGTTTCGTAAGCCGTGTAGAAACTAAGGGTCCTTTTTCACCCGTAACCAATAACCTGTACCGCTACAACTCATGAAGAGTCAAGGGTTCGTTACCAATACAGATATTAATTAATACTGGTACGGGTAAGTATCCTAAACTGAGTTAGAATTTAACCTCGATAGTATCGGTTTTTCGATCCTTTCTCCCACTTTAAGATATATGATCTTTCAGAATCCCAGCGGAAGTATCCAGCCTATAAACATTATAATTCATAACTAATAGATCATTTATAGACCAAGAGCAAGAGCCCAAAAAATAAAAATTCGATGAATTTATTAAGGTTGGCTATTTTATGGATGATTTTTGAGCACGCAAACATACTCTGGTCAGTCAAGCGTACGTTAGAACAGAGTATGCTTAACTGAACCGAGTTTGTTTGCGTGTGAGTGTAATAACCTATAAAAAAACAAAAACAGCCTAAATAGATTTCTATCAGCCTATCATCATTCTATTTTTTTTTTTTTTATTTATTTATTTTTTTTTTTTTTAGCTCTTGGACTATTAGTAGTTTTGAGTGATTTAGATTTATTAGGCGCAATTACAAAATTCCTCAATCATGAACAAAACCGAGTTAATTAGTTTTGAATCTCATAATAAATCCTATGAGATTATTTTTGTCTGTGTTTGATACGTTTTGTGGGGCCATTAAAATCAGTAAAACGCAAGTGGAATATCAGAAGAAAAAATAAAACAAGGAAAAAGGTCTACGCGCAAAGAAATTTGTACCATAAAAGAGGCAGTAATACATTGAAATACTGCAACACTTTGGTTCTTTTGATCAGTTTAGGAAAAAAGGAATGGTATGAATTTAGTGGAACTCGAAGGCATTTTTAATTTTAGGGTTGTGGAGCGGGTTCAAATCTTGTGAGTGAGCAGCTAGACAACAGAGTTTAAGTGCAAAATACTACAGGCCAACCAGTACCAGGTAATTTTGCGATACGATAATACCCATTCAAATCGCTTATGTTTGAGCAAAGAAGTAATCGGAACTGCTAGGGTGTAAACGTTTTGCCTCATCCGGTATATAGCCCAGATATTTCACCATCAGATTGTTTTTTTTTTATTTTTTAAAAGGTCGAATAAATGATACTGACGAGGACGTAAAAATTTCTTTACTTTCTTTAAATTTCTTTTCTTAGCTCTGTCGCAAAACCAAAGGAGAGGTACCGGAATCAAATCAAATTATTGGCGGTAAGATGGGTAAATTAAATTTAAAATAATTACTATGAAGAGTAGTGCATTCAATAATGTTTAAAGTATATTCTGAAAAAAGCAATACTTATACACAAGGACTTCAGAAAACAACCTAGCAATAATTTAATGTAATTATATATTATGATTTAATTAAAATTTTTAATATCATGTTTACCTTGTGAGAGCGACGGCCGTCGATGGCGACAATGAACCCAACACCGCAAGCCTCGCGCTCCTGGGCCGGGTCGTAGAGGCCATCCTTCTCGGGGGGACCCCACTCAGGATTCATCTATATCTGCAACAAAAATATTTTTATAGTTGTTTAACACAAACTTCTAATTCATCAACAGGGAGTATAATCCACAATAAATAGAGCCAGTTATAAATACAGCCAGTCGGTAACGTTTCACAATGATAGAAGTGCTACTGATGATGAAACGCGCATGTTTCACAACTAACAACGGCAAGTCATCTTTATCGAGGGAGGTTTCAAGTGATGTGGGCCGTGAATACTGGCATCAGGCTCTGAACCAAAGCTCCATCACAAAAACCTAAAAGATCTACCCGAATTACAATAAAACTTCAATCTTTATTAAAGAAGGAAAACTAACTACCTTGAACATATTCCTCCAAAATATTTAAAAGAGAGCTAGACAAAAAAGCTTTTATTCCATTCAACAATAAAAGATGATCATACTGTTTACACATCGTTTATCGCAACTCGCAACAGATTCCAGAGGATTGATGCACTGACCGTATCACCAAAACTATAGCTAATACCAAAATAGCAAAATAAGATTACCTTCCTTTTAAGGTTAGATTTTCTGCTAAACTCATTATTCAATATTAATTACCTTTGAATTAATCTTTGCCCTCCTGTTCAACTTCAATCTGTGGGGACTTATAGAATATTTTCTAGGACATTCTAATGAGAAATAGTGCCAGATTTCAAAACTTCGAGATTTTTGTCTCCTATTTAGGCTAATTCTCCTGGACTAATTCATGACATTCCACCAAGCGACATTTGTAAGCTTATTATTTATGGAATAATAAGCTTACGAAAGGGCAGCATCTAATAGGCGGGGAAATTATCCTACAGGTCTCGTTTGACATGCAGTATAACTTACAAAAGTTGTCAGATTGATGCAAACTAAGTTCCAAATGGACCTTCCTGTTACTATTAAAACATGTCCCCCTTTTTACTAAAGACTGATGAATATCATGAATAAATTTAGTATAATACCTCATACCAACGATAGATAAGACACATAAAAATAACACAAGATAGAGTCAACATTTTTTCTAAGAAAAGGATCAATATTGATATAATGGCATACACTTTTTCATATCAAACATATTTTCCATACAATTAATCCAAAATGATAATATTGTCCGAGATGTTGCTGATTTGGATCCAGGCAAATATCCCTACATAACAAACTCTAAATCCATTCCATCCTACTATTCTCTGGTCACTCTATATTTTATAGCGAAATAATTCGAAGTCTCTGAAAATGGGTTCTGATTCTTCCTATATAAAATGTATACATAAAATCCTATTTACGACTCCTTGGCATACCGAGAGATTCACAATTCTATTTCATTACTTGATGTATTCTTTTCTTAGCAGGATATAAATTGAAAGACTTTTTTTTAAATCAATAAATCATGCAGAGAGATAACTAAATGCATATAATAAAGGGGTTATAAATGCAGTTATAAAGGGCAAAACAAGATAAATCTTATCACTAAAAGATAATACGGTATAATGAATAGATTTTTTAAATTAATTTGGTCATAAATATTAAATGGACAGCAACTAACAGATAAAGAGTTTAACACTGTGAAGCACTGATGAAAGAAATACATAGCAAAATATAGAAATATGAACTAGTAAAAAGAAGACAGCTCTAAAAGCTACTGTATCAGAAGTGGACGCTTAGTATTCTATTTCGTTTTCAATTTTAGTAAGTTAATGATCAGTGTGATTATTCTTTTCATTAGAGGAGAGATATTGGAGATCTCTTCTGCTGGCAAAGAGGTAGGGATCCTATGTCCTACCCTACCCTACAACACAACCTTAAACACTTGCTTAAGACCATATCTTCTTTCTACATAAAATATGCCTAACGACCTAAAAACAATTGTTAGTAAGCTACCAATGCTTCGAATAGTGAATAAGGTTAACTAACTACGAAGAAAGGACTAGGGCAAGAAATAATAGTTATAATGGAATTACCATCTTATCTAAACTCATGTTAAACAATATTTTAACCTTTAGGTTGACGGTCGGATTGTTTAAATAATATATACACTATTACTTTTAATTTTTTAAAAACCAAATCTTTTACACCGTTCCTCCTCAACCATATCAGAGTATATTGGAATATTGTCCTCCTTGGGCAGATTTCTTCATCGAAGATAGTCACAAAAATCAAAGAAAAATTGTTGATCCATTGTTCAAATTTGTCAGTACAGCCTACCGATTTTTTGTTTTTTTAATATACATCAACATACACTAAGAATAAAACTACATGTTAAAAATCTTAATATAAATTACCATGGACTAATTTCTTATTCATTCTATATTTATAAATAACTTCAGATAATTTATAAAATATTGCCTGGCCGGCAGAATGGTCAGTTACAAATGCACTAGGGACATGTGGGACAAGAGCACACAAACATTTTCAATATAAAATATATTTAAAATGTGGAGGAATCCTTTGTTAATTTAGGGATCCTTGTAATACGATTCCACTCTCGAGCCTTAAAAGAGACCTGAGACATCTCAGATCAACTCAAGTGTAAAAATAGCTAGAAAAAAAGACACTCCCAAATGCACTAAAACTGCCACCATTTTATTTGAACGTTCACATGTTTCGCTATAAATAACAAAGAGAATAATTTTTAGGTGGATGTCAATAAAGGGAACGAGAATAATTAAGGAACGAGGAAGAACCCCTGTACCAATAAAATTTCTAAATCTCTAAAAAAAAAAAAAAAATGTTTTCACATTTTCTTTAGTTAAAATTAAACAAAATAAAACTTAATTTTTGAGTGTTTTCTTCTATTTTATTTTTATAAAAAATATTTATTTTTGTTTCAAAAAATGAATTCTAAATTTAAAATATGTAACGTGTTTGAAGTAATATTTAAACAAATTTCAAATGACTGAGGATATAAAATTAAATTACCTAAAAATAATGGAATAGTAGGACTGTACGTGGCTTCGATAAATAGGAAAGTGTAAATGTAACAAAAAATTGTTAAGTCCTTTACTAATGCTTCTTGACTGCAGAATAACTTACAAATGCCTAGATGTTAAGATCAGGGACAGACAGTAAAAGCACTAATCTGTAAATACATTTTACTGGTTACCTAACATTTTATCGGACCTCGGAAGATATAATAAACGATTCTTGGACGGGGCCAAGAAGGTTGGCGCGTTGTGGAGTCTCAGAGCGACTGTACAGAATGCCGTGGATTCAATAGACAACTCGGTCGGTTGATATTTATTTCTAGGACAATAAACAAACAACTAAGATTATTAGTTCTAAAAATTGATGACAGAAAAACGACAATTATCAACATCTAATTTTGCCAAGTACAGTCTAAAAATGAGCTTATGATTTTTCTAAACAAAGGAAAATAGTCAAGTGCACCAAATTAATGAGGGAGAGAAACTAACGATAAGATTTTGCATTAACATTAATTAAATTTCAAATGGAGAATTAAAAAGACTATATATCTTAAAATAAGTTAACCTTTCTAAAAGCAAAAGGGATGTCGGAGAGAACGAAGAAACCGTTAGCAGCCTGACAAACGAAGCTATAGATCATTCAAGAAAAGCAGACAACAAATAGGCAGCTATATATAGAACGTCCTAGATGATTATGCAGTCGCTTCTACTCTAGCCTAGCCATGATGGATGGTTCAACGGGAGCAAGGCTGTCCTCTTAGGGGAGTAATTACGAAGGCGGTCATCGGACCTTGATCGATGATCCAATAAAATATCAAAAGTCTAAGCAGGTCGTCCAATATATCTGGAAGAATCTTAGACTCACGGAATTGTACATTGTCTGGGATTAAAACTGAAGAGTACATTGTCTATCATAAATACGGTAACCCGAACCCCATTCTATTCCCCGTAACATCCGAGTCTGAAAATATGGAGTCTGTACCTCCTGATATAGAACTTGGTGGTTGCTATATTGTTGTTTTGTTAGAAAAAACAAAACATTAAAATAAAAATTATACGAATTTGAATGAATTATACGAATCATCTGAGCATCATATCTCCCCTACTTCTGAACAAGCATTTTATTTGTATGTAAAACTAGACCTTTATGTCTGATCTGTATAACTAACTTGTAGAACTGCAGTTAGACGCGTCTGCCGGCTCGAGTTTCTACAAGATATCCATCAAGCTGTTTCAAATAGAAACCTTTGGTAGTGGATTTTTAAACAAATATCCTCGTTACGATGATGATGGGAATGGATATATCGTTTCTGATTTCTCCATGCACAATATATGGCCTAAACGATCCTTAGAGTCACACATGCAGTCGCAAATTTCATTCACTCTAAAATGGTATTTCTACGATCCCCTGAACAAAATCAGCACTAGGAGATAGAACTGTGAATTGCTGGCAAAAAGCATTAATGAAACGAATAATAAAAACATATCGCAAATAACTCCTAAAATGTTATCCAGTGTTCCAAAATCAAATAGGAATATATTATCAACCATACGAATCAATATATTTACTGATGATACGTTTCTTAAAATATTAAGTTAAAAAATATTGAAACGAAATTTAAAAAATTGCAATTTCAAGAAGAACACTTGTTAATATAAGTAAATCACGCAAAACAGAGGTAAGGGTTTCCTACAGAATGAAACTGTTCATCATCAATAGCATTATGAAAAACTATCCAACCAGCAAGACCTCACTAAATCATTTTGTAGTAAATCTTCTAAATATCTACAAAACTGGAATACTGCTTACATCAAACCTCAAGCGCATGCTCAACCATGTTCGCGTGCTCAATGTTATTGTTTTGCTTTACCCAAAAAATTCTGATTAAGACTATTTGAATTAACCCATTCCTGTTATTTGTTCATTTTAAAACATTTTCCCTCTTTTCTTATTTCTTCTGAAATACACCTTTTCTTGACACTGAAATACATACAAATTGACAGTTCATGATGTGAAATCATATTGCATAGATTAAACCTTTACATGTTCCTTTTTATACAATACTTTTAATAACGAACAAGAATAAACATATCATTGGAATAAACTGTCCACTCATCAACGTATCCAAATTAGTAACAGAACGAAAAGCAGCCGTTAGCCGCGTGATGGAGCTAAAAATATTTTACTAATGTCGGCCCACACATTCACCTTCTATTCACAGGCATTATGATATCGCCATAAACTTTATGGTGTCGTATGTACATATAAGTGAAGTGTACCTTCCAAAAAAAAATAATAATAATACAAAATCGTAAGATTTGTTTTTTTAATGTGTTAAAAAATTAATATCCGCATCCATAAAGAATACTTTAACGAAAAAAGGAGAAAAAACAAAACAACTATTCATGTAAATGAATTACTTAAGTGAATAAGAAGTTCAGATAAGCGGATATTACTGCACTTTAGGGAATTATACACACAACCAAGAGAAATTCAAAATATCTTGAAAAGACAGGAAGGCCAGCCAGAGGCCAGATGTGTACTGACCATTTTGGCATTTTGGCTTCTAACACAGTTGGCAGTCGCCTTTAGAATCTCCAAAGCAACAGAAACACAGGCACAGTAGTAAACAGGCGTCAATTAGACTACTCCCTTTACGTTCCTAAAATACAGATTTAAAAAATTTTGATCCCATTTATAGAGAACGACATCTTTTTAGAGCAGTAGCCAAGAGCGATAATAAAGGTAATGGCGAAGTTATTGTAACAACTTATTTCGAAAACGTACACAGGAAGAAAACTTAAACATTTATCAAAAAATGAAAATCACTCAAGACTGATCTTAGTTTCAGAAATTTCCACGGAGAATATTAATTATAATAAATGAATTTTAAAATGAAAAAAGTAGTATTCATTTACTGTTAAAAACATGTATAAATTGTCACCAAGGAGAAACGTGCCCTCACATAATGTACGCAGTGTGACACGACAAATTTTTTATGGCTGCTTATTTCTTAGCGTAAGTCTATCTGCGTCACTTCAAGGACCCGCGACGTATTTCACGACCCATTCATTAAAAAGTTCCTGAAATGAATAAAATTGTAAATAAAAAAAATAAAGAAAGATAACTCAGCAAATATTCATAGTTCATCGTTCATAATAATTTTGATACATATTCTCCAGAAGACCAAATTAAAATGCTTCTCAAGACAATTTGACGGTTCCAGAGGAAAAAAAAATATGTCCATTTGTATGTAGTTTGAGAAAACAACCATTGAACTAGTAAAATTAGGGTTGTAAAGTTTGTTAAAAATAACAACCATATTCAAAAACTGTTAATTGCAAAGAATGTTATGAGAAAATTTGAAGTAGTTTGGGTTATCAGTGTCTCTCTATTGGCAGGTGATCTATGTATTCATCCTCATATCCTGGCCTCCCGTAAAAACTGATCTCTGCCCGATGTAATGCCATGGATATCTATGAATACTTTCAAGCAAACCTAAACATCTTGAGGGTGCCATCCTCCAATGTACGGACACAATATGAATACGAGAGGTGTGTTTTTGAGGCAATGCCCGATTTCCGATTTTACCGACGCATAAAACAATTATATGACTAGATAGGTACTTACTTTGTTCAGCGTGTTCTCCAATCTCATTATATTTCTTCGAAATAGGCATTCGCTCGTTTTCGGATACGACCTCAAAACAACGAAAACGTTTACAATGGCAGTTTTCTTGCAATTCATGAGCGGCAGAGATTATTCTTCTTATCCTCTTCATCGCATCTCTCGCAATGGTCAGTTTTTATTTTTTTTATAACTGTATCCTGAGCTCGACTCAAAATCACTTTACTTTTCGCACTGAACGCATGAAATAAACGTTACTATTTGACGAATGAAATAAAACTGAAAATGGATATTTTTCCCCAGACACGTCATTCATATACTAGTTCAATGACTTATTCACAAGCATTTACAAAATTGCCAGTCTGTGAAGAGGGAGATTTTGTAAATAAAGGAATTATTTTGATTTCTTTTGAGGTCTTTACATGTTCAATGAAGTCTTCTGGTGAAAAAACCAGTTTGTCTATCGTGAGATTTCAGTACCGAATACTCTCTCAGGTCAAAAATAAAACTTTTTCTTATACGTTTTGGACTTTCAATAACGAAATAGGTTTAAAAAATATCTACTTAAAAACTGTAGAAAGTTACATGTTTCATTTCTAGGCAGTTACCACTCTGTTAGCAGTGATATTGAAGCTATATGAAGATGGCCTTGTCCTCTCGGGGCAGTTTCTTGAATTGTAGTGGCTAGTACGGCTCTTGGACCTTTTAACACTTCATGCAGTAAAAAGTGGTGAATGAATTTAGATCTAAAAACATGAACTTCAATAGCATTTCTTTTTAAAACAGAATTTTTTTATCCACAATTATATCGGTGCTTATGGAGTTGAGCTATAATGCTTGAATAGTAAGTAAAACGCCTTTTTTATATCGTTTCGATTATGTCAAAATATTTTAATGGAACGTTTCAGCTTAATGTAGAACGTGGCGGGACTAAAGAATACAAAGCTTTGATAGTAGTTTTCCATTGGGATCTGCAACAATTTACAACCCCAGTTTACAAAGCTCACCAAGACGGAAGTATTGGATCTCCTGCATAAGTCATAACTAAGTTGTGTCGGTTATCCTTCTTCAATTTATTTATGTAATTCTTCGGAGCTCTTCTCTCACGATGAAGTATCTTTTTCTTAATATTTCAACGATGGTTGACATAAGAAAATCTTTAAGCTATACTATACGACTCGGAATAAATTCAACTCACAATCAATTTCCATTCTGTTATTCAATGAAGTTATTGCAAAGAGATAAGCCCATTCATCGCATGTTAAAGAGAACCTTCCCTGATCCTGGTCACGTAGCGGCTTCGATCGCGTCTGCCTGTCACTAGGACCCCCTCTGGCGAACATCTCTAAAATTGATCCAAAGGGAAGATGGCGGGTAGTAAAACAACCTATTGATCCAGTAACAACTACACAGAATCAGGAAATGATTCTTTACGTAATATCTGATAATAAAATTAATAAAAATCAAACAGACTATGATGAATTTAATGGTCGTACTTTGACTTCAAAATTAGATTGTATTAAAATAGAAAATCCGACAAAAAATAATAATGGAAAAGATAAAGTGTACTATTTCTAAAACATTAGAATCAGCTCATAATTATTTATTCCTTATGTTTAACATCGTTATGTTATCCAATAGGTGGGGGAGAACCGAAAACAAAATTAAAGTATATAACCTTGTTTTTGACAATTAATTATAATAACCGATAATTCAATCACATATTTATTTATTTATGATGAATGTAGAATAATTTAATAATCAAGTTGTATTGAATAGTAAAGTGTGCGATACAGTTATTCGTTTCGAGTTACTCATATCCTGATTTGTTATCGGAGGACCTTAGGTAACAGGGAAAATATCACCTAAAAAAATGAATGCGCGTGATATAAAACAAAACTGATTCAGATTTAGCTTTCTGTTAGTCAACAGAATTACTTGTACGTATAAGGTCTTTCTGCTTTATTATTGACGTGAAGAAAAAATGTATTATTTTACTACTATTAAGGGTGAAACTTCATTTTACAGATAATATTATCTTTACTCATCTATCAGATAGAAGATACTGCAAACAAGAAAAAAATTAATCAGATTTTCATGAAATGATTTCTTCATGAAGCAAATTATTATACGGCATAAAAACTGAAATGTTGCTATTAAAATATCGACTATACGAACCGGAACCAATGGCCCATCGAAGACCCCCCCCCCCCCCCCCCATCTGATTCTATGGTGAATAACGGGTGCAATAGAATGCCCCAGTTAATAACTTCATAACTAAATTTTCCACGCATGGCCAGGTAATAAACCCATCTTTATAAAACTATACTCTAATTCTTATCTCATTCAGTTAAAAAATTTTCAAAGCATTAATTTCAATATTGGCAACCAATAGAAATAGATTTGGGCTCATCTAGGCTCCAAAAGAATACATATGTAGTCGAATATATAGTCGGCAATACATGTTCATTTTACGAATGATTCCATTTTCTAAACATTTGCTTCTTGTCATAAAATCCTTCTCAGTATTTAAAAATATATCTGTACCTTGGAACAAAAAGGGTCAATGTTTAAAATTTCAAAAAGTGAGTTAAATGCACGAATGAATTCAGGATGTAATATAAAGTAATTGATAAAAGGGCCAAAGTACCCTCTCCCATTATTAAATTATTCAAAATTTTGAAAAAATTATAATAAATTTGAAATTTTGTATATTGGTACAGATATATATAAAAAAAAAAATCAAACGCCCCTTGAGCCTGTCGGCTAAAGAAAGGATAAAATAGAACATGTTTTAGTGGTTCTTTATTTTATAACGTTGTTCCATGGTAAAAATTATAACAATGTCGGTCATCTAAATCAAATAATTTATTCTAATTAATATTTTCCATATTTTATTTATTTTTTTAAAATATCTTTAAAATCAATGCTCAACCATAGAAAGCCTAAGTTGGAAAAAACACTAGTGTGAAAATATTAAATACTTCTTCGGGAAACAATTAAAACAGCACTACGAAGTATTCAAAATTTAAGTGCGAAGAATGAAAGCTTGTGCCAGCGGAGATCGGAAATTCATGCCAAGCCGGTCGTTCAAGAAGTTCATGCACGCACAGTGAAATTTTTTAAACATTTCCTTGCCAATTTGGCAATACTAGCGGCGGTAGCGGCGGAGTAATACGCCATAAGGCTAAGAGATGCACGTCTGCCTGCTAGTACTTATACTGACATGGTCATTCAAGATTAACAGCTGAGTATTAGTTCCGGGTGAGCCCGGTATTACAAAATTGGTGGAAAAGTGAATTAAGTGACCTATATATATATATATATATATATATATATATATATATATATATATATATATATATATATATAATAAAAAATGATACTTGTATCTTAATTTACATAAGAGACAATTTAAATAAGTTAATGCTCTCGGTATCAATGCTAACTGAAGCATCAATAAATAAATACAGCAGGAACATTTATGGCAATAAAAAAATATCTTTTCCGACTTACACGTGCGGAACGAGAACTGGATTTATTGACAAGAAAATGATGCAATTATCATTCATTATTGAATACAAGGATTTGAAATATATCGAAAATAATTTTTTTACGGCATTGCCAAGGTGGCAAATTGCTACCAGGTTCACGAGCTAGTTACATCCAAGAACCCCTTATGATGTTCCAATAAAATTAATTTAAAAAGAACTAAATGCCGCATGGTAATAATGAAAATCCCAAGCATATCATACATTCAAACTTCATAACTTATAAATTATGGGGATAAGGAGAACTTGCGGTTCTTTGTCGATTCTACCAAAATATTTTCTTCCTTCCCTTCCTTGTCGTTTCGGCTACATGGGGATGATGACTGGGATGGTGGGGCGGGGAATCAATTACTTCGAATTAATTTTCCACCCTATACAAGTCACGTTCGACCTGAGATCAATGGTTTTTCATAGTTGCTGGGGTAACGCACTTGGAAAAGTGTGTTACCTCTAAGCCAAGCCCCAACTCTCGATTTCACCAACAATTTTCATTCCTACAGACTCCCTCAAAAACATATCTATAAAATAAGGCATTGCCACAAATATCCGCTCATCTCATAGCATGGGTTTACCCATCAGCTGAGCGCTGGTAACCTCTTCGACAATTCCACTACAGTCCCAGTACTATGGAATTCCAAATGGTGGGCCTATCTTTCTTCGTACTAAATTTAATCAGTAAACTACGTGCATTTTTCTTTAAAATCCTTATAGATAAAATCTACCTAATTATATTACTTACAAAACATCTGACAGATCACTTTTTAAGAAGTCACAAAACGAACAAAACAAAATTACTAAGTTAAAATAGACAACAAATTATAACCAGAGCCCGGATTTTTATGCGATTGCATATTTTTTTTTTTTTTTTTCGTCCTCTTATTAATCAGTGTACCAAATATCTTTACGAATTATGGTATTTAGATGGGTTTAAGTCCGGTATTATTTTGCATATTTGATGATAAATGTATATTTATGCATATTTTGATGATTATGAGTATTATGAAATATATTTATGAAAAACTCCAAGTTTACATTTTTTTATTTAACTAAAAATAAACTCCGAAAAACTCGGAAAGGCCGGGCGCTTTCCTAAAGCACATCACGAAACTCTTATTTAAATTCTTGCTATAAAAATGTTATTGACAAAGTCAAATTGGCAATTGCTGGCAACTATTTATATTTAATAGTTATAGTAACAATAGACCTTCGAGGTTTTTACGTAGCAAATTTACTGGTCGGAGTATTAAATATCTGATTTCGTGTAAACAGCTCGGTAAAATAAATCATGAGGCTATAAGTAGGTTTATTAATGATGGAGTTGTAACATTATCAAATGAAATTGGAATAGAAAGCCGTGTATTGTTGTTGGTCACAGGCGCAGCATCTTACATGATTAAAGCAAATAGATCGCTCAAATTGTTTTATGGTAATATATTCACGTCACTTGTGTCGCTCATGGATGTAATCGTCTTGCTGAAAAAGTTCGGACACTTTTTCCTGATGCTAGCAAGTTAATTAACAATGGGAAAACAATTTTCTTAAAAGCTCCTTCCAGAGTAAATATAAAGAAATTATGAATGGGAAACGACAATCTTCCCAACCAGTTATTACGATACGGGGTACCTGGATAGAAGAAGCTTTGTTTGGGGACGATTCAATTGACGTTGAAAACAATCTAGTTATTATAAATGCATATATATTTGCTCCCGTTACCTCTGTATAGATGTTGAGGGATCTTTTTCAAATTATAAAAACATTTTTAACGATAGAAGGTTGAGTTTTAAAGAAGAAAACTTAGAAATGCATTGTAAATTGAAATGCAATTTTAAATTTTAATGCCGAACTTGTACAATAACTGTTAAAAAAAAAAGAAAAGGTGCAACAAGTTAAATACTTTTTTTGTAGTAACTGATTGTATAGTAAATAATATTGTTGTGTATGGTAAATAATCAAATTTGGTTATACAATTACTGTACCTATAAAACAAGCTGTATAAAAACGATAATTTGTTTTTCAAAATTCAGTTTTAAAATCCTTTTAATACTTTTTTAATAGTTTTCCTAACTCTTGTTTACTTGAATGGATATTTTTTACTTAATATTTATCTATTTGATTTTGTCATTTAGATGTTTTATAGCCATTTTCAAGAATTGATGCTGATATTTAAGGATATTTTGTTGCATATTTAAGGATTTTTAATGCATATTATATGGCATATTACTGCATAAAAATCCGGGCTCTGATTATAACCGACATTTTAAGGATAAGTAACGTATTGAGTAAAGATGAAGACGATACGCTTCAAGCAAATCTCTAATAGTTTGTTTATTTGGGCTTAACGTCTTTATGTAATCCAATTAGGGCAGGAAGGACGGTTATCCTACAGGTTACCAACCTATTCTAGCCAGGATGGAAAGGTCAAGATTTATTTGTGGGTATCATAATAATATCACTGCTAAAATGAAATATGAGAGGTGTTAATATACGTTCACGAGCTAGTTACATCCAAGAAATGATGTAAGATATGATGTTTCGATAAAATTAATTTAAAAGAAATAAATACCGCATGGTAATAAAAAATCCCAAATTTATCATTGGTATCTATTAAACGGCGTAGTTGGGACCGAGATAAGCTCAGATAGCCAAATCTTCGATTAATCGATATTCCAAAAAAGTGAAATGAATAAGAAAAAATAGCGTGGACCATTGACGCAATACATACATCTATTTAACAACAGAATAATACTTATTATGTATGCGACAATAATATACATAAGTACATTATTAAATACAAATCGTCGGTGAAATTGCCAATTCCTTTATATGCATTTTTTTGATTTAGGTTTTTTGCAGGTTTCGACTAAACACTTTTGTGATTATAACCCAAAAAATAATTACACACGTGCATCAAAGCACATTTTGTATTTAATGTCATAGAAGGTGCTAAAATGCATATAACAGAATCGGCAGTCTCACCGACGACATGTAATTCAAAAAGTTTATGATTTTGAACTAATGTTTTTTATGTCTGAGTACTGACATTTTCTAAATGGTCTAAAATCTAATAAATCGGACGATACTACGTCAGGTTTGCCTTCCAGATATTGAGGGCCCATCCTTCCGTAGTAATGCTCATACAAAGAATACCTAATTTTTTGTTCTGCAATCGAATGATTTTTTAAGGGAAAAAAATTTACATAATAAAATTAAACAAATGAATAGAAGATGAAAATTCTATAGTTGATAGTATGTTATAATAGTTGAGAAATGGTTAGGGAGGTATAAATCATACATCCAAGTTTGTTTTTTTTTCCCGAGTATACTAAGATTTGCATCAAAGTATGGAATGAGATGGACATTCTCCTTTGATTTTCTTAATTAATATTTAATACCCAATAGCAATTCCATTCTGTATTAGACCTATCAGAAACAGGGAATTTATGTTGAGATAGCATACTGCCAAACAAATACACACCGTAAAAAAAAATAAAACGTCCAGTTTGGCATAGCAAAAAGTACTTATATATAATTAATTTCCTGAAACACAAGAATATAAGGACGCTTTGACGATCAAAACAAAAATGGGGCAATGAACCAGCTTTTAATTCCTGTCAATGAGTTACTTCTTGCATCATTGGGATTGATAAACAGGAGAAGTGGGTGTGTTCAAAAACAGCTGTGCAACATTATTAAAGTAGCCACAAGTCGGTCATGCCAAATATGCATACTTGTAATTAGCTGGTATATGGATCTTATAAATTATTAATTGAAATGATTTACATTGTGAATCAGTTATAGGAAATGGAATATTGGTAGTGATTTATTTTCCAAAATATTTTATTTTTTAAAGAAGAAATCAAAGTAAAAACAAACATTTTAATTTTGCATATACTATTTAAAGTTAATGGTATTTAAAAAAAAAAAAAAAAAAAAAAATAATATATATATATATATATATATATATATATATAGGCGGCGACACGTAATTTATATATATAAGATATACACGAAACTGAAAATGAGTAAAAAAAAAAGTTAAGGAAGTACCCATTCGAAATACTCAGTATAAGTCTCGTTGTCGTTATCTTTTCATATGCCTTGATGAGTTATCAGGATTGAATGGGAAGCAAATTGAAAGACCAGTATGATTGGATGTGGATATTATTGTGGAGGATAGCTATACTTTTTGTGGATTAATAATGCATGAGAAAATCTAAAACCAACAATCATTCCAGTTTCCCCTCTCCCATCCAAACATGAAAGTTTCATGATAGAAAGAAAAAGAAGATTCACGCCTAACTATCAAGTCCTTTTTCTAAGCCAACGAAGAGCCAAAAGGTCGGTACCAACCCAGGATGCTCTGGTGTCTCTTGACACCACAAGCGATCCGTAACTTATTAATGAAAAAACAAATAAAATAAAAAGTAACCAGCATAGCTTGAAGGAATACTCCCTCTGCCTTGCCCACTAAATTGTCTCCATATCCTGTTGATCTAATCAAAATAAACAATTATGCTAAAGATTTTATTTCACTATCTACGTTCATTAATTGATAAATATTTCCTCAATAACAGCTGTTACATAATATTAATCATATACGAGGAGAATTAAGAATTTACTTTAAAAATTAGGACATCCTATGGTGATACATAACAACAAAGAACGTTCTGATTATTAGCTACGAAAAATAATAAATAAATAAAATATCACACACATATAAATGACTATTCCAAACAAAAAGCATTTTATAATTTTATTTTGAACAAACTCCTGACTAAAAACAAAATGAATAAATACAAAAAATAAATAAATAAACCTGCGTCACATTGAAATCGTTAGATGAATTAGTTGGGGTCACTACAGTTGGCACTACCCTTCTATTGTTGTCCATTAAGTAAATAATCAATCCTTAAACCAATAGAACAACCACGTATAATAATTGCAACTAGCAGATTAACTATTTTACTATTTAACTATTAACTATTTACTACAAATGTATGTTCGAAGTTATAATATAACAATATTTCTATACATATAATAACTAAATGATGAAATATTGTAAAATAAGTTAGTCAATTGTAATCAAAAACATTAAATTTAAAGAGCTTTAAATTAACAGTAAAACGAAACGTTCAATTCACTTCATTGAAAACCTAACTAATAATACATTTCCATCCCTATAGAATTTTCCATAAAATAACAATGAAATAATAAAAGAAAACAAATCAAAGAATGTTAAACTGTAAAACAAGAGGCTGGAAGAGAAACTTACGGTTTGATGTGTGTGTTTAGAAGTAAGAATATCTAATATGGGTGAACAATTAATCAAACGAAATATTTTTAAAAAATATTGACCACACGTAAATGAAAATTTTCTTCCTTGGCTCGAGCAACCTGAACCTCAATGCACCAAGCCAACAACTGGAAGAGCGACCAAAACGGGAAAGAAAAGCTGAAAGTGATCCAAGGAGGGGGAAGCGGTGTGAGCGCAGGCGCGAAATATAAAGAACCCTTAAGAACAGCTTTATCGCCCTGATGCACTTCATAAAATCTCGCGTTACCAAATTATAAAGTCCCAGAAATAGCCTATGGTCATTAAAATAGTATAAAACTACTGTCAAGACTAGTTTTCAAGATTTTTCAAAACTTCTATTGGTTTAAAGCACTCCTAGAGCACTTTCCAGTTTAATAATCAGAATCTACTGGCACTCAGGGGAAATAGCAACAGAATCCCTAGCATTACCTAAGCAGAACAAATTTTGTGTCATCCCTCTTCCAACTAATATTTAGTTTTAGTGAATTAGGGGTTCAATAAATCATTGCATAAAAGCGGACCTTAATTTTCTGAAAATATTGCCTTTTTCTCTTAGGTATTATTTTTTTGATACCAACCAATAAGGGTAAGAGACAACACTTGTGATCCGCATAATTTACTAGTAGGTAGTTTTAGTTTGTATTTTTACCCCTCAATGATTAATAAGTCCTGTATATAACAATATTTTCCCCAGAATATAGAAAAAGCTTAGTTCTGAAATAGACAAAAGTATATTTTTTTTACATTTATTTTCATAAAATAAATTCAGGTTAGTTGAACCAGGGTACCATCGGGTATTCACAAAGACAGTTTTATTTATTTATTTATTTTTTAATAGGACTTTAGTAGAATGAGCTCCAACCGTTACTTTAATTTTGTTTGTGGATAGGAGTGCAGCGATAACGTTCTCAGGTCCAGTGAAACACCTCTTGCTTCTAACGATCTAACAATGTGATCGTGCCCAATGTTGTCAAAAGCGCCAACAACGTCAAGAAAGACCACCGCACAGTCATTTTTCTTATTTTTTTTTGCGTCTTTTATGACTGCGTCAATGATTCTCGCGCTTACGTGTGCTCCCGGAAGGCCCTAATAAAACCTCTCTGATTCCTATGGAAGGTGACCTGCTTTCTCAGTTCCTGGTCCAGAACCTTTTCTATGATTCGGCGCACAATAGAGTATATCGTAATGGGCCTCCCTGATGAAATATTTTTAACATCGCCCTACCCTTGTAAATTAAGATTGTGCGCCCTTGACGTAAAGGTTCTGGTATATAGGCCACCTTCAGCATGATCTCCGCTATTGTCTTAATAATGTGGGATACATCATAGAATTTTATCGTGCGGATTAAGACTCCGTCAGGCCCCGGTGATGTGTCCAGTGACGTAGATTTAATGGCTTTTCGTATTGCCTGGACATCAAGATTCATGACATTTGGCATCGGGGCACGTTTCTCATAATCCGCACGTTTGCAGGAGTTCACATGCTCAAAGAGGTTTCTGAAATGGGCATCGATTTCGGTGACCTTTAAGGGACATTGCTTAGGGGCATCGGCATTCATTATTGTCTGGACGACCTTCTTTCTTCTGTTATAATAGTTGTACTGGGCCATCTCATATTGATATTGTTCTTGCCGACGCCCTCGGTCTGCTTTATTCGCTCTCTGCGGATTCGAAGTTTTACCAGCACCCTTGTCTTCTATATTGTTTTTTGCTTTTTTTTGTTCCTTAATTTGTAAAATTTAACTGCCGGATGCTGTGGGCCTGGAAGTTCTTCATTAATATTATTTAAAAACTTGAGAAACTCAACGAACCGCTGCATCGAATTCCGCAGTTTCCATATTATTTTGACTACAAAGATTTTTTGAAACGTGGCAGACCATTTAGCAATGCCCTCCTTAATTTCAGGTAATTCTTCCTCTCCATTTTTAGGGCCCACCACCTTTTTAATTATTCCCCTTAACGTATTATTATTGGCCTCCCTTGGATGCTTCTTGGCAATATGGGTTCCAAGGCCTCTCTCACCCTTGAATGTCAAGCCACAAATAGGGCAAACTGTATCATCAGGATGAGAGACTCTTTCTTTTCGGTTGACAACCCGCCTCCGTGGTTTTAGTGGTTAGTTTGGGCAGCTTAGTGAATACATCCTCAATAGGAACCGTTTTGCCCAATACCACTCCTTCTTCATCAGGCCATTCTACAAAAAGTTAATAGGATGTATAAACAAAAAAATGGAAAATGACCATTTCGTCAAATCATGAATACAAAAACTATAAACACGTTTATCCTATCTATCGTTTACCAACAATGCATTCTTTCTTCAGTGTATTAATCTAAAAGCTTATTTACCAATAATCAACAATGAGCTGCCAATAAAAAGGTTAAGTTCAAAAGTTTTTACAGATTATTTTCCATTTATTTATTGATTTTATTTAATCAGTCTCGGGTCGCCTGTGGTGTTGGGAGACCTTCCACGAACATACCCCTCTAAAGTGAGTTTGAGTTTAGATCCACCTAGGCGTGGATCTTGACGTCTATCATGTATGGAAGGCAAAGGGTAATATGAAACTATTATATTATTCTAAATTAAAAAACAAATCATAAACAATTTTCCGTTTTCAATAACTTATGCAATATATTATTAGTTAAATATTATATAACAAAATGTAAATCATTTCTTTTAATAATTTATAAAATTAATATAATTTCTAACTAATTAAAAGTATGCATATTTGGCATGACCGACTTGTGGCTACTTCAATTAAGTTGCACAGCTGTTTTTGCACTCACCCACTTCTCGTGTTTATCAACCCCAATGATGCAAAGAAGTAACTCATTGACAGGAATTGAGAGCTGGTTCATTGCCCAATTCCTGTTTTGATTATCAATGAGTACTTATATTCTGGTATTTCAAGGAGTCATTTACGCATAGTACCTTTGTTATGCCATACTTGACGTTTTATTTTTCTTAATGTATTTATTAGTTTTTTTATAAGCTGTCTCAACATAAATTACAAGTTTGAAATGGGTCAAATGCAGAATCATTGTTGTAGTATTGCATATTAATATCAAAGAAGAATGTCTATCTCATTCTAAAACTTGATAGGAAACCTTTGAATATTAACACCAGCCATATTTCATGTTAACAATGATGATGCTTCTTCCTAAGCAAAATATTAAATTATTATTTTTTTTTCTTCATTTAATGGACAAGTCCCTAAAATAATTTTATTTCGTTTGTGATACATAAATGAAAAAGTGATCAGCATAAATTTTGTAAGCAATGTAATCAGATTGATTTTTGCCAATAAGGCATACACAAATGGACAGTAAAAAACTTCGTAGTATACCAATGTAAAATTTAGTACGAAGAAAGGTTACCACAAAAAGGTATTCCGTAGTACTGGGCCTGTGCTGGAACTGCGAAAGAGGTTACCAGCACTCAGTTGTTAAAACATTTGTGGCAGTGCCTTATTTCATACATATCGCTCGTAGGCTGCAATAGTGCCACAGCTCAAAATATGTTTTCAAAACTGGCATTTGAAAATAAATTAAAAAAAAAAAAATCAAAATTAAACACACATTATTAAATGAAGCTATCAACTTGAAGATAATTTCGTTTAAGTAAACTAAAGCATTTCCTATGCACTTTACTTAGCAATGAAAACTTTAAACCCACTTATCTCTAAACATGATTTTTTGAGTTGTGCAGCTATTGCAGTCCATGAGCGATATGTTTTCAAGGGAGTCAGTAGGAAAGAAATTCATTAGTGGAATCAACAAAGAACCCCAGACTCAGCTTATTCCTATGATTACTAATTTATCAAGTATAAGTATATGCATTTGGGATTTTCGTTATTGCCATGAGATATTTTTCTATTTAGGTCCGTTTAAACTACATCTAACAATTAATTAATTTTATTGGAACATCATAATGGGTTTTTGGATATAATTAGTTCGTGAACCTGTGGCTGGTAACTATTTACAACCTTGGTAATGTCGTAAAAAAAATTATTTTAGAAAAATATCAAATCCTTGTTTTCAATATTGATGAGCAATGCATCATTTTCTTGTCCATCTATTTACTCCTTGTTCTGCACGTGTAAATTGAAAAAAAAATATACTTTTTTAAACATTGAACGTTTAAAGAAGATTTATTTCCTGTAAGCATTGACAGTTCTCATTTCATGTTATAAATCACCTAAGCTCCTTGTTTTTTCATTATTGGAAATGTCTTTGATGTAAATTTAAATACGTAATTTTTTTTTTTGTTTTAGCTATTTATTGAAATTTATAACTATATACAATAAAAGAAAAATAAATCCAGTAAATGGGATGATAATGCTCAAAATAACATGTCAATTGGTTGTAAAGCAACTACCCATTGGTAGCACTTTAATAATTTCTATATTAGAAAGTCTCAAGGCCATCTTCTTTTCAGACACCTCGAAGAGTTATCTGGAATAGAATTGGAAGTTGAGATACTATAAGATTTGAATGGTTATGGAGTTTATTATGAGCAGATAGAGATCTGGTTTCAGAAAGGTACATTCAGATCTTTGTGGTTAAGTTTGATTGTGACAAAGTAAAAAGCATTATGGATTTTTCTAAGGATTTTGGATTGCAAGGATTGGATGTAAAACAAATTCGATGGTTTAGTGGAGCTCCTAAGGTCAACTCCATATAGTAAATGTATTCCAACAGTGTCACAACTCAAAAACCAACATTTAAAAAATGTAAAATTCTTACAGCCTTTTATTAAATATTAAAAGTGTCCCTTAATTATCTTTTAATCCCAACCGCAAGTGAGATGTACCAGGTGGGATTTGAAGTTAATTTTATAAATTTTTGACATTCCATAGAAGACTATTGAACTTAAACATGAAGATAAATCGAAAATACAGATTTTTGAGTTGTGTCACTTTTGAAATACATGTGCAAAATGCCCAAACCTAATTACTGTTATGTAAATGAGTGTTTTGTATTATTCGGAAGGTTTGAACGTTTGTCAAGTAAATGTTGAAGGAGTGGAAAATTTAAATACAAACATCACCTAATTTGTAATACTAAAATATTTGTACGCTCCGAACTAACAATCAGATGATGATCTTGCGTGAACATGTCAGTTAAAGATGATGATTCGTTTCAAGTAAGAAGGTCTATAAGTAAAACAAAACTATGGAGATACAAATACAGAAGCGTATACATTATTTCTAAATATTTCATATTACTATAATTATTCACGTATTAATGGAAGAACAATGAAGGTATATTATACCTAAGGTGTACGTTTTCTAAATGCAGCCAATTCAACAATAAATGAATTTGAAGATAATTCATACACACAAAAAATAAGATTTAATAATTAGCTGAGACTTAAACGTAAATTTTGATTGAAGAAGAAGAGCTTGGAAAAAACATGATTCTTAACGTCACTCATGATGAAAATAAAAGATTATCATAGTGATAATGACTTTAAAGATACATAAATTGATAGCATTCCTATCGCACAATACGAATAAAGAAGAAAAAATAAAAAAAATGTGATAACAATAAGAGATGATAGCTGTCAATGAACACATATTTCTCATTTTGTAACGATTACCAAGGACATCAATCGTTAGCGTAAGACTGAATGGAATTCTATCAGGCAGGTACCATGCACCCGGGTCGTGACGGTCTCGACATCATCAACAACAACAGTGATTGCAGGGCGGCATGCAACCTTCCTCTACATCTAGGTCGCTCGATAGCTAGGACCCTCTCTGGTGCAACTCTCCGTCACCGTCAACCGTTAGCCCCCCATTAATAACTTATAATAAAACATCTCAAACCTGAGCATGATGGTTCTGAGGAATGATCATAATCATGAACAAATCATTAGGATTGATGTACTATTTGCTACATCTATTGGAATTCTTTATTCCAAGACTAGTTTCGTAAAATAATTATGAATCATAAGAAATAATAAAATCATTTTTATGATTGGAAAACTAATCCAATTTTTTTTTTCAATAAACAGATAATTATTGCCAACAGTCCCGTTTTAAATTTGTTTCGATTAGGAACAGACCACATTAACCTGACTAACCTCCCTTTTGTTCTATTACCAATCAATTTACTCCAGGACCAGATAGTTTTTAGAAGCCCTTCCGATTCGCCTACTTAGGCGAGTATCAACAAGTTTGATTTCTTGTTGTAAATTTTTAAAATTAATCTATATAATCTGTGAGCCAAAGTGCTGATGTTTTAATTTATTTTGTTTTTATGTTTTTAAACCTGATGATGAATGTTTAATATTTAATAATAGTCATAATAATAAATTTCAATAGAAGTGGCAAACACTATATTAATCCTAATTCAAAGTTTTATTAAAAATATATACAATCCGACATTTCTGGCTATTAAATAATACATCAAAAAGCTAAAAAAAAATCGAAGTAAAGTTAAAAAAATTAACCTCTATGGTAAAGCACGGGGGGGGGGGGGTCTCCAATAATGTCGGAAATTACCTGAATACAGGTAATTATTTAATTATTAATTTAATCTTTAAATTAAAGAATACCGGACAGGATGATTATTTGCTGAGATTTATCTAAACTCTCCAGTTATTACACTATTCTTCAAGGGAAGTGATAGGTGACTGGAGAGTCTGGGATGAAGCGAACAATTTTCTATTTGATTAAATATAAAAAACGCCGGTAATCGCCCAAAGAAACATCAATTGGAGGAGATATCCAACTATTAAATGATCCAACTGAATACTGCCCGAACTAGCCATATTTCTGATTTTTATCTTATAAAGAAGAAGTTTATAACAGGCGGACAAGAAATACAGATAGTGGAAGAACAGGCCCGACCAAACCTGTACAGAGAAATAAGAAGAGGAACAGCATCCTCTTGGACAATCCTCACTATCTTCGTAGTGATGATGTAAGAGGTTAAGTGATTTTTTGTTATTCAAAATCTAGCGGTACATAGTGTTAGCAAATAGATGAACAAATATGAATAATTAATACAAAACAAATATTTTTCAATACCAATGATCAAGTGACTAAGATTAAAATAAAAGTACAACAGATTACTAAAGGCTTGATTTCCTAATATCAACGTTTCTACAAGAATAACTGAAGAACAAGGAGGCATTAGTGCAAGTAGATCTTGTTTTGATCATATATTCTCCCTCAAGGATCATAATAGAAAGAAGAATGGGTGCCACACCGAGCTGCAGAAGGTGGTCACAGATTTAACGAAAATATATGTTACAGTTCCATTTCAAGGGGTATGGTAAGCATTAAAGAACGTAGAAACTAGTGAACATTAGATGATAAAACCATCGAGAGCTTATAGGGGTACAAAAGATCAAATAATACTCAAATATTAATACACAGATATTTCCCTATTATCATTTAACATTTCGAAGGGATGGTACCTCCAATATTATTTAATCGGTATGTTGAAGTAGGTTTAAAAGAAATATAAGGGAGCAGGAATAGAGTAATGGTGATTTTGAGTAATGGTGATGAAGACGCTTGTTACTTGACTATAAAACGCAAACAAGAATATATAACTTGTAGCCTACCATTACATAAGGGCAAATAAGTGGAATTTAAAGGCAACATGGAACTCATGTATTTAAATATCTTGCCAGATTGCTGACCCGGGACGGAGAATCGATATATAAGGATCTTAATAAAAAATACAGGAAAGCAATAAAGAAGAAAAAAAATGCTATTTATGGAAATGACTTTTGGAGAAGGCATTGTGCAATTCCAAGAATACAGAAATGCTCTTACCGGTCAGATTAACGAGGATGAACAGGAAAAAATATCCTGTGTACAATAGAAACCATTTTCCTTAACTAATATCTAAATAGAATGCCAAGGAGCGATGCCCGAAACTTTTTTTTTCATTATTGTCCAACAGTGAGGAAAAAAAAAGGGACCACCAAAGTCTATATGGCTTCCAGAGAACTACAATATGCCGATTAGGAGCAGGGGGAGGCATAAAAAATCTCAGGTCCATTTTTTCATTTATAGAATAAACTAACAAGGGGACGTTTACAGTTGTAACACACAGATTTGAATGCCGATTTTTGTGTGGGTAGTAGGGACCTATAATAGTGCAAAACTAGAGTTATAGCCGCCAATGGGCATTAGGAGTCTAGAAAAAATAAAAAAATATGAAAATCACGTTTTATTTTTTTTCTCAGCTCTCATTCAAGACAGAGAAATGAAGCTTTCACGTTTAATTGCACTTATGTATGCTATATGGTATAAAAATACTTCCGCTATACTCAAGACACCACCCGGCTTTAGGTTGCTCAAAAACTCCTAAAAAATTACAAAATTCCAAGGAAATCCGCTGTAAATCAGTGGAAATTTTTTTTCACGAACAACTGACCTCAAATTTCGATTTAACGCACCATAAAACCCTTATATGCGAAATTTTATCAAAATCAATAAATATTGTTTTTTTTACCCCTTTCGAGGAGGTTAAAATTTTGAAGTTGAGATTTCATCAACAATTTCTCACGGCCATGACAACTGCTGTTTGTCCGATTACAATAGTAATAGCATCACTCGAATCAGCATACATTCCTCTTTTTATCCATGCATATAACATTGGGAATAATCCAGATTTTAGTGGACAAAAACTGATGAGAATGAAAAAATCCGAGGTCAGCTATAACTTGGGATATCTCAAAAAGGGGGAATCCTGCGACCTCTGGATTAGTGCTAAACTATGCAGTTTTACGGCTTCTAGATGGCCTAAAAATTTGGTGATAATCGGTTGCGAAATGTGTGAGATAGCAAAAATTATTTACATCTTTTCAGGATTGACAGCATTCCTTCTTTTCTTGCCTTCTAAAATCATACAAAATTTTGAAGTTAAAAAAAAAAAATTTTGATTTCGACAAAATTTAGTTTCTACATGTTTTTTGAGATGAGGAATCTGAATATAATATCAGTTTTTAGTTTAAAAATTTTCCTCACCTATATTATATAAATAAGACGTTCTAAAATGATATATTTCTATTATTTTTTTTAAATTTTTACACAATAAATTTCAAATAAAACCATTTAAAAAAAATAAAGGTATGGGGAGTTTTTTTTTTTTTTACCGAAATTTGATATTAATTTTAGATTATTCACCAATTGTAGGATTTTAATGCAATTTGAAATAAAAATATACGTGAGGAAAATTTTTTAACTAAAAACTGATATTATTTTCAGATTCCTCATCTCAAAAAACATGTAGAAACTAAATTTTCTCGAAATCAAAATTTTTTTTTTTTGCAATTCTAGTATTGCACTATTATAGGTCCCTACTACCCAAACAAAAATCGGCATTCAAATCTGTGAGTTACAACTTCAAACGTCCCCTTGTAAGTATTATTTGAAATTATAATATAAATATTTAATATAAGATTACGTAATGTAGGTATACTTGAAGCATTGTATAATATCTATAGTTGGGCAAAATTAATCATAAATAATTATTTGGTAGCTAATTAGCTACGATTAAATGTTCAAAACTATGGTGATATTACACAAATAATACATCTAAGACAATGAACTTGTTAAACTTTAAATAAAATTACCACGTTATACTTTTGAAAGATTAGGCCCCAAAACCAGAATGATTTTAATTTATAATATGAACATGAGCTCACCGGGACAGTGAAAAGAAATGTAAAACTTCTTCTTATTTATTACTCGATACCGCGAGTGCAATAATATCAAAACAAATATTAAATGCACACTAAGTCATAAATTAATTTCACGGGCTGTCGATAAAATCATTTGATAAGCTATATGGTCTATCTATAAAATGCCAACATTGTATATCTTCAATATTTGCAGAGATTAAAGCATTAGATACATTCATTTGCAAAACATTTTTTTTTTCTGAGTCTAACACAGATAAGAAATGGAGCATGTAAAACAAATCCAAACTAAGACTGCTGAACGTTTTTATCAGAACTAAAGATAATTTAAAAGTAAGCGTGATAAGAAATATTTCATGATTCGTGATATATACATCGTTTTTCATGTTTATTTATATATATATATATATATATATATATATATATATATATATATATATATATATATATAAAGAATCACCACGTTTACTAATGTAAGATTCTGTTAGAAAACTGATCTAAGCTATTTTTTTTATTTAATTCATTGGATCAGTATGGAAATAAGTAAGTAATGGATATTCACATTTGGACCAAATCCTTCATTTTAATTTGTTTGTTTTTTTGTTGTTGGTTTTTTTTTTGGAGGGGGGGGGCTTAACGTCTTTATGTACTCTAACTAAGGCAGGAAGGACGGGTTACTCTACAGGTTACCAACTTATTCTAGCCATGGTGGTAAGGTCAAGATTTATTCGTGGGTCCGCCACGAAATAAATATTAACCCTCCCAGGTGGGATTCGAACACAACGACCTTCAGTACCAAGCGCGCTGAGACCCTCACCCCAACTCTCTCTGCCATCGACTCCCCCTCATTTTAGTATCATGCTCTTTATTAGATGTAGTAAGTAATGTAATTATATAATTATCGATTATGAGTAATAAAAGTAGATTATGGGTTAGCTGAACAAATATATCGATGTTATTAATTCAATCATATAATATATGGTTTATAATGCTTATTTCTCCACCAAAATTCATTAATTTAGAACGCAATGCCCAGGGAACAAATTCATCAGCCGTTTAAGAAGGAAAAAAAGTAAATAAGTTGTTTCGTAAAATCGCCATTTTTCGTTTGTGATAACAAACCACCAAAAACTACTGAACCAATCTGTACCAAATCTTAACCACATCATCATCAAAGTTCAAGGAAAGTTCAACGATAATAAAATTTACTAATATTCAATTTATTTGTTATTAAAAAAGCGATAGTATGTGGATAACAGTGAAGTTTGAAAATTGACGAATAGGTGGCGAGCGCCATTCTACTTGAGATGTTACAAAGGTACGGTTTAATATTTAAATTTGTGGTGTGACATGTGGATCCCAGTGAAGTTTGAAAATCGATGACACCATTCCGCAAAACAGTTTACAATGGTAAAACTACGGAATCCATCTCTACCAAATTTTTAACTTCATTACTCTAGGATAGTTTAGGAATTATAAAAAGAGATTTGCCACACTGTAATATACTTTTATTGTTAGAAATTAAAATTTAACCAGCGAAATTTGTTAATAATTATTTCTGCCGAATAAAAATTATTAACAATCAAAATGCCAATTATTTGCATTTTGATATTGTGTGTAAAAATATGATTCGTGGTCCTTTAGTTGTTAGCACTGATAATGCAGTCCATTATCAGCAGAAGTTTCTTAATAGACTCAGTCCATCTGAATTACGAACTCATAACTTAAAATTAAAAATTGAATGTCTAACAAGTGGAGGATTAAGTAAAAGAATACGTAATAGATCACGTAAAAGTATACTCACAAGGGGAGGACACACTCAGTCTCTCACGGATCTTGTTGGCAATTTTTTTGAAGGTTCCTGAACAAAAAATATTAGACACGTATTTTGCCGTTCCGACCAATGGGCCCTAGAAGCCGAGAAAAAAATAAAATAGCTTTAAAATAATTTATTTTATATCTCGGGTTTAAAAAATGACGACATAATTCTTGCACCAAGATTTTTAGTTTTGACTGCGGATTTAAGGAAAAATACAGCCACTCCATAGATTTTAGTTTAGGCTAATTAAATTCTAAAAAAATGATTAGATTTTCAGGCAAACTACCTCTATAGATTTTTTCACACAAAAATTGACATAGGTTACGTATTTGTAGAAATTTCAACGGTTTTCGAGATATACGTTATTAAAAATCGACAACTTTAGAAATAAAAAAAATGTTTACTTTTTTTCACTGCTCACTTTTTGTTAAATTTTTGAAGCAAACACCAGAAACGTATATATAAAATTAAAGTTAATTTAATGCTCTACAATTTTGACTCTGAAGTTTTTTCCTGAGAAACGATTGTGAAACGTAATAGATGCAAAAGTTTGACAAAAAATGAGGTGACATTTGTGTTTTCCCGAAAATCACCTATTTTCAATAACGTATATCTCGTAAACGGTTAGAATTACGACAAATTTTTATATAAAAAATTTTATAGTGAACTTAATTGGCTTTTATGTTTACATGAAACATATTTTTCTAGGGTCAACAGTTTTCGAGGTATTGTGGAAAAAACAAAAAAATGAAACCTCTTCCCTCCCACCCCACCTTAGCTCACCCCCCAACCCCCTCCCCCCCCCCCCCCCCAGCAGGGAATTTTAGTATGTTTACCTTCCAACTACTCCTAACAAAGCTATGAAGTCAAAAATTATCGCATATTCCATGCACTCTACAATGTGTTTATTGACTGGACTATTATAATTATTTATAGTTTGTAGGCAACTTTTGTTTAAATTGACAAAAACACTAATTACGTTTAGACGGTTAAAATTATCAACTTTATTTTTTTACAAGAAATATAGGGTGGTAATACGCTTGAAATGTCTTTGGCTTCCTCATCCTATCTGGTTTCAAACTCAAGCTAAAAATCAAAATGTTTTTCGGATTTTCCAATTTTTTTAATAGGTTTATGTTCATCGAATTACACATTTATATACATCAAAAGAAAGCTGAGGCTCTCCTCTTTCCAGCGATACCAACCAGTGTGACAAAGTAATGGCGATTTAAAGATATGTAACCAATAATCAGTTTAAAAATTTCATTTTCCTCGAAGAGCGTGAAAAATGATATTTTTTGATTTTGTTGAATAAATGTTTTTCAATGTTTTTAAGGATGCTGAATTAGAATCTGATGTCAATTTTTGTGTGAAAAAATCTATAGAGGTAGTTTGCTTGAAAATCTAATAATTTTTTTAGAATTTAATTAGCCTAAACCAAAATCTATGGAGTGGCTGTATTTTTCCTTAAATCCGCGATCAAAACTAAACATCTTGGTGCAAGAATTATGTCGATATCATTTTTTAAACCCGAGATATAAAATAAATTATTTTAAAGCTATTTTATTTTTTTTTCTCGGCTTCTAGGACCCATTGGTCGGAACGGCAAAATACGTGTCTAATATTTTTTGACCAGGAACCTCCAAAAAAATTGTCAACAAGATCCGTGAGAGACTGAGTGTGTCCTCCCCTTGTGAGTATACTTTTACGTGATCTATTAAGTATTCTTTTACTTAATCAGTGCAGTATTAAGGAGGTTTAAAATTACTACTATGATTGAAAATAACATTGGAAAAATAATACCCAATTGCATACTTCGATACGAAATGTTTATCGATAAAGAAATAAAACTTCAATTATTAGTCAAATCTTTACTTATGGGGCGGGCGAAGCCACGACAGGGATCGCTGGTATATTGATAAATACAATTGACAGTCATACAACTCTAGTTCAACTACACTGTGCACAACAAACAATGCAATCATGTTGCAGACTGCAAAAAGGATTACGAAGACATTACATAAAGCCATGATAACAACATCATTTAACCTTCCTTAAGATTTATGAATTGACTTTGATACCTTTAATCTCTAGGCGGCGAGAGGGAGGGGGTATCATTAGCCCACTTGCCAGCCATCATGACTTAACAGTTTTATAATTAATGTGAAATATCAAACTGCAAAGTACTTTACTACACTATAAGTAATAATATCAAACATTATCTGTCGTTATAATTCCTAGATTCAGAACCTCAACATACCTTTCGATGAAGTTTCTGAACGGTAACTATAATCTCTAACCATTTAGCAGCTAGGGGTTTCAGATAGATATCTATTTAGCCATGTAGATGAGAAAAACAATTAAAAAGCAAACGACTCCTCGAGGTTTCACTTAATAATTTTGTCAAATAATAGCTTTAACATCATTCTTTATGTATAAAGAATTCATATTCTTTTATATTTTTCTCTTTACTTCATTTAGCTTCAAGCAGCCCAAACCTTTCTGCTTCCGTAAAACTGATGATGAATTTTAAACATTCGAATGTTTTATATTTGGTTGTATATCTGATAATCCTCCGAGGCGTCTGAAAAGAAAGTGACAACAAGACCTGATGTAGACTTTTTATTGAAGAGCTTCTAATGTGTAGTTATCAACCAGTAGATTTTTAAAGAACATTTATACTGTAGAAAACATTCGTGAATAAATACTTGAATTTTAATAAGCATATTTTAATGCTTTCCCAATTTAATAATAAACAATGTTTCATTTAAAAGTTTAGTTAACTAGATATAGCAGAAAACTTAAAGACTGTCATGCACTGCCATTTGGACCGCCAGATCACCGCCCTGTGATCTACAAATTTGAAGGGTCACCAGTCACGCCACCGGCAACGAGGTATCTTCTGCATAAGGCGAATTGGAAGGGCTGCAAAACAAGCCTAGATGAAACGCTCCCTCAAGTGAAATCTTGTTTGACACCAGGCGAGGTTGATGCAGCGGTAGATAGCATCACTACTTCCATACTGGAAGCTGCGGACCAAAATATACCAAAATTTACCCCACTGCCAAATTCTCAGAGGCCCCCACCGCCGCATATTTTGGCATTGATAGCTCAAAGAAACAATATACGAAATATATTTAACCGCACGAAGGACTACACCCTTAAGCCCGCCATCAACGCCATGACACGCCAAATCGCAAGCCTCATGAGCGACTGGAATACAGCCTTATGGCATGAACAGTTACGGCGGACGCACAATGACCATCGTCAGTTCTAGAGGTTAATCCGGACATTCATAAGCAAGAGGAAAAGCTGTGCATATAACCTGCGGAAACAAGCTGCTGACACCTAAAGAACAAGCCGAATTATTGGCCATAGCCTATACCTATAAGGACGCTGAGAGGACGGCTAACGCACCACTTCCTACGCCTGGCTCACAACCAAACTCCAACGAGACTCCTATCTTTTCAACGTTCAAGCAACTTGAATCCGTAATGTGTCGCACAGAGGGCAAGAAATCACCTGGAATGGACGGCATTCCATCAGTGCTTCTGAAGATGTTACCCAGAAAATGGAAGGCGTACCTCCTAAATATCTATAATTCATGCTTTCGGATCTCTTACTTTCCTAATGCCTGGAAAAGAGCTGTTGTTGTTGCGTTACTGAATCCAGGTAAAAGAGGTGACTCTGCGGACCACAATCGTCCAATCAGCCTTCTTTCACATATCAGTAAGGTCTTCGAGCGACTTGTTCACTATCACCTCGTGAACCACTGCTTCAGTGAAGGCGTCATCCCTCCCGAACAAACTGGGTTCCAACGAGGTGTCGCCTGCGATCATCATCTGGGAAACTTCAGACGCATACCATTAACCAGATGCGCAGGAATAAAGCTACGGCGTTTATATCCCTCGATTGCTCACAAGCATTCGACTGTATTTCTCATCCGCTGTTACTACGCCGTCTAGTAGAGTTCAGGTTTCCCGTAGCCTTATGTGACTTATGACAACTACTTCAGCGGGAGATCGTTTATAATGAGGGTAGGGGAAAGCCTATCTTCACCTGTTCCCACAACATGTGGAGTGCCACAAGGTTCGGTCCTCGGACCAATACTCTTCAATGTTTTCACTGCACCAGTAGTTGCCATTAAACATCCTGAAGCGGTGGTGGCTACTTATGCGACATAGGAGTTTATGCATCTAGCATAAATGCGAAAAGGGCACTGAGTATGGCTGAGAGGGCAACAGAGACCATAGTTGAAGCACTCAAGTCGTATGGAATCAAAGTGAACCCTAGAAGACCGACGCCATCATAATGTCTTTTCAGAAAGGAAAGAGAAAGCGATTGCCTACCCACTTCACTGTTGACAATGTGAAACAGACACTGTCAAACTTCATCCTCTACCTAGGCGTTCACCTTGATCGACACCTTACTTTCTCTACTCATGTGAGAAGTAGGATTAAGCTGGCCCGCCAGAAGACATACCGCCTCAACTACCTTTTGACATCTCCTCAACTGTCTCTTCGACTCAAAATTCAGCTATACAAAGCCATCATCCGCCCCACCCTACTTCACGGCGCTCCACTTCTTCAGTACATGTATACAACCAACACTGAAAGCACTTCAGAGCTTTCAGAACTCAGTTCTCCGATGAATAGTCCGCGGAACAAGCCTTGAGAGGGCCAGAAACACCGTCATAACTGAAAATTTACAACTACCATCGGTCCCTTCATTCATTGGTCGAAGGCACATAAAATTCTTCGACGGCCTAATGTACTGTACCAACCCTCTCTTCAGGGACATAGCCCCACCTCCCAGGCCTTGGTAGGTGGCAAGGTTTGACCCCCTTAGCGGACGTATTCGCTTAGGGAAGAGGTTCAGGCTTTTTAGACTGACCCATTTTCACACCATCGCCAGCAGAGTGATTCCTCCTCACTCGATCAAGACAACAGGAATACAATAGTGAACCGAGGAATTATTATTATTTGATTTTGTTTTTTTAATAAATGGAGGGTATGAAAAAAAAAAGAAGCAGAAAACTAGAAAAAAAGAACCTCTTAAACCCACAGAAAAATTGCCAGCAATTAAGAGGTCGAAAATTTAGATTTATCGTACCTGCTCAGTATAATAAATAAAAAAATAAAAAATCATGCAGAAACCATCTGAGACAACGTATATATTCTACAATAAAGAGAGTAGAAGGGATGTTTATAAGAGTAAACAGAAGAGATATTAAGTCAGACAGTATCACAGTGTTAATAAAATATATTAATGGGAAAATTATTATCAGGCATTACAAAAAGACATGGCCACAGCATTCTGTAGATGTTTTTCAAATATTCTTTAAAAGCTAATTTCACTGACAATAATAAACCATTATACCATGCATACATTCATACATTGTATTTTTTTTTTTTTTTTTTTTTAAACTTGAAGTCTAACCAGCGTAATTCGATGAAAATGTATCGCTATTTCAATTTGAAAATAATAATTATTTCTTTAATGGAGTTAATTTAGATGTTAATCCAAATTTAGTAATTATAAAATGACATTATATAACTAACACTGAAAACGTCTGAACTGATGATCTACATTGCATTGCGTCAGAAAACTTATCCATCTAAATCTCCTAAATTTGTTCGATCTAAATAATAAGAAAGACGGGCGAGATTAAATTTGTTAAAAGCAACGTTTAGGGAAATACCATTTATCCAGGATGAAAAAAAATATATATATTATTCCCATTTATTTATTATTTATTTTTTTTTTTTTTTAAGGATTTTATTTTATATCTTTCTTTTATTCTTACAGCATATAGAAAATTTTAAAAAACAGTAAATATAACTGAAGCAAAAGTTACTCCAGTATTCTTAGTATTCGTTTCGTTTCCAATGAAGTAACTAACTAAAACTTTCCTTAGAGTATTTCTTTGGTTCATTGGAACTAATTATTTATTCCTGGAGGCACTTTGAGAAGGAAATAAATCGTATTGTGCAATGCTACTACAACTATTACTACGTAGATACAGAAGATACTTCTATTGTACAGAACATACAAAATGTTGAAAAAAAAACAAAAAAAACATGCAACTAATACTAAGTTTGCAAGAACTTTGAAACAGATTAATAAACGTAGTAATAATTTTCATTTATTTCATATGCAGTTAGGCGGATGGAGTTAAACGTTACTAATTTGGCGGAAATTCGGAAAATATGGATACAGGATTATTAAATAATTTTAACAAAAGTTTAGATTCTGAAAACTATAAAAATTATAATTGAAGGCGAATATCAAGACACCTACTTTTTAAGGAAACATATTTTTAAAATGGACAATTAACATATTGGATTCTTAAAACTTGACAACGAGGCCTCCATTACGCTTCCTATCCACTTCAGTTCGTTTTAAAAGAGTACCATTATGTACCAACAAATTATAAAGACAATTTTAAATCGCGCCAGCAATTGAAAGTTTTTGCTGTAAAAATGAGGTAGCTCCACCTTCATTTTCGTAAAAAATATATAAAACTAGTTTGAAAATGCAATAAGTTGCAAAAAGTAAACATAAGAGGCAGACCCACCTTATGATTTACATGATAACTAATAATTGGAACTAAGTTATCTAATAAAAACAAATATATATATATATATATATATATATATATATATATATATATATATATATATCTTGCTGTCTTATCTTCAGAGACTTTTAGAACTTTTTATCGAAATAAATATAACTTCACTTATACTTTTTATTTCACACATTATTTTTTTACAATATGTAACCTTCTTATCTTAACATATGATTTAAAATACATTATGACTTTAAATATCAATCGATATTTTTATATAATTATTAATGTGATTTGATAACCTACATTACTCCTCTCCCAGTAACATCAGTATGTTACGATATCAATTTTGACTTTGAGATTACATTGTCATGCCAAAAAAATAAAGAAAACTATCTAAAATAACACTTTTTCTAAACTGAAAACCAATTTTACAAAACATAATTATACCTAACATAATTTACATAACAATTATTTTCTCTTTCTAAAAAAAAATAATCATACCATAATAAATTCGAAAAAATAAATAAAAATAAAATGTTAATAATCCACTTCACTCATTACCTATATTAATCACTAGTGGTATATTTCACATTTGATCACTGTAGGTAATGCTGGGGAAACCTGACTCTTCTACCCATTTTTGTTGTTACCTCATTATTGTATCTTTGCATTTTCCTTTTTCCTGTTTTAAACAGATTCTTTTTCTTTTTTTTTTTTTTTTTTTTTATGTCACTTTTTCTTTTTTTTGGCTTTGGAGTGTGTTGTTAATATTCCTTCTTCCATTTTTTTTTTTTTAATGAGCATTCTGTAACACCTTTTCTTTATCTTTTTTAATTTCAATTATAACTTTTTCTTCATTATTCGTTTTCTTTTGTTTCAGATTCTAATTTTAATTTTTCTCCTTTCTCTTTTATCTTCATTATGGCTCACACCTTCTATTATGGCTTTTCTCCTCCTTGTTTTTCCTATTTAGGTCTATATGTTTTTTAATTACTTATTCTTCCTTATTTTTTCTTTAATTTCTGTTTTATTTGCTTCTTCAGCTTTTGTTTTTATTTGCTTCTTCAGCTTTTTGTTTTATTTGCTTCTTCAGCTTTTTGTTTTATTTGCTCCTTCAGCTTTTTGTTTGATTGCTTCTTTAGCTTTCTATTTTATTTGCTTCTTCAGCTTTGGTTTTATTTGCTTCTTCAGCTATTTGTTTTATTTGCTTCTTCAGCTATTTGTTTTATTTGCTACTTCAGCTTTTGTTATATTTGCTTCTTCAGCTTTTTGCTTTCTGTCTTAGCCTCTCTGCGGCTTCTTTTTTGTTTTTAACTTCATCACCTTCTAATATTTTTCTTGATTCTCTTTGACTGCCTTAACTTTATTTTCTTCTAACACTATTTTCTTTTTCGTTTCACTTTCCTTCATATAATTTTATTTTATCTATTTCTGAACGTACTTTCTGTATCCAGAGTATATTTTCTTTTGGCTGATTTTTTTTTTTTAAAGCTTCTGGTTTTATTTTAGCCACATCTTCATTTTTCCTTATCTTTGGTTCTGGTTTCTTTATTTTAGCTTTCCTTTTGGAATACTCAGTGATTTTTTTAATTTCCAATTCTGGTTTAGATTCTACTTTTACTTCTTCCTTATTTATATCTGTTTCTTTGTTTTTCATCTGTTTCGCCATCATCACTCCCGTCTTGCGGCATCGTGAACGTCGGGGTCACCAAATTGTTGCTGTCTTATCTTCAGAGACTTTTAGAACTTTTTATCGAAATAAATATAACTTCACTTATACTTTTTATTTCACATTATTTTTTTTTACAATATGTAACCTTCTTATCTTAACATATGATTTAAAATACATTATGACTTTAAATATCAATCGATATTTTTATATAATTATTAATGTGATTTGATAACCTACATATATATATATATATATATATATATATATATATATATATATATATATATATATATATATATATATATATTTATCAAACAATTTTACTAAGCTCCAATCTCTACCACCTTTTTGCAGCAAATCCTTCTATTCTCAAACAAAAATACGACCCAACAGAATCAAAAATCTACTATATCGCCTTAAGCTGGAATATAGAGTGTGTAGAATATGAATACGAAGACATTAAACTAAAGAATATTTAAATCTCTAGACTTTATGTATATTAATTGAAATTTAAAAGTAATACAAAAAATAAAGTCCAGAAAATACGACTTTAAATCTTTGACTACAAATTATCAGAGGAACTGAATTGTGTATTGAGAAGAGCACTGACGAACAATGAAAGGGAAACAATCGACTTAGTATGTCAGATATTAAACGGCCGAAAGCCTAAAGATAAGGTAGGCAATAGAAAGTGAGTTGATAAAAAATATATATATTTATTAAAAGTGTTTTAATAATGAGGTGTATAATTATGTTATAAGCGTATGTTGCTTTCCTTTTATTGAATATTCTAACAGTTTCTAATCTTATACAACGGAATTATAATCGTATTAATTAATTACTTAAATTACTAATAATTAATCACACAAATTATTGACTTATTGTGTAATATGAGCTATTTATACATTACTCCGAAAAGTGGTTACTCCATCTTTATATCTCAACTAACTAGATATTCTTATCAAGAGCTAAGAATTGTCTGAGTCCTGACTGTCCCAGAACTAGCATTACCCCGCGACCTTGCTCTTGCTATCGGGTATCGACACTGGCTGCCGTTTTAAGGACAGCGAGGCCAACTTGCAGTTGTCGATCATCAAATATCCGAACAAGAAAAACAGCATTCTGTCAATTTAGTTGATGAGTAAATATTTCAGAATATAAACAATTTTACATCTCCAGAAATAGCTAACACCTCTCTGGGAGGCAAATGTTGTTTGAAGGTATGTACTTTCAATTAATATTACCTCAGTTAGTAGATGTTCAAAGCAGGTGGTTTCGAAACATAAATGGGAAAGTTTTTATTTTATTTTTTAAGATTTTATACTGCAATGTATAATGGACATATGATTAATAAATGATAGTAATTATTATTACAGGCGGAAAGCGGGAATTATTATACCCGTACCCTGTGATGTAGTTATACCTGCTATAAATATCAAAAGGGTAAAGAAGAGTGACAGCTTAGGAGGCTGAATATCGGGATCAGACTCTATTATGACCTTTTAGATCCCTGACCGACAATACTTAAAGTAAAAATATTCAAACAAAGAAATACGCGAAGTGTAGACAGAGGGGAGAGGTCCGCCCATATAAATATTGCTCTGGAAAAGAAGCTCGAAGATGATGGAAGAGGCTAAAGAAGAATAGGATGGATGAAGATCTGGTAGAGCTTAACCCCAATACGCCGGCTCAGACATAATACCTTATTTATAAGGACCTTAAAATGCAATTAATATGTAATAAGTAGATACTGTATATTGTGAGCTGACCCATAAATTAATTAGTGGTAAAATCATCCACAGTTTTAGAATCATAATGTTAAACAAAGTGCATTCTTTAATAATAATAATTATTCTTCATCTAGCCGCCACTAAATAAAATAAATAGAATTGGATTGTACGCAGGATAATAAGAATCCAATCCATTAGACATCAATGATGGGAACTATTTTGTCATCAAGGACTATACCTCGTATTGTAAAGCCAAAGTTTGAAATAGCGAAACGTTTTTTTTTTTTTTTTTTTGGTCGAACAAATTATTCCTACTTTTTTTTCTAGTTTCACTCTGAACTATCCATTTTTTTTTTTAGAAAAACCGGTTCATAAAGATTAAAGCAATCAAAAAATACTACAAAAAACGTTCTGATTTCGAACGAGCACTATTGCCTCTAGAGCGCAATGCAGAAACCATGTTAAAGGACCCTCCTTCAACTCTGCGCGAGATGTTTCTAGTAGGAAATTTAATGTAATTTCATTTGATTTTTTTTTGTTGTTTTTTTCAATAACATATAAATTTCTTAATTCTAAGCGACGGGAGAGAGAGGAAACCTGGTTATTTTTTTTTTTCGTGCTTTGAGAAAAAGTATAAGTTAAATAAATAAAAAATAAAGACAATGAAAAATACAAGGAATGCAATCACTTTTTTTTTTTATTTTATTTTTTTTTCAAAAGGTACGTAAATATCAAAATTATTAAGATTTCTGAGATTATTTTTGTTTGTTTGTTTCAGTTAAAAACAGATTTAAACCTTAATACTCTTATCTTCAACAAGCATTTTAGCAAACATTTATAATTGCCTTAATTGAAAAAAATGTACTAAATCCTTTCTTGGATCTAAAGTAACTCTTTACGTAACATAAAAATCTTTTCTTTTATGGTTACATAATTTTGTCGATGATTAAAGATTTAGTGAATAGGAAAAAACCTCCAACTTCGTTCCGAACTTAAATAACACTATTAGAAAACATTTTACTCATAGTGTGTAGGAATTGCAATGTGCTGAAGAAACTTTATCCATCACTAAAAATGAAAAAAGAAAACAAGATGGATGGATGGGACTAATTGGATGGACAGAGAATAATGGTCTGTCCAATAATCGAGTCGCAGTTCCAACAACAGACTACAAAAAAACAAGTTCCACATATTCCTGAATATTGATGAAACAGAAAATTATTACCTCAACCGAAAATACGTTACTTTTCTTACTCCGAAGTAAACTCCATAGGCCACAAAACGAGGTTCTAGGGAAAGATACAAATTGTAGATATATTGTTCGAACACATAAACTTTCAACGTTCAATCGTTGATTACGAGCTTTTAATTTACATAAAACATCACAAATTGTTGTTACTATAGAAATATAAATCCGAAATACATTAAACTTATACAGTATATTGCTATAGAGATAAATAACACAAGAACTTAATATAAATAAGGGGTCCTAATAAATAAAAGGTTCATAATTAATAAATTTAAATTTTGTAACGTAACTGAAGATCGTTTTCGGTGTGTTTTTTTTTTTTTTTTTTTTTTTTTTAAAATTATTATTATTTAAAATATTAATAATGAATATTATACTTGATGGAATCAGGATGGCTACAACAAGGAGAGAGATAGCGTCCTCAGCTCACGCTCCACTGACCTGTAAAACATAAAACAGACCATCAATGATAGTCAAATATTTTAATTTTCTTAAATCTACTTTTGATAATTTGTAAAGACAGCAGTGGTAGTGAAGTAGTATTTTGTCAAATAAGGAGCTGCGACACAAACTATTATTTAAAGGTTGGAAATAATATATTAATAAAAAATTGAGTATTTGTATTATAGCACTGAAGAAGTGTTACAACGCAGACTGAAATGCGGGCTATAATAATAACCCAAATAGTTTTAAGGAAAAACCGTAATTTTATGTAATATAAATGATGTACTAATATTCATAAACCGAAAAACATGTATACCCTGCATGTTAACTCTAGTGAATAAAAATAAAAGCTTTGTTAGCCACAATAATTTACGTTACCATTATTAAATTTATAAAACTATATCTTATGTTTTAATAATGATTTCAATTCAGGTGTAACCGTTTAATTTATGGTAAGGGAGGCAACCGAACGATTACAACAAATAACTATCAGCCAATTGTATTCAAGTGTCACTGATATGATGAAAGAACTATGATTGCAATACCTTAGCTAAGTATGATACAAAATTATGAAATTCATAAAGATTAGCTATTGGTTCCTCCAAGGAAAGGTAGCACAACAAACCGATTAAATGCGGGAATCGTTTGACAGGGCTGCTGCCAATAAGCTTATTAGCGGATAATCCACCAAAAAGAACACAAAAAAAAAAAAAAATGCATTTGAAACAATTTTATTTATATTGAAATATTTAATTCGTTTTCCAACTAGGTCAGTAGTCATTTATTTCACGGTGGTCTCTGGAAGTAAATCTCGAACCCCCCAATCCGGTTAAAAGAGTTTGGGAGAAAAAATAAAAAAATAAAATGGCTACAAATATCAAATATCATATAAAAAAACAGAATTTATGACTACTGAAGTGAAGTTCAAGAAAAAAACAGTTAACACCAAGTATGGTAAAATTAAAGTAACGAAAAGGTTTAAGTACTTAGGAGAAATAATATGTTGCAATGGATCGGAGAAGAAGGGCATCCAGCAGAAAATAAAAAAAATGGAACATTCGAGCTTCCAAACGGGCAAGGTTTACAATAAGAAGAACCTCTCCTCCAATGCGAAATTAAGGCATTACAATGTTGTGATAAGGCTTGTGATTTTGTATGGGATGGAGACCACTTGCTTACCCAGCCTAGAAAGGCTATTAAGAATAGAAAGGAGGATCTGAGAAAGATCTATGGGCCCAGGAAAACACAGGAAGGTTACAGACTAAGATCTAACGAAGAGATCTACACAGAACTGAATGATCTGGAGACCGAAATAAGAATCCGAAGGCTGATGTTCTATGGACATATGAAAAGGATGAAGAAGGAAAAACTAAATAAAGAGATATTCGATAAAATTTGTAGCTATAAAAGCGTAGGTGGATATACAAAGCAAATGCAAGAAGAATTAAAGAACCTTAAAATGTCAGAAACCGACTGTTTGGATAGAGAGATGTTCCAAAAAAAAATAAAATAAAAAATCTCACTACAATTAGCAGAGAGAAAAAGAGGGGTACAATGTGCTCCAGGGAGAGAAGGGAGAGAGATTCAAGAATAATGAAGCTAAGATGGGGGGAAAGAAAGTCGAGAACCCCAAAGAAGCCTAAACCATGATATTCGCGTGGTCCTTGGGACCTATACGTGGAAAAAAAAAATAAAAGCTTAATTGTCTTAGTTAAACGATTTTTACACACAAAATGAATAAACAGTCAACTGTTTTTGTTTTGTTTTTTTGTTTTTTTTTTATGTGATCGAACATTTAATCTTTCCTTGTCACAGCATTTGATCAAAAAGTAATCTAAGACTTGTCCTTTCAGATTTAGAATGAAGACATTTTCGTAGAGAATAAAGAACTGAAAACGGAATAAATAACAATGGAAGCACAATTTAGAACATTTTTCATATGAAATTGATAAACGGGGATTCCCTGCATCACATCATATCTGGTTCATGGAAAAAAATCCATTTTATCTTGACTTCGCAGTGTAAAATTAGCTGTCATATTATTACAATCTATTTTTATTTATAGATGATTTAGATTTGCATGTGTGCGCGACTGCATTTGTACGTAACGTGTTTTTATCATGATAATTTTCTATAAGAATAATTTTGAAACAAAAATAATCGAAAATCTTTAATCAGTCTAAGAGAAACGCAGCCACAAACATTGAAATAATAATACGTTAAGATGGTAGAAAATTTAATGCAATATTATACCAAAAGAATGGAATGTTAAATGTGGAATTTATACGTCTAAAGAAAACTGAACTGCATATCCTGTAAATAAAAGATTCGATTATGATGTGTGAAGAGGTTAAATTGGCAGAGATTGATCATGCAATAATTATAGAACCTTCGGGTGCGTTGGGCCTTCTAGTTATAAATTTGTTAAACGGGTTTACTCAGCTCTGCATTTAGAAGACATTATACATTAAAATGGATTGAAGTATGGATTTAAAGTTATGCTCCGAGGCTGTGGAGTTTATAATCAAAATATTCTAAAATAATATTTATACGATTTTACAAAAAAAGAGGTTTCACCAATAGTCCAGTCAATGAGTGCTGAAATGAGGGTTGTAGAGTGCATGGAATATGCGATAATTTTTGACTCCATAGCTTCGTTAGGAATAGTTAGAAGGTAAATAAACATACCAAAAGTTCCCGCTTGTGAGGGATGAGCTAACGTGTGCCTCCCACGATCGTTTCTCAGAAAAAACGTCAGAATCAAAGATGTATAGCATTAAATTTATTTAAATGTCATACCTACGTTTCTTACATACACTTTAAGTAAATGTTTGACAAAAAGTGTGGTAAATACTTGTTTCCCAAAAGTATCGATTTTTAATAACTTATATCTCGAAAACCGTTGAAAGTTCGACAAATCTGTTTATAAACAAATTCATAGGAAATTTAATTAGCTTTAATTTTGATCTGTAGCATATTTTCCTAGAGTCCACCGTTTTCGAAATACAATCGATAAACCCAAAAATAAGACCTTCTCCTCTACCCCACACTATACGCTCACACCTCCAGGGGCGGGGACTTTTAGTATGTTTACCTTCTAACTACTCCTAATGAAGCTGCGAAGTCAAAAATTATCGGATATTTCATGCACTCCACAATACGTTTATTGACTGGACTACAAACTTCATAAGCATCATGGATTAAGTAGGTATTGAATATTGATAAAACTCTGTAAGAAAAGATATTTAATCTTTTATCGATTTGATGATTAAACTTTTTTTCGTTTGAACTTCTCGTTAAAAAGAAAAATTGTAGAAAATGTTCTTGGATAAGTGTCTCTGCCCATAAAAAGTTTGCAGATCTTAGTAGGTCCGCAATATTGTATCAAATTCCTTAATTTTCAGTTTAGGTATTTCTTTTCACATACAATAGATAGGCAATAGACCTGAACTTACACAGCTAAAGTGACTAGATGATACGATATGACCTAAAATAAAATTTAACATTATTAAACTTTGAATAGTCAATTCACTGTAGCAAGAAATTGGCTATTTTTTAAAAGTAGTTAAAAAAAACCCATTAATTCATTATTGATTAGTTTTTATTTTAGGCATATCCTCTTTTTGGAAAATAATAACGAACGGCAATATATCAGAAGCCATGTAATGCTTAGTTACATTTATTATTTATAAATTATATATGTGAATTAAAAAAAATAAAAAATTCTATTTCAGTCATTGATAATCAATTCTTTCGAATTTACTTCGTTCCATTAAGCAGACTCTAAAAAACAGATCATAATGCAGTTCAATCACAATCAAAATGTTGTGATATAAAGAGAACATAAAAAGCATTTGTTAGCTCTCCTTTCACTTATTATTATAGTGGATACAATGGATAAAACAGGTTTACATTAACTATGCCATTTATTTAATTCATTGTATCGTGAACCATAGAAGATTTTAATTTAAACATTTCTTCGCAATCGACATAAAAATTATGGGAATAATATTCTTCTATACCACATTGATATTCAACAATACAACAGATATACAATACCGATACAATTCCTTTATAATTTGATCAGAAGAAAAATTCACTATTTTAGATGGAAAGAAATTCAGAATTATAAATCAAGAATTTACTTAAAATAACCTGAGCTTAACATAAACGAAGAGGCACAGTACTTAATAGGATTTCATAACAGGATATTACCAAAAACATTTATTCACCCTTTTAATAATAATTTAAAATACATAATTACTCAGGCTGAAATATTGAAATAAAAATTTTCTCATAAATGAACAAAATATTTTGAAATAAAAAATAGATTTAAAAAAAAAATACATAAAATGAAAATTAATATAATTTAAATAACATTCACAAACATTTGCTGAAGATCGAAAGAAATAATGATTTTTCAAGAAGTAACAGACAGACAAAGAAAGGAAACAAATGAAAATTTATAGGCATAACTATAATCATCTTCTAGAATTAGTTCTAAATAAATCAATATATATATATATATATATATATATATATATATATATATATATATATATATATATATATATATATATATATTTAACTATTTATTGATATTCAACACTGTATACTTACATATAAGTAAGTTTGAGGAACGTCATTACAATGACATGCCAATAACATGTAAAGAACTACTCACTAGTAAAACTTCAATAAAATTTCTACATAAGAAGGTCTATGGCCATCTTCTTTTCAGAAGAGAATTACCGGGAATTTAATGTGAGGCAAGGTGGAGGACTAATTGATCCCAGTGGGTATGGAGCTTACTATAGAAGGATAGGTATCTGGTTTGGACCGAATCAGCAACAATGCAACATTAAGATCTCTATGAATAAGCATATTTGCGACATAATAAGGAGCAATGAGGAATTTGGATTGTAAAGATCTGGCCATCTGTTATGTGAATTCCAAGTAAGTCGTTTGTCAGATGGGCTCCTAGGTAGCGGATCTGTTTCTCGATCTGGGATCAGTGAGATTTATTAAAGGATACTTTAGGAAAGGAAGTCGAAGGTTTACGACGAATAGTAAAGGTTATGTGTTGATATATGTTTGGATTTATTTGAATTCTCCATTTTTGACACCATTCAAGTCTGGGATATGAGATTGGAGGGGTTGAGATGCAATGAAAGAAACATTATTTACAGATAAACGTGTGTCATCAGTGTAAGTGGTGAGAGCAGTGATAGGATGAGTCGAGAAAATCAAATTTAAATTAATAAGATGCGATGTTATCAAAAACAAACAGACATAATAGGCAATTCATGCAGACAAATCAAAACAAAATATATTCAAAAACAATCGACTTAGATTATATAACTACCTTTTATTACGCCAATACAATGAGGAAAATTTATATTTCAGCTGAAATAGCCTTGCTTGAAGGGAATAAAAATACCTAGCACGGTAGCGGGACAATAAGAGCACTTAATAATTTTTATAATCCATTATTATAATTAACTAGGTTTGTTGAAACCAAAACAACAAAAAAACCTTGATCCTTGTCATTTACGAGCTTCCCCAACTGCTTTTCAACTCTGATAATTATTAAATGTAGTTTATGGCTTTTTAAACAACATGAATACAATTTTCAAGTAGATTTCGCTGTGATAATTCTAAAATAATAATTATTTTAAAGGTTTTATTAAACTCAACATTTACTGTTCCTAGTTAAAAACCATCTGGGCTTACACACACAAAAAAAGTCCTATTCGAAAAAGAAAAACATTCCAATCTAAATTCTTATGTATGATAAAAGAGCCCCTCCTACGTGTCAAACGAAACACTACACACAGACTACAGGTATTCCGATATTTAAAAAAATTACAGATATTTTAATGACAAATTACTGGAAACTTTAACAACTAGGTACAGAATATGGCAACATTACTAATTCCAGATATAACTTAACAATGTAAATACAATTATACGTAAATAAAAAAAGGGAAAACATCTTTAGAATTTTCAAATTAGAAGATTTAGAGGACTTTAGAATTTAGAATTTACACTTTCAAAAATATGACGGCCCTGGCAATAATATAGTTCTAACATTATCATAACAAATCAAATGTTTAGTCATTAAGGAATGAATTTAGTTAGTTAAATTAGCATTGACTGGTAGATCAGATGAGTAGAAGGATTACTAAACAAAAAACAGCTTTCTTTATTTGAAAACTAACAATCTAACACATCTACTAATTTGAAAACTTATACAAGAACGATTTATTCCTTATTAGGTTCGATTCCCACCTGAGCGGGTTAAAATTTATTTCGCCACGAAAGATCCACGAAATTGACCTTCCCACCATGGTAATAGGTTCGTAACCTTTAGTTTAACCCGTCCTTCCTGCCCTAGTTGGAGCACATAAGGACGTTAAGCCCAACATTCCTAAAACTTCGTATTAAAAAAGCAATTTTTAAATTAATAATTTTTTTTAATAAACGAAATGAACACGATTGCACAAATTTGCCAATTGTATTTTAAAATGGATACCTAAATGATTTCCCATGCCTTTAATGATATTAATAATAGGTAGGCTGCTTTTAATTCGGTTTAATTATTCGAGGAAATATTTTTTACTTTAATCTGAATGAATATAAAAAAGGCAAGGAGACAGGAACACCCCTTAAACTGGAAACAGGCTAAAGTAGTCCAGTACCTAGAGCAAAACTCACCTTGAATGTAATTTTTTTACAGGAGCTTTTAAAAACGGCTTTTTAGATATAAATTGCCAGAAATGCAAGGAATTCTAAATAATATAAAAATCAGACAAATAACGAGAATAATTTAAACTATATTTAATATTTTAAAAAAAAAAATTAAAACAATAGTTTTACAGTATAACAAGAAACCATCCCTCCATTCATACTTGTGCTAATCTAACGCCTCCACTTCCGCGAATCTGGATATGCTTTCTTCCACTATCTCTTATGTAAATAACATACATAAAAAAAAAATTCTGCCGTTCCATAATTAATTTAAGTAAGTATCCATCAGATACAGCATTATGCATCGGCACATATCATTGTATATTCTTCATTTTTTCCGAGCATATTATATAATTGAGAGGAGATAATATACTACCATAGGCAATATAAACCGTCAAAGGTATTGCAACACACATAATTCTCGAGATTTTCCTGGTTTTTACCTTAATCCATACTTGGTATATATTCATATTAATATTATTTATAAAACGTGAGACATTAAGGATTAGACACATCAATGTTTTTCCAATTTTTTTCAAATTTCCTTCAGTCCATGCTTATCATTCGTTGCGTTATTTACAAGTATGCCAAGACTAGTGGAAGCAGGACAGTCTGGAAGCGAGAGGGGACAATATGTTTTATTAAATATAAATTTAAAATTTAAAAGTTAAAAATGTAAAAAATGAAAATTTTAAAAAGTAAGTTTTCTAACTTATTTGTTTATTGGAAGAAATATTGTAATTTATTTAAATAAAAAATATTTATGTCTAATTTAGGAATGTTTATTATACACTTCAGAACCTTTCTTTACTATGATAAAGAATATAATTCAAATATTGCAAAGTGTTGCGATACTTTTGAAGGGGAGTTTATATGAATAATAATTATATTGGTATATATTTCTAATTTATGCCGGGTTCCTAACATCAATTCAACTGATGGCGTGTATTGGAGTAAGCCCGTCAGCTATTTATGTTTGCCTTCTTAAAATAGTTGGACGCGTTGCCTACCAAAGCAGGAATATCCTAATGACCCATCAGACATCGTCTAGTATTAAGGAAATAGGCATTTTAATTTAATATGTGAAACCATAACAGATTAATTTTTTTTTTCTTCTATATCAGATTCCATATTTATTATTTTAAATTTATAGAATATCTTTTCTTCTTCTTCTTCTTCGAAAGGATTTTCTTCGCTATTCGAAATTTCCTTCAGCCAATCTCCTCTCTCCGTCGGTTCCTCCACTTCTCTCTGTCCATCACTTCTTCTTTTTCCGTTAGTCCCCGGCCAGCTATACCTTCAGCCACACCTCTCCACCTGGCCCACCTCTCCTTCTCCTACCCTCTGCTTTCCATCCATAAGCTATTTTGGGGATTCTTTTATTATTCAATCTTTTAATATGGCCGAACCATCTCAATCTCCTTCCCTCCATTACCTCCAGGATATTCCTGTTTACTTCCATTCTTTCTCTTATAATTTCATTTCGGATTCGTTGAATACTTGAGATTCTAGCTGAGAATATTTCTTATTTTCTAATTATATCAATATAAAGAGAAATAACATAATAAGTACTTCAGAGAAAATACAACAAATTTTGTTTTGTTTACTTACGTCATGAAAAGAAATACTAAATTTCCATAGAATGGAATGGAGATACTAATGTCTTTTTTTACGTTTAAATCAAAATATTCAATTCGGATTTAGATTATTTGATACAAAAACTTCACAATGGTTCTAGACTTGAAGTTTTCAACTGACACTGAGAACTTCACCCAGTAGCATTAAATAAAATACCATAGAGAGATAAATTATTAGTTATTATTTTTAAACCAGTTCCAAAAATTACTTCAAATTTGAATTTCATATAATCCAAAATTTAAGTTTCAAAAATTCCAAACCTATTAATTTCAATCAGATAAGATATTTATGCAAATATGTATGAATTTATTTGAAAATAAGAATTAAAAAATACATTTTCCTAAAACGTATAATTTTTCATATTGTTGGGAAACTATAGAATAGGAATATTATACAAACAGCATTAAAATACAGCAGGAGACAAAATGAGGTATTTTGCACATAAATTATAAAAGCTTATTCAACTTTTTAGTCCTGGAAAATCTAGATCTAAATTCAACTTCTTTCATTTGCGTTACAATAGTTTGATCTATATTTTAATTTTTTTGTACGTTATAACATTATAAAATAGGAATAAGATTGACAACAACTAGATTCCAAACAAATTTTCCTAGTCAGGAAAATAAAAAAATAATTGTGGTTCTATTCATAAACCTAAAACGTATCTTTCAAGTCGTACATGTTTACATTACATTGAATTTCTTGATTTGTAACATGTTTTTCGATGAATAAATGTAACGTGAATGATAATGTATAATTCATATCTATAACATATAATTGAACTATAATATAATAATTAATAATTATATTGTACGTAAATAATAATTATATGATAATTAAATAATATATATAATATAATAGCATATTCACTGCATAATCTCATAGTGAATAATTACTTTATATAAAGTTTTTCTTTGATGTAATTATGGTTTCCTCCTTCAGCTGTTACACACTTACATATTCCCGTTTGATAAAAATGTTTAATTGTAGTTCTTGAAAAACCGTATATTTATTTAGTTGATTTACTTAGGGTCTTACTACTAACTTTTTAATGGAAGATATTTAATCAACATTTAATTTGCCATGAAGTACGTACGTAAATAAATATCATGACAAAATCAGGAGTACAGCCGTAGCTAGGCGAAATAGATACGCGTAGAAGTTTTAGACTGGTTGCCGAGTAAAGATAATCCATCGCAATAAAAAGGCAGTAGTAAAGAGTGAGACTTGGTATAGTTAAAGGCAGGAGCCTATGAGACTTATTGCAATGAAGTGGAAACGTCGTAAAAGTATGTGGATTTCATGTTCGGAAAATACTATTTATGTTTGGTATTACTACACTGTATATTCTTCATAGTGCATTATAAAATCATTGTTAATAAAACCTATTTTTCTCTTTTGAACCACTGAATTGTTACAGTATAATTAATGTTATAACTCTTCCGAATGTATTATCTACTATGTAATTTCAACATTTAGTCTCAAATCTAATATGTTCATAGCAATAACCATTTAACTAACCATTATGGTTTTAAAATCAGATAAAAGCGCTGAAAATCAATGTCAATAATGCATTGAGTGCAACCAATGGGTGGTCCCCCTATTATTTTTTGGCATGTTGTTATGTTCTCGAAATGATGTATTTTTCTTTCCAGTTGTAAATTTCAAAAAAATAATTAACAATATGGTAGGTAGGTAGATTTTACTTCTTTGACATTGTATAACTAGCACAGTAAAGGGTTCCACGAGAAATAAATTGTAACTACGAGTAGTTTATTGCTAAATTAACAAATCTATAAATTTGTCCATTGTAATAGTTTAAAAAAATGTGAAGAATCATATAATTGTATCAAGCTTATTTCTGTCCAAAGCTTAGATACATATCGCACAGGTATTTCAAATGTCACACAGCTCAATAACCTGCATTAAACAAATGTCAAATTTTAGTCTTGTATGAAATATCGAAAGTGCGCCTGAATTATCTTTTAATACCAACCGTAAGGGAGATGTACCAGGTGGGATTTGAAGTTTATTCCTTATTATTAATTAATAATACATTTCATAAAAGGACATTGTACTTAAATTTGATGATAAATCAAAAATATAAATTTTTGAGTTGGGTCACTTTTGAAATACATGTGTGACATATCCATGATAATTAACGTCAAATTGGTAAATAACTCGTCAAAAATTTTTGAAATTTTGTTCCTTTGGCGATGGATTGTGATACCTGATTCAAAGGTAAGTTTTTACGGTAATTAATAATTATTATTTACCTCTAGAAATTAACACACAAATATTTTTAAGCCCCCCAAAAATATTTTCAAATAGCGAAAATAAGAATACTAAAATGATGTCCAATTATAGGTCAACTGTTCAGCAATCATGCGTAAACAATCTCTAGCTAAAACGTATGGCCCATTTTCAATTTTTATTCGAAACTGATGTCTAGCATCTCATCTTTTGTAAATATTAAATTTATCATATTTACGCAAAATATTAGAACCAATTAAAAGTTATTAAGGAAACTGTGAATAAAAAAAAAATGTAGAAATACTTGAACGAAGAAAGAAAAATATTTAATGCTAAATATTTAAGTAAAACTAATCTGCAACCAGTCGAAAACCCTATTCAAGACAATATATATATATATATATATATATATATATATATATATATATATATATATATATATATATATATATATATATATATATATACACACGTAAATGGCAGATTTATACTTGTTCTCTTACCAAACTATTCCTAATAGTTACTGAGCATCATCAGGTATTATTATTTAGATCATTCAAAATTTGAGAAGTAAACTTGAAACATCTGAAAATATAGATTACATACATTGTACTCTAGGAAAAGTCAGTCATTGTTTTAAATGTTCAAAGTTTATTTTAAAGTCAGTCAGCCAGTTATTGTTTGAAGTGAGTGCGAATATGGATTTTATTTGTTTTGATTAGTCAGGATTGGTTCACAAGGACGCTAAATGTTAAAAATCTAACCGAGATTAGTAAAGCTGCTAAATGACTGTTAGTGTTTGTTTTTTACTTTTTCTTTTTTTTAATTTCAAAAATTTTAATAAAAAGAAAGTTAAATTTATTGAAAATTGTTTTTCAATTTCTTCTCTAGCGATATAAAAAAAAATATATAAACTTAATGAGTTGAAAAGATCTTACATTATCATTACACAATAATATATATGATGGTGCTTCTGTAGTTTTAACATTATTTATGAAATGTTTCAAAGCTAATGATCAACGCCAAAAGAACCAATTGTACCTTGGACTACTCGTAAAAAATAAATAATCACAGCAAAAAATCTTAAACATTTAACTCAAACGTTTCATACAAAAGAAGCTCTGCCAAATTATGGTGTTTCATGGATCAAGATTAAATCACGATACCTTAATTCTCTTTAGCCTGACATGTTAATATAAAATAATAAAAATGTTAAAAAAACACATATCATAACATTGATCCATAGACTATGAAGTGAGAACCTAAGTTTAAGTGGATGTCACATAACAGAAACGAAACCATTAAAATTTTAAGTTAAAATCAACACTAAAAAAATCTTTTTAGTCACCACTCAACAAACAAGGTCTGAGTGATAACTCTTTAAAGAGGATTGATAAAAACTGAAAAGTCATGAACTAAAAACGGGTTTTCTATTTGGGTAACATTAAATTGTATAAAACGTCTTAGGAACAGATCGTGAAACCGTTTCTCTGGTTCCATTGTTATAAGACAGAAAAAAATTCAACATTCTACCTGCACATGGGAACCAAGCAACAAACAATTCAGCTGGTAAAACGATCACGGAAAATTCTTCCGTTGCTGAAACTAAAATAACCACAATGCGGCGTTGTTGAGATAACTTGGGCAGTATTTTTCAATCTTATCCAAATACATGAAGAATGTAGATCTAATTTTTGTTTTAAGAATCACAACCGCCATCATGTAAGTGGTAATAAATAAATAAAATACATTTTTCATAAGAGGGAAAAAAGTATATAACTTCTTCAAATTTTTTTGAAATAATTAAACAATTTTTTTTCCCTCGGTAATAACATGCATTTATGCTGCTTGTCGTGAAAAAATTATATAGTTTCCATACTATTTAGCCATGGGAAAATTTAGAATTTAATGCGGGTTCACGCTGTTGGTATTTTTTGTGGTTTACATTGTTTTTGCACCGATTCAACTATCATTATCACATTTATGTGATTTGCATTGGATATAATAACACGGTTAATTTACAAGAAAATAACAGTTTTATTTGTTTTTTGTTGGGTTTTTTTTTTTTTTTTACTAGTGTTTTTTGACTTAATTTATAATTGTACGAGAGGATTTGTATTGTTAGGTCAGTTAGCTTTGTTAAATAAATTTATAAATATTTAACAACCCAAAACAAAATTATACGTATCCATGATTTATGAATTTCAGTTAATTGTAAGGTTGGTCTGATCATTGAAGTTAAACGTTCAATATTTATAAATACTTATAATGGTTTGAGTTATACAGGGTGAGTATCTCTTAGTGTAAAAAAAAGAATTGTGTGAAACAAGATCATAAATGTAGCAAAATGCCGCATACCTTACCATACCGCTTAATGGAAATATGCATTGGAAAACATAATAAACTCTTCATAGGATTAAATAGCAAAGAAAAAAATTATTGTTTAATAAAAAATAAAGGAAAACTGTCAATAAATCGACACCAGACCAAAGTATCTTATGTTATTACATCTATTTATTTATTAGTATAATTTAAGACTTATTTGATTAGATTTTCAATGCAAGGTTTAAAACTCAATGATAATGAACATAGACCTCAAATTCGCAACTAGCTTCTGAATGCAGGCGGTATTTAAGAATACCACTTTTTGAGGTGAATTTTATGGGCAGATGAGTCACAGGGGAAAGTATTTCTATCTATCCATGTATATCGTTGGATTATATTTGTATTGCTTTTGAACAATGTGGAAGAGCACCATGGTATTGGAAAATCATATTTTGCCGAGCTTCAGGTGATAAAGTTGTGGTAGGATATTTTGTAACAAGTCTTAGTAATCTCATCATTCAATCTATTGGGAAAACTATGATTTTTCAACACTATTCGACAGCAATAAAAAGATATAAAAACAAACGATACTCCACATGGAACGGTAGAAATTCCTTCCCCTGTAAAGATGGACTCATCTACCCATAAATTCACCGCAAAAAGTGGTATTCTTTAATACCGTCTGCATTCAGAAGCTAGTAGCAAATTTGAGGGCTGTGTTCATTATCATTGAGTTTAAAACCTTACATTGAAAATCTAATAAAATAAGTCTTAAATTATAGTAATAAATGTAATAACATAAGATAGTCTTATCTGGTGTCGATTTATAGACAGTTTTCCTTTATTTTCTATTAAACAATAATTTTTTTCTTTGCATTTTAATCCAATGAATAGTTTATTATGTTTTCCAATGCATATTTCCATTTAGGGATTGTTATAATGTTTTATTTACACAAGTAACTGATTTGTATGCCAAATGAGAACACCATGTTTTTTCGGTTTTAAAAGTAAATTTCTACATGAAATCGAAACAAAATCATTACGTTTAACATATCATTCAAAAGCTTATATAATTTTCAAGTTTTTGTGAGATTTGACGGTTGGTAGATGGTTTCTTCAAAAAACGGTGAGCGTTGAAGTAATATAAAACATTGTGACTTCCCCAAATAAAGTGAAGCTATTCTTTAGATACCAAGTTTGTAAAATTCAAGGTTACATGTACTCAGCTACTTCAGAAAATTTAATTCTAAATCCGAAAATGTGGTCAAAATTTGAAAAATATTTAAACAAAATGGAGATATTACAGCTTTTATGGGAAAAAACGTGGTTTCCTCAAAAAAGACATTGATTTATCGTACACTTGCAACGGATTGGAATAGAAAGGTAAGGTCTGCGGCATTTTGCTACATTTTTGATCTAGTTTCACACAATTTTTTTTTTTTTACACTAAGAGATACTCACCCTGTATAATAATATTTTAGAGATAAATTTCTAAATTTTCAGTGGTTTTGTAGACATTGCTACTTTATTTATCTGCTAAGTAATTATCCTCCAGTATTTCGTTTAACTGTTAATTATTATCAGAAATTTCTCATAAATTATTAAAAGGTTGGTATTAGCAATAAAAATGGCCGAAATCCAAATTCCGAGCTGAAAGGAAATAAGCTTAATTACGTATATTAATTTATAGGAATACAAATGTATGAAAAAGAAAGATCATTACGATAATAAAACTATATTAAATAGGAAAGTAACTACAATATGATACTTCAGGGTACAAAAATGAAGAGGCCTTAGAACAAAAGATCAATTCAACAAATGGATGTCAAAGATCACGAGACTTTTTTAGAATTCTAGGCTTGAGAAATGTGAGAATGACATGAGTGGTGGGGTGAGGGAAGGGAGTTAAGAAGATATTAGCCCTAATAAATAATTCTACTCACGACACAACACCGAACTAAACAAAATATACTAAAAGTCATTAAACGAATAAATCTACATAGAGTTTGATTGAAGAGACGTCAAGTACTTAACCTAATGTCCTTAACATAACAATTTATTCTTCATTCTTTGTCGAATGACTAGAAATAGCTTAAGTTTTATTTACCTATCAATAAAAATCGTGTATTGTAAAAAGCACGCAAAGATAAAAAAATAAATTCATAGGACATCCGAATAAACTACATTTAGAGTTTAATCTCCCGATATTATAAAAATCAGCATTGAGTTTTCAGTTCTAGAAAGCACTAGGTATATACTATCAACCCAGAGAGAAATATTTAATCCGAAGATCTGCTACAACTTTTTTTATAAAATTGGTCTTGCTATTTCTTAATTGTGATAGAAAAAGAAACTTTCATAGCAAATTTTTATTATTTGAATCGAATTTCGTGGATTGGTAGGAATTATTGGAATCTAGTTTTCTAGGAATAAATGTGAGTTCTTCAGTAGCTTGTTCCATTGTGAATTATAGCCTCAATGATATTTCCACGCGTAGCTGTAAATTTTATCCTGGTACTGTTCCACTGATTGGGTGGAAGAAGAGTAAGTAAAAGCCTTAACAGCAAATCGAGTTTTTAATTTGTCATTAAAAAGATGGTAATCCATGTGGTTAGAGAATATTTACAATATGATTAGCTAAATATTAGTCGATTTTTAATCTTCACTACATGGTTAAGAAGATTGAAGGTGATGAGATTAAACTACCCTTATCAGTAGTAATTTTAGAAAATAAAGCAAAACTTTTTAAGTTAAACCACATTAAATACTGTAATAATGCAGTCATACAATGGGAAAAATCCAATAGCAAAAAATCAATTACCCAATGCTATTTATGTCAAGAACACAACCACGTAGCCAGAAATAGTAATAAAAAACCGAGATGCCTAAAATGCGCTGAAGAACATTTAACAAAACTATGCCCAAACATTTTGGTCGATGGTTTTCTCCCAAAATGCTGCAACTGCTAAGAGCAACATTTTTCATTATAAAAACCGCTATGTTAGCTTCCATCCCTCAAACCTCATCCAAATATAAACCTCCAGAACTACCACCACAGCTCAAAACACTTGTACATTTAAAAAATAATATCATGAAAAAATGCCAAAAGTCAAAAAACCACAACCACAAATCCATAACCAATAGAATAAATTCAATAACAAGAAACAAATAAAATAAATGGCGAAACGAACAGTGGTCACTAACTCTTAACAAACTACGCCGTGGTGACAAAAGTTTATGGCGGATCCACAACATCCTTACAAATTCCTCACAGCCCATACCTCCACTTTGACATAATAATGGTTTTGTTTACTCGGACCAAGAAAAACTGAATTATTGGCCAAATATTTCAGTTCCGTATGCTCCCTCACACCAAACTACAAATCAAATCACCATCACCGGAAAGTTATTACTTTAGTAAATAAATTCCTCAAGAATCCTGTACTTCCTATCTTTCCAGCCATATCCCCAAAAGAAACAAGCAAAGTATTAAAACAAAATAAAAACGAAGAAATCCGCTGGTCAAGATTCAATTCCCGCAATAGTAATAAAAAAAAAAGCCAAAAATCGATCTTTTTTATAACTAAAGTTTGCAACCGTATAATCCGTTTTAATTACTACCCCTCTTCCTGGAAAATAGCAAAAGTTATATCCATTCCAAAAACAAACAAAAACTTATCAGAAACTGAAAATTACAGGCCAATAAGTCTACTTAATATAGTATCTAAAATATTTGAAAAAATACTGCTATCAAGGATACAACAACATACAGCACTTCATAACCTGATTCCAAATGATTAGTTCGGATTTCGAGCACAGCATTCAGCCGTTGCACAATTAGCAAGACTGACTGACTACATAACCAAAGGTTTTAGCGAAAAGAGACACACAGGTATGCTCCTCCTTGATATTGAAAAAGCATTTGACAAAATTTGGCACTCAGGACTAATTTACAAACTCATTACATACAAATTCCAGACCTATTTAATCCACCTTATAAATTCCTACCTAGACAATAGATCAATATATGTTACAATTAATAATTTCTCCTCATCTACCCATCCAATAACAGCTGGACTTCCTCAAGGTAAGTCATGTCTTTCACCCACATTCTTCAATAGACCACTATATATCTATAGAAGACTACCATATCCCTTGGGCACAATCAACAACATATCTTGGTGTAGAATTAGACCGATCCCTCACTTTTACAGCACATGTTAATAAAAAATGTAACAAAATAAAAAATATGATCAGTAAAATGTCCCCTTACTTCAATAAGCACTCTAATTTATTCAATCGAAACAAATTAATACTCTACAAATCCGTAATCAGACCTATGATAACCTATTCATCACCTGTTTGGAGTAACACATGTAATACAAATTACAGAAAACTGGAAGTCATACAAAATATTTGTATTAATGACCCCAAATACACAAGAATTACCACTATGCTCACTGATCTCAACCTACCCACAATCAAACAACACATTCAGTCCCAAACAAACTCATTTTTCATATCAACTGCTATATCTGAAAATCCATATATCCAAGAAATAGGAAATTACAACAAGAAAACTCAAAAAAGATACAAACACAATCGGACAAAACACATATTACTTAAAGATTAAAAAACTAATTTCTATAAATAACATAATAGTATTTAGATTAGATTAGTGTAAACATTTTTACACCATAAAGTTATAAATAAAAGTTTGATATTGTATTATATCACAAAAGTAATCTTATTATTTTTGTTTATATTTTGTAATTATAAGTTGTGTATTATTATCTTTATTACTTGGCTTAGATTATAATTTACCTATTATTTATTATAATTCATAAAATTAACTATTATTGTAAATTGAACTAGTATTGTTTATTTTGTTGTGTAGGTTTTTTTTTAGTTTTTCCTACTGTTTTATCATATTTGCATTATTTGGTTGTTTATAGATTCCTCCATATTAATTACTATTTCACATGAGATGGATGTGTATCTAAACATGTACCTATGTTTTTATTTGCCTAATTTGGCTTTATGTAATTTATTCTCAAATAAAGAATAATAAAAAATAAATAAAAAAAAATCTTCACTGGGATTCACATCTCGCAAACATATTAATAGCATTCTGAATAACAATTTTATTGAAAATAAAAAAAATTTATTGGCAATTTCAAGCTCTAGATATCACCATTGTAACCTCTCCGGCAGGATGGCACTCGCCCACGTATCGGTCGATTTTCAAACTGTTATCCACATATTATCGCTTTTTTTTTTTTTTAATAAGAAATTAATAGAAAATCGAAGTATGTAACATCTCTTATAAACACACGAATTATATGGATAATCCAATAACCTAATAGTCCGATCCAGATATTTGTGCAAAAGACTAGACAAATATTTCCATTTGTTATAATAATAATACAATTAGGATTGATACATTAATTGTCATTTATATTTTAATTATTTTATTTAAAAAATAGTTTCGAATGTTAAGCATTCACCATCAGTTATAAAACATAAAATATTTTTGTTAATATGTTTGTTAACATAAGTCCATTTTTGTAAAATTTTCACGACTGGTCGATAAAGGTAAAGGTTAGACTGGGATTAGGAAGGGTCCTTGTTTTTGTATGGCCATTTTATATGTGATTTAACTATTTTTTCGAGAAAACCTTCCACCTAAAGATAGTAAAGTAGAAAAACAATTTAATAAAATATCTGGAAATTGGACTAAGCTGGTTTCGGAATTCCACGCCTCATATATATTCAAAGTTTTTAAGACAAGAGATAATATATATTGGTATTCGCCTAAGGTAAAGGTACTTAGGCAATGGTACCAAGCAAATATACTGTCTTACATTTTTAAAAACATTAATATATATAACGAATGTAACAAAGTGCTAATGGTTTTGAAATTTTGTATGTGTTACAACTAATGATGAATACATAATATTCGAAATTAGTTTTTAAATAAAATAATTCAAACAGAAGTGGCAATTAATTAATCAATCTTCATTATATTGATTCTTCTATACCATCATGCGTGCCTTACTTAAGTGACAATAATAAAAATATTTCTTTCAAATATTTGGAAATTTCTTTTATCGGCTTTTGTTACTATCCAGTCTCTGAGCCATTTATAAGGATTGTGGAGATGCCTTTCTTATAAAGAACTATCTTAGTCCGGTGAGATAAAAGACTGCTTCAAAGATGTTGTTTGCAGACTAAAGTAGCATCGGTTCGCAAATATGATCCTTTTCGTTTCCCTTACAGTTCTCATGCTCCATAAACAAGTTCCTCAATCTTTACGAATTGAATAATCTGAATTAATACATACCGGTTGTGGCGTCAATAAACAACTGATTAAACATTTGTTTGTAATCATCTTCAATCAGTTCAACTACAACGTCCAAATGCCTAAGCGGGGATAATTGAACGAAGCCGCAGAAATTCCATCAATTACATACACCATACTAAAATCCCTTAAATTTGGACTTTAAACATTATTATCTCTAGATTTTATCTTTAAATTGAGAAAGTTTGACAATATATTATAATACGCCAAACATAATTGTACAGTAGAACCTCACTAATCAGCCTCTCGCTAGTCTAACTCTCCGGGTAATCTGACCCAACCAAAGAGTCCCGTGGGGTGCAAAATATTTCTGCGGGATCCCCAATAGTCCTAATTTTCATATTTTCGGTTATCTCTTAAAAGGTAGCGGAAATTGTGATTTTTTATTCCGGCTTTGCTCTTTACTTTCATAAAAATTACGTTTAGAACATACTTTATAATTAACGAAGATGAGTTAGTTTTCTACAAACCTAACAAAATATAGTGTTACAATGGCCATTGCTTCTATACATAAATAGCTCGCTAAAACATATTATATTAGTGCATAAAACGTAAGTTTCTTTTTCCTTTTTTTTTTTTAATGTAACATAATTCTTTTAACTTTCAACAACAAAAAACGTGTTTCATTGAAATCTAAGGTCAATCTAACCTTTTCTTTTTTTTTTGTTTAAAGTCTGTTATTGTTTATAGGATCTAGCGTGATAGATAGATAAGCCTCTATTTAACGTTTGATTATTTTTGTTTATATAGAAGAAAAATAAAAATGTACACATCACTATAGCATATTGCCCTTCAGATTTTAAGATTTATCGATAAAATAGGATATTTGTAAAAAATCAAAATATAGTTTAAAGAAATCTATGATGGACAAATGAAATTTGAAATAAAATTGAATAGATGATAAAATTCTAATAATATAATTCTATCTCAATATTTTTACACATAATATATATACAAAAGTATCCTATAATAGAATAAAACAAGAAATTACGCAATCTGAGCCCTCATTTATAACCTGTCTTGAAAAAAAAAAATATAAAATTAAATTAAATAAAGAGTCATCTCCTAAAATTTTAATATAAATAATAACAGGCCTATCATATTTAAGTTAAAAAGATTACTTCATTTTTCCACTTTATGAGTTAAACACAAACAATAACAGAAAAAATTACAAAGAGAACATCAAAATGTCCTAACAGTTGTCATTGGTGAATTTATAATGTGTTTCAAGAATTAAAATAAAAAAACAAATCCAAAAGGTGAATGACAGAATGTTTTTGTTTTGTTTCTTTCAGAAAATGTCAACAATTTCTGTTTCTGCTCAATACAATAGATACGTATTAAGTACAGAAACCGGATATCATTGTTTAATTTGGTATTTCAAATATGAAAAAAATATCATATGGCAACCTTTAATCAACAAATAATTTCCGTAACGGTGAGATTTATAAGGAGAAGTAGTACTTAGGGTCTTCAATAAAACATAGAGATGCACTTGCATTAGACAGTTAGTATTTTATTATTTATTTTATTAATTTTTACATTTAGTTATCAGGAAAAATATTTAAACATGAGTGTTATAAACACTTATGAAACACAAAATAAGACGCTGATTTATTATCCCTAAGAAATTCAGCGCTTTATCTAATCCAAAAGATAAATAGGATAAAGCCAAAGTTAAAAAACATAAACATCATTTTCCTACACGTGGACAAGCCAACTATCCTGCCAGTATTAAATTGAATATAGTACCAACATGATTCTTACATATGTACTTATAATGTAACTTTAAAAGTCTACTTTTACCTATTCTATTAAAAAAAAAACTAAATTAACCACAAGATATAAAGGATTGAGATAATATTAATAACTGATAACGCGACAGCACTGCACAGGATTGTAGGTATAATTTATTTAACAAAATAAAAAATTATACAAATATAGTTTACAATTCATAATTGAATATAAAGCATATATGATAATTAACAACACAAAACACTTGGAATGAAAGATATAAAATAACTATTCCTCGAAATTCAATTATTAGCCTAATAAACTTAATTGCCAATAATTTCATAAGTTATAATGTATAATAATCAGTAATATCATATTTTATTGAATTATAGGTTGACATGGTAAGGCGTTCGAATATACTCGTATAGCTTGGCGGGGCAACATTACGTAGATAATTGTACTCGTTACCTACACACATTTTTGTAGCATTTTGCTGAAAGTTTTTTTTTTTTTCAATGTTTTCGGCCCAAAAAAAAAAAAAAAAAACTAAAATAGGAAATAATTTTTAAAAACATAGCATCGTTAGTTAAAGGGGTTACATTGAGCAAGGCTACGAGAGGCAAAAATCAGCAAAAATGTTCATAGAACCCATTCTCGAGGGGTTACTTTGAACAAAAACATTAATGACCCCTCCCTCACCGTATCTATGATGGCGGAATCGCTCATACAAACATACGGGAATTTGAAGCAGAGTTGTGTAGCTATCATTTGCTCGAGGTAAATTTAAAATAATCACCAAAACGATCGCGTTGCAATGTAACATGTGCAAAACCTGTATCAAAGTAGGCCCCGTTTACGTTAGGTAAAACATTTTTCCGGACTGAAACGGATTTAATACTTATTGAACACTGCAGGTTTACCTTAAAAATCATCGGGCTGCGAAATATGAATCAGTCTATGAAATATATTCTATAGTTCTCTATAAATAATCATTGAACTTTTTCGAATCCTTCCTCCTGAATAATTATTAGACATAACTCATAAACTTTAATTTTGCAGAAGGACAGATATACCCTGCTCTCTCTTTGTGAATGGTTGAAGCTCAACTATGACATTTTACCGACTAAAACTACATTGGAAAATGGTTCATTCATAATACAGTCAAAAGCTCGGCATAACTCAAAAGCTTGTTTTTGAGTTATGTCGTTGTTGCAGCAAATGAGCGATATGCAGGCCCGGAACTAGGGAGGGGCAGGGGGGGGGGGGGGGGGGGGGCAAGTGCCCCGAGCGGCAGATTTTAGGGGGCGGCAAATTTAAGAAGTTTAAAAAAAAAAATAATAATTTATTAAAAACATTTTAAAAATAATAATATCACAATCAATATTCTTTAATTTAATTTTGAGGGCGCGAAAACTGTGCGATGCCACCCCCTACCCTTTAAAATAACATTGGACTATCTGCTGCCATTGTTTACAGTTGTGTTGTCTGCGTTTATTGCAAAAACCGACAGTTGTTTTATTTTATTTACATTTAGTTTTTTGTGAAAGGTTGTGTTAGTTAGTTATTAGTGTTACCGTTTATTAATATTTGGGAAACGGATTTGTTTTGTACATTTTGAACTGCGTTTTTATAAATGTCCGAATAATGGATGACCGAAACCGACTCAGTGGAGTCGAGTATAAAAAACGTGCTAAAGGAAAAAGGAAGAAAAAAAGCGAAGTGCTTTCACTAACACCCAAATTAGAAGCTTTTTTTAGAAACCCTAATGCTAATGAAGATGAAGACTCAAAAGACAAGTTTGGTAAGCAAATATTGATGCTTATTTAAACCTTTTCAGTGTAAGCATAAAATTTAAGATAATTTAAATCCACTGTTTGTTTTTTTGACCAATAATAATATTGAATATATAATTTTTTCAAAAAATTATTTTCATTTATTACAATTTTTTTATTTTCTAACACAACTAATGTTTCTGAATGATGCCCTCCCCCCTCCCCCCGAACATTCTGTCCAATTATTGTAGAACACTGCGCCCGGAAAAAGGGTTAATAATTGAATTATAAAACATAAGAGAAGCGAAAAAATTGATTGTGGCTTTATAGTATAGGTCTAAGTACTAAATATTCCTGTAACCCCGGCGACCGAGTCGGCGAGTTCACAATAAAAATTTCTTAGAAAACGTTATTTTAATTGAAAACCGGTTACATATTTTCACTCCTTATCCTTTAGATTCATATCGAACTTGGTCTGGTGACAATATTTTGTAATACCTATTTCGTATGAATTTATTGTTCTCAAAATGAAAAAACGAAATGGAGGAAAATACAAGACGATAACGCTGAATGTGATAGCTATAATTAAGTGACGTGACAAATGTGTTTTTTTGTTTTAAAATTGTATTTAAAATCCCTTGCACAAATTATTATATGTTAAGTATGTAAGAAGAAAAAATGCACCAATTTTTTGGTCTCCGGTTCATTCGCCTTTTCATTGTTCTGACTCACCCCCACACCAGTCCTTATCACGGTTGGATTAGTGAGGTTCTACTGTAATGATTGAACTTAGTCAAGATAAACAGTCCGATAAACGTATGTTTCTGTCGGATCTTTCGGAAATGTATTTAATACCCAAATAACTGATCAGCCTGACACCATCAGCGAGAAAATTATAACTACTGGTATTAAACTAAAAGTTCAATTTTAAAGTTAAACTTAATTTTAAAAGTTTTTAAATGCGTCTTGCAATATTTTAGATGAAGTTAAAGTTGAAGAGGAATGTACTCAACATGACAAACTTTACAAGAAACTGAGTACTACTGGGGTCGCGAATGAAGATGAATTACTTCCTCCAGACCCTTCAACTGGTCTTCAAGACTCGTCTGAGTTTTCCTTTGATTTTAGGGATCTTGGTTCATGGCCAGAGTTTTTCCGATTCAGAAAGGTGTTACATAAAAGAAATGAGAATCGAAAATCTGATTGAGCCAAATTTAAGTAATAACAGGACGTCACATACCCAAAGATTGGTTTTATAAAGAACTCAAAAATGGATCAAAAGTAAAGAGATCATCATGGCTATGCTATATTGAAACTAATAAAAGCACTATATTGTGTTCCCTTCAGGCTTTTTTCATTCTTTGCGTCACATCACATCAAGTGTCTTTCTTGACTAAAGAAAAAAGAAATTTTTCACATAAAATACAAGATGAGTTTCTTTAAATTATTGCCAATAACATGAGGCAAAAGATAATACAGGACATGATGGATACGAAATATTTTTCCTTAATCGAATTTATGACTATTTCACGGTTATTTAAAAGCCAATCAAAATTTACATCTAAATCCAAGCATTTGAAATAGCTGGGAACGTGGGAGATAAACTAGATGCACAGTAAGAGTAAAACAATCAAGACATCCAGAAAATGAAGCTTATATGGATTTTAATTTTTGAATGATTAAGAATTGAACCATCCTGGATTTCAAGTTACGTACGGCAACGATACCGGTGCAGAAAGCAGGGTTAGGATATCCACGAGCAACTGATAACGCTATATGTTTAATGACGGGAGATAGGAAGCATGCAAAAGCGAATATCACTACCACATATAGAATCAGACCAGACAGAAGATAAAATGAAAAGTGATATACAACAAACAATTCAAAAAGCAGAGATAAAATAAATTCCGATAAACAGGAAAATACGTGACAAAAGATAACATATTGATATTTCATACATTTTCAAAGACAATAATCATGAGTGCTCTCTTCCCGTCATTATTCAAAGCAACTTTAAAGGCATTTTAAGCTTTAGATTATGTAAAAGGGGTTCAACGTTCAGGAAAAACAATTCTTTGCCTTGAATGATGTAACTACAAATATATAATAAAATATTATTCGTTAACATTAAACAGAGACAACTTTGATTTCTCATGGTTTCAACTAAAAGCTCGCAAGGATAATAAGAAAATTAGGATGAATTCAAGTAAATAGATTACAAATTGTACCACTATTTATTATTTGTCTTTTCAGTTTTCCATTGAATCTAATTTCTTAAAAATCAACTTCTCAATATCATTTCTTCTGGAACTCTAGAAGCTACAAATATATTAAAATCATAGGAATTATACTGATTCATCATTTATCATGTACTTGAGTTAGGTTAGGGAATTCTAGATATCTCCGATATAATCCCAGGGTTCTTCGTTTAGTTGCTATAAATCTTCCGAGACACTAGTCTATAGGTTTATATTTGTTTCTTTAATCGGAAGGTTTCGTTAACAATGTAACGGAAAATAATTATGACTATGCTTTGGAGTTGTCTGATATAAAACAAAACAAAAACGTTTTAGTTATTTAAAAAAATACAAATGATAATAATTAAAAAAAATAAATAGAAATATCTCAGGTCATATTTTCATTCACGTTGCTTGAGGTTCACAATATTGATCAGTCAGGCAACAATGCAGCTCTAAAGAAATGCGGATGTCGACCGCTGAATTTTCAGAATATTATCAGATCCTGGGAGAGTAAGATTTTGATGATACTTACACTCACTCTAGGTTTATTTTGACAGGAGATAGTATTCATGGAACATTAAATATGAGTTAATCAAACATCAGAATAGTTCGAATGAGCGAGTACCTACATCTAAACCTTAGGCTATCAAGGTGAATGATTCAGAACGTCAAAAAAAGAAAAATAGTAAGGCGACGTAAATATTTAATCGTAGTGATAAGCCAAGTACGCATCACGGAATAATCTGCCAATAAAGACTCGTGCGCTATCAGCAATCGGCACTTATCTCTCCAATACTCCCGTCAATAGCCTTATCGCATTAGATTTTACATTTCGTTTCCTTTTTTAATTTTAAGTAAAGGATTAACATATCAGACTTAAAAGACAATAGCTCTTCGTTTCTATCCACTCCAACTTTACTGGAGAAGCGTTTAAAGCTCCCAATAAATCACAACACACTTATTTACATGACAGTTATTAGAACCATTTGGAACAACGGAGTTGAGCTTTAATGCTCCACAAAACCTTCTAATTCTTCTCGTATCCAATCCTTAAATCCAAAATCCTTCGTAAAATCCTCAATGCTCATTATTATGTCACAAAAACATTTATCTATAAAGGTCTTAATGTTCCATGTGTTGCTGATTTGGCCCAAATCAGATACCTATCCTTTCATAGTTAACTTCAAACCTACTAGAATCCACTAGTCTCCAAAATTGACTCACAATCAATTTCCGATAAACTTCCGAGGAGTCTGAAAAGAAGATTGCAAAGAGACCTTCTAATGTAGAACTATTGAAGTGATGCAAGTGAGTAGTTCTTTACAGGTTATGGACATTCGTTGTAATAATTTTCCTCAAATTTACTTGTTATATATAATGTATAAAGTTGTAAATCTCCATAAACAGTTTTTAAAAAAAGTTAAGGAAGGCAAAGAACAAATTAATATACATAAAAAATATGTATTTTATTTTCTAAGTTATTTAAAAATATATTAACACGATAAATGTTTAGTTCATAATAATTAAATACATGTAACAACTTTAATACGCGATAATTACAAACTCTAATATAAATTAAAGAATATAATTCACAATGGTAATGTTTATATTTCTATTTTTCAATATTAAGAAATAGTACACAATATGCCGTGATTTCAGCGCTAATTGGACTGATTGAAGTTGAAAGCCGGAATAACAATAATATGTTTCCTTGACATTATATTATAGAATATGGTTATTATACGTGCGTGTAAAAACAAATAAAATCCAAAAATGTGAATTAAGAATAAAGGGAATCCGGAAGATACCAAGAAGTATAAAATTAAAAAATAATATCCTTAAACTTAATTAATTTTAGATATTAACGATTAGATACATATTTGACATTATTAATATGTATGATTTAAACTAATATTAACAATGTCACCCGAAGGCCATACTCATGTAATCGACGTTATGTAACAAGTTAAAAACGTACAAGGAATGCCCGTACAAACAACGAAAACGACTGATATACATATGCGTCATCGAGATTTCACAAAAACGACATTTATTCAAATATCTACCATTATTTTTAATACGCTTTTATTAACTCCACCTGTATGTAACGGAATATTTTATCATAGTTCTCACCAACTTCCAGCAATCTGATTAAATTGAAAATTTGCACACATTTCAAGGACCAATGACAATACAATAATTGCACAACTTAGTTCTAATGTTCTCACTTAGTCTAGTTAAATTACTCCCCAAATTAGGGTTTAACTTGCAAAAAATGCTATCAATCGAAATATGGTGAAAGCTGAAATTTAGACGTTCAGCCACAATCGATTGTCAAACATTTTTGCCCATTCCTACACTGAGATATGTAAGAAAAACAATAAAAAACCAACTGTGTGTTGATTTTGGATAAAGTGTGTTAAAAATGCAAAAAAAACAAAAAACAAAAAAAAAAAAAGTGTGTTAAAAATGCAAAAAAAACAAAAAAAAAAAACAGGAATAATACAGGGAAATTAGCTTCGAACCTTGAACTCAAAAAATTAAGAGGTCTCACTACAGCAAATTGTTAACCACACTTAGCTTTTTTGTTAGGTTTGCTATAAAAGCGTGTTTTTCTATTTTTTTTTTAAATTATAATTTATTAATTTAATTATAATTCATCCAAACCAGGTATAAAAATCTACCTATTAGCTTTTTGATACTGAACGCTAGTCAAGTATACAAATCTACCTAAAAGAGTATGGAAATAAGTAATATAACGAAATTATATTAAATAAATGTTACAAAGATTTTTGGAACTCGGATTTCGCTCTATTTGATTTAGGATTCACAATTATCACACCCCCCCCCCCCCCCCATTAACTACCAGTCCACACCAATCTGAATAAATCCAATAAAACATAAATAGAGCCATTAAAACAATCCATTACAAATAATCTAATTAGGGAGATGTATACATAGTATGGCCCTATACATGGGATGAGAGGCATGTCCAAGGACCTCGGCTGAGTGTCAAGCTTTTTAATACATACTATGAGCATTATCTACAATGTAGACAATGTAAATTCTATCATTATTTCGAGAGAAAAAAATGTGGAGTTTATGCATCAACACCCATGTGGTCACATACTTTAATCACGTCAGTTTTTATGCTAAAAATCGTTGTTTCAATCTATGGTTTGATAGACCGAAGAAGTCACGTTATTGATTCATGCATCTTTATAGCATTCCGTATTCCTGACAATAAAAAAACAAAAGATGGGGGGTTAGTATTACAATTACATTGATCAGACTGAGAATACAATGGTATTTATTTGAATGGATAACTTCTAGCAACTTCATTATTACTATGTTCAATTTGTAGCAAGTAGCTGTTTCGTTTATGAACACGAAAAAATTAAACATCTTGAATACCTGCAAAGTTCTCAAGACAGAGATTAGCAGTAATATAATCAAGGACGTGGTTTTAATACCAAGATCGCATAAAAGATATTTGATTAGCATAGATGAATTAATTGGAATCCTTTTTATTTGAAAACTAGTTTCGAATGTATAACATTCGTTTCAGCAAAGTTTAATGTTTAATTCAAATAGAAGCTATAATAAATTCAGTAATAAAACAATTTGTAAATGAGAAAAAAAGGAATCGGCAACATATGCTCCCTAATTCAAAGGACGGGGATAGATCATGGATCGTTTATTGAATAATAACTGAAGTAAAATTGGTTAAAATGAGGATTCGAAATCTTTGAACAAATAATAATACACTTTTAGAATGTTTATTATTATAAACTTATAGTAATAAAAGATAAAAATGGCACAGGCATTTATCCCGTTTTCTAGATACCAATATTAATGCAACCACTACATTTTTTTCTTAATATAATATTATTTTTCATTTTCAACCCACTTCAAAAAAGAGTTGTTTTTTTTTTTTGTATGTTACGCGATTACTCCGTCAATTTTGATGATTCTTTTTTAGATCGGTCGGGCATACTTCAGAGGTGGTCCCATAAAAAATATTTCGAAATCAACTCAGCACTTTCTAAGAAAAATAAAAAAAAACTGTTAATAAAAAACGCAGTTATATAACCTTCCATTTAAAACATATTTATAATTATCATAATCTAAAATCTCTATGGTAACTAAATCTAAATTATAAACTAAAATAAATTACATATACAGTCAACTCTCGATGTGTCGTACTTCGATAAGCTGAATTTTTAAATAAGTCGAACAAAATCTACGGTGGGAAGTACTTATACTTAAATTTCACCTCAAAGAGAGAACTTCTAGGACCACCTCTATGAAACGAACCATTAGAAGTCATCACCTCTATAACTCGAACTCAAATTAAAAGAATCTCATGTGTAATTTGTTTTCCTGTTTCCCGTCATTGTTTAACTTTTCAGTTCATAGTTACACTAGTCACTTATTATTAGTTATTCACTCGAGTAGTTTTACAGTGGCTATTGAAAATTCTTTCAATTAACGAAAAGTTAAAATTGATTTGCAAAGTGGAGAAAGGAGAAAGAAGTTAGGCGTTTGGTGCTAGTGATTTCTGAATTCCGCGTAGTTCTCTTTCAACCGTCCTAAAGAATAAAGAAAAGATCACCACTGGTGGAAGGCAGTAAGTCTACTTTTAGGCACCCTCAGAAAAAAAAGCAGTTCATTTGAAAGTTATATGATAAATTGGCACCAGGTATTTAATTTTCTGTATCAATGATTTTATATGTATGTACAAACAATACACACAAACCCATTAATGTAAAATATACGTAATGATTTTAACTCCAATTTTGTGTTCTATTTTCCCATTTACATGAAGATAAGTGGAATGATAACCTCAACAAGACTTTATTCAGTAAGTCAGGGTAGGTTGAAGATCGAGAATTGACTGTATAAACAAAATACACCACCACTAAAAAGTGAAAAATAAAAATAATTTTTAGAAAAAAAACAAAACCGACTTCAAGATTAAACTTGAACCAAAACGTAAAAAATAATATTTTAATTGCTTCGAAACAAAAACCATTAAATGATAATCAACGAATTTAACGATACTTATATACATGTTCACAATTTATGAACAGTTATTTTTGGAGTCGGTACCAACCAAAACAAACAGAATTCGAAAAGAAATGATAATTGTAAAGATGCTCCCACTATTTCATCACCGCCACACCACAGTTTCCGGTCATTCAAAATTTTATTGCTAAGGCAAGATTAAACTGCCCTTCTTGGCTGGCACCGACTCTAAAAATAACTGATCATAATTGTGAATAGGTATATAAGTATCGATAATTTCGTTGATTGTCATTTAATGGTTTTGTTTCAAAGCAATTAAAATATTTTTTTTTAGTTCAAGTTTGTATATGTGGGTTTTAATCTTGAAGTCGGTTTTATTTTTTTCTAAATATTATTTTTTAAATGTTTGCAATTGGAAATTAATATTGTCCAAAACAAAACTTTAACAAGAAAGTTGGTTCAAGTTTTTTCACCTAAAAAGTTTCCGACAAAAAATTGAAAAACTCAACTTAAACTTTTTGGCGTAACTAGGGATTAACAATGATTTTAAACTTAACATCTTATTAGCAATTGAAGAATTAGTGGAAACTTCTAAGAGTTTATTTGAAAGCTAGTTTCGAATGTTATAAATTCATATTTCACTACAAGAAACATTCACTCATTCAAAACATGGCAATTCGAAATAAGGTTTGAATTATTACATGATAGAGTGCTCAAGTGGACAGGAAGCCAAGGACAAATTGCTATTAGGACTACTGCTTGTAGCCAGATGGGAATGAGGGCTGAAATAAGATGTTAAATGTTTACAGGAAAATGGGAACACTTTAGGGATTTCCCAGTGAAATGAGGAAAAGGTTTTTCTGTTTTCCATTTACTGAAATGAACATGAATTTGAAATTAGACTATTAGAGATACGTATCAGGTCACAAACAACAAAAATATGGGTTTGAATTAAACTTTTAAAATATTTCTAATGATTCTAAAATATTCAATTTGAGAGCATTTTATACGAGATAAATTGGTTTAACTTTAGAATTCTTGGCTTATATTTATAGATCAATATAGCATTTCTAACGCCTCGAGATTTTATTTTGTTGGTTTTTAACTAGAATTTAAATTTTTTCAATCCAAGGTTTTTCATTCGGCAATCGAAATTGCTGGTATAAACATGAAAAAATGAGTTTGTTTTAAAATGTATTGAAAACTAAATTTTGATTCATGCCATAAAGGCAGATGAACTTTAATTGTCCTGGTCTAAAATATTTTCACTGAATATCAAACATTGAAATTCACTGATATCATTTCAGGGTGGTCTCAAACTGGCAGTGTAAGTAGGAGGACAATAATACAATAAAATTAGAACTGAAAGCCGCCATATTTCTTTTAATAGAGGAATTTGGAGTCATATTTATAATTAATTGTTTAGAAACCATTTTAATTCTTAGCAATGCAACCATTGCATATTTTGAAGTTTTTAAAAAACTATTTCTTTTTAATATAGAAAAAATAACAGCATGTTTAATTATCTGATTATTATCAGTAGCTCATCAAATAAAATTCGTCAACCAAGAAAATTAAATCATTGTTTCCGCATTTTAATTGAATCTAGAAAAAAGTTTTTATTTCCATTTGCATACATTAAGGAAATTTCAATGAATCTGGCCTAGAAACTTTATAAACATACAAAATTTCCCAAACATATACTTTTTCACAAAATTCACGGTTTTCCGCCTATTTTCAGTTAAATATCTTAAAAGGCATACCTAAAGACAGTATTAATTAATTGTTATAAGAATCACTCAATTGTTATAAGAATCACTCAATATGATTTCACAGTGTACGCCTAGTTTTTAAAATATTATTTCAGCCTTTCCATGTATGTATTAAATGTATGCATTAAAGCTTTAATCATCGGTGGAATAATTATTCATCTCAGCTCAAAAACATAGAAGAACGATTCTTACACAGATTAAGCAGATGTTCTCATCGCTGTTTTAATAGCTTTTCGAAGCATAAAGGCACACTTAAGAATAATTAGTGACATTTTGATTTACCACTTCCAAAGTAAGTATATAGTAAGTATAGCCACTGCAAAGTCAAATTTGTGACCTTCACGATAAAAACGATCTGCAACACCCATTTTTCCAATATACAATGGGTAAAAAAAGTATTCGTACACATAGTTTTTAGGAGTAAAGTTTTAAACACGTAACAATTAGAGATAACATTGTATAAACTATATTTGCATTAATTTATATGTGCCTCAAAAATTATATAACAGTTTAATTTGAATAACACGAAAATTTCAAAACCAACAAGCAAAAAAAGTATTCATACACATCTTAGGAAATTTATTCAACGGTGGTATTTATATTAATCTAACAAATGTTTTATTTTTAACAGGTCAATATTTGGTTGTATAACCCTTCACATTTATCACAGCCTCCTAGGCATCGGGTTCAACAATTTTGTAGGTATCCTGAGAGTCGATTTCTGCCCCTCAGATTGAAAATTAGGTCGTTCCATGATGAGCATTTGATTATTCTTAATTCCGATAGATTTTCAAATGGATTAATGTCTGGTGACTGTGGTGGTGTTAGACAAATCCTAGGAACATTTTACAGCAGCCAATCTTCGTTTTTTTTGGCAGTTTTCTTAAAGTCATTGTCCTAATGAAACAAATAACTGTCTTCGATCCCTAACTTTTTATTAATTGCCTCGCAACATGTTCACATAGTTTTCTACATTAAAAATTCTATTGAAAATAACGAGTTCACCAACCCAACTTGTGCTCAGACGACCCTTAACTCTGACGTCTTTACTGATGGTTGCAATTTTTTTAAAAAAAGCTTTGCTCCTCTGTTCCAAGACAAATTTCCTTTCATCGCATCCAAAAATATTTAATTAGCTTTCATCTGAATGAGAGTGGTTTGTTGGAATGTTCCCGGTGCGAACTGAAATCTTTTATCCCATTTTTATTTTATTTTCATTTATGAAGAGTTCTTCCCTTGACGCTCTTCCTCTGCTTCATGGAGTCTATTTCTGACAGTTTGAAGTGCAACATGCTTACTGTATTTTGTTGCGATGTGTTCCGCTATTTTGCAGGCACTTATTTTAAAATTTTTAACGTGAATTGCACAATTTCTCGTAATTCACACATCGATAGGGGTCCAGAACGTTTTTTATTGTCCATTAATCCGGTTTTAAACCCTTTAATAATGTATTGCGCGGTCGTATGAGACAATGCTTACTTTATACCGATATATCAATGACTTGGTAAACCTTGTTGGAAACCTTGTTTTTCCTTAGCAAGCAGAACTCAATTCTTTTGATTTGCGTCCCATTTTTGAGGAATTATCTTTTAGTACACAATCAAACAAATGCATCCACCTCATTTTGTTCACATAAGAGCGAAGGAATACTATTAGATGAAAACAATGATCTGATAACGAACTTTAAAATTATTATTAGATGCATCTTTTGCTGTACGAATAATTGTTTTGCTTAGAAATATTGATTTTTTTTTTTTTTATTACATTGCATGGGCTTTTTATTTCCTTGCTGGTAAGAATTAATGCACAGTGCTGTTTTTATACTAATCATAAGTTTTTCCGCGTCCAATTAATTATTATTTACACTTTTACCGGAAAAAAAGGTGGTGTACGAATACTTTTTATACCCACTGTATTTATTAGAAAGATTTTTGTTTGGATGAAAAATACAAACAATCCAGCCAATCGGATGAAAATATTTAATAAAAGAAATTTTAAATAGGAAAATATTATTTAAGACTAATCAATTATTTGCCACGTCTATTGTATTTTCTTATTCGAAGAAGGGTTTCAACATTAGTCCAGTTTGAATATTCATTCATCATTCAGTCCTAAAAGCATACAAAAAAAATTGAGATTTATCTAAAGATTCACAAATATTAAATTTTAGACTATTTTTTACGAGATGTATTTAGTTTCACTCTCGAGCCTTTGTTGGATTAATGGTTAATATTAAGATTAATTGTAATTTAATATTAATTAATTTTTATTATTTAAATTTATTATTAGGGCCATTCTTCCCAAGTGAGCACTCACGATTCAGAGAAACATAAAATAATTTTGTGAAACAAATTTCCTTTAATTTTTACCACTGACTGAAAGAATCGAGCTACGAGTACAAAAAATAAGAACTCCAGCTCGTCCCCGATATTGGAAAAATAATACAGCGAAGTACACCAAAACAATTTTCTGTACCAATTCCTTCTTAATGGTTTAAATTATTCTTTTTCAAATATAAATATAAATAAAGATAATAAATTGTGAAAAGAGGAGTGAAAAAACTACCATTAATCAACATAGGAAGGAAGCCATAACAAAGAGAACAAATTCCAACTTGAAACCTATTCAGAGTCGTCCCTGAATGGAGGCGTAGTAGCTGGCAAAAACTGCGTCGGAATGAAATAAAACAGAATACTCGAAGATGTGGCTTTTTAAAGCTAAAAGAAGTGTAAAATACGAATCAAAAGAAAATTTAATGTATTGAATGTATTGCAAAGGATATGAAATAGATTAGATAGTTAAAAAAAAAAAGATGTCAAATATTTACTTGTTTGAAATATATATATTGTTTTTTTACACAATCATCTACTATTTTTCATTAAATCCACAGATCATACTTCCAATATATATAAACAACATATCAACAGGATTGAAAATACAGTTAAAATACACAGGATTAAAATTTCATCAAACAATAATATGAGGGCCCCTTGTGTTAAATTAAACTTTATGAACGTCTAAGACACCTGTTCTCTATGTTCCCAGGAAAGTCCTCATTGGAACTGACAGCGGCTAGACGCATATACTTCAGAAATCCATTAGTAGAGGAAAAGGTCTAAATATGGGCACCCTTTTTTGTTTTTGATTTACAGTTAATTTAACTAGAAAAATTCTAGATTTTTGTCTTACATTCACTGCTATAACAAGTTTCTTAAATGCGAGAAGGCAAAACAATGATTAACATAAATTATTTCATTTCAAAAACGACGATTTACAAAGTAGCAACAGAAAAATTGAGGTGTAAATATGGGCCCACGTCCAAAAAATCAACAAAAATAATTCAAAACTTTATTACAGGAAAAATTATTTACATAAATCGCAATCATAACTGGCTCTTTCAGCCCCGAAACAATCTAAGTTTCCACATTTGGCACATAAAACATGAACTGAGAACTGTTTGAATTAAAATAAAAATACACAATAAAATAAACATTTCTAAATAGTAGTATGATCATTTTATAGTTAAACAGCTGTTTATTGAAACTGTTAGATAGTTTTGAATAGTATATTAACGATATTCCTTATCTCACCCGTGAGAATATATAATGATATCCCTTATGTCCGTGTCCAATTTAAGGAAAAGGTCTTTGAGATTAAGGGAAAAAAACGCAATCAAATATGTTTTTTATATCAAAACATAAGTGAAAAATAAAGAAATAAAGATGAAAAGAAACAAAACGGCGGAAAAAAAAATTACGACACAAAAAAAACCGACGAAAAGGAAATAGCAATTGTTATAACATTTTAAAATCAAGATAAGGAAGTTAAATGATGAAGAAATTAAGTTAGATATGATAATCACCTTTCCAACTGAAGCTGCCCTGATAGATATCAACAATCTCAAAGGGCTTTCACAGCCAATTTCTCCTCAAGTCTATCTTGATAGAATACTGAACTCAATGAGGTATTTATACTACAGTAACGCTTTTGAAAAAAATAAGTGTGGAACGTTTATTTAAAATTTTGAAGCACAAGAATTTTGAAGTTTTACTAATATAACCAATCACGTGGTAGCACTATACAGCCACATGTGAACAATTCGAATAACTATAGCCAGGGAAAAGTTGACGCAGTGTTAAAACCTAGTATTTATAAAATTAATATACATACGTAAATGAATACAAAATAGTATACTGATAGTACTGGAAAACATAACTTAAAAGGAAGGAAATCCAACCATTAATCCTAACATTCTAACCGCACAGAAAGTTAAAAATGAGCACTCATTCTTTTAATTTGTTAAATCTGAATAACTATTGTTTTGTTTTCTCTATTGAAAATATTGTTTTATTGAAAATCATTCAGATAAATCAAAATTTTTAATCGCCAGGAAGATATGTTTAGTGTAAAACTGAGAGGTTATCCTTACGACACATCATGAATACTTGCCAATATTATTCTAATATCTTTACTACATATAGAAAATGTTAACAAATATAGATACGTAGCACTTAGAGAAAATATAGTTAATTTAGAACATATGTTTTTAAATATATGAAGTACATAAAAATAATTTTTAGAAAAAAAAAAAAAAAAAAAACCTTTAAGATTAAACCTACATGTACAAACTTGAACTAAAAAATAAAAAAAATATATATATTAATTACTTTGAAACATAGAGCAATGAAGGACAACTAACGAAATTATCGATACTTATCTACCTAATCACAATTCATTCTTAAATATTTATAAAGTCGGTGACAGCCATGAAGGGCAGTTTAATCCTTCCATTGCAACAAACTTTCGAAGAGCACGAGACAACAATGTGGCAGTGAACAATGTGTGACTATTTCAGATGAAATAGTTGGAGGATCTTTAAAATTACCATATATTTTTTTTTTTTTCGAATTCTGTTTGTTTTGTTTGGCACCGACTCCAAAAATAACTGATCATAAATTGTAAATAGATATATAAGTATCGATAATTTCGTTGGTTGTTCTTAGATGCTCATTGTTTCGAAGTAATTAAAATATTATTTTTTACGTTTTGGTTTTTTTTTTTTTTTCAAAAAAAATTTTTTTTTTTTTTCCTTTTTAGTGTACGTGTGTGTATTTTTGTTTAGACAGTCAACTCTCGATAAGTCTATCTTCAAGAGACTCTGAAAAATAGTTCAACTTACTTACAGTTCGACTTGTTGAACAATGACTTGTCAAGGTTATTATTCGACTCATACTTCATGTAAATGGGAAAAATGAACGCAATTGAGATGTAATCATTACCTATATTTTTCATTAGTAGGTATATGTCTGTTGTTTTTAAATACATATAAGTTCATTGTAATAGAAAATTAAATACCCGGAACTACTTAATCATACAACTTTCAGTCTCCCACCAGTGGCAATCTTTTCTTTATTCTGTAGGATAGTTGAAAAAGAGCTTCGCGGAATTTCGAATTCACTAGCAATAACCACCCAACTTCTGTCTCTGCGGATCAGTTTCAACTTTTCATTAATTGAAAGAATTTTCAGGTTTCACGGAGACATTGTAAAACCACTAAGTGACTGGTGTACTCATAAACTGAAAAGGTAAACAATGACAGAAAACAGGAAAACAAATTACCCATGAAATTCTTTGAATATGAGTTCGAGTTACAGAGGCGAGGACTTTCTATAGTTCGATTCATACAGGTGGAAGTCCTAGAAGTCCCCTATTTTCAGTTAGACTTATTTACATAATTGTTCAGTTATTTGCCTTATTGAAGTGAAATGTACTAGTATCGTAGATTGTGTTCAATGATTTAAGAATTCGGCTATCAAAGTTCAACACATCAGGAGTTGTTTTTTTTTTTCTTTTGTTTTTTTCATTTATTGATATTTACAACTGTACAAAATAATATATATCAAGTAAATTTGTTAAAAGTGAATATCATGGCATGTAAATAACTTGTGAAAAACTACTCAATCGTAGCACTTCAAATCTACACTCAGGTCTCTAGACCATCTTCTTTTCAGACGCCACGGAGGATTATCGGGAACGGAGTGGGAAGCAAGTTGGGAGATTAGTGGATTGGAGTGGTCATGGAGCTTACTATGGAAGTATAGGTATCTGGTCTAGGCTAAACAACATAAGGAACATTAAGATCTTTACGGATAGGTTTATGGGTCACAAAGTAAGGAGGATTTTGGATTGTAAGGATTGGATACGAGATGAATTGGATGGTATAGTGGAGCCCCAAAGCTCAACTCCGAAGGTCCAAATAGATCTAATCACAGTCATGTAAATGAGTCTTATGTAATAAATTAGGAGTTTGTCTAGTAATGTTGATGTAGTCTGTAACGAGGAGCAGTTTCTTGTCGTTTTAGTCTTGTATGCGGATTCCAAGTAAGACGTTTGTCCAAGTGGAGTCCTAGGTAGCGGATCTGTTCAACAGGGATTATAGGAATACCAATGTTATGTTAAAATCGAGATTTATCACGTGGAGAATCACGGAATGTTAACTCACACCAGCTCTTTCAGACTTAAAAGTTGCATTGACACACAGCTATAAAGTGTTCTGATATTTTGTATTAATTTCGTTATTTATTATTACTAAGAATAGAAGAGAGTAAGATCCTCAAATCCTCAAAGTACATGAAAACTGTAAGAAGCTTACAAGGGAGTAGAGGTGATGAAGTGCAAATTAATGGGCACACATTTAGATGGTGCAAAACTTTTAAGGTCTCTGATAACGGAAAAAAATTATATGAAACTGGAGGTCAAAGCAACAATAGCTGCTGGCACTAAATGCCTTTTTGCCCTTAGACAAATCCTAAGGCCTCGAGAAGTGTCTCGATCTGCCAAAATCACTGTCTACAAAACTGTAATAAGACCGCTTATGACATATGGAAATGAAAGTTGGGTTTTGACTCAAGAGAACAAGAGATTACTTACTGAGTATCTGGGAAAGAAAGGTCGTTAGAAAGATTTTCGGTCCGGCGAATAACCATGGGAATTGGGGAGTCAGATCAAACATAGAACTGGAACAACTGTTTGGTGAACCTAACATCGTTTCGATAGTCAAAATAGGAAGGATGATGGAAGACAGGCCGGGAGAAAAAAGATTAAGAGGAAGACCTCGACTGAGGTGGCTGGACAACGTCCAGGATGACCTGAGATGACTGGAAGAGAATGGCTGGAAGAGGAAGGCGGAAGATAGGACAGGAATGGCTGTCAATTCTTTGAAGCCAAGGCCCGACTAGGACTGTAGCACTCAGGATAATGATAATAATAAGGACAGAAGAGGAATGTTATCAGTCAAGTTTACCACCCAATTATCAGATCAAGTAAGTGTAATGCCGGCAGTACATACTGGCGCTCGTCAACGAGGCCACCCGAGCCGATGGGAAGCGAGCTTTGTACACAAATGGTGCAAGTACACACTCACCGAATGGCTGGTGGACGAGGGAAGCCGAGCTTTGTAAAAGTTGGGTAGTTCAGTTATATAAGCTAAAGCTAGTGTTTTATTGGAAATTAATGAAGATCGATGTGAGGATTCTGGTTACAGCAGTTGCAGCCTGCGCATATTATAATTATGTGTACATAACCATGAAAAAATTACAAAAAAAAAACGGAGATGGTAGTTTAAAACACTCATCGGAACAGGACTGGTTAAGTCCAAATTTATTTGATATTTTCTGATTGGTTATTTACTTTAAGCGAATTTTCCAAGAAAATTTAGCTACTTTAATTAACTACTTAGAATTTCTAAAATTATAAGTTGTAAAAACCCACTTAAATAACTTTTTAGAATTGCATTAATTAATATTATTAGTTAATTTGTACATTTTATTTATTGCTTATATATATATATATATATATATATATATATTATATATATAAAATATAAAAAATATATATATATATGTTTTAAATGGCTAAATGAACAAAATAAATTGCCTAATTGAAGCCATTAAGGAATATTTTTTTTCTCTAGTTCTTAGTTAATCTTTTTTTTCTTTAGTTCCTTAATTAATAAGGAACTGGAAATTGAATGAGGGAAGCGTTGGAATGTGATTAAACGAAACTTAGACGTGAATAACAGAAGTGCTTTGCCATTCGCAGAAATCTGAATCCCGAGCTTAGGCGAGTGTGTACTGGGTCGGTTCGCCTCGTCGCTCGTTTTCTCTCGGTCCTTTGACTCGTGGCCAGAGACCGACTTTTTTCGGAGCGCTGCCGAGCCGAGCAGATCTAAGGCGAGGTGACACAGTACACACTCGTGTTCGCCTGCGTTCGTCTTGCCTCGGCGAGTGTGTACTGCCGGCATAACAGTTGATGTTTATTACCCTACCCCTGCACAAAATAAAAGACAAACATCAAAGGAAGAATTCCAGAAGGCATTAAAGCAGAAGAAATGATTATATAGCCCAACAAAATTATCCAAAGGACTAATTAATGAAGCTGATAAATCCGTCCCAACTACTTAGTTCTTGGGCTACTATGAGGTTTATAAAATGTAATAAGTAGTGTAATAATAAAATCTATCATATCTCAAACCCTCAAAGCAATTAATATTTTGTAGTTGTTTATATCTGTTTTATTAATCTGAATACAATACTACTTATTAACATAATGAAATGTTTATGAATAAAAGTTTGACGAGTAAGATTTGGGCAAATTGATTTCTCCGAGCATTCTTAAGCAATAGCGGCAGTTTCCCAAAGTTTTTCCCACAGGATGGTGTACTATCGGAACGACGCAAAAGGGCGTTCAAACAATTAAAGTAATTGCTTCTAAAAAAAAAAAAAAAAAAAAAAAAAAAAGTCCAAAATAGAGAGAGGAAGGTCAACTAATAAAAACCCCAAACTTTCAGCAAATTAGTTTGATAAATATAGACAGGGCACATAAAAACCAGGAAAGTGTAGCCAAGCTTAAACTAATAACCCGTTTGTCAGTATAAAGGTGAATTATGTTTATTTTTTATGAAATATAAAACAATCATTCGTTTTTTTCTTTTCGCGTATTACCATAAATTTTACCCTGATTTACCAGCACATATAATTTAGCAAGGAAATTTCTTTTAACTGATATATAGTACGACATTATTTATGATTCATTATGGTTTTTCTTTATTATGGTATAAAGGTATTTTAAGGTCGATATTTGTTAAATATATTTTCAGCTAAATTTTAGACATTTGTAGCAAGAAGCGACCTAAACCTACAGAATTCATTATTCCACAAAAAATACAGTGGGCCACTTTATGATGAAGCGCAATGCCATATTTTATTTTCAAAAATATTAAAATTTAATTTTTTTATTTTAGTTAACTCAATAATCATTATATAATTATTTACCACCATATTAACTGGGTTAACTAGTCAGGGTTAACTATGATAGTTTGAATATCCTCTAGTGAATAGGGCAATCATATTGAAAACAACCTAGCTACATGCCTCAACAATCGTTAGCATGTTTATGCGAAACGAACTATTTTAAAATGTAACACAAACAAAAACAAGATAGCAAGGAAATTATAAAACACATAGAATACTATATATTTCTAAATAATTAACAGCGCATTGCTATAATTTATTCTAGTAACAGTCTAGAATGAATTATTTCTAGCCAAACCAAAATGTGCTCAATTAAAAAAAATTTCGTGCAATATGCAAAATGCTAAATCAAACTAAAAGGAGAAATATAAAAACATTTAATCATACTTTAAAAAGAGTGAAAGAACCTTCCTGCCCAAGTTGGAGTATATAAGTGAGTAAAGCTCCAATAAAAAAAAAAAAAAAAAAAAAAAAAAAAAAAACTGAATTTCTACCTGACTGGGAAAAACATTAGATTATGGATTTGTCTGTCTATATCTACTGCTTTTCCCAATTAACATTCCAGAATTAATAATTAAATTAAATTAATAATCAATTAAATTAATCGAAACAAACAAAGTTGATAGAACATAAGAGTTTCAAACGTAACTGTTTTCATTCAGATCAATATAGATTCTAAACGGTTGGTCCTGACGACAAAAGTTATAAAACAAAAAATATTCTTCATTACGTTTCTAATACGTTAACATTATATGGAAACTGTCGATCCGAGCAACACCAACAGTACTAGAGCCTCACAAAAGTCCCAGCAATTAAATAAATTAGGCATACGTGACTTTTTTTTATTCAAACCAATATAACTCCTAAACGGTTAGTGCTAACGACAAATATTAAATAACAATAAATATTTTTCATTAAATTTTTAATATGAAAACTTTTGACAAACTTTCGAACCGAGAAGCACTAACATATCCCTGTCAAATTACCGAGCATTAGCAAACGTTCTTACATTTCTATGGGAAACTAGTTATGTTAAAAATTGTCGTAGAGGAGCCAAGAATCGCTGCCACTAACACTTTAGATAGCAAATCAGTCGAAAATATCTTATCTGTGGTTTATGAATCGAACATTGTATAAGACTGAGCACGAATACAGTTAAGCTCGGGGACTCTTATCGGTGTCACCAACGTATCAAATAGCGGTTTCCTGAGTTCATAACCTCGGCTTTCGATGTCAACCGTAGCCAACCAAAATAACTTAACCCTTTTCCTGGCAAAAACAGTATTAGATTTTTTTTTAGAAATCTTTTGAAAAATCGATATTTAGCACTCACGAACCAAGAATCGATTATCTAATCCGTCCACAATTGCTTTTAATTATTTTCATCGTCATTTATCATAAAAGAGAACTCTAGTTCCCCTTGCCAGGTTTCCATAAGGTTGCTCTTTCAAAAAAAGGGGAACTGTGGTTTCCCTTGCCTCGTTACCCACCAAGGAAATTAAGGAAGTCTTTCAGCATCACATTGGTGTCAACTTAAGAATCGATTCGAATTCCACATTAACTAAAAGAAATTATTTCTAAGAATAATAAACCAAAAACAAGAAAATATAACTCTAAAATTAAGAAATAAAAATGGTTCTTCGAATGAAAACGTTTAAAAGGACAACTTGGCGCTCCCTACATCACTTAAAATTAAAAAAATGAAAAGGCTATTGCTTACAGGCACGACTGATACGGGAAGTACTACTGATACTACAATGAACAAACAGTTTATTGTAGGAACTGTCACTTCTTGATCAGAGAAAAATTGTTTTGTTGGTGTGACATAGAAGACATTACATTCAACTTTCTCTGTGAAAATCTAGAAATGTTCACCCCCTGAAGTCTCATCGAAATTGCAACAGGCAGCTCATGAGATATTCGATTGTGGCTTGCGAACGAAAAGCGACTAGGCTCCTTTCCTAGATACAGACCGAACTGCAGCAAGCATGAGCTGTTAGCTAACATCAGCCCTCAATTCGTTTAGAGAAAAATCAAGCAAATTTGATGCTCTCTTTTTTTCTGCTGGACGTTTTATCTACAGTTCTCTTTCTATCTCAATCTTCATTTCTGTTTACATCAATTAAAGTAAAATTAATCGCTTACTTTGATCGCTTTAACATAGGTTTATAGTCCTGAGAAACAACGAATAACTAATAAAAACCTGTTGTAAACATGCCGAACTCACCGAGCCAACCATTATAAAAAGCACAACGGGACTTAGCCGCAAATATCGTCGAAAAGCTTAGTTCAATGCGTTCTTCCCACTCTGCTGGGCTGCCTCCTTGTTGAGGAGGGTCTTCTAAAAAGAACAACACTGTTTGCGACGTCACCATCCAGCTAGTGGCTTCATATACTTTTACCAAAGTTGAGGGGAACTGTAGTTCCTCTAGCCAGGATAAGTGATAATTCGTTTAGTCTTCTGAATATTTGCGCGTTCTCTCAAATAGAAAAATTAATTCACGAAAAAAGTATTTTAAATAGATCTAATAATACCTTAAAAATAAGAAAACTAGTAAAAATTAAAATAACTAGTCGGGGAAGTTTTCATCAATTGGAATTTTGGAAGTTTCAAAGCCAAAATTAGTGAAATTGTCTTCAAATCTATACAGCTAATTACGTTAGACGTTTGTTCTGGAACGTTGGGGACGGAAGTCTACAGCTTAAGCTACATAGTGGATAGAAAACTTTAAAATACTATAACACTGCCTGTTTTATTAAAGATCGAATAATTGAAAGATACTACTTTTAAAATAAGATACCAACTTCCTCTTTCCTATACAACATTAAATACAATAGATAATTTTTTTTTTTAAATAAATAAATTAAATTATGTATAATTAATTTAAGTGGTGAAATTCGAGGGATATTAATTGTTATAAAAGTTTTAATGTTCTCCTATTTTTCTTTAAGCTATTACATTTATTTCATTCAAAAAATAGAGAAATCGTCAATAACACTTAATTTTATTTAAAAAAAAAAAAAAAAAAAAAATCGTTGGTATTGTATCTTCTTTGTTTACTAATAACGGCTCATTCACCAATACTTCCTCTTGAATTGCAATGGTCACCTCGACATCAGACCTCAGAAGAAAAAAAAAAGATGAAGAAATATTGATGGTTCTACATTAGGATTGAAAAGATCCTATTATGCCAAATGTACCCTAGAGGATCCAGTTGATTTTCAATTACTTGTAAAAAATATACTTTGGTTTGTTTTACAAACTATGTTGATGTAAATCATTGCAAGAACTATTTGTGCAATAAATAAATATTTCAAAATCATTACAGCACTACTTTTGTGGCGCCATTACAACAAATATAAACACAAAAAACTATTAGAGTTAATAAAATTCTGAATTGGTCACTTTCAGAGAATTGTAACCAACAAACTGCGCCCAACAAAAGAGCCTGTCCTTCCGGCCCTAGTTGGAGTACATAAGGACGTTAACCCACAAAAATCTAACAAACCAACAAACTGGCTATTCTATTATCTTTAAGCATGTAGTGGTGGTGCACTATATAGTCTGTCACCAGATACCAAAGCACGCCACTGTTGAGATAATCTCCAGTTTTATAGAATTTTAAAGATCTGCATCCTAGAGGGAGCAGTGAGTGCAGGAGGGTTAAGCCCCAAAACAACAGCAAGAATAACAACAAAGATATTTAAAGATATTTTTAAACAATAAAAGGAAATTCTTTTATCAAACAACTTATTCTCTGTTACCATAAATAATAATTTTTCATCTAACAGGCTGGATGAACTTAGTTTATGCCTTCCACTATGATTAGTTTCTTTAGCAAAGGATTAAAACCAATGGAAAGGAAGTTGTAGGATTGTTAAAGACCAATTAAAGGTTGCAAAAAATAACTTGTCTTTTTAAAAAGCAAACAAGCTATACCTCATCTGAAATAAAATTCAGAATTCGTATGAAGTATTGTTCATCTTTCACATCTTTAACAAAAAAATACTTGGTTTTTCAGTAAAACATAGAGAAACATAGACATTTTCCAAAATGAATCACTACTTATATATACATACATTCATTTAGAACTGAAATATGAATAAAAACGTTTAAATTAAGAGAAGTGGATCCATTCTATACTGCCAAACTAGATGAGGATATAAACCACCTAAATAATCATATTTAAAACTCATTTTATTGCCTATTATTAATATTATACTATAAGGAAACAATAAACATAAGATAAATGTACCTAATTTAACGAATATAAAATGAAATAATCAAGATAATGCAGTGAGCTGAGAAACAACAATTAGGAATCTATCGATTTTCCTTTTGAGAAAAAATAGTTATTATAAAAATAAAAAAATAAAAACAATGATGAATAGCCAAGCCAAAAACCAGGCTAACAGATTTAAAAACAAAACTCATTTTGTTCAGTACTGATAGTCTTTAAGATAAAATTTAACTTGTCAGCAGGTTTAATAATGAAAAGCATAACCTTGTAGAAGAGCCTACAAATCATATGATTGCTCAGCAAAATATAATAAGTTGATGACAGACACTATTTCTGCCAACCAACTTAACTAGGCTAAAATACTTAGATAGAAAAGGAGTTAGCCTATAGTGTAGAGCATTATTCACTTCTTATTAGGAGGTAACTTTCTATTGCTGTTCAAATGCAAAGTAAAGAAGAGACTTGAGGTCAAAGAAATTGGATATAAAAAAACAACTTCCTAATTGTTGTTCCATAAATTTTTCAATGACATGATCGTAATTTTATCAACAGTGAAGAAATGTCTAAAGAAAAAAAGATACTTTGGTTAATTTAGGACAACAAAACAAATAAACTTAAAGAAATATAATTTACTTGTATTAATTTTAACCCTTTAACAGTCAATGTATCCTGGAGGATACACATATTTAATGCCTTTTGCTCAATAAATGACTTAATGTCCGACACATTATCCTACTCATTATCGTCTAATATCCTTTATTCAACCTTGAATTTCATGATACATGTGTGGAGGTTAGCATGGCTATAGGCAATCAAAGGGGAAAAAAAGAAGATATGCACTTAAAAAATTCCCGGCCTGCTCATTAAAGGGTTAAAAAGCAACAAAGTGCAAGATTTAACTCATTCAAATTTAAAAACCATATGTTCCTTAATTACAGAAGTATCATGAAGTAGCATAAACAGTTATAAAAGGTCAATAAAAATGCCCTTTATTAATGAATCAATGTAAAATGTATGATCGATTGACTGGGAAAACTAAATAAAGTTCCTTTAGACCGAAAAATTTGATAGTTTAATCAGGAAAGGATCACGATTTGACAAATACTTCCATGTTCCAATTGACCTAAAAATATGAGAGTAACATTAGTCAAATTAAATAAGAAATTTGGAGCCATGTACAGACCATATTTTCTTCCTACAAGGTATCAATTCTTCAATTCCTCAATACAACCTCTACCAGGACATTTTTCCTAGGGCACTTCACAAACTAGTTCAATACTATTCTGTATCTAGTAATAAAAGGTTAGTGCAGCCGGAATTCTACAGCAAATTTCTTAGACATTACACAATTATAGTATTCTTATAATTTCAAGAAGTGAAATATATCAAAGATATTGTAAAGACTATTATAATTTTTCCAACAGCAGATTTGAAGGTAAATCCAATAGTATTAACGTGAGATTCTTATATTCATCAATGCATGACTAATACGTAACTGCATTGAGATAATGTTCCATGCCCTAACAGAATTTATTTAGAAAATGAAAAAAAAAATCAACTGTTTTTTATTTATTTATTTTAATTTTCTTTAGAAATGAAAGGTATCGTACACAGAAAAAAAAAAAATCAAATAAAAAATGGTGCATGCATAGAAACAATACATTTTTTTATTATCTGGGTGTTTTTAATGGCAACAGCATTCATTAATCAAAACCCATAATATATTTTTAAAAATATGCATTTCATAAATATAAAAGGAAAGATACATAGTTGTTTAATTTGAGGAAAAGGAATTATGAACAAGTAAATAAAATTAAATTTGAAACTAATGTAATAATTGTTTTACTATTTTCTAAGATTTAATTGTCATTTCTCCACAGCAATTATATAAACATTCCAGCAATATATGTAAATGAACATAAATAAACATATGAAAATCAAAATTAAACTTGAGCGATAATACAAAAGCATTCAACAATTTCCCTAAAAATACAATGAGCATCAACATTTAAAGGAAGCAACATTGTTACTACATAAAATATTGGCATTGTAATTTAATTGTGTTAAAATAATAACATTAGGTGGATTTAGAATGCAAACATGCACCAAAGCATTTCAGAACTTTTAATATTCATTTATCCATTTGGAAGTTAACATAAATGAAATGCATACATAATTAAGATAACTAAATTAACAGATAAGTAAACAGTAGCATGAAATTAAGAGAGACAATTAAAATACATCACATCAGTTGTCAACACAAAATAGACAAAATAAAAAGATTGAGACAACAAATTATTTTTCATTCCTTAATTTTTCTAGGAATAAAGACTAAAAATTATAAAAGTGTTTTGATGAATATTTAAAACAAAAATTGGGACTAATTGTATTGTTATCTGGGCTTGGTTTTTGTTAAAAAAAAAAAATATTAATTCATATAGTCAATCATAAAAGATTTTTTTAGAAATAGTGCCAGATAATACAAATTACAGGCCATGTAATCATGAAGACAAGCAAAATACTAAGAAATGTCAAATCATTTAACAAATCATACAACGGAGTAAGCAAAAATAATTTCATACACAAAAACAGAATGAAGTGAATTTCTAATAATGTAACAAGACATAAATCTATTTTAAACAAATAAATAATTCCAGGTGCTTATACAAAACTTACAAGATTGATTAATTCATTCAAACAAGAAAAGAAATTAAGAGATGGATATATAAATTCATCAATTACAATTTTAAAATAATGTCTAGGTAATAAGTTAACAAAAATATTTAGTAAAAACATCTTTATATTCCAGTTAAGACTCGACGTTATTTCCAGTAAATAGAGGAATAAAATGCAACAGATACTAACCTTATTTTCAAATTCTTCGGACAAAGTAAAAGTAAAAGTATATAGTTGTGAAAATCTATGCACAAGAGACAACAAAAACTGATTTATTAATTGGCCGGTAACAAATGCATTCAACAGAAACAGTTGGTTGCACCCACAATCAGCAAGAAATGATAGTAGACTGGCAGCAATCCGCCGGCTCAAGTTCACCTCTCCGCCGCGTTAACAGCTGTAGCGCTATTGACTTGTACGGTGTTGGGTTCATCATCGTACACAGGGTAATTGTTAACATTCCCTAAAAACAATACATTTCAGTTTACACATTTTTCTTTTAATGCTTTCAACTCTAGATTTTAGCTCCGAAACGTTCACCATCTTCTTCTTTGTTCATCGTCTCCCAGTAATCGGTAGTTTTCTAATGATAAGCATTAAAAACTTCTAATAACTATTTTATTGCAATATCAGGCAGTCAACTTATAGCAGTGTCCACTCTAACACCAACAATGTTCGCAGAAAAGTAAACTGAACTCACGATTAAAATTTTAGACCTGAAATAATTAAGTTCGTGAATAAAAAGGTATTCCAAGTCATAAACTTCAAGGAGTCAATATAAATTCTTCTTCCCTCGCTTCTGTAAGTACCTTTCAAGCAAGGGGAGGGTCCAGCCAGGAGCCAAATTTATCCCGGTGTCTTGCTATGCTTCTGGCCTGTCTTAGATCCTTTCCTCTTTTCCGGCTAAGACGATCGAGGTACTCAAGACAGGACATCCTTGGTCGTCCTTGAGGTCTTTTTTCCATTTGAAATATAGTACCTATGTAGGACCCCGGTGGTCGTTCATCCTATCAACTTAGGAACAAAATCAATCAAACCAAAACATATTTGTCATACAAAGCACTTATGACAGTAGAGGAAACCTCTTTAGGCCCCCAAACCTCTCAGGTTACAATTTTTGACTAGGTTTCAAAGATGTGTAATAGAAAGTATTAAATTTTATTATAGCTTACAACAAAATGTCTATTAACATTAATAGCCGGTGACTTTTCGTAAAATACTCCTCTCATCTCACGTTTCTTGGTCATTCCACAATCGGCCTTTATCGTCTAGCCTTTCGTCATTTTTAAAACGTTGGAATATGTATTGGACCGTTGAGGAAGGGATATTAGTTATTGAGCTAATTCGGCAGTGTGTGTGCCAGCACTGCAGTCACCGTGTGGAACCTCCATAATACTAGAGTAAGTTAGTTTTAGTGTAACAAGCAGAATCGTACAAACAAAGAAAAGTGTATTGGAGCCTGGAAGTTGGATTTTGTTAAACCTTTAAAATACAACAATGAGAATAACCCTTTTATCTGAGCAAAACAATATGTAACCGCTATTTAAAGGAAGTATTCTGATTAATCGAGCCGTGGCTGTTTACAAAACACTGAGTAGAAACTGATGAGAACATGGCTAGTAAGATATAGGGTTAACAACTAGTTAACTCCCCTACATCAGACTCAACGAATAAAGGGATTAAAGAATATGCAGGGTGAGTACCTCTTAGTGTAAAAAAAAAAAAAAATCGCGTGACACTAGATGAAGAATGTAGAAAAATGCCGCATACCTCACATATCTATTCTAATCCGTAGCAGATATACGATAAATCAAAGACTTTTTTGAGGAAACCACTTTGGAAACCCTTATTTTGGTTTTGCGCTCATATCTCGAAAACAGTGCGTCGTATACAAAACATGACTATCTACTAAATTAATGTCAATTAAATTCTCTACGTTTTTTATTATATACACATGTTTCATATTCTGGACCGTTTCCAAGATATACGCTTGCAAATGTGAACATTTCTGAGGAAAAAAAAAATTGTCACCTCACGTTTTCTGTTAACTCTTTTCCTGGTAAAAGCAGAAGTATTGGGATTTTTTTAATTTCTTTTGAAAAATTGAATTTTAGCCTTCACAAATCGAGAAACGATAATCTATTCCGGCCAAAATTGGTTTTAATTATTTTTATCATCATTTATCAAAAAAGGGAACTGTGGTTCCCCTTGCCTGGTTACCGTCTAGGAAACTTAGGGAAGATAAAAATTTAAATCCCACTTAACATGTCATGAAATAGTAAATTATATCGAAAATAAATATCAGCTGCTTTCTGAGATTTCAGAAAGGTAGAAATTCAGTCTTTCAGCATCACATTGGTACCAACTTAGAATCGATTTGAATTCCACATTAACTAAAAGAAATAATTTCTAAGAATGATAAACCAAAATCAAGAAAATATGGATCTAAGATGAAGAAATAAAAATGGATCTTGAAAAAGAATGAAAAATTTTAGGACAGTTTCTTGTAGGAATTGTCAATTTTTGATCAGAGAAAAATTGTTTTGTTGATGTGACATAGAGGACAAAAGGTAACTGTTCCTGTGAAGGTCTGGAAACAGGACCGGAACTAGGAGATTTGTCAGGGGGGGGGGAATCAGTTTGCCGCCCCCTCTCCTCACTCCCTCACCATTAAAATACATCTCCGTATTGATAATTAAAATTAACTAACAATATTGAAAAAAAGACTCCTGAAGTAGGTAGTCGGGACTGACCACGTTTTCATTTCCCCACCACATTTGCCTCGTTGTAGGTTTGGCCTCTATAGTCGTCTGTATTAAGTCCATCTTAATAATGACTAATTTTTTTAGGATTTCTTGGCTGATACCTTCACCTGTTTTCTCACTAACTGGGAAAAAATCAATAACTCTTTCTTCTACCTCCGATATATTTGCTTTAACGTAGCGAACTACTTGAGTTATTTGTTCACTGTGGATGATATCCGGAGTGCAGTCAAATATTAAGGAAAAATATTTCGCATCTATGATGTCCTGTATTATGTTTTGCCTTATGTTATTGGCAATAATTTAATGAAACTCATCTTGTATTTTATGTGAAAAATACGAGATTTGCCCTTTCTTGTGCCGCGTAATATGCTGTTGAAGAGAGATACTGTAATGCGATTAAAGTTCAATCATGTTAAAGAATTTTCCACTGGATGGGTAGCTGAAATCAAAGTCTTCTTTTGTTCCTCGAAATGGACTGCTTTGCTTTGCTAGGGATAGAATAGCATCAATAATGCAGCCTTCCGGTGAGACTCTTCTAGATGGATCTGGTTTTGAAATTCTGCATCAATACCTTCTGACCCATTTTTGAGTTCTTTATAAAACCAATCTTTAGTTATGTGACGTATTGCTATAACTTAAATTTGGCTCAGATTTTTTTGATTCTCATTTTTTTATGTAACACCTTTCTGAATCGGAAAAACTCTGTGGCCATGAACCAAGATCCCTAAAATCAAAGGAAAAATCAGACGAGTCTTGATGACCAGTTGAAGGGTCTATACGAGATAATTCATCTTCATTCGTGACCCCAATAGTACTCAGTTTCTTGTAAAGTTTGTCATGTTGAGTACATTCCTCTTTAACTCTAACTTCATCTAAAATGTTGCAAGGCGCATTTAAAAACTTTTAAAAGTAAGTTTAACTATAAAATTGAAGTTTTAGTTTAATACCAGTAGTTGAATGAATTACTCTATTTTGTAAAAATAATTACAATCACAGGAGGTCTGACTTCAGAATGAACAGTTAAAATGAAAAAAAAAATATAAATATAAATAAATTGAAACAGACATAAAATCCATATATGACACATAATATAAAATCAAATAAATATAATCGTACTACACATAATAAGTACAACTTAAAAAAAGAAAATTTTCGGCTGAATAAAAAGAAAAACAAAATTTTAGACAAACAAAATACTTCGAGATTACTAATCACCATCTGAAATGAATCCATTGGTTATCAATGAATAAATTACTTTTAAATGCTTAATGCTTTTAACGGGTAAACGATTTTCCATGATCATCTCAGGAGTAGGTTTGGGCAGAAGATGATACTTACTTAAATACTTTTACCTTTGGCTCCTAAATGCCGAACAATCCAGCAAAACGTGTGTGACACCATCGCTAACATTTGTATCACAAAACTCACACGAATAATCACGGTTAAATTGTCTATGCTTGCCACCATACGACAGTCGTGTATTCCCTTTTGCTGGCCACCCTCAGTTCAGCTATAATTCTATGATTTTCTATATGGGTATTGAAATGTAGGTACGCTTGAGGTGTGCCAAAGGTTGCACACTATATCTATAATACAGATTAAACTCGGACTGCGCCACTCGATCGAAATCTAAACTCATGAGATGATTCCTCATTGCATCTTCGAGTTCGAAGCCGTACTGTTCAATAATTTCTAAGTTCGAACAAGTCAAGATGTCAGAAGCTCCCACCATTGCAAGCATTTTACCAAGCACTCTGAACCAATCATGGGGCATAGTGTTAGTTTCTCGAAATTCGGAGAGCCTCTTGTAACATATTTTTGTTAGCTGGTCTTCCATCCCCAAAATTTTTACCCACCACTTCAACATCTTTTTAAATATTGTTAAAAGTACGTGAGTCATACCTTTAAGTAAAAGTTAGGTGTGTTCCGGGGTAACTTTAGTAAATACTTAACGTATTTTAATCTGCCTTTTTCTAATAAATCCGAGTAGTATTATTCATATTGATGAGGTATAGTTGACTGTTAAGTATAAGGAGAAGTAGATAGTTGGGGTATGCAGTCATAAAGATAAAAGCAATTAAAAAATAAGTTTTTTAATTTTTAATGCCAACGTTTCAACTTGCATTGCAAGCCTTCATCAGGGCTAGAAAACAAACAAAAAGGTATGACTAAACAGTAGAGAGTATAAAAAACAAAGGTATAAAGAATAAATATATAAGAGTAAAGACAATAACATAAAGGCCATATCTAAAGGGAAGAAGATTAATTATTTAATCTTTAATTATTATTATTTGTATTTATTAATTTTTTAATTAATCTTCTTCCCTTTAGATATGGCTTTTATGTTATTGCCTTTACTCTTATATATTTATTCTTTTCATACCTTTGTTGTTTATACTCTCTACTGTTTAGTCATACCTTTTTGTTTGTTTTCTACTTCTAGCCCTGATGAAGGCTTGCAATGCAAGTTGAAACGTTAGCATTAAAAAATAAAAAACTTATGTTTTAATTGCTTTTATCTTTATGACTGCATACCCCAACTATCTACTTCTCTTAATACTAGTAGTTAGGACCACTCCTTAATTATCTATCACTCCTTTTAATTTTAATCTTATTTCAGTAGTCTTTATGTATTGTTTTCTTCCCTTTAGATATGGCCTTTATGTTATTGTATTTACTCTTATATATTTATTCTTTATACCTTTGTTTTTTATACTCTCTACTATTTGGTCATACCTTTTTGTTTGTTTTCTACTTCTAGCCCTGATGAAGGCTTGCAATGCAAGTTGAAACGTTAGCATTAAAAATTAAAAAACTTACGTTTTAATTGCTTTTATCTTTATGACTGCATACCCCAACTATCTCCTTCTCTTAATAATAGTAGTTATAATTTTCTCGCTAAGGGTGTCTGGCTGTTTGGCTTCTTCTTTGACTCCAGTGACATCTTTACTACCAAAACACACTTTTAAAAAATTGTAATATGATTTTAACATCAATGAAAGAAAAAAAAAAAGGACCTTTCAGTTGTAACATATTTCGTTATTTTGGTTTAAATACATTTGCCGAAAAATCCGACAGAAACATCGGGCAGTATATCTTGATTTAATTCAATCATTACATTAAAACCTCACTAATCCAACCGTGATAGGACCTGCGCGGGCGTGAGTCGGAACAGTGAAAAGTCGGATTAACCGGAGGCAACAAAAATAGGTGCATTGCTTTCTTTTTAGATACTTAACATAGAATAATTTGTGGAATGGTTAAT